>JANDJT010000199.1:16731638-16750418 GCA_024331685.1 Stegophilus panzeri | reverse complement strand
TATGTGTGTGTATGTGTCATTATGATATATGAGTCAATTTCCTTCTAACCTTGTATTTTTGAAGCTGTTTTCCCACAAAATCTTTCCCCCTATATTCAGAACCAAATATCCGAGTTTCTGTATGTGCAATGAATGAGATTTCATTCCTATCCATAATTAGAAGTATATTACAGAGGAATTTCTCTAAATGTTAATTATTAGTTGGATTTAAATGAGATTTTATAGTGTGAAAGGGCATAAAAAAATTAATATCAGTGCATTTTTTATTGTATTTTTTATGGTTTAATAATAAATAATTACTTTTCCAACATACTGTTCTGTGAAAGTATTTCTTCTGAGAGCCTCTTCACAGAGAAATAAATATCTTAATTGTAACAACATCAAAAGATTACGAACTATTTTTTTGTTTGTTTGTTTGGTAGGGTTTGAATATTGCATGAAGACAAAGCCTCATTTGCATGAATAAATATGCAAATGAAAAAGTACTAATACAAATAATAATTGTGAGAATTAAACATACAAAACTTGTGATATATATAAAATAACCTTGTTCACCTGTTGAATTTTGCCTTCAGTGGTGGTTTGAGGTCATTAGCAGTTGGGGTGGTACCTGTCTCTGATGTATAAAATGGAGAGAGAGAGAGAGAGAGAGAGAGAGAGAGAGAGAGAGAGAGAGAGAAAGAGAGAAACAGGAATAAAGCATGTCCTACACATCATGTGATTGTGGTAGTGGTTGTTTGGGAGAATCATGATTTTTAGTTCTCTTAATTGGCTTGTAGTTTTACATGGAAACAGTATGGAATTACAGTGGTTTCATCCAGTTCATGTAGAGAGAGAGACAAACTGAGAAATGAAACCAGACTTGTGACGTTGTAAATGCTGGAAATGCTGGAAAATTCACATGTAAATGATTCAGCATTATTCCAGTATTATTCACATAATAATACCCCCCAACAAACACAGATCTTCCAATGCTGTGTTTGAGGTGAAGTTGCAACGTGTAATTCCCCACCTATAACCAGTAAAAACCATTGAAAACACCCGAAAACTCTCGACTTGTGGTAATCTCCTCAACTACCCGTTCCTTCCCTGTTTATGGAGTGACGTCAAATCAACATGGCAGCTCACACAGTGAACAGTATAAATTTCCCCTTCTCTACTTTTAAATACGTTTATAGCCATATTGGCTTTAGATCAGTTAATATACAGCTACAGTACTTGGTTAAATCTATAACATTGAGCATATTAATCGCTGTTTTACAAAGCTCATCATCAACATTAGAGCTATCACTAAAGTTAGCCAGTTAGCTTGTTGCTCAGCTACTCTGTGTTGTCCTCTGTTGTTGCTGTGCTGCAATTTCAGTCCAAAATGTTGAATGAATGTTTGGGGTTCACTATAATAGAACAGAACCAATAGCCACATGCAGCTAAATGAGCTTTTTTTTTTTTTTTTTTTTTTTAGCTTTATGTTCAAACAAAATGTTGTGTGTCCATGTTTTTTTTTTTTCCCACTTCTCATGTCAAAGGTGCTGAGATGGGAAATGACGTTATGACATTTATTACCTGTACATTACCACTTACAAGGCACCACAAACACAGTATAACTGCATGCCTTACTTTTTTTTTTACTTTCTACCTAGGCAGGACTGGTCTGGACTTCCCGAAGGAGTGAAAGCGGAGGGAGATAGACTGCATTTCCTAAAGTTGTCTCCGATACTGGACGGTGTATACATCTGTGAGGTAGTGAATAAGAATGGTGCTGCAGCAGGCTCAGTCTTTCGACGGCAAAAAGAAATCCATTCAGAGCTTTAATAGGTAAGTCAAAAACAGGTGGCTACTGGAAACTTTAAATGAATGCAAATACCTAAACAAATTAATGTGATGCAAATCTTTTAGGGCTGTGCTGCTTCTAGATGCTACTGGAACGTGAGTTCTAGCTAGACTTAAGGTCATATATTGCAAAAAGCATATAACATCCAGTAAGCAGCTGTTCTGTGGGTGGAAAATACCTTGTTGAAGAGAGAGGTCAGAGGAGAATGGGCAGACTTTTTTCAGCTGATAGCCCCAATGGAAAGTCGTTAATTTAATCCTCAAAGTCCATTTTCTTAGTTCAGATTCAATGCAGGTACATTGTAAATAGTGGCTATGTTCCATGATAGTTTATCTTTTTAGTTTGCGTTTCGCACAACCACTTAGCTGACACACCTATCCATTTTGAGCTGAGGCATGACTTTAAGGTCATGAAGGACTTTGTGTTCTTGTCCTTTAACATGAAACCTAACGCCTATTTCATACCACAAAGAACAGGTAAACAGGGACAGGGAGCGTTCAGCCATTTCCCCCAGTATTATTACACACAGTAGTACATGTAATTTAAACAATAATTGTTGTATTTTTTAGGGAAGGCTTCAGGCTCCCCTCGACCCTGTGCAGGATAAGGAGTACAGAAAATGGATTGATGGATGGACAACTTCCTACTGAACATGTGAAGAGACACTGTGAATAAAGATGTGCAATTTTAAGTAGAATTACCTCATTTATTTCACCTGATTTTGAATAAAATGCTACAAGCAATGAGTGCACAAACTACATACTCCTGTAATTATTTCATGTTCCTTCTTTCTTTCATGTAATTATTTCATGTTATTTCATGTGCTCCCTGTGCTTCGGGGTTTCCTCCGGGTACTCTGGTTTCCTCCCCAGTCTAAAGACATGCATTGTAGGTTGATTGGGATTTCCAAATTATTCGTAGTGTGTGAATGGGTGTGTCAGTGTGCCCTGTGATGGGTTGGCAACCCGTCTAGGGTGTCCCCCGCCTCATGCGCTGAGTTCCCTGGGATAGGCTCCAGACTCACCTGCAACCCTACATAGGATAAGCGATACAGAAAATGGATGGATGGATGGATGGATGGATGGATAAGTAAACAGCACAGCCCTGTCAATATGTAATGTCACATACTTTCTTTTGAGCAGGTAATAACAAGTTTGACAAATATGTGAATTATGTAAACATACTGCTAGTCTACAGTTTTCTTATAAAAATAGATATGCAAAACGTGACAAAAATGCATCATGTAGCACAAGATGATCCGATGATCAGATGGACGTCTTTATCAGTGTTTTCTTTCATTGTCTGCTTGCAGCCACAGACACAACAAAAACACACAATGCAAATTCAAGCAAACTGCTTTTCTGTAACACACGCTGCAATGACATCCTGTAAAAAACAACATAAACTTCCTCTATTTGATGGCATTTATGAACAAAAACCCCACAGGTAATGCTGTGCAATAATACAACAAAAAAACAGTACCCATTAAACAAACAAAAACGAATACACCATAGCCTGTAGGAAAACAGTAAACCAACTAGACGGCTTTCCAAAGAGACTGATCAAACAAAGATACAAGAAGTAGAACAGGGTGGAGCTGGCATAGCCATGACAACTGTGACTTTACATAGTACAAGTCATCAAGACAATGTTAGAAAATGCATTATACAGAAACTATACATCAAAAGTGCAGAATACAACATACAGTATACCCATGCTTCTTAAAGTGGAGTCTGGGGAAGCCCAGGGGGCCCTGAATCATAGCTGGGGGTCCTGACTTTGTTTTTTGGTTAATTAAATTAGTGGACATCACAACCAACAATTATAATTATTGTGGTTATTGTGCCTATGATAAATAATGTGAAGTGGAATGTAATGACAATTTTAATTCATGGGTGGGTGGTGTTCAGTTCAATTAATTAACCTAAAAATATAATTATCCCTGTTCCTCATTTTTTAAACAGTTTGCTTGTAAAATAATTTTGCACTGAGGGGGTCTTTGATTTGCAAAGTATACACTAACATCTAAGATATACAATCTATAATATAACTCTAACATACTGTATACAGTGCAAAAAACAAAAGTAAGGCTAGATAAGATATGGTCTGCATTTGGTCTGCACTTATATAGCGCTATTTTTTTTTTTTTTTTTTAACCTTAGCAGTTCTACAAAGTGCTTTACACTGTTTCCCATTCACCCATTCACACACACACACTCACACACCAGTGGCTGCAGAGCTGCCATGCAAGGTGCTAGCTTGCCAGTGGGAGCAACTTGGGGTTCAGTGTCTTGCCCAAGGACACTTTGGCATGTGGAGACATGTGGGCCAGGAATCAAACCACCAACCCCTGCTCTACCACTTGAACCACAGTCGCCCCAAGATAGACAAGATAGACAAGATCTACTAAATAATTGGCCTGCGTGACAAAAAATGCTGAATAATCAAATAATGCTAATTAATCTCAGGTATGCAAAATGAGGATCATCCTGTGGACAAATAAATCATACTGAGGTAGCACTTTAAAGCCCAATTCTGTAAGAAAACCACATATGTTTCAACACTCACTACAAATCTTTCATGATTGTTGGTAATGAATTGACACTTTCATTCACAGTAAAAACTTTACAGTCTCACTACGGAACACTAGGCATGAAGGAGAATAATCCAATGTCTGTAGTATAAGGTCATGTTTGTTTAACAAACCTGCTTATTTTTGTAAATGTTTATCTGTGGAAGGATACGGACGATTAAGTGAAACTGAAAGTTGCATTTTTTTTCCCCCTTCGGGGAAAGAGTACAGAGCAATTATGATATCATGGGAGTGCCATCAGTTGCTTCAACGTATTCCTTCTGATTGCTTGCTTCTATCCCACAAGGATAGGAACATCTGACAGTTTTTAACATGTTGGTTCACTTGGCTGGTCCCAATGGGAAAAACCACTCTTTTACAAAAAACAGCTTTTACATAAAACCCAAAAGAGCCAAAAGGTTTTACTTTTGGTTACTGAGCCTAATGTTATGGGCTCACAATGATAGTGATAGTGTGTATGTAATAGATAGTGTGTGTGTGTGTGTGTCTTTGTTTATGTGTCTGTGAGTGTGTGTTTGTCTGTAGCAACAAATACTGAGCACTTCAGTACTTCCCTTCTAACTCTACTCACTCTTGTACTCAACTGTAACTTTGTGACTCTTGTGAGTGTCTATGTGAGTACATGTGTGAGTACAAGATGACGCACAACTCTCCTTCCCTCCATCCACTTTCTAAGAAGATGTCAAATTACCTTCCTTACCTCACATCCTGGTTGAGGGCCCACTACCTGAAACTCAACTCTGACCAAACTGAACAGATTAACCTAGTAATGAAGAACCTCTCTGCTTGGTTGCTAGATTATTGACACTCTTGCAACACAAGAAGACAATAAGCTTAACGTCTCCAATCACATCACAGCAATCACTGGTTCTACACCCTGGACTACAGAACCTGCTCAACTTCTTATATAATTGACTAAAGCAAATCTCGACTTACTGGTCTCTTTATTGATATGTCATGTTTTCTCAACAGATCATGCTACTGCCTGTCTGGTACATAGTTTTCCTCATGTAATGCCCTGAAGCACATTCGTAGCCCAACATCTTGTTATTTTAGTGCTTAGTGTAGCTATGCTGACAAGCCCTACAGTAGCTCTATTTGTCCCAGCAAGATGTACATTTGCATAATTCACAGGACACAATTACATTAATGAAGCAGTGGTAACAGTGCCTACGTTTACATGGACAGCAATAATCTAATTATTGACCTTATTCTGAGTCAGTACGTTTACATGGACGAGCATAAGGACAGCTAACATGCTTTGCATAGCACTGTAGAAGCTAAAGTTTTTTGATGAAGAAGAATCTGGGCTTAAATCCGGATGATTAAAAGTCCAGCTAACTCCCCTGGTGTCATTGCAGAGAGCATTTATACACCACCCAAATGGGTCATGGTCACACGGACAAATCCATCCATTTTTTATACCGCTTATCCTACACAGGGTCGTGGGGAGCCTGGAGCCTAACCCAGGGAATTCGAGGCACAAGGCAGGGGACACCCTGGATGGGGTGCCAACCCATTGCAGGGCACAATCGCTCACACATTCACTCACTACAGACAATTTGGAAATGCCAATCAGCCTACAGTGCATGTCTTTAAAATGTGGGAGGAAACCGGAGTACCCACAGGAAATCCCTGATGCATGGGAGAACACAGCAAAGAAACAAGCTAACGGAAATACCCCACCTTTTCTTAAGGAGACTGACCTAGTTGTCAGGAAAGAAAGTACATAGATCACATGGTCTTTATGGGGAAGTTAAAGTAAACCCAACTTTCCAAATCCGCAACGAGAATTAACATATGGCAGATGTGGCTTATGCCAGAGAAATCAGCTGATCCAAAAAGCATGACAATACATATTTAAGACATTACTAGTTCTCTGCTTCTCAACCAAGGCCTTTAAAAGTCATCTTGACCTTGGCTAAACTTTATGTACTGAAATTGAAATAGAAAGGGTGAAAAGCTTCTAAATTAAATAATAATAATAAGACAAGACAAGTTCAAGACAATTTGTGAACTGGAGATTTATTATTTCCTTTGATTTTGGTTGGTGTTGCAGTGAGAGGAACTACTGAAAACTTTGTGTCTGCTTTTCTTCCAACAGTGATGTCACCTTGTGGCCAATGTGGGCAAATTACATTTGCCTTAGTATTTGCATCGGAAAAAGCCAGTGATTTAACATCTCCTACTGCTATATAGCTTTGAGGTGTGAGCACAACTCACAGTTGCTATAATGATTGATTCAGTACAGATTTAAAGGCAGCGCTTCATCATCCTGCACCATTGTTGACACTATTGGCCATTCCTGGAACTTTTGGAGCATTTGGCTCTGTAAGTGCTTGTTGAAGATAGTCCCAAATAATTTGGCCACTGTCAATCATTTGACTTTTCCATCAACCAAATCAGCTCACCATCCAACCAAGGTTGGGAAAAAGGTTAAACAAATCTTAAATGTGAGTTGTAGGATTATGCAGCACCCACACTGCCATGCAATGACCCAATAAGCCAAGCCATTCAGCAATACTATCAACTTAGAATTAGTTAAACACTAGAATTGTGTGTACATAATCAGTATCCTTCTCTTTTGACACAAAAGAAATTGTAATCAACTAAATGAGGCTTATAGTAAAACAAACAAAGAAACAAACGATCATAAAACTGTGCTTAGCGTGAATCCTTGAACTCACTTCCTAACATTTGAGAAAGTAACATCCTTTTATCAGCTAGTCACAAGATCAAAGTGGCAGCAGTGAGACGAGCACACGGAAAGACTCCACTGGCAGAATATATAATACAGCTATAAAACTGTGTGTTTAACAAATAACACTCCTTTATAGAGAAGTGGGTGAAGGTAATAACATTACTGTAGTGAGTAAATTACTATGCTGAATTCACCTGTTAAAAACAGCTATTATTTCAGTAACTTTGATGGTGTCATCAGTATGTATCATCACTTATGTTAGATCTAACAATTATTATTATTATTATTATTATTATTATTATTATTATTATTATTATCCTAACAATATACTACAGCAAGCAGGCAAAACAAGCCGGCAGTTTTTCTGCAGGTAAAACATTTTTTTTTAAATCACAAAACTATAGTATAGTATAGTATAGAATAGTATAGTATAGTAAAGTACAGTACACTATAGTAGTAAAGGTCCCTAAAAGCTCCTCTCTGATTCATCCTCTCCTTCTTAAGGTGTTCTGCACTTCTGCTCCTGTGGATGGTGTGAGGGAAATTATTCATTTTTACTTTGTAATAGTTTTGTTCTTGTTCGGTTCATGTTCATCTGAGGATAACGTCAAAGAAGGTCATGTCATATCATTTAGATTAGTACAGAATGTTTATCTGCTTACAGAGACACAAACATGTTCTTCTTTTAAGGGTTCGATCCTGAAACAAAGCCTGTTTGAGCTGCCTCAAACTGATCCTTATCGGTACATAGAAGTGTATCGTGCCCTACGCTTCATATATAGTAGATGTTCAGCACAATCGCCTCAGAGCGCTCTCATTATTCTATCCTGCTTTCTTCTATCCTGCATTCTTATATCCTGTATTCATCCTTCTGTAATAAACCTTTTCACCTCAGAGGACTGTGAGTGTTGTCCAATTTCCATGATAATGGTTTCACATAGACACCCTAAAAGATTGCATTTCTCAACAGCTAATGCCTAAGTATCACCCCACTGCTGAAAAAAACCAACAGAAATCATCACAAGAATTTTAATGGTTTCCACTACAAATGCCATTACAAACCTTCAGCTAACCATTAAAACCATTAGCTTTATTGGTCCTTAATGGTATCCACTAGACACAGAATGCACCAGAAGGTAACAAATTACCATTAGAGACCCCCAGGAACCATTACAGTTTCCATTAAAACCAATACAATTCCCATTATAACAATTAAAACCATTACAAATTCTTTGAGGGTTTCTATTTTTTTTTTCAGCAGGGCCTTGCTTCAGTAGATAGTAAATAGTAGATCTTACCTGACTTTAACTGAATTACTTTTACCATGCATATAAAAAGTATTACAGCATGGTTTCACATTAACATTAACATCTTTTAAAGAACTGTTTAATTTCACATGCAAATAAAGTTTAAGTTATTAGCTGGTAATACTGTACATTTATTTCATGTTATGAGAAAACTTTTCATAGATAGCTTCTGGTTTCTTTTATATTTACTATTACTTTCGTTTTGTGTTTTATTTTGAAACGCCGCGGCGCGCTTTAAATGATGTCATCAACGTGAAACAGCGTTCAGCTCGCGGGAAATTCTGCTGATACAGTAGGTAGGTTTATTTTGTGGTCTTTAAAAAAAGGATTTTAATGTTATTCAAAATACTTTTTTTTATTATGATGTGTAATCAGCATATGGTGTTATATATGCTTTAGTAGTTTGTTTTGAATGTGTTTTAACAGCAATATGTTCTTTAACAATATATATATATATATATATATATATATATATTGATTCGCGCTAGCACGAGTAATATGGCGATCTCACACAGCAGGCTATATATGAAAAAGAGACAGATGCTGAGCCTCAAAACGCTCCCTTACTCACTCGTTCACTATTCACCATGTAGGTTGTTCTGTATATAGCACTATATAGAGGAACGACACTTGAATGCACCGGAAACACTTAAACTGAACCTGAAATTACAAATTTCCTATCAACGGAAATCCAAAAATACCTACTTATTAAATGAGGTTTTCGGCAAGAAAACAGGATAATTTGTTAAAGCAATAAATGCATGTATTACATTATTTTTTTTAAAATTGGAACTTCTGCTAAAATACTTTATGTATTTGTTTATTTATGCAAATTATGCCTTGTCTAATTAATATGCAACACCACAGTAACAGGTTTTTTAGGACAGTGTTAGAAATATTACGTTCGCGCACGCACACACACACAGACAACACAAATTACTTTTGTTTCTTTGGGTACACTGCTGTTAGAACGCTTAACAGATTTTCTGTATTTCTGCAAATATTTGACCTGAAATGTGATCAGATCTTCATCTAAGTCCTAAAACTAGATTAAGAGAACACAATTAAACAAATGATGCAAAAAAATGTTGTAGTTTTACATTTATTTATTGAGCAAAATTATCCAGCATGCATTTGGCATTATATAATATACAGCATTTGGTTAGTTATTAATCTGATTGGTCGAGCGGCATTCCAAGAGTGCTAATATTTCCTCTGACCGCACTGGGATGTTTCACTGTGTGTATCACGCCGTTCGTTTATGTTCGCCACATAAAATTCCAATTCTGGTGATAGTTCGAGACTGTTGGCGGCATCATCAGTGGACATTGCAATTGATACATTTACCATGAGTATAACTTTTGACTTGAAATCTCGTCTGATGAAGCTGAAAAGGAAGAATGGAAGTAGATTTCACTGGAGGCACCTTTAACTGAAGGGTAGAAATCAATCTGAGCTAGCAAGGGTGTTTTCAGACCTGTAGAGCTGTGCTTTGTTTCCAATATAGGGACTTAAATAGTTACAATGTCGTATGTTCTCCTTGGCTCGGTTCGCTTTCACAGGGCAACATTTCAGAGTGTCCCAAAATGTGTTGAAGCAAGTCACATGTGAGTAAGCTGACCTTTCATTGGTCAGAGCGCTCTTGTTGATGTTCCAGGGTTCTGCTCATAGCAGTCATCCATCGAGATGGACAGACCGTAGCTCCGTGAGCTTATTGTGGTTTTCTTTTTTAGCTGTACTTATTATAATTGATCAGTTTGAGCAGGAATAAATGTTCTATAGAGCGATTAAAGTCCATCTCCTTGAGATGCTCGCTAAACACCTTGTAAACCTCTGTGTTTTTATGCGTTTTTGAAAGTTGGTCACAAATATGTTCATCAGACCAAATTTCAATGAGGTATTTTACCTTGTTTGGTTCAAGTTAAACCGCGATTCATGTTGCGAGCCATTAGCAAACAAACATGCTTTTTACGTAACGTATTGTTCCCATCATGCATAGCTATACAGGTTGGTCCGTTGGGTTGGATTGCTTTCTCACCACAAATGAACCGCTCCAGAGTTCATTTGCAGTCGGGCCGAGACCACCTTGTTAAGGTGATCTCAACCCGATTTGTTGGTGTGGATCCGAGCGTGATTGCCGTGATTACCTATATGTCTAAATGAACCGAACCAAGGGAGAAAATGCACCAGGTTCCAAAACAAACGCTCCAAATGAGCCAGGTGTGAAAATGCCCTGAGTTTGTTGTTTTTGGGATCTATTTCTGCTGGCGGAGCAAAAATAAACAGTACATTTGGCCATATGGTGTCTGCAGTGTCAGTTACTCAATATTAATTTCTTGTTTAAAGAACTGTATAAAAGCTGTATCGCACTCACAATCATCTGAACTGAAATGACCAGAGCACCAATAGTATGGTTGTTAATATTTAAAGATTTTTGTTCTAAAACTTTTTCTTAAAGCTGCAGTACTGAACCTTTGCCTCTCTATCGCCGTCTCTGTTTGAAACATAAAATTGCATGTTACTTGTGCAGTTATTTTTTACATGGGTGGTGCTTCTGCACTGCTCCTGTGAGCATGGTTTGAGGTATTCGTATGGGTTGTATATTGGCTCGAATACTTGACAACGGAGGTGGCGGCGGATACGGTTTTCTTGGAATAGAGGTGAATTGCTCTCTCTAATAACTAGCAGAAAATAAGTGCAATTTACCACACCAATCATAGCAAAAAACAAACAAAAATACAACATAGGAAACTCGATACCTAGCTGAATCAAGCGAACAAGTGTGCTAATGTTAGCTAGCTACCTATTGAGCCACTGAAATGTCATTCCTGTTCAGCAGGAAAAAAAAGCCATTTCTGCATCAGTCTTCAATTCATTCAGATCTGAGTTTTCGCCACCTCTCAAAAGCCATGCTGATATTTCTTCTCGTTTTAGCACAGGCTCTGTCGCTTTCCCTTTTTGACCGAAGGCTCTCCACAATTCAAGGTTTCTTGGTTTTGACAACAGGTGATTCCTGCAGCCATCTAGATGACAGGTTTAATTTCTAAACAACTGTTTTAAGAACAAGCTACAAACACTCCACCATCCTCAGCCCTCACACACACGATATAGTAGACGGGTCTTATTCTTTCTGTTTACAGACGTGACATAACCACCCAAAGACGAATGACGTCAACTGACATTTCCAGCGTAATCCGACCCGACAGCTCAAATTATAAATCATTATTATAAGCTTACTATTGTAAAGTAAGGAGACAGATTTGAACACTGATTTTTTTTTTATGTACTTGCTCAATAATTGATTTTTGTTCATTTTTAACCAAAAAAAAGTTCCGTACTGCAGCTTTAATATAATATGTTCAGATGCAAATAATATTGGCTATGTCAGTGTTCTAGGTGTGATCAGGTCTTTCATTTAAATCTGTGCTATATTGTTGTTCTATAGACTGTGGTTGAATGTTTGTTTTTCTTTCTTTTGCTCAGGATGCTTGTTAATTGTTGGTAATGGGGATGATTTAACCTTCTCCAAAGGGACTAGACCTTCATATGGTGATGGGACTTGATTTTCTTTCAGATTACAGCACGTTAATCGGAAAGTCTATGGTGCCATAGGCTTTCTTGATTGATTTGTAACATTCCATAATATTTGGGCATCCGTACAGACAGAGAAGAAATTAAAGGACAAACCTGAACAAATGAAAGGAGAAGCCAAATGCGGATGCTTCCAGACCAGCGTACGGCGTGATCGTTATCACCATACAGTGCTCCATCATGTATAAAAATGCTGAGCAGACTCACATGACCTCGATTTTGGATCAAAATGGTAAGAGGAAAAGATCTAAGTGACTTTGAAAGAGGGTTCATTATTGGTGCACGGATGGCAGGAGCTTCAGTCACGAAGATTGCTCAACTGGCTTGTGTATCGATAGGAACGGTGACTAAAGTGACCTCTGCTTTTAGGTCTATGGGAAAGACATCAGTAAACAGAGCTGGAAATTGTGGGCGAAAGCGCCGATTCAGTGACCGTGATGCTCGTGCATTAGTGCGATATGTCGAGAAAAACAAAACAGCAACAGTTATTCAGGTGACGGAGAACATCAACGCAAAGCGTGATCAGACTGTGTCCACAAGAACGGTCCGTCGACAACTCCAAAGAGAGGGATACAGCAGGGTTCCGGTGTATAAACCCCTGATTACGAACATGAAAAAAACAGAGGTCTGCAGTGAATCAGAAAAAAAGTGATGAGTCATCCTTCATCATATTCTCGATTAGTTGGAGCAGGTGCATGTGTGGTGTACAGAGAATGGTACAGGCCTGAATGCTTGACCACTACACTAAAGGTAGCTCTGTTGTGGTTTGGGAGCATTCATTTATTTTGCTGGTATGGTTTGGCTCCCCTAAGAGGGAAGCGTCATGACAAATGCATACAAAGTTCTCCTGACTGATCACCTTTATCCATTACGATGAAACATTTCTTTCCTGATGGGAGTGGTCTCTTCAAGGATGACTCCGCCCCCATTCACAGGGCACAAGAGCTCACTGAATTGTTTTTTGAGGATGAAAATGATGCAACGCATATGGCCTTCACACTCAACAGATCTCAGTTCAATTGAACACTTAGAGCAGTGGTCACCAACCCTGTTCCTCGAGATCTACCTTCCTGCAGGTTTCATCTCCAACCACAAACTTATACACCTCTTTTAGTTGATCAAGAACTTCTTAAGGCAATTATTAGATGGTCAGGTGGACATGATTATAGTTGGAGCTAAAGTCTTCAGGAAGGCAGATCTCCAGGAAGCACTGACTTAGAGGTTTTGGACCTGTGCTCTCCACCCCATCATCAAAACACCAACTGATGGAATATTATTTGGAAGAGCTCCAGAGACTTGTTGAATCAATGCTAAGGTGCACTGAAGCTGTTAAGCTCGTAGTGGACCCCAATACCATGCTAAGACACTATATTGTTTTTTCCCCCCTTTTAATATATGAATAAAGCTACTATGAACTACTATAGAATTATGGTAGTTGGTATAGTGCTTCACTGTCAGGAACATGCTGTTCACCACAACTACTAGCCTCTCCAAAAGATCTCCGTGATGATTGAATGACACCCAGGCAGCAAAACTAAGAGGACATCATCAACCTCAGTTCCTTCAACTTTTCCTAAATGTGACTAACTCTGAATGTCTTAAAACATCACATCTCACTGCAAAACTCCAGAACTAGATGAAACCAATCACTGCAGATGAGAGACTCTCTAGAGACCAGCTACACAAGTACATAACATTGGCATCAAGACTTACAGGATCACACAAGGACACTATTTGTTTTTTACAGCATCAAACATGTCAGTGTAGCTACTTGAAACCAGGTTACTAATATATTTTTATGCTTTAATAAGCATGTAATTCTGTAAGATTTCAAACACCGAAGATTTAGATCAAGATGAAACATGATTGTGGTGATTTTAAACATTTCTTGTGTACATTGTTATATGCTTTAATTTTCAATTACTTATAGAAACGTGTGTATATACAGGAAGGTAAATGTATTTAGCTGTTATTCTTAAATACTATCGCTTACAAGCTCAGTTTTTTTCTTGTACATCCCTTTGGGATTTTTAATGTGATTTTTAAATTATTTAATAGGTTTGTTGTAATTATGTTATGAAAAATAAAGTGTTATTCTTGCCCACAAAAAAAGACAGTACTCTAGTTATTTTGGTGTGAGAACTAGGAAACTGTAATTTTGTGGACTGACATGCATGTTATTGAAACGTGGGAAAGTGGAGTCATGAGTTGGACAGCACTGTTTTTTTTTTTTATATTAGGTTTTTTTTTAAATGCCACAGAGTGAAGCTCATTACTTTAAAGAGGACAATGATTTTTTTTTAAAGACTTGGCAGACTTTATGATTACAGCAGCAGCTCTTAGAAATGACAAGTTTACAGTTTGCAGATGAGATTATCCAGTGACACATGGGTGAGACTTGGGTGAAACTTTATAGTTTTTGTTATTCTGGGTATTAATAAAGATCCTGCACCTCTTGATCAAAGCAACTGTGGCAGATTATAATAGGCCAAAATTATACTTGGGTCCCATGAGGCGAGATCATCCAGTGCTTTACAGATCCTTCATTCTATTTTGTGCTCTGTGTGATTCTTTACTGTGATCCAGTGTATTGTAGGGTGATCTGATCAAACATTCTGGTTCTAGTATGGACACTTTCTCCTGCACTCTGGACTAACTGGCGCTTGTTTATGCATCCAGGCTACATGATGTTACAAGACATTTTGCTACCTACAACATAAACTAGTTTTTCTGCTTCATGTAATGACATTGTATTCATTGTATTGCTAATGACATTCTTAGCAATGTTTCAGAGATTACAAAAAGGTAACCTATTAATATTGTCTGCATATGCTCAAATGAGACACTGTGGTCAATAATCACACCAGGGCATTCACTGCTACACATAACATAACTGAAAGGTCATCCATTGTGTCTCTATGTAACTAGAAAGCTTACTTATTACTAACTAGAAAGTACTGTCACATCTAAGAAGCTAAGAAGGAGGAAGTTGTGTCTGTCATCTGTTTTTTTGTTGAAACATACATCTGGATGCCATCAGCACAGCACTGGAAGCTACTGGAAGCTGGAATGTTCATGAATAATTTTACCCAGACATAGCATGGATATAAAAAGTCTATACACTCCTGTTAAAATAGCTAGTTCCTGTGATGTAAAAAAAAAAAAAAAAGGATCCAAGAAAAATTGTCAGATCTTTTTCCACCTTTCCATGTGATACAGCAACCAACAAAATTCATGTAAAAACAGGTAGACAAATTTTAAAAGTAAAAAAAAAAAAAAAAAAAAAGTACAATAACATGGTTGCACAATTGTGCACAGATTTTTTTTTTTTAATTATTATTATTTATTTATTTATTTATTTTTTACATATAAAGGGACATGTGCCTGAGCAAATTTTGAATCATGGACTTTCGTGTTCCTTGTTCAATGGAGGGAATTACTGGAAAGGTTTTTGAGCACTGAAATCAGAGGTTTTTTTTTTTTTTTTTTTTTTGCAGCATCCATTGTAAGAAGCAGTGAATCAGTTGTACTCACTATTAAAACAGGAAGTAAAAGCATTGCTTTTGTGTTATGCTTCCTGGCTTGGTAGTACCAATGGATTTCCGTTACAGTGGGGTACCATTACACTCTTGCTTCTGACTTCATCTGTCACAGACCTATAAGTGAAGCATTGATGGTGTGGAAGAGCAGGACAATACTTCAGCTGCAAGAACAGAGACAGTGGAACATGTGCTCCTTCACTGTACAGCATATGAAAAAAATGAAAGATCAGAACTTAAGGAAAAGCTGCTCAATAGAGTGCTGTGTTTATATTTATAGCATTTTGCAGACACCCTTATCCAGCACAACTTATATTTATACATGTGAGTAATTGAAGGTTAAGGCCTTGCTCAAGGGTGAGGTAGTTTGGCAGGGCTGGGATTTGAACTCACAACCTTCTGATCAGTACCCCAATGTCTTAACAACTAAGCTACCCTATTTTTGTAGACCAACCTGGAAGTTAGCATCACCCTGGTTCCCTCCACGAAAATCTTTTCTTTTTTTCCCCACTGGCTTTTGGATTATTGCAAAAAATAAGCTCCGTGACCACCAAAAGTTTATGATTCTTACACGTTTTTGTTCATCAATGTAATCTTCACAAATGAACACAACTCTTATGAATTGTGAAGCCTAAATGTAATTGCCAGAAGTAAAAAGCTAAAGTTAGGCTATAAACGAACTACACCACAGTCACATGACTTCATCACCACCACTAAGCATCCAACAACTCTTTCAATCCTTATTAAAAAAAAAAAAAAAAAAAAAAAAAAAAAAAAAAAACAATAGAATTGGAAAATACTACAAATTGATACATTTACAAGTTGGAAAGTTTGAGTTGGAATAGTTCGCAAGAGCACGAGTATAAACACAACGAGACTGTAGTAGATGAGTTTTCCTGTTCGGCATGATGACGTTTAATATCCCTGACAACCTCTGTAGTCCCATTTATCCACTTGTTGGTGGCGGTAATGCACCAAAGCTGGTTTGCCAGCCGCAAATAAACCTTAAAAGAAGTCGAAGAAGAGGAATCACGCATGCGCAAATGTATTTCAACAGGAAAGTGGCAGGAACATGATGGAGTGATTGACGGCAGAGACAGTATGTCGGTAAGCAGTTAATCTGGTTGTGAAATCGTGTTTTATCTTCTTATTAAAAGCTATATTTTTACCTTTTATATTTTGATCATATGATTTAGTGTGAGGTTTCCGAAGCGATATAAACATGCTTGTTCCTAGCAGGGCCGAAACCACCACAGACATTGAGGGGGGACACGTCACCCAATAACCAACTGCGGGCAAGCTATCCCCCACTTCCAAAAACACGGTCAGGCTAGCCCACACTACCAAAAACACGGTCAAGCTAGCCTCCACTTCCAAAAACACGTTCAGGCTACAGTATCACGCACGGTGATTTTCTGGTGCGCATATATAGTAGACATTGCGGTAATAGTGTGTGCGAACAGATTTCAGAATAAAACCAATCATTCAGTGAAGGTGAGTTTACATTGATTCAATCAATAAAAATATAAATCTCAATCAATATAAAAAAAAATCAAACCAAATGAACGCATAGTAAAAAAACAACAACAACAAAAAAAAAACACTAAAATAAATAAACCTGCAAACTAAAATAATGTGCTCTGTGTTATTTTGTAACTTAAGGTATTTATTCAAAACAAACCCTCTGTTTTCACACACTGATTTCAATTCTGAAAAAAAGTATGCCACCTCAGAGTGTGACTCAAAATATCAAGGCATTTCGATGTTTCGTTTCAAAATTAAAGTCATCTGAAATGTCGTGTGCAGTGTTTTTCTGTTATTTCACTCTGAGGTGGTATACACTTATTCTGACGTGAAAGCAGAGGGTTTATTTTTAATAAATATCTGAAGTTACAAAATAACACTGAGTGTTGACGATCTTTTTTTTCTTCTTTTTTTTTTCTTTTTTTTAAAAATATGCATTCATTTGGTTTGATTTGTTCTTATATTGATTGAGACTAAATGACTGAATCAGTGGTTTTATTTTGTAATCTGTTCCAAAACTGTTATCGCAATGAATAGTATATATGCGCACCAAAAAAATCACCGTGCGGGTAACTCTAGCTTGACCGGGTTTGGGAAGTGGAGGCTGGCTGGACCGCAGTAATAATCAGATATGGCCAAATTGTACCACCCAATATTTGATATTTTTGATGCTGCTCTGCTGCACTCAATTATGCACCTACTTATGACTTTAGGATGACAATTTTTTTTAATGGCCAATCAAATCAAAGAGGGCGGGGCTTTACTGTTTACAGAAGCCACAGGATGCTTCAGTTTTAAATGTGATGTTTGTTCCTGGTAATGCAGCTTATTAGCTTGCCATGTATTCCTTGTTGATACATTTAATAAATTGATCGGATGTAGATAAACTTTCTAGAAATTCAGCACTTCTATATTGCACACTTCGATTCTCGTTGTAATCATATACTTCTGTAAATAAGTTATGAGTTGTACTGAAGCTGCAGGGCTTATGTAAAATAAACTTGATATTACTCAGATGAATAATCAATACTTATTTGTAATTGTTTTTGTTCCAGATGCATGCTACTGTCCTTAAAAAAGGAGAGAGACCCTTGATCTCAAGGTGCACAAGGTGCTGTAAATTGTATCACTGCCCTTTTTGTGAGACGTATGTCAACAAATCAGCATCACTATTGAGCTTTAAAAACCATGTGGAGAACCATTTCAGGTTGGCAGTGCAGCATGATGGTGAGTGAGTAGGATGCAGCCAGGTGTATGGGGTGCCATTTGTAAAATAAAATGTCTAACAAAAACTGCTCAATTGTTGTCAGATTTAACTACAAAAACAGATCAATTTAGCTAAATTTACACACACAAGCATTATGGCATTTTTTTTTTTTTTTTGTAAATTATAATTTTATGACTTATAAAATAAACATCAAAGCTAAATCTAAACGTTAAATTTTAAATGTGAATCTTGAATATAAATTTAACTGTAAAGTGTAAATACAAACGTGGAAAAAAATAAGTACACCCCATGGAAATTTTTGGAATTTTGTTGACATTTGGACAAGCAAACATTTGATCATCTTTGACACAGTGCTTATTAATGAAGTTGATATACTTGAACAAAGCCATAAGGAAAATGAGCTTTTTCAATCATTTATTCAACAGAAATATCAATAGATGTGATTCTTCTGTGGAAAAAGTAAGTA
>JANDJT010000199.1:16698734-16720977 GCA_024331685.1 Stegophilus panzeri | reverse complement strand
CATGAGATGTTTCTTGTGTGACACCTTGGTAACGAAAAGCCTTTATATAGACCATCAATTTACTAACCCAGCTGATAGTAATTTGCACAGATAGGGGGTATAATTACTTACAGATTTCAGCTGGTTCCTTGCCGTACCTTGCCTTGGAGAACTGTTTTTTTTCTTAGTGTGTTCAAGTCTTTTTTCCTGTGTCATTCCACTTTATTACACATAACTATATTTATGGACTTTAATGTTGTGAATTCTTTATATTTCTGGATTTCTTGAGTTAATACTGATGTCTGGTTAAAATTTCATGTGTATAGCCTCATTGGAAATATATTTACTCAAAAAAATGTTGACACGTTCAAAACGTATTTCCCCCACAGTACTGGCACGTTCAATACTTATTTCCCCCCTCTCCGACCATTACACTAGATTATAAAGGTCAGGGTCCTTCAGTCAGGTCATGGTTTCAGTTACTTAGCACATTCATAAATTTACTTACCACAATAAATTATATTCATTTGATCATATGTTCAAATTTGTAATGCACTGTGCACTTTAATTTATATACTAACATTGGGTGGATCGGTGTTGCTTGAAGGCAAAGGATTTTAATAAGTTGCAAACTTTGATCCATAAACTTAATTTCATTGGTAAAACTTAACATTATTATTGAATCATTACATTGGAAAACAAGTCAACACAACATGTTATATGACAAGAAAAAGAACTACATTGACATTTACAATACATTTAGTCTATAACCATTGTATTAAAACTCCAACTATGTGGTACAGTACTGTCTCTGGTCATGAAGACTAAGTGGTATTCAAACATACATGGTTTCGCAGCAGTTGATACCATTATTTTGATTATTCCATTAAAAGTCCCCAAACAATTACAGTCATATGAAAATGTATGCATTCTGTCTACTATATATTTTAACTCCATTTGATTGTATGACTCAACATAGAATGGTCTAGCCAAATCAGAGTCTCAGTTTATGTGTAATTTACTTACAAAATAGTTTTTTTTTAATAGCAATAGTCATTCATATATTTTGAATTACAATTTTATATTATATATAAACAAGCTATTATTTCATGTTTTCATCAAAAACAGTGGTGCACATGAATCAGTAACAGGAAACAAGTACAGAGTTCTAATTTTTTGCTTCTTTGTTTTTTGTATTGATTATAGAACAGCAGGTACAAAGATTTAAATTACTTGCCAGGGTTTCCCCCCCCCCCATGATTGGCTCTTTTTTCACTTCAAAATCCCAGATTTGTGCAATACCTTATTTACATTTGGTATCAGCCTTTCTGCATATTCCCAAATCTTATTGTCCATAATCAGTTTCTCAATGCCCAAATCAGGACGCTTTGGTTCAGTAGTGTGCATGACAATAGCCAAATAATTGGGCACATAGATGGACTTTCCATTGATTTTATAGACAGTGTGCACAGATGCCTGCATCACCTTCCTTGGGTCAACAATCATCTTGCTACGGCTGTTGGCCAACCACTTTAGGGGCTCTTTGTAAATGTGTCTTAGAATGTTGACACCAGGCACATGTCTCCACTGAGCAAAATTAAATCTCTCGCTGCCTCTGTTAATTTCCTTGGAGAAGACATGGGCCCAAAAGATGAAGGCCACTGCATAAGGGTTATTTTGCTGAAGCTCTGCCATGAGTTGGTGCAGGGAGGAGTGTTGATATGGCATGATGATTTCATCTGCGTCAGTCAGAATCACATATTTGGACCTCTGCCTGTTCCTGTGGATACAGTCGTTTATCGTGGCCTGTTGCCCATAGTAGTGAACTTCCCCTGAGTGCAGCTCATAGTTCCAGCCTTTGGATGGCTCTAGGAAGTGATGGATTGGCCAGGGAATGATTTCCAAGATGCCATCTTCTTCATAGCTGCGCAAGACCTTCTCAAGGTCCGGGCCACAGCTGGTGTTGTAGATAACCACATGATCCACACCAAGTAGTTTGTATGTCTCTATAGTCTGCACAAACTGAAGGACATTATTATACCCTCCAAACAAGCAAGAAATGCATAGTGTGAAGTCCACATCAAAGTCTCTCCCATGAGTCAGGAACTTGTGTATAGGCAAATACAGGTGACTCTGAATCTCTAGAATGTTCTCTGTTCTTGAAATGGTCACGTGTGTGGCATTACATGTTGGCTCGATGTTACAAAATGCATCTGTGGTCACAAAAGGAAATCCAAAGTGATCAATGTGCTTATCCAGTTTGACAGGAGATATACTGAGACCATGCTGATAACAACAAAATATACAGATAAACGGCTCTGAATGGGTTCTGTTCATTATGGTAATGATGTTTGCCTGTCCATTTGCCTCATCATTTATGAACGCAGACACCATTAGGTACCTGGTCCCTCTAATAGGTGTTATTCTGTTGGCTGATATAGGTGCTGGACAAACTGAGCCAGAAAATGTGGAAGGCTTCTGTATTGCAGCTCTTGGTATTGGATCTGCTTTGAGACTGAAAAATTGATTGTCCTTAAAATAAATCATTACTATGCAAAGATATGTAAACAGTATGAAGACTGTGCCAAGGGAAATAGTTCTTGAGTTCCAAATGAGGATAGCCATGTTACCAGAAGAACCCTGTAAAAGATTTGAAAATAATCACTATATATTTTGACTAGAAAGTATTTTAGAAATTTAACAAATATGAATAAACAATTTGTATTTTTCTGCTTTGTCTTACAATACTTACAATACTTACAATTACTTACAATACTTATTTGAAATATATTATATATGCTAATTTTTCAATACATTCCAGAGAATGTTCCTACAATTTTCCTATGTAGTACACAACGACCCTGGAGAAAATACAGTTTGCACAACATTATTTTTTATTAATCAGTCTCTTATAGGAGATACAGTTCCGTCCTGCCATTTACATGCCCAGTTCAGCCATAAAACTCTATCCGAGCACTGATAGGCTGTTGCACGGTATGGAGGGAGCCAATCAGCCGCAACCCTTTCTAATCCCGACCAATTCGCCGGCTAGACCTACGCGTGCTACTAAATCTCGTATCCTGTTTATCATTTACGGCTGGTAAATCCACATAAATACGGTTGAAAAACTGATCACAACTGTCAAATGCTTATAATGGCTTACAACGCTGGCAACTGCCGATAAAAGCTACGCGATAATGGCCGATAAAACATGTGTGTTATAAACCGGTAGGCGGACTGTTAAAGTTCCCAACGCATCGACATGAGGAGACCGGTAGCAACCTGGGTTTAAATCCACTAAAAAGGTTTTCGTTTTATTTATTTTCACTTTTCTTCTTGCTGTTCAGTGTGCAGTTTAATCGTACGAGATGCACACACAGGCAACTCCCTCTCTCAAGGCGCTCCCTTTTCCTCTTCGCCTGTTCACTACAACACCGAACATTCATTAACTGAATTCTACACAGGTGTGCATTCCTCACCTTCTCCGACTCCGCCCTCCATTCACAAACCGGCACTGGAGCACGCTCGTGCCTCCACATAATCGCTGATTAACGCTATACCATTTATGAAGGGTCATATACTTTCAACCCATTAGGCGTCATAGGTGACCGCCCCACGACACGTCATTACTATGCACGATGGCTATTTCTTTATTTTTTTTAATTATTATTTATTTTGTTATTTTTATTGTTGAAGTAAATTAAAGTGAATAAAGCTATTTTGATACGTGTGCAGGATTTTTTCGGTTTTGATTTGGTTTATAGTCTTTTTTCCTACGCACCTATATAACACCTGCAGGTGTGCAAGGTTAATTGTTGATTGTATTATTGAAGTAAAATTTGAAGTAAAACGGCACTGCATTTGTGTCTGGTAAATGGCGATCAATGGCTGGTCACACTATAACTGCTGATTAATGCACAGATTAATTACCAGAAAATGCTATGTATTTGCACACAAGCTGTTTCATTGACTGGAAAAATGTACTGTCCTTAAAATAAGTCATTGCTATGCAAAAATAATATAAACAACATGAAGACTGTGCCAAGGCAAATATTTCTTGAATTCCAAATGAGCATAGCCACACTGTAAAAAATATTTCTTGACTTTAGTAAGTTCAACTTATTTTATTCAGTTGATCCAATTAATAGCCGATTTAGTTGTATTGACATATTTAAACGAGTTGGCTCAACATTTAATTTTTTTTATATGGAATCACAAATGAGTTCAACACAATGTATTCACTATCAACCAATTACATTACTGCTTACGTCACTTCCGCAAGCCGTTAAGTTTCCTTCACAAGCAAAGTTGTGCACTTTTTCATCGGTGGATATCTTGGATACGTCCAAGTCAGGTAATTCATTTTATTTGCTATTAATTTCAATATTAATATGTATTTGATATTACTCTCAAAATGTCTCAAGTTTTTTTTTTTTTGACAATTTCGCTGACAGATAAGGTGCACTGCGACCATAGAGGCATTTGTAGGCGGTAAACTGCTTCACAGATGGTATTTCTCCACAAAACATTTTGAGGTAATTTATGTCGTTTTTGAGGTAACTTTTTTTTTTTTTTTTTTGTAAATGAATTTATACTCGCCTTGAAATGTCCTTTGTATAGTATTTGTTCAGTCTACAGGTCCTCTAACACAGTCTTAACTGGGATGTTAAATGAGTAGAGGAGGGGACTTCCTGAAATCAAGGTGGAGAAAAATTATCAAGCCAATTTCATTAAGTTACTACAACTTAAATTAAATCAATTAATGCAGAAATTTCAGTTTAAATTACACACAATATTAAGTTGTTGTAATTATCAACATTATTATGTCAACACAACTCATCAAAATAATGTTTGCAACTTAAAATATTTAATAAAATCAATACATTAAAATTTTTATCTTGCAACCACATATTTAATTAAGTTGTGGTAATAGATCCCCTGAATTACTTGTGTAGAATAGTGAAGAATATACAATAAATTCCTTAGAAATACTACTCAAGGTGAGCTTTCTATCTGGAAAAGAACATTCTAGCTCCCTGCTATACAGTATAAACCCTGTTCAAGGCTACATTATAATGAGAAGCTTTATTTACTCAGGTCGAGGTCCGAGCCTCCGGGGCAGGAGCGGCCTTATGCCTCAGGCTTACTCTTCGGGCCAGACTGATGAAGATGATGATAATAATAAACTCTAGTGGATTTGGTTTCTTGCAGAATAGTTTCAAGCAAAGATTGAGTATACATCTGTTAAGCATTTCTTTAAGCGTGTGTGTGTGTGTGTGTGTGTGTGTGTGTTTGAGTCACTGAGCACATGATGTTAGGCCAAGCCACAACGTCCAGTTGAATCCACTTGCCAGTTTCACAATGGCTCAGTGTCCTTTAATCAGTCGTATGTCAGTTATAGCATATAAGAAAGCAAGGGTTTTCAGCATCTTGGTTTTTCTAACACTTTACACTTTTTCATATCACATATGCAAACAAAAGCAGTACAGCATCTTTGTTATTCTAACACTTTCCTCTTCATTCAGTTGACATGTATGCCAGAGCTTGGCTTAGATCATGTTCATGTGAGTCAGGAAGTGGTTTTTCACTCAGTAAGGAGACTTGTGTGCTGGTTGCTTCATTAACAGCAATATTTTCTATATACATTTTAGTTCTTAAAGTTCTATGTATTCTTATGACTTTTCTTATCCGTTCTTATCTTAACATCTCCATGGCACTCCCAAAGTCGATCAAGCATTGCAGCTAAAGCAATCTGTTGGGCACTCAGATATTGCTGGATCATGTGGTAGTTGTCAGTGATCAGCACTTCCCAATGATTCCTCCCGCCTTTTCTACTGCTCTTTCCTTTCTTGCTTTTCTCTTGTCCCTGCGGGATCGTTTTGCAGTATGAGATGTCAGATTGTCCTCTGAGGGAGGCTTTAGTAATATTGGGGAAGAAGTCACCAAGAGTTACATTTTTGTTTCTGGGTATAATTTGTTCAGTTGGTGTGATAGGAGATACAACGCAATGGGAGGTTGAGAACTCCATATCAGAGGCAAGGCTATCTACAACAGTAGATAGAAGGAAATAAAATCAGTATTAAGAATGAATGAATAAATAAATAAATAAATAAGACAAATATAGCTGCAAGCAGCAATGGTGGATTCCTCCCTAAGATTGCAGACCATTTAAAAATTGACATAGTAGAGAAATGTATCCCATAGTGTCATGATTTCCCCTTGAGTCAGTCCTGCAGAATTGCAGTGAGCTTGGAAAACCGAAGTGCATGCGTGTGCACGAGCCAGGTGCACGAGCACTCAGCGAACGCTCGCTTTTCAGTTTTCAACGACAGTGACTTTGTTTACTTTGGACACGTGCTTTTGTTATGATTACGTTCTGTCTCCGCCCCCGTTTTGTCATTGGTTGTTGCCCGAGTGTGTGTGGTCATTGTTTTCAGATGCCCGTGTTTAATCCATGATTACGTTGGTCATTTAAACCCCTTGTGTCTCTGTGCAAAATGCGCAGTATTGAGTTTACCTCATTACCAAGCGGTTGTTTCTCGGTTCTCGTTTCATGTTCCATGTTATTGACCTTGTTTCTCGTTTCCTCGTTTTGATTGTAGCCTTGCCCTATTTATGCCTGTTTGTAGATCACCTGACCTTTTGCCTGTTATTAGACCATGCTTTGGATAACCGTTTTGGATTTGTCTGCCTCTCTCTCTCTCTCTCTCTCTCTCTCTCTCTCTCTCAATAAACGTCTTTTACTGCACTTGCATCCGCCCTCAACCTTCATTACATCCCGCAACGTGACAGTATACTGCGCCACAACATGGATGCAGTAGGAAGATGGAGGAGACGTCACACGAGGAAAACCAAGCAAACCGTCCTAGCTGTGGATTCGATCTGCAGTGTTTCTGGAGTGGACTGTAGTAGATCTCCCAGAGCAGTATGATGCTTTGTCAGGTGATCCTGAATATTTTCTTGTGGACTGCCAGATCTATTTTTCTAGCCTAGCGGACCCCAAGCCCGGTGAGAAGCAATGGCTAGGGTTTCTGTTGTCCCGGTTTTGTGGCCCAGCACGCCAGTGGGCACAGTGTCTAGCGGCCATGGGATCCAGGGGACTGGAGAATGTCACTCAGTTTGTGGGACTATTCGTGATGGTGTTCAGCAGTCCAGAATCCAGGGCCGTCCTGGTGGATGTTTTGGGGGAGCCTTGCCTCAGAGATGAACCTGATGTGCCCTTCACTACCTATTATGAGCAGGCAAACTGGGTGACCTCCTTCTCAGAGCTCCACCTGAAGAGCTCCAGCCAGAGGTCAACGTGGCGACCTCGGTTCCAGAGCGCCAGCCTGGGACCTACATGGGGTCTCACCTGCCGAGCTCCAACCGGAGGTCAGTGTGGCGACCTTGGCCCCAGAGCTCCAACCTGAGACCCACGAGGTGGTCTCACCTACAGTGCTCCAGCCAGAGGGCAACGTGGCAACCTCTGTTCCCAAGCTACAGCCTGAGACTCACGAGGTTGTCTCATCTCCAGAGCTCCAGTATAAAGTCAAGTTCACGCTAGAGGTCGAAGAGATGACCTCCCAAGCCATGTTCACGTCCGAGGTCGAAGAGACGACCAACCAAGTTATGTTCACACGAGTCTGTTGATACGACCAACCAAGTTTTCCTTATGCCTGAAACCGACGTCAAGACCAACCAGATCCTGCTCACGTCTGAAGCCAACGTCACATCACGAAGTTCTGCTCGCTCCCGAGTCTGCTAACAAGGACCACCAAGTTATGCTCACGCCAGGGTCTGTTGACGCGACCAATTCTGTCACGATTTCCCCTTGAGTCAGCGCTGCAGAATTGCAGTGAGCTCGGAAAACCGAAGCCCGGCACAAGCCAGGTGCATGAGCGCTCAGCGAACACACGCTTTTCGGTTTTCAATGACGGTGACTTTGTTTACTTTGGACAGTAAAGTTTGTAGATCGCCTGACCTTTTGCCTGTTATTAGACCATGCTTTGGATTGGTCTCTCTCTCTCTCTCTCTCTCTCTCTCTCTCTCTCTCTCTTTCTCTCAATAAACGTCTTTTACTGCACTTGCATCCGCCCTCAACCTTCATTACATCCCGCGACATGGCACACTGATACAACATTTAAATGTATTTGGCTCAGTGGCAGAATTTATGTTCATTTTTGTAGTTTTCCACAAATGATCATTTATAGAAAAAAATCCATAATGCGGACATTATGGGTTCTTAAGACTTTTTTTGTTCCCCATGAGCAACAAGGCATGCATACCAACTTTCAGACATTTTGGCCTCAGAGTAGAAACGCCATCATTTTGAATGTGTCAACTTTGAGGCATGGCCTGTATCGCCACCTATACTCTAGGCCCATGCTATCTGAGAAGTGTATGTATAGTCTCTAGTTTCAGTGTGTCACAGTAGAACAAAATTGACCAAAATTGACCAAGCTTCATGGTTCTGGAGAAGACGATGTTTCTGTTAGCATTAGCTGTGGCCAAATCAGCCACAGAATGCCAATGTCTGCCTAATAGACAGTCAGCCCACCCTTGCCAGAAAGCCATGGGTGCATGGCCCCAAGCTCGCACGTGTAAAGGGCCTGAGGAGTCCGTGAGAATTTTGAAGCGCTCGCAGATTGTGCAGGAAGGGAGATATCCACTGGCAGAGTGCACTAGCATTTAGCTGAGCATGCATATTTCAGATATTCACAATAAATCTATTTTTCATCTTGCATTCACCCATTTCACCCATTTCTCATATTTGTTACTCAACATTGTCAAGAGTGTTCATATGAACTGGTGATTGAATCGGAGTATCCATTTTATGACTAGCAGATGTGTAAAGCATTATTTTAGCATTAGTATTCTGTCCTCTGCTCATGTGTTTGAGTGAACATTTGCCGATGGCTAAACACATTTCAGCTTGTTGAGGGGCTTGAATGACCACTCAGGCAAAAAAGTTGACGCCCTTTACTTTGCTCCATAAGTGCAATCATGTAATTTCTCTTGACAACTTTCTCCTACATTTCTTGTGAAACTGAAAAGAAATACAAAAACACTTGTTTAACATACATTAGGCAGTGAATACAATTCAGTTTACAATGCAGTCTTTTAATCTATATGCACTAGGCACATTGAGCCATTCAAAATAATCACAAACAGCAAAACTCAACAAATGCAATCATAAGATTACAAACTAGAGAGATGAATAACAAACTCACAAAGCTTATTCCAGGCTGCTGAACTAAAATGGTTACTGTGTGCATAAACACTACAAATAAAGTTTATCTTTCAAAGTGTACTTTGGCTTGATCCAAGACAAACAGCACCATCTAGCAGATGATAAAGATATTGTGAAACATAATAGAACAGATCTTATCAAAGATAACATGACAGTTGGTGATAAATTATTATACCTTTTTAATGTGATTGCTTTTAGAGATATGAGGTTACCGTCGCACATGGTAACATACTGTAGTGTTCTGTTTGTGTGTGGCACTGTTCTTTAAATACCAGGAAAAAGGACTAGTGTACGGTTCCCATCAGCCACTGCACCTCACCTGATCATGTCACCTGACTAGCTGCACCTGATTCACATTTGGGGGTTAATGATCACTTTTACATAAGCCACGTTTTGCATCGCATCCATTGTCTTTTATCTTACTTTGCCATTGTTTCCTGTTGCTGTGTTAAGGTCATTGTTCTATGTTTCTTTCCTAGCCTTTGTGTTCTATAACTCCTTTTTTGTGTTGTGTTTTGATTTTTATTAAAACTTTATCTGCACTTGCATCCATCTTTGCCTCAATCACTTAACAGGCACAGATCAACTCCAAATTTTTATTTGATTCCTTATTGCTTATCAACATGTGTGGGATACATGTCTTTCTATATGTACCACAGTTCATATTTCCATATGTACTGGAAAATCTATCATGGTGGAAGTTATGGATCCCAATGGCTTTTTTGTTCCCCATGAGAAATAAGGCATGTATAACAATTTTCAGACATTTCAGACTTCAGGGAAAATCACGTAGATTTTGGCTGTGGCCTGTAGCACCACCTACAGGCTCATGTAGGCCATTTGTAGTGTGGGAGATACATCATGGCCAAATTTCAAAGCTTATTACAATTCAGGTCTTGAGTTATTGGGCACTTTAGGGAGATAAGGGGAATAATAAGAGGAAGAATAACAATAAATTTCCTCCTGATGGAGGAATCCTAATAATAAGAAGAAAAGAATACGAACAATAACAATAGGTTTCCTCCTGACGGAGGAATCCTAATAAGCAAAAAGAAATAAAAGGTTAAGAAATAAAATAGAATAAATAAAGTAATGCAAATAAAATTATATTTAAAAAAAAAAAAAAAAAAAAAAAAAAAAAAGTATGGAAAATTAACTGGTTTGAGGAAAGGCCCCAGTTAAAAAAAAATGCTTTGCTTTGAAATACTTTTTAAAAGTGCTAATTGAATGAACTGCATGTAGGTTATCAGAGAGAGAATTCCACAGTTTAGACCCATGGTGACTAAAGGCTGACTCCCCGCTTTTCATCCATGTTTTGGGTACAACCAGCAGGTTGATGTTGGACGACCTAAGTGATCTAGCAGGAGTACATTTTTTAAAATCATATTACAAAGGTATGTAGGAGCACCACCATGAAGTCATTTGAAAATTAATAACAGAACTTTAAAATCAATTCTGTAAGACACAGGTAGCCAGTGAAGTGATTTAAGTGCCTGAGTGATATTCTTCAGTATAGTATGTGTCAACTTTCTTGCCACTGCATTCTGAACTCTGTAAGTGTTTAATGGAGCTCTTTGGTAAGCCAACCAAAACACCGTTGCAGTAGTCGAGTCTAGATGTAACACATGCACGTATGAGCTTCTCAGTATCTGTGGGGATAGAATATCCCATACTTTAGAGATGTTATGAAGATGATAATATGCTGTTTTACAAATATTGCTAATATGTTTATTTTTAAACTGAGATCAATGTCAAACATGATCCCTAAATTCTTAAAGCAGTCATTAGCCTCGAGAGACAAGTAGTCTATAAATGGCAGAATTAACTTTCTCTGTGCATCATTTCCGATAATAAGTACCTGTCTTATCTTTATTTAGCTGCAGAAAGTTCTGTGACATCCACAAGTTTATGCTCTGTATGCATTTACAAGGGTGCTAATCAATTTGTGGGCATCTGGTGCAAGTAAGAGAGAGTTGCATGTCATCTGCATACTGATGGATGCTAATGGCAGCATATATAAGTTAAATAACAAAGGACCCAAAATTGAGCCTTGGGGAACACCAACTTATCACATGATGGCTTGAGGTGTGTGTACCTAGTGCAACATAGTATTCTCTGCCACTTTAGTAGGATCTAAACCAATCTAGGACTAGGCCTGATAAGCCAACCCAGTTTTGCAGTCGGTCAAGCATAATTCCATGGTCGACTGTGTCAAAGACAGCACTGAGATCTAAAAGAACTAGAAATGACACATTACCTGAGTCTTATTTTGTTGCAGATCATTTAAAAATTTTAGAAGAGCAGTTTCTGTGCTATAGTTGGACTGATAGCCAGACTGAAATGTCTCATTAAGATTATTGATGTTGAGTTAGTTATTAAGCTGTATGAACACAACGTTTTTCAATTATTTTGCTAAGAAATGGAAGATTAGAGATAGGTGTGTAGTTACTGAGCACAGAAGAATCAAGATTGTTTCTCTTCAGCAAAGGCCTAACAAGGGCTGACTTAAAGATGTGTGGAAAAATTCCTTGCTGGAGGGACAGATTAACAATGCTCAGGGTGGTAATAATGGATTTAAAACCAACTTAAGAAAGCTGGGGGGTAATGGGTCGAGAGAGCAGCTAGCAGAATTTATAAATGATGTAATCAGGGCAAGCGTGTTAGGGCTGACCACTGAGAAAGAGGATAACAGCAATAGGTGGAGAGTTAGAAAACAAACCAGCAGGACAAATGCTGACTAGGTTTTACCTTATGATAGTAATTTTATCACTGAAGAAAGCTGCAAACTCATTTCACTGTTCAGTTGTGAAAAGGTCTGATATTTGAGGTGAGGAGTTTAGCAGCCTATATATGGTGGAGAATAGGAATCTGGGGTTGTCTTTTTGGCTGTCAATTAAACTTGAAAAGTAAGATTTTCTAGCAGACCTCATTTCATTATTAAGTATTTTCAAGTTGTTTAAAATCTGATGGAAATCTTTTGTGGATGATCTTTTCTGGTTAAAATGCTTCAGCTTCACCAGAAGTAAGATGTTTGGAGAATAAGGAGATCAAGAGCCATGGTATAGTCAAAGAGATGGCTTATTATGCGCACAGAGACACCCTGGGCACTACAGCATTTCGTAGTCTCAATCTTAGTCTAAACATAAGTTGGATACAGTTGGCTTTTATACCCAGATGAACGTGCAAGCAATGCACCCAAAGCTAGTTAAGGAAAACACAAGACAAAATACAAAACCATAATCAAGGACAGAAACCCAAAAACATCATGAGACCACGAGTAAGCAAAAATCACACTGATCTTAAATGATTGAATCATAATCATAGAAAATAAGGAAAAATATTTCACAGATCAAACAATGAATATGAAATGACAGATCAGAATTTCAGCATTCATTTCTTCCTATTTACATCTATGTCTTAAACAGCTTAGAACATGGCACCTTTTGTTTGAAATCACCCATTTTTTCAAGTAATCAAAAATGTTGGAACATGTGACTGATTGCTGTTTCTTTCTGCCCAGGTGTGTCCTGTTAAATTGATTGTTTAAAGTTAAATTAATAGCTCTGAATGTCTACTCTTGGTTTCAGCGTTTGTTGTTAAAAAGGTTAAACCAATATGCAGACCAAAGAGCTGTTGTTTCTATTTTTCCAAAAAGTTAAACACTAGCAAGTACTTGACTAAAACTTACATCAGCTTGTGGATGAAGGAAAAACACAAAGAACCATGAGTGAGAAAAGAAAGGGTCCAATTTATTGTCCACCACACGAGATCCACACAGTGAGACATCCCAAAGTGATCTTTTTAAAAAAAAAAAAAAAAAAAAAAGTTACGGGGCTCCCTTTTACACAGTGGAAACACCCCCTGGTTTGCCTAAATACCAATACACTTGATTTCTGGGTGATTTCCACAACCATTAAGTCTGAATTTGAGTTTTTTTCTGAAAACCGTTATGTTTGATTTTCTGGTACTTCTGAAAACTGTTATTTTCGCGTCTTTAGTTATTTATTTCCTCTACTCTTAAGGTTGCCCGTTTTCTTGTATGGCTGCTTATGGAATGAGCTCGCTAATCTTTGATGTAACTCTTGACAGTAGCAGCAGAATGAATTCAGATGTTTATAGGAACATTCTGTCTGCCAGTTTACAGAGAAATGCATCCAAATTAATCGAGAGGAACTTTATCATGCAGCAAGACAATGATCCAAAACACACTGCCAGCTCAAGAAAGGATTTAATCAGGGGGAAAAGTGGAAGGTTTTAGACTGGCCAAGTCAATCACCAGACATTAACCCAATTCAGTAGCATTTCACCTTCTGAAGAGAAGACTGAAGGGAGAAACACCCTGATGCAATCAACCACTGAAAGAGGCTGCGGTAAAAGTCTGGAAAAGTAACACAAAAGAAAAAACTAACTATTTGGTGATGTCAGTGAGTTGCAGACTTGATGCAGTTATTGCAAGCAAGGGTTATGCAATGAAATATTAGGGTTTTTTTTTTTTTTTTTTTTTGGTTTTTTTACTTCTTTACTCACCTAAAAATTGTGTGGTCTGATACAAACGGTTCTATGTTTTATGTTGTTTAACATGTCTAGATGTCAATACCAGGAAATAAAAGCTGAAATCCTAAACTCTTGACTCATATCCATGTCTTTTGGTGTATAGCACAAACAAATGAATTGGCCTTGCTGTTCTAATAGTTTTGGAGGGGAGTACACAACAACCATGGGGAAAAAATACAGTTTGCACAACATTCAATTTATTCATCAGTCTCTTACAGGAGATACAGTCCCATCCTTCCATTTACATAAATTCTAACTAGAATGTCAAATGCAGTAAATTAATAATGATTTGTGCTATTTTCTTGTCAAAATGTTTTCAGAGGCATGACTTGCACTATAGCTAGCATGTTGGGAATAAATAATTTTAGAAAACTTAAGTTTACACAAGGGTTGTGAAATACTGAACAGTCTCTTACTTTGCTGGTATAATCCCATTAGTAGTAGTTGTTGTTGTTGTTGTTGTTGTTGTTGTTGTTTGCAAGGCTTGACTGTACATTCAAAACAACATTTTTAGGTTTATTCAACACTTTTCATGCATTATATACTGATTGGTAGATCTGATACCATGTCATGTTATCCTAATACTTAACAAGAAACTTCCAAAAGGCTTATATAAAAATCTGTTAATATAACTAAACCAGAGATGGCACAATTCTGCTTTTTCTTGTCCAATACTGATACTGAAATGTTGAGTATCAGCTGACACAGACACCCATCCGATATTGTTTTCTTTAAAACTAATAAGCTTTAAAATAGTGCTTTAACTGAAGCGCTGAAACAGTTAAACTCTTCCACACAAATATATTTATAAAAGTGTAAATAGAATAAAATCAACCCTAACAAAAGGGGGGGAAAAAAAAAAAAAAAAAAAAGTTAAGTCTCATTATATGGGAACATATCCAGTTTAAAAACTAAATATATTAAAATCTTTGCCATTTATTACAGGAACAAATATCTGATATACAGTATTCCCCAAAATCCAATCCTTTTTTTTTGCTTGTATCGATCTGATATCACTACTTTGTGCCTGATTGGTGCCATCTCTAAACTAAACAGATTTTGGTGACATCTAAATTTGCTAGTCATTGTACAGGGTGTCTGAAAAGTTTGGAACTCTTGTGAAGGACTAGAAATTGAACTGAATATAACAATTCTGTCATACCATTGAGTTATGAGTAAGCAAACAATATACTGTGCCCTCCAGTAATATTGGCACCTTTGGTATATATGAGCAAAGAAGGCTGTGAAAATATGTCTTTATTGTTTAACTTTTTGATCTTTTGTTTATTTAAAAAAAAAAAAAAAAAAATCACAAAAATACTCTGCTCTCATGGATATCAAACAATTGCATACACAACACAGGTTTATAAAAAAAAAAAAGAATTTGCTAAATATGTGTGCCATAATTATTGGCACCCCTATGAATTCATTTGAGGAAAATATATTTGAAGTATATTCCCACAGATAGATAGAGATTATAATATTGTACACCTGGGTTACTAGAAACAGGAAATTGTTCAACCATGACTTTGTGTTCCACAGGGGTATAAATATGAGGTGACACAGGTCAATTTCCCTTAGTCATTCATAACAATGGGTAAGACCCAGGAATATAGCTGTGATGTGTGGCAAAATGTTGTTGAGCTTCACAAAATGGGAAGTGGCTATAAGAAAATAACACAAGCATTGAAAATGCCCATTTCCATCATCAGGGCAATAATTAAGAAGTTCCAGTCAACTGGAAATGTTATGAATCACCCTGAAATTGGACGTGTCTATACTGTCTCAGTGCACTGTGAAGAGGATGGTTCAAGTGGCCAAAAAATCTCCAAGGATCACAGCTTGAGAATTGCAGAAGTTAGTTGTGTCTTGTGGTCAGAAAGTCTCCAAAACTACCTACATCACCACAAGTTGTTTGGAAGGGTTTCAAGAAAAAAGCCACTACTCTCATCTAAAAACAAACTCAAGCATCTTCAGTTTGTCAGACACTACTGGAACTTCAAATGGGATCGGGTTCTATGGTCAGATGCAACCAAAATGGAGCTTTTTGGCAATAAACACCAGAGGTGGTTTTTGTGCATACAGAGAGGTAGCCATATGGAAAAGTACCTCATGCCCACGGTTAAATATGGTGGTGCCTCTTTAATGTTCTTGGGCTGTTTTTCTGCCAGAGGACCTGGACATTTTTAGGCTACATGGCATAATGGACTATTAAATATCAACAGATAGTAAATGAAAACCTGACTGCCTCTGCCAGAAAGCTTAATATTGGCTGTGGTTGGATCTTCCAGCAGGACAATGATCCAAAACATACATTATCAACACAAAAATGGTTTACTGACCACAAAATCAAGGCCCTGCCATGACCATACCAGTCCCCTGACTTGAACCCCATAGAAAGCCTGTGGGGTGAACTGAAGAGGACAGTCCACCAGTGTGAACCTCGAAATTTGAAGGATCTGGAGAGATTCTGTACGGAGGAATGGTTTCAGATCCCTTGCCATGTATTCTCCAACCTCATCAGGCATTATAGGAGAATACTCAGAGCTGTTATCTTGGCATAGGGAGGTAGCACAAAGTATTGACTTAAAGGGTGCCAATAATTGTTGCACACCTATTTAACAAATATTTTTTTTTTTGATAAAACTGTGTTTTGTTTGCAACTGTCTGATACCCATGAGAGCGGAGTATTTTTGTGATTTTTTTTTTTTTTTTTTACCAAAATAATAAAAACGGTAAACAATAAAGACGAATTTTTCACAGTCTTCTTCACTCATTTACCAAGGGTGCCAATATTAGTAGAGGGCACTGTACAAAAGATTGATTCTTTTTAAACTTTTCTTAAGTGGCCCAAGTTAAGGTGTGGTGACACCCACTGAAACATCCTGACATCTGAAATTAACAAGCATGCCAAAGGAAACACCACTTTCCTTCATGGTGTGCTTTACCTTCACGTAATTCACTATGTGCTTATGGGATACTTTGTTGATTGTCACCTCTTATTTAAATTTTTTGGCTTTGTATAGTAGCTTTTTGGATAGGTAGCTATCTTTAAACTAACTGCATCTTGCTTAAAATAGCCTATTAAGTACAGGATGATCGCCTTCATGGAATGTTACACACACACACACACACACACACACACACACACTCTCTCAGACATGGAACACATAGAATAAACTACAATGAATAACGAAACAAATGGCTAACATTCATTTACAGTTTAAGAATCATACTAAACATATACTATTGACAAATAAATACATACACTTACCCACGATAAAGAAGAAAAGTACAAAGACAGCTAAGGTCCTCTCTCAATATGGGTCAGATCAAAATGCCATAATAAGCAGAAGTAGTTTTTTTTTATTTTTTATTTTATTTTATTTTTAAAATTTTTTTTTAAAAGGAACTAGAAAACGGGCGACCTTAAGAGTAGAGGGAAAAAAACACTGGGTTAAAAGCAATCCAAATTGGGTTATTTTAGCCCAATGGCTGGGTAAATATAGGACAGAACATATTTTGGGCTTTTTGGGTAGGTAGCTATCTTAAACTAACTGCATCTTGCTTAAAATGGCCTATTAAGTAGAGGATGGTCATCTAAAAAAACATTTGGTGCAGATGGACCTCTTCACCAATGGCAGGTCAACATATTGCTGCTTGTGTTTTTTCCTTGTGGAGTTGAACCGCCTGCTGGGACAACATCTTAATCTTAGAGGACCAAATTTTTATGAATAGCATTTAAAGGGTGCTATAAGTGTAAAATATGATGACTTAGACAGCGTAACCTTCAAACAGTCTCCATGTTTTCTTCACAGAAGAGGGTACTAAATTAACAAAAACATTGGTTATATATTTGACAAATTAAAATAATGAATTAAATATTTTATTAAATAGCCTATGAATTCAGTTCACCACCAATTTTATGCAAGACATACTGCAAAAGAATGCAGTTCTCCCATTGTTTTTTGCTAAAGTGATCATTAGAAGGAAAGTCAGCTTTCAAAGAGACCAGTTTCACATTAGAAATACATAGCACAAGGGAAATATTAACCACACCAATTAAACAATGATTTTTTTTTTAATCAAGAAGTGAAACCCACAGGCAAAGATGTTGGACAGCAGATCTTCTCAGGGAGGAAGTTCAAGGATGTTCCCACAAATTGTAAAAGCGGAAGTAGAAACCAACATCATGATGAGCAAGAAAATTAGCACAATGTAGCATATTGTTCAAGTCTATGCAATGTGGCAAGGATCAGAGGTTGAGGATGAAGGCATATAGAAGAAAACTTGTTTTAGTCAGCACATTCTGTTCCCCAAAATGCAAAAGACTGAAGCTTAAATTTAGCCTTTAAAGAGCATTAGTTACAGGCATACTTTTACTTATAGCACATTAAGCTAGTGGAGAAAATCGAGCTCATAATCATGATGCAAAAATAGGAGGGGTCAAATAAAAATAGAAAGGTAAAATATAAAGTGTGAGAAGAGAAACAATGAGAGGAATTTGTACAAAATAACCACTATTTCAATCAGACAAACTATTTAACTGAAGTGAAATGAGTATGAGACAGCTTTTGTTGCAGCTGAGTAACTAGCCTATAGCAAAAGCCAATAATAAATTAATTTTGGATGAAGAAAATAATGGAAAATAAAATAGCATCTTATAATAATATAATAAAACCTCTATAGTAGACTCTGATTTAATGTGATTTTCTGTGTGTAGATTTTTAAAAAAAATATATATATATTTTATTCTATATTTTGTATTTTAAATTAAATTTCATGATTTTTTTTTTCCTTTTGGGGGTATAAATTTACAGTGTGTGCATCATTTTATTAATTAGATAAATTAATAAGCAAAAAATAGTTCTTTTGTGGCCTCTCCATCTACATGAAACAATAAACTAATACTATGAAAAACATTAATATTCTATGACCTCAATTTAGAATACTGTGCACATATTAAAATAAACATATTAAACATGTTTCATTAAAAAAATATATATATATATTAATGTGGCATTTCAAGAGCCCTATAGTGTTTATATGAAGACTGATATGATCATAATTGTAAACATGATTTTGAAAATACAGACTGAAGAAGGAAATAGTGTGACTTTCTGTCCTGTCAAATGTAATACAATGTAGTATCAAAAACAAGGGACAATTAAAAATAATAATAATAAAGAATAATATGATTATATATGAATGAGATGAAGCAAGCATAGAAATAAATCTAATAGGGCACTACTATATCGCTGCTGCATGAACAGTGTGAGATGTAATTTTACCATTAATGACTACATATTTAACAATATGGCTTCCACACTCGTGATTCATCTGTTATAAAATAGCACATGGTCCTACTTATTTTTTTTTTATCATGCGCTGACAGTTACTCAGTGTACACAAAGTTTAGTGAAGTTTAATTTGAGTTTCATTTAATGACACAATGACTATTAACTTTAAATTGTTGTGTGTGCAGGATTTAGGATATTTTTATTCACACTTTTAATTCACTATTTTGATTAAATCAAATAAACAAAATAATGCCAGAGTGGTTAATTAGATGCCCTCTCCTTTAAAGAAAACATGTAGACAGCTTGAGGTTTAACCTAAATGACTTAGCACTCATTTGCTACACTTTCAGCTCACTACAAGTGTTATCTGTGCGTGGAATTTTGGTATTATATCCTCACCGTACATGCATAACTCTGAATGTGACCCAAAGTGACTGAATGATGTGGTTTTACTAGCAGTAAATACCACTGTCATAAAGGAACTTAGGGTTAAAGTTTCCTTTTTGCCAAGTTTTTGTTCTGAATGCTCACCTTCATGGACTGTTGCAAGACCAAGCTATTGATTAACAAAACTGGGTGATATGACCATGGGTAGAAATCCTGAGTTTAACTACAAATTAACCTATTATCATGTGAGTGTAAAAAAAAACAACAGTGAAGTAATGTTGCAGAAGAGACTACTCTCCTTAAAAAAAGACTATCCTTTGTATTGAAAAACAATCCATTTGCTGGGTTAAAATTAACATCCCAACTTGATAGGTTAGTTTAGCCCAAAATGTGTTCAGTCCTATATTTACCCAGCCGTTGTGCTAAAATAACCCAATTTGGCTTGTTTTTAACCCTGTGTTTTAGAGTGTATGGAATGAGCAGATTGCACATCTGGAAAGGCACCATCAATACTGAAAGGTATATACAGGTTTTAGAGCAACATATGCTTCCATCTAGATTCCATCCCATCTTTATTTCTGAGAGAGACTGCCTCTCTAAGATACTCTTTTTATACCCAATCATGTTACTGACCTGTTGCCAATTAACCTAATTAGTTGCAAAACATTCCTCCAGCTGTTTCTTTTTAGTAACACTTACTTTTCCAGCCTTTTGTTGCCCCCCAATTTTTTTGAGACGTGTTGCGGCCATCAAATTCAAAATTACCTTTTTTTTTTGTAAAATGGTACATTTACTAAGTTTAAACATTTGATATGTTTTCTATGTTCTACTGTGAATAACATATGGGTTTATGAGGTTTGCAAATCATTCGCTTTCTGTTTTTATTTACATTTTACCAAGCATCCCAACTTTTTTTTTGGAATTGGGGTTATTTGTGAATTGGGGTTATTTGTGATGAAATTTATTGGTTATTTATTGGGGTTATTTGGAATTGGTATTTGTGATAAAATGTTTTAGTAAGCTATAAGCAAGAGTTAGGAATATATTTGAACATAAGTAGCCAATTAAAATTAAAACTGTCAAGGCTACTTTCTGGAATGCGGATACTGACCATGTAGTGGTTATTTCATATACACTGTACCTTTTCATAAATATTTGTTAGTATTTGCCAGCATTTTTATATGTAATATACTGTATACATTACAGCTATAAATAACTACAGCACAATCAGTTTTCTCAAATGTATTTTTACAGACATAGAAACATGAGAATCAACTCATTTTGTACTTAAAGTAATTTTAAATGTATAGGTTAATCCCAGGGAAAAGTGTACATGTACACTGATTTTTTTTTAAGTGATGAAGTATGTAAAATAAACCTGTTCTTCTTCTGGCTCATTACAGTGCTAGGAGTTACTTGTTATACACAGTATATCAGTAAGGCCCACTGTCTCCTCTGCTGACCATACTAACACTTTCCCTGCAATAACAGAACTTAAAACATAAAGTAACATAAGTTGAATCTATTACATTACTTGGCATTCAGCCAAGTCTGATCCATGGAGGCCCCACCTCACAACTTATAGGACTTAAAGGATCTGCAGCTAACGTATTGGTGCCAGATACAACAGCACACCTTCAAAGATCTTGTGGAGGCCATGCCTCGACAGGGTCAGAGCTGTTTTTGGTGGCACAAGGAGGACCTACACAATATTAGGCAGGTGGTTTTAAGGCTATGGCTGATGGTATCACACATTAATAATGCTCATTTCAATGGGTGAAAATAATAATGTATTGAAAAAAGGCACCAAAATTCAGTGTGAAATTATTACATTGTCTTTTTTTTTTTAATGAAACATTATACAGTGGGTGAAATAAGTATTGAACGCGTCAAATTTTTTTTCAGTAAATATATTTCCAATGAGGTTATTCACATGAAAATTTCACCAGACACCAGTATTAACTCAAGACATCTGCAAATATAAAGAATTCACAGCATTAAAGTCCATAAACAAAGTTATGTGTAATAAAGTGGAATGACACAGGAAAAAAGTATTGAACACGCTGAGAAAAAGCAGTTCTCCAAGGCAAGGTAAGGCAAGGACCCAACTGAAATCCATAAGTAGTTAGAAAGCAATTATACCTCCTATCTGTGGAAAATTGATATCAGCTGGGTTAGTAAATTGATGGTCTATAAAAAGGCTTTTTTACCAAGGTGTCACACAAGGAACATTTCATGATGGGTAAAAACCAAGAGCTCTCCCAAGACCTTTGCAACCTTATTGTTGCAAAACATATTGATGGAATCGGACACAGACATATTTCAAAACTTCTGGATCTTCCAGTAAGCACCATTGGGGCCATTATCCACAAGTGGAAGCAACATCACTCCATCAACCAACCATGCACAGGAGCTCCTCGCAAGATTTCTGACCAGGGAGTCAGAAGAATAGTCAGAAGTGTAGCCCAAGAGCCAAAGACCACTCAGAAAGAGCTCCAGAAACACTTGACAGTAGCAGGTACCATTGGCACAGAGAAAGAAATACGCAGTGGAGTGCATTGCTATGCACGCTCACCCCGCAAGACTCCATTACTAAAGAAAACACATGTCGAAGCTCGTTTAAAGTTTGCTACAACTCATTTGGACAAGCCTAGGAAATAATTGGAGAGTGTAGACTGGTCAGATGAGAGCAAAATTTAACTTTTTGGCTGTCATATTACACACCATGTTTGGAGAAGAAATGGCACTGCACATCACCCTAAAAACACTATACCAACAGTGAAGTTTGGAGGTG
>JANDJT010000199.1:16645353-16660254 GCA_024331685.1 Stegophilus panzeri | reverse complement strand
TTGTGGACTAGTAAATAGGTTTCAAGTTTGCATGTTGAATGGTATTGTTTTGTAATAATACAGCTATACAGCTATACAGAATAATAAACATGACGTCAGGGAACAGTACTCAGAAATGGTGGTGCAAATAAGCATTACTGGGTAAACAAAGTATTTCTTGCATGTAGATTAAAAAGATTTTTAAAAAATACAGATAAATAAAATGCACGTACACACCAACATATCTACTGTTTTGACCAAGACCTAATGTTGTGGTGCTCATAGTTCATAGGGGTCTGCAGGGTGACCTGAAGGTGAGGAAACTGAGAAAGAGGACTGACCAAACTCAGCATTGTGCAATAATTGTTGTATTTGGAGTTTGACCGAAGACAGCTGGGGTGGGGACAATCTCTTTAGTGCAGGTACCAAGCCATGAACAAAAAAGTAAATGTCATCTTTCTTTATCTCTCTCTTTTGCTCTCTTCGTTGCTCATTGCGCTCCTCTTTCTCTCTATCCCTGGCATCTTTGGACAACAGGTAATTCTCCAAGAAGTCTGGCATGTCTGACTGCTTTCTCTTCTTCGCTCTGGACCTCATCACTGCTGGGCTGGAGACGGATATTTCTGTGCTTGCCTGTTCGTTTTCACTTGCATCATTTTGGTCATCCACTTCATTAGCATCAGTATTTTCAGAAATATTGCTGTGAACACTGCAAACATAAATTCAGCATCAGAAACAATCATTCACAGTGTGGGCCATGCCACACTTCATAACCATCTTGAACTGATGCTCCTGAGGTCAATGTTTGGTTAAAAAAAATATTTTTTATGTACAATTTTAAATGTACAATACATGTAGCAACACAAATTCAGCAGAGATTACCTATCCACAGTAATCTACTAGAGGTATGATCACAGTGTATATCATGTTAATCCCTGTTTAATGTCAATGCACTACATATTGTATAGCTCACACAGATATGTATTGTAATGTTCTAATGTTAATACCTTTGAAATTCAGTTGATGTTGCGAAGAACTTCATCACCTTCATATACTTCCACTGTTTCTTGTTTTTAGCAGCCTGTCCACTCCTGCAATCCTCCTCACGCTTTTTCCTCATGTATGTATCGCGTAAACTCTTCCACTTCAGTTTAACCTCCTCCACTACACAGCACACAAACAATGGAGATGGTTAAAAGTTTGCTAAAAAAAAGTTACAAGCCTATGTACATAACAAAAATAAGTAAATGAAACTCACCATCGAATCCTATTTGATCTGCAATTTCTTGCCATAACAACTCCTTCTTATCAATGTTCTTGTAGTCGCTGTGGCGTTGATCATAAAGCTCTCGGCATTCAGACACCAAAGACACCAGCAGCTCAACATTGATCTTATTACTTGGTTGCATCTTCTTTTTCAGTTTCTTCTTTGTTTTCTTTTCGGTTTCTTCTTTGTCTTCTGTTTTGGGTTCTTTTTCAGTTTCTTCTTTGTGTTATTTTTTTGGTTTCTTCTTTTTTTCAGCTTCTTCTTCGCCGGCAAGAAGTGTGTGCCACTTGAGTGCTACCAAGTCGTGGTTTTTATGTAACTTCAGCAGCTCCAGGCATGTGAACAAAAGCGCGAATCTCACTGGTCGAACTCCTCGATGTTAAAAACGTTTTTAAATAATTTGACGCTTTGACGCGTGGGTGAGAACACTCCCATTGACAGCCATTGATTTGGACATGACTGAAAAAACGTCCCAGTGTGAACTTGCCCTGGGTAAATGTAACTTCTTCACTTTCCCAGACCAGATTTCTGTTCCTCTATCATTTCTTTAAGCTAGTAACTGCAAGAGGACTACATCAGTCTGTGTCTCCTGCTCCTCCCACTTGTTGAAACAACTGAAACATTGAACAAATTTAGTAGTGAGGATTAAGTTGGATTAAACTTTCCAATCTGTTTCTTTCCAACTAATCAATAAATATATAGTAAAATCATCCAAAATTGAGTGTGTAAGCATGTACTGTAGGCTCACAGTTTTTACTTATGATTACTAAGGGAATTGTTCTATAATTTTCTTTCTTTTTTTTTTGCTATATACTACATATTCAATCAAGTCAACCTTTACAACACTCATTCTAGCCTAACATTGCAGTGGTTTATGGGATCCGTTTGTGTTTTTTTTATTATTTGTTTTCTTTTCTTTTCCTTTTTTTTGGATTTTGAGAGGAACATGACAAACTGATTGTGAAATCAGTTCATCAAATCTGCCATTTGTGGATTAGCACATTCACTGGAATGTTTTCAAGTTTGGAAAAAAAACGAGTTTGTTGTTGGTAATACTGCACTGTTGTGTTTTGGTCTAATATAGGCCTAATCATTGCTGAATGCCTTTACTGTTTTTGGGGGTTTTTTTGTGAACTATTTTGACCCTAAATGGAATGTATTGTTTTTGTAAACAATAAACCCATGATACTGACCATTTCTGTGTACTATGTGTGTGATTTGAAAGATTGCTGAACACAATACCTAAACCTAGCCTACGTTGTTTTGGTTTGCCAATCCAGACTGTTGAATAGATATTTGAGGTTGCATTTACTGCCACTATTTTTTTTTATTATACAACAAGATATTAATAATAAGGGGACCCTGAACATTTCTCGCCTCCCAAAGACAAAACCTTTGCTCCGCCCCTCGTCCTTGGGTATTCCATTCCGGTATCTATCTAAAATTCGGACTGTTGTAATTGTTGTGTGACATCTGTTCATGTCTCTACATTTTCAGGGTTGTCACTAAAACCACCTATCTCATTCTCTAATTTAGATTTTCCCCTCCAGTCAGACAAATATCTCACACCTCTTCCAAATATCCTAAAGATTACTCTGTAATCCCATCTGACACTTCCTTCATTTCTATTATTATTTTATTATATATTATTTATTTTATAATAAATAACATTTATTATATATCTATTATTATACAATGACAATCCTGTGTACTTTATCACACTGCCCCTCAGTGAGTTGCTTACTTAATGATATAATTATCTTTTAAAAAATTAATTTATAAAAAGATTATCAGTTTATCTGTCAATGGTCAGCTGTGACCTTCGCTGTCATTCTGGCAGATGTTGCTAAGAGGACCCGACTGACCACATTTGTGACAATCTCAACATCTTGCAATGGAGACATTGAATTTTTATTCTTGGTGGCTCTCAGAGAGGAGCTGCAACTTGCCTTTTTTGGTTTAACAAATTTCTACAACTGCTATCATTGGCTTTTTATTGGTGGTAGTTTGCAAATAAAATACTGATTCATCTTCTGCAGCAGCTCCTAAATTATTTATTAGGTTTAACTGCATCATTTCTTTTTTTAGCACAAAGACAATAAGACAAAAAGTTTTTTGAAGTTTTTATGGGAGTCTGGCTCAGTCTGGCTCACATTCTACCAACGGCCTTCTTTTTATCTGCTGTGTTAGTTGCTATCATTGAATGGTGTAACAAGACCATCACATTCATGTCATCACCCACAAATAACAGAGACATGAGACAGATAACTATTTTTCTTTTTAAACTTGGTAAGGAACATCTTCATCATCACTTTTCTCACTTCTGCCATCATCTTTACTGGTGATAGTAATAGGAATTTGGGCTTCTTTACCATAATAATGGCTTGTGTTTGCCCTTTGGGGCCTTATAGTAGAGACTGATTGTTGTGTTACTCCTCCTGATCTGACACCTGATTGCACTTTTGTTAGACTAAACTTGTCATGTTTTACCTGATAGAGAGCTCAGTGCTACTAAAAAACAACCCAATTTGGGAACCCAGTGCTGAAATCAGTATGGACTAAGCCTAAGCCAGCATAGGTTGGTTTGACCCAGCTGATTTGCATTAGGATTTTTCATGAGTTGAATTTTTAACTCTACTTGTGGGTAAAATTAGTATGTTCCAAAGCTGGGTTAAAAAAACTAAACTAGGTTTATTAGCTGTAAAGAATAACAAAAAACACTCATGAGTCTAAACAATATACAAGAAATGGAAAATCACCAAGACATAGTTAAAAGGAATACTCCAGCATTTCTTCTGACAGATCGCTAAAACATTTTCCACTCATTTTCCTGTATCAAGAGCAGAACGAAAAACCCTTAGTCCAAATTAACTTGAAAGTCAAATGGAAGTCTACGGGCAGTCATAAAAATGTTTAAAAAATGATCAAATAAGTTATATTTTTATATGTTATAAAAATGAACAATGAACATATATTTTTAGAGAAAAAAGCTCCTGGAATGTTCCTCTTTGTTGTTCGTAAAACTACATTCCTTTTACCAATCTCTGCTATGGGTTATCATAAGTGTGTGCCTCCTACTCCTTCTACTTCTGAGCCATTGAAAATTCCCTTGAGACACACCAGTTAGTTTATAGAATGAAAAGCTTAGAATGTAGCAATACATATCCATGCATAAAAGTGAACAATACCCTATATGAACTATTTTTTAGTTGATAAATATTGAATCTGCATGTCTTCTATTGTTCATTTCACACACTGATGGTAGTGACTGGGTAAAAGGAACAACAAAGTATGGATCCAGAAAAATTTCCTCCTTAAACATAGAAAATAAATTATGTTTAACAAAAATGACATCAAGGAAACAAAATAATCTGCTCTTCATGAGGAAACATGTCATTCATGTCTTCTGGATATTCATAATGACACATTGTAAAAACTGCCATTTCATTGACAGCATACCATATCTAATTAAGGTAATTAATTAACAAATAGGAGATGTTTTAAAGCAAACATCTACTACCCCTAACACAGTTTGATAATTTACCTGCCACAGTGACAGCTGGGGGAAAAGATTCATTTCTAAACCTGGCCTACAATGTTCTTGAAATCTTAATAACATTTACATTTACAGAGTATAATGGAGACAGAGAGAACAAGTGAGTGAGAAACCAAAGTAATTAGTGTAACTGAATATACCTTCAAATTTGAGAATTCAAGATTTCTAATGCAGTCTTTAAAAACCAGGAAAATGCTGCCAAAGCAGTCACGTGTTTTGCATGGGTGGGACTTAAAGTGCACCTATTATGGTTTTTCAGATGTTACCTTTCATGTAGTGTGTTATAGAGCTGTTTGTAAACAAGTCTGCAAAGTTTTAAAAAAAATCAAAGCACACAACAAACGGAGTTTTTGACTCCCAAAAGATGGAACGAATCATTAGTAATTCCAGACTTACTTCCCACGCAGGTTTGTAACAAAAAGCCCCACCTCTGGTCTTCATTGGCTGCTCGCTGACAGTGGTAGACCAATCACAACAGACTGGGACATCTGACCAAACAGAGCAGAGTATGCTCTCTGAAAGGAGGAGTTCTGAATGAACCATTTAGAACGGATCATTTAATAAGTCGTTTTTGACACTGGGAAAAAAAAGGTAATGCTGCAGTTTAAACTCTGAGCACGTTAAAGTGTTTTTTGACCTTGGATGCATGTAATTATATTGTATGAGACTTCAAAAAAAAATTAGGCACGTTTCAAAACCATAATAGGTGCGCTTTAAGTGAATAAAAACTATGAGTCAGTACATGGAAGTGAACAAGAACGATTCGTTCACTTAAAAGATTCGTTCGGTCATCTATTCGGTCACAAACGAAACACCACTACAGGGTAAGTGGGGGAAGTCAACTACAGTATTAGGTGTTGTGAACAGACAGCAGATATATCATTTCAAACTACAAAAATTGGAGAGAGATTGCCATGTTGCTCCATGATCTCCATGATGCCATCGCAACCTGGACCAGGATAAAGCAATTACTGAAGTTGAATGAATAGGACACTAAAACGAATGCAAATTAGGAAAAATACTAGTTTGTTCCAGGATTGAAAAATGGGAAAAGTTCTGTGCTTAGCATGTGAAAGTAATTAACCTGAAGTAAATCTGAACACAACACCTTTTTACCTAGGACTCCAAAGATACCTAACAAAATATCATATATACTGTGCATTTTTTTCCATCTAAATGGCATTTTACATCTGCAATATAGAGCACATGCTCTCTTTATCAATATGTCAGGTGAAGCATATAACAATATTTTTTTTAAAAAGGCTGACACTGTAAATGAAAGTTTCCAAGTACAGGCCTATTATACTAGAAAATAATATGATTAAATGTAAGCAGTAGCCATCTCTCTGCCATCATAGAAAATCTGTATTTGTCAGATCAGCCTCAGTTCTACCGGAAGGATATCTTTAATTACCAGCTCAGTTACTGCAGTGGATACGAAAGAATATTACCACTGGAAGTCATAAATCATAGCTCTCTCTCTCTCTGACTTTAGGGCAAACTAAAGTACTTGATCAGCCATAAAAATGAAGTATGTTGCCATGTTGCTTATTTCCAAGTCATTAATAGTACAATGATACAATATTTAACAAATCGTTGATTCATTTATATACATTCTCTGTAAACAATAGAATAAAAAAAAATCATATATCAGCTTGTGAGATTAAGCCGATTATATACACGATAAACAAAAATGTGGGCAGTGGTTAGGGCTTAGGTGCCACTGATCACTGGTTAATAACTGTAATTAAAATAAAAGGACAACTGCATGTTATAGTGTTTTAATAAATGACACAGTGAGTCTTCTTGACTAAGATCATAACTACTACAGACTTTTTTGTGGAATAAAGTAGTTCATCACACTTGCACCAGACACCCTTCACTGGAATGTAAACAGGTCAATTCAGTGCACTTGTTTAGAATCTCTGGAGGTTTAAACATGGTCCCACATATCAGAAGTTTCATCCTGACCACACTAACACTTTAACCGTCTTGTATCCGCAACAGTACACCGTACTACATTCGGGTCTTTACTCTCTTCCTTCCCAAAGCCCCACCCCCAACGACCACCTGGTCCAGATGCGTCCACGGCAACATCGATGAGGTGATTGGGGAAGAGCCACTGCAGGAATAGAAGGAAGAGGAAGTTGATAACAGCTACAAAGGAGAATATAGAGCCAGCGACGGCACCGCAGTGAGAGCACAGCCTCCGAAGTCGAGCAGGTAAGGGCAGGACTGGTTGCCTGCACACGTGGTCATACACCTACCAACACACAGAAACATTAAAGTTTATATAGTATGATGATAAAAAATTCTATTCCAATAATTGTCAAGATATTCTCACAAACTTTGCTTTACAAAACGTCACTCAAGCATACACACACCTTTTCTGTTCGCTCAGCGACATTTCTCCAGGTGTAGAGAGTTTGGACCTGGCGGTGGATGGCTGCAGGAGAGGGCACTTTACCCGCACGTTGCCTGGCAATAACCTTTTCCAATCCAACACAAAGGGAGCTGACTGTCGGCTCACACAGGGTTACCAACTCATCAGGGAGAACCTCCGGTATACCTCCAACACGAGTGCTCACCACCTACACACACACACAAACATTGAAGAAGAAAGCTAACTACATTGCTGTCTTCCCTCCAGGTGACTGTCTGTGTGTCAAACAAGTACTGTGTGCTGTACTCGCACTCAAAAAACTTCATTAATAGTCATTGGGTACGGTAGTGTTATTTCCATCCATTTTCTATACCGCTTATCCTACATAGGGTCATGGGGAGCCTGGAGCCTATCCCAAGGAACTCAAGACACAAGGTGTGGGACACATTGGACAGGGTGTGTTCAAAGTCTTTGGACTGGGGGAGAAAACCGGAGTACCCGGAGGAAACCCCGAAGCACAGGGAGAACATGCAAACTCATATTTGCATGTTCTCCATGTGGCGGAGGTTGGAATCGAACCCCCAATTCTGGAGGTGCGAGACAAACATGCTAGGTAGTGGTATTTATTTTCCAATAAGTATTCCAAACTAAAAGCACACACATCATTTATAAGTAAACACACTGACCTGCAGGCCACAGCTGGCTCCCTCTACTATGGCCATGCAGAAGGCTTCAGTTAGTGATGTGTTCAGGAAGATATGACCTTGCACTAGCACGTCCCGTACGTCCTTGTGATCCAGAGCCCCCAGAAGACGCACCCTAGAGACACAATCACATAATGCATTCACACAGAGCGTGTTTAATATTCTACGCTAATCAACTTACTAGTACGTACGAGACCCAGCAAACCATTCAAATTGTCTATATTTTCATAGGTTTAAGAGCCAAACCATTAAATGAAAAAAGTTTCATAATGCATTCCACAAAACTAACTACAACTATGGATTATTTTACTCTTGTATTTGAAACATATACCATATAAAGTCAAAGCTTTATAAAGTTTATACCCAGCACTTCTATATGACGGGCAATGATTCTCCACAAGACAATAGCTTTTTATTTTGCATGTGTAGCTGTTCAAAGAAAGTTTCTGAAGGCATAAATGTAAGCAGCACCCCTGAAATACTTTTTTACTCTGTCAATACTTGTCACTTGGCTGATATACTTCATTATAGTATTATATTAGTTAATCGGCTACATGAAATGACTATAGATAGTTTGCACTACATTTTTTTTGTGCTGCCTGTGGCAAATAGATCAGGGATTTTCTAATCAAGCCCTCAGGCCCCCATTGCCATGAACTTCAAATTTCAAGTTTTGCCTTCCCTGCTAACTAAACATATGTTAGTTAGATGATCTGGGTTAAGTGTGCTAGAGCAAGAAACGCTTAGAAATGTGGGGTAGTGGGGCCTGAAAACCAGAGCTAAAACACCTGATATTGGTGTTTTGTACTCTCCAGTCAAGTGGAATAGTAAATACAGTGGAGGAACATAGGGCAAGACTTTCTTACCTGTCATGAAGCTGATATTTCTCTCGAACTTCTTCCAGAACAAGGCGCTTAGGACCTTCTCCACCAATCAAAAAGCAGAGATCTGGATGCTTGGCACAAAGCTCTGGAATAATTCCACCCAACAGGTCAATTCCTGGAAACAGTGATGGACCAATCAATCACAGCACACACTCCCACACTATAAAAGTCCCCTATTACATCATGCTCTGCCTACCCTTCCTGTAGACCAATCGGCTTACGACGACGATGGTTATCTTGCTATTGTCACGGCAACTGGGATCAGGTGTGAAATCGGTAGGGTCGACTGCATTGGGGATGACAGAGACGATGTCGGGGTCGAGGGCGGCCCTCAGCACAGTGTTCTCCTTGCTGGTGTAGGACACACATACGATGTGGTTGGTGTCGCACAAAGACACAGTAAGCAGTTTATTGGTCAGCACGGAGCTGAGGTCAGCGAATCCGAAGAGCGAGTGGTCTGTGAACACGGTGTTGAGACCCATGGTCTTGGCATGGAACAGAGCATCATGGGCCATGGCTGAGAAGGAGCTGTGGGCATGCACCACAGTGATACGCTCACGCACGAACACACACCTGAGAAGTGGCAGGCTGTGGAAGCAGGTGGTGGCTGTGGATTGGTTATACATCACCTACAGGAAGAAGTCATCAAGTTATCATTCTCAGTTTCTGGTAGTAAATTAAAGTGAATGAACTTGTGTAGTAATTTTAAAGATGTTTTGCTCCTCAGATGACTTTAATAACTTTAATTCTGGTATAATACTGACACACACTACACTCAGCCAAAGCTTCTTCACGCTCACTGCTAGTCACATGTACCACCAGTACTTTAATTCCAGAAGTATGATGGTATCTTTTCATGCCATGTTTATTCACCAGCAACATATTCTCCAGAAATGGGTATATGAAACATTGATAAAGGGACAGAAAGTGGAAAAACACAGATTAAAAAAAAAGCAATCAATCTTAATAAATAGAGTACATAGGATGATCAAACCAATTACTTTACTTTTCAACCTAATGAGGTCATGTTTAACTCACAGACCTGAAGTGGGAGGTAATACACCTTCAGTCCATTGTTGAGGTAGCGCACTCCACGCCGCTCGCCATAGGCGTGTGTTGCTATCACCACCTTGTGGCCCTTCTCTATGAGGCACTGCGAGAGTTGGTAGATGTGGCTCTCCACGCCACCCATGTTGGGGTAAAAGAAGTCAGACACCATGCAAATGCTGTGCTTTCCGCTCTGCAGATATCCATGATGTCCGGACGTGTTGGACGAGTGTGTGTGAGGAGGGATCTCTGTGGAGGAGTGTGTGTGAGGACTGAAGGGCTGCGTCTCAGAAGGACAGGGCACAGGAGACTGGACATTAACTCGCTTTCTTTGCCCCATTTTGAGGTTTGGTCATGGACTAGAAAGTGGAGTACCTGTAACACAAATCCAAAGAAAGATTACAATTCCTAAAGTCCACTTTCCAGAGTCAGGAAAAATGCACAAAAAAATTTCACCCACTTCAAAATGAATAAATGCCAGTCCTCAAACAAGGGTTAGTACTGTGGAGTAAAACACAGTTCCCCTTCCCTTCCCTTCCCTGGGGATGGGACACATACCTTCTACAAAGCGTTTAACTGAACCAAAAAAAAAACATTAATCACTTTTCTGGAAGTGAAGGACCATAAAATATATATATTTTTTAAATGACACCAACTTTGATTTCAGGGGCACATTAAACTCCAAATTAGGATTCAGTCATTTATTTATTTATTTATTTATTGTTCTTTTAATGCCATGCCAAGTAGCTATTTTAATGACAAGATAGAGGTAGGTTAAACAGGGCATTCCAGGCATTCTTACAGAATTACAACAATAAAATCCTACAAGATTTAGCAGCTATATGAGGTCCTTCACTTTAATATTCAATAAGGACTCCAGGATTTTTCCTGGTGAGACATTTTGGAAGACTTCTAAATATGTATTTTCTGAGGAAACACGTTGTCTAGTATTGTTAAGAGCAGGACAGTCCATTAGTATATGTTTAACACTCATTCTTGTTTTACAGGAATCACATGTTGGTGCTTCACCGTTCAGTAGGAAAGTCTGATCATGTCTGGATTCAAAGGGGAAATTAAGGAATTGTCTTTCGTTTTTAACAGGGTTGATTTACTGACTTAAAGTTGGCTTGACATTGGACGTTCGATATTCGCAGATAAGCGGAAATTAAGGGACCATCTCTAAAGTTACATACGACATTGTTAAACATGTTTCTAACTTCAAAAGCATTTGAAGGGAATGACTTACAGTCATATAACCAACTGTAAAGTGTTGAAATGAAGATGATAATGCTAATATTGATGACGCATGTTCAGGACACAATAAGCAGGAGGGATGAGGATTACAAATAAAAATAAAAATGTTTGAAATATTAAAACATTCGTGGATCATCAGTTCTTTTAATTATTTCATTAATAGGGCATCTATTTTTTTTTTAAGAAAACCATTCAATCCAGTACGGGTCATTTTGACCCCATTTATGCATTCGTGACGGTTTTTTTGGTTCATGCATTGTAGGGTTAAAAATAAAAAATCTAAAAGGTGTGAGTCATACCTGACACCTAGTCGAACACTTTACAGTTGGTTTTGTGACTGTACGTCATTCGCTTCAAATGCTATTGAGCTTTAAATTATGGTATACTTTGTGTATGGGCCTAGTCTGTAGTGAAATTCATATCTAGCTTATTTTAATAAATATCAAAAATCTAAGAGGTGTGCGTTATACCTGACACCTACATGAACACTTTACAGTTGGTTATATGACTGTAAGTCATTCCCTTCAAATGCTATTGAAGTTAGTTTAACAACGTCGTATTTAACTTTAGAGACGGTCCCTTAATTTCCGCATATCTGTGAATATCTGTAAATATGTAAAATATGTAAATAAATCCAATACAAAACGAACTAAGTAATCTTACGTTGAATGTTAGGACAGCTAGTGCTTCTACCAGCCAACCAATGACAGCTCATTTTCATGTGAGAACTGGTTCTGTAAATAAGTCAGATTCCAGCTGCTTGCCCATGATGACAGGTGATTATAAACATCTGAGCAAATCTTTGATATTACAATTGCTCTACAAATACTCTATGCAGTAGTAAATCGGCACTCTTATAAAATACAACACCTGTTCACCTGACGCTTCCTCAAATACGTCTCAGTCGTTCACAACAAACCATTCAAGTCTTCAGACATTTCCGCGTCAGTGTTTTTCTTCTTCACCACTAACTTGTGAAGTACATTTCAGTTCAATGTGTCACACTGCCCTCTAGTGGACTGCTCATGAACACAGCGCCCATGATACAGCCAATAGTTCTTCTAATACAAAGAAACGTAGAGTAATTCAGTCATTTAATTGAACAAAAAGTTTAACAAAAGGCTTAACATTAATGATATATAATACACAGTTTCGCTTATCCTCATCTCTTTAAAGTTTAGCTCTAGAAGACATGGTCTATGTCCCATACCACATACTGCACTGAAGTACATGTCTGAATAGAACACAGATATGGGTACTAATAGATGTTCTGATCTACAGTTCTGATATACTTCTTAGCATGTGATTTAGGACAGAGCCATGATGAAACATACACAATCAGTTGCATTCTTTTTTCCTCACTAAAATATGAAAGAAAGCAATAATCAAATATCAAACAGCTATTTAACATCAAAGGATCAAAATTATTCTCTTATGGTGGCATTACTAATTTTATGCTATACAGCCCATGTACAAAAATTGATGTTAACCTTTTTAACCCATATTTATTTGTTGTTAACCTGCTAAGTAACTTGTAATTATAGGTAAACATAAACCTTGCCTACTGCACAGTGGATATAAAAATTCTAAGGCAATATTTGGTGTGACAACCCTCAGGTAGAATTAGTGCAATTTTATAAGGAAATGAGCTGTAAGTTTTATTGAGCATCTTACAGAATCAGATACGGTTCTTCTGGAGACGTTGACTGTTGAACTTGCTGCTTATTTTTGCAGCAAAATCCAGCAGCCTTCATTATGTTTTTTTGTTGTTTTTTTTTATCTGAAAAGTGTCTCTTACCACTTAATATGCTGCTTTCTTTACTGACATACAAACATTTTTCTGCAACATTTAATTTTGTGCTGGAAAACTAATGTTTGGAAATCTAAAATGTTTTTGTACTGACTCGATAATGTAGAAGTCATAAAATAGAAATCTATAACAAAGTTTGTACTAAATAAGTACTGTATATTTAACAAAGATATTTTTGATAAACTTGTGTTTTGTTTGCAGTTGTTTGATATCCATGAGAGCAGACTATTCTTTGTGAATTTCTTGAGCAAAAGATCAAAAGGTTCAACAATAGAGATAATTTTTCCACAGCTTTCTTTGCTCATATTTACCAAGAGTTCTAATATTAGTGGAGGGCACTGTATGTATATTAATCTCTTATTCTGACTGTTAGGATAGCTAGCTCTTCAGCTTCATAACTAATAATATCTGAGTTTCATGTGAGAATGGTTTTGTAAAAACCGTCTGCTTGCTGACGATGAAAGCTGACTGTAAACATGTGAACAAATCTTGTGTTGTGACCACACAACTGCTCTCCAAACTGTCTAAATAAATACTCCTATAAAACCCTGTACAATACTTATGCATCTGACATCAACTACAGCCCCGTCTTTCTTAATTCAAACCAGCTCACTTCCAATCGGACATTTCTGCCGTCAGTGCTTTTTTCTTCACCAGTGTATAAAATACAATTTACTGTGTGACATCGCCTTGTAGTGGACATTCCCTCATGAATACAGCCCTCATGATACCGTCACCATCACCCTCCACTACAATCAGCTATCAGTACCTATTAAATATTAAACTAGAAAGCCTTGACTGTTGTATATGGCATGAGTGATTATTATAATTTAGGCTTAGGCACGTTCTCTAAAACTCCGCCTATTAAGGAAGTGCAAAGTCTGAAACGACTGCAGTCCTTCACAAGCAGGTTCAGTGTTCTGGTGAGCTTGGTTTTACACATTTTTAGCTTTCACATTTTAATGCATTTTTATTCAAATTCATTATCACATTTTCATTGTTCAGAAAGAAAATAATTGCTAATTGAAGGAAGAGTCATGGTCATGTGTTTATTTCTGAAATCATGGTGTCATTACTTTCCCAGAAATGAAAGTGAAACTCTGACGATTTGGACTGGAGCAAATAACAACAGCAAAGGAAAATGGCATCTAATTTTACAGAGGAGGATTTCTCTTGTCCTGTTTGCTGTGAAATCTTCAAGGATCCGGTTCTCCTTCAGTGTAGTCACAGTTTGTGTAAAGTGTGTCTGGAGCAGTTCTGGGAGACCAAATTATACAGAGAATGTCCCATTTGTAGGAAAAGATCATCCGTAAATCATCTTCCTGTAAATTTGGCCCTAAAGAACCTGTGTGAGACTTTCTTACAAGAGAGAAGTCAGAGATCTTCATCTGCATCTGAAACGGTCTGCAGTCTGCACAGTGAGAAACTCAAACTCTTCTGTCTGGATGATCAACAGCCGGTGTGTTTGGTGTGTCAGATGTCAAGAAAACACACCAAGCATAAATTCTGCCCCATCGATGAGGTGGTAACAGACCGTAAGGTAAACACGCACTAAAATATGCATATACAGAGATATCTATATATTTTATTCTCTCATGCAATGTATAACACAACACATAAGAAAAAAGATGAATTTTCATTTAAAGCTTTCATTGCATCCCCCTGGTTTCTGAGTAAAAAGATAAGTTTAAAATGAAATGTGTATCCCACAAAAACAGTTTGAATTTTACATGGCTCTTTTGGTCTCCAGGCATGATTTCTAGAATAATGTGATGACTAATTAACAGAAGTACAGTTAGGTCCATACATATTTGGACACTGACAAAGTTATTGTTATTTTAGCTGTGAATCACAGTAAATTGGAATTAAATAATGAATATGACCTCAAAGTGAAGATTTTAGCTTTAATCTGAGGGTATTTACAGCCAAATCAGGCTGAATGCTGTAGCAATTACAGCTACCCCACCTAAAGATAGTAACCGTGGACGCAACCAGAGAAGCATTGGGGGGGCATCTG
>JANDJT010000199.1:16602382-16627650 GCA_024331685.1 Stegophilus panzeri | reverse complement strand
TCTTGTATGGTAGCACTACTTGTATTGTTCTCTGCTTGATATATCGCTTTGCTTGTATTTTCTCATTTGTAAGTCGCATTGGATAAAAGCGTCTGCTAAATGAATAAATGTAAATGTAAATGTAGGAGGTGAGAGAGAATGCTCTGGATGAAACACAGCAGATAGATGTGAATCCAAACACCTTGGGTTCCTCTCTCCCATGCCATATTAAAGCAAATGTCCAAATCACCCTAGTAATAAAGAAGGATTCTTATGTTCACATTCACACATATATTTTTAGTGCTCTCATGTTCTCTCTTGATGTCCACTGAGAAGAGGGATGCTGGCCCCTTACCTCTATTTCTTTCCATACCATTACTCTATACTATTTGAAATGAGCATAAACACGCTGAACAATATACAGTGATTGTAAATATTAATTAATTGTTGTAAATCTGCATTGCATTTTAATCATGCATTTAAAAAATAAATATATAATTAATTTAAAAACTAAACTATTGAATTACATATCATGGAATGATTAGTAGAGAGAGGCTGCAGGAGTATAAACAGCATTTTAATCCAAGCACAGTGGTATGTGAAAACGGAGTCAGTTAGAGATTAAACATAGTCACAAATAGATATGATGTTGCTAGGCCAGTTTTGAGATAGGAGTGGCTAAAAACATTAAAAGAATGAAATGAATGTTCAGAAAAGTTCATTCATTCACTCATTCATTTATGTTCAGTAACTAATTCATCCTGTTCAGATTTGTGGAGGAACACTGCGCACAAGTCAGGAATGCATACACAAAGAAGATTTTTTAAAGGACATTGTCAACTAACATAACACAACTAAAACTGTCCGATTGGCTTAAAGCTCAACTACTGCTCCACATGATAAACGTTGAGAAATGCTGTATGAGTGTGTTACCTCCTCTAAAATTATCTGCATTGTTTCCGAAAAAAAAAAAAAAAAAAAACTGGTCTTTTTCCTGTCTTCAACTGTTATTTTCTGGTGGAGGACATCCCATTTAACCTCACACAGAGTGTTCCCAGGATATCACCTGGAATTCATCACCACCCTGAGCAGGATAAAGCAGTTACTGAAGGTGAATCAATGTTATCCACTGAAATTAAATATTAAAAAAGATAAGGGGAAAAAAATTGAGAGAAGAATTTGACTAATACTGTGCTATTGTAATACTCGTGTGTGGGTGTTATGGGGCTTGATTCCCTAAATAAAATACAAAGATACTCTAACAAGCTCTTCCTTGGGATAAATTCGCACCTTTAATATCTATATACCGTGTTGATATTTCTGTAAAGCTGCTTTGAGAAAATGTCTATTGTAAAAAGCGCTATATAAATAAAATTGAATTGAATTGAATTGAATTCCTTAATAATTTTCTCCAACTCTACCCCTCTCTCTCCCTCTCCCCTTCAAAGTAAACGTTCATTCAGTAATACCATATATTCCATTCCCCAAATACAAAAGAAATAACTTACTTAACAAATCAATGAATTCTTACTCAGCAGAAATAATACAATATTTTCACAAAGACACTATAACGATCTCTTCCTTAATACTTTTCTCTGTCTTTATTATTTTTTTCTTCAATTCTCTTCCCTGCTCTCTGGCTACGTCCGAAATCGCATACTATAACAGTACGTACTGATCAGTATGTGTGTATTATGACTACAATCCCGGACATACTACATCCGCCATGTTAGCATTGTCATGTGACCTTCGACGTCATCATAAACGCAAAAATCTTAAACAAGTTAACAATTTATTTAGGTAAATCCAGTTTAAGTCCCGCACCAGTCCCGTTGCATTATGGGATTGTTTAACTCGCCTAGTGTGCATCGATTGCATACTGCAAAATCTCCCCGGAAGCAGTACGTCATCCGGGTATTTCTCGCCTTCTTAGAATTCGGACCTACTACCCCTCTGGCGCACTACTTTTCGCCTACTATATAGTAGGTAAGTATGCGGTTTCGGGCGCAGCCCAACTCTTTTTTCAAAACCGTATTCTTCATCAAAATAAAAGTACATTCAGTAATACAATATATTCCATTCCCCAAATACAAAATAAATCTTTAGAATTATGACATTAGACAAAATGAATATGTTAATTAACCTGTAATATCTATTAATAGATTTATAAGCCTTGCCTGTAGTCTTAACAGGTGTCTTCTCTAAAACTCCGCCTATTAAGGAAGTGCCGTGTCTGAGACTCTAGTCCTTCATAAACAACCTGCAGTGTTCTGCTCAGGTGAGTTTATTCACCAGATTTTATATTATTGTGCATTTTATACACAAAAAAAGTTATTATATTTTCAGTGTTGTGAAAGGAAGTAATTATTAACTGGACCCACAAAGTGTTTACTTTCCCAGATTGATTACTGTCCCATAAACAGACTGGAGCGAATAACAACAGCAAAACAAAATGGCTAAGTTTTCAGAGGAGGATTTCTCCTGTCCTGTGTGCCGTGACATCTTCAATGATCCTGTTATCCTGCACTGCACTCACAGTGTGTGTAAAGTGTGTTTACAGCAGTTCTGGGAAGCCAAAGGATCCAGAGAATGTCCTGTTTGTAGGAAGAATTCGTCTATACCTGATCCACCCAGAAATCTGGCCTTAAAGAACCTGTGTGAGACTCTCTTACAGGAGAGAAGTCCGAGTTCTTCACCAGCATCTGAAACAGTCTGCAGTCTGCACAGTGAGAAATTATTCTGTCTGGACGATCAGCACTCGGTGTGTGTGATAAATCAGGATTCAGGAAAACTCTACGAGCACAAAATCTGCCCCACCGATGAGATAGTAACTAACTGTAAGGTAAACAGGCATGAAAACTTTACATATACAGCCATATCTGTGGATTTTACTCTTTCCTGAAAAGTATAGCACACCACACACAAATTTTTCAGAAAAGCTTTGCATTTAAGTCTTATAATAGATTTTACTTGACCACATTTCTTATTGCATCCTTTACTACACTTTAATTTTGTTTAAATAGTTGTTAATTTCATTATATTAACTGTATTTGTTACACTGAAAATCTACTTATTTTCAATATACAGAATAAGCGTTGCAAAGTTCAGTGGTGAGCAGAATGTTAATTAATATCTGAAGCACAGCGTCTCCATGCAGTGTGTTGATTTGTTTCAGGAGAAGCTCAAAACTGCACTGAAGCCCCTACAGAAGAAACTGAAGATCTTTAAAGACTGTAAACTGAACTGGAGTCGGACTGCAGAACATATAAAGGTTAGAGTCAATAACATTGTTTTAAAATTATAATTATGTTTTGCATCATTGCATAATCAGTTATATTTTATTTGATTTGCTCTTCACTACAGATTCAGGCCCAACACACAGAGCGGCAGATTAAGGAGGAGTTTGAGAAGCTTCACCAGTTTCTACGAGATGAAGAGGCAGTCAGGATCACTACACTGAGAAAGGAAGAGGAGCAGAAAAGTCAGATGATGAAGGAGAAGATTGAGAATCTGAGCAGAGACATTTCATCTCTTTCAGACACAATCAGAGTCATAGAAGAGGAGATGAGAGCTGAAGACGTCTCGTTCTTACAAGTGAGGATCATTTAGTCAGTATTTATACTGTGAGAAAGTGAAACTTCTTTCCATCATCAGAAACGTCACATTTCAGTGGTGTAAAAATGTAAATCATATACACTGATGTTTACGTTGTTGTTTTACAGAACTATGAGGCTACGGTGAAAAGGTGAGCGATGTGGTTCCTGTCTCTCTTGTTCACTGTGTTTCTGAATCCAAACTCACAACAACACTGACTCCTGAATGTTTTTTTTAGAACTCAGTGTACACTGCAGCATCCAGAGGAGCTTTCAGGAGAACTGATCCAGGTGGCAAAACATCTGGCCAACCTGAAGTTCAGAGTCTGGGAGAAGATGCAGCACATTGTCCAATACAGTAATATACTTTGTTTATGTACTGTGTGTGATCTTTAAATTGTGACTAGCAGCTAATATTCTGTTTGCTGTTAAGTCATTGCTTAACAAAATTTCTCTCTCTCTCTCTTTCTCTCTCTCTCTCTCTCTCTCTCTCTCTGTGTGTGTGTGTGTGTGTGTGTGTTTGTTTTCAGCACCTGTAACTCTGGACCCCAACACTGCTCATTCTAATCTCATTGTATCTGTTGATCTGACCACTGTGAGACGCAAAGTTAAGAAACAGGAGCTTCCTGATAATCAAGAGAGATTTGATGTATATGAATGTATCCTGGGCTCCGAGGGCTTTGATTCAGGGACACACTGTTGGGATGTTGAAGTTGTAGGCTGTAAACAGTGGTCACTGGGTGTGATGACAGAGTCTGCTCAGAAGAAGGGAGATATATTTGACAGAATTGGAATCTGGTGTATGTGGTATAAGAATGGCAAACATGCAGTATGTTCTACACCACATCCATCCACTCACATCTCAATACCACAGGAACTCGAGAGGATCAGAGTGCAGCTGGATTGGGAGAGAGGAAAACTGTCATTCTCTAACCCTCTTACTAACATAAACATATACACATTCACACACACATTTACTGAGAAATTACTGCCATTTTTAACTGATACATATAAAGAGACTTCTCTGAAGATCCTCCCACTTCATTGCTCTGTAAGCGTGAATCAGTTAGAGCTGGTTCAGAAATAAAAAAATATATATTTTTAAGCTTAAGATCTATTATTTATGAATGCTTGTCTTTGTTTAGACAGTTTACTTTATATTCTTACAGTACAGTGTGTTCTGTTGTGTCAACAATTATATTTCAGTCTTGAATAGACCTGCAATGTACACTGTAAAACATTTTATGTCTCCAACTTAAAAAGATTACATAACTGATTTCATCACATTTTTAACATTTACATTTATTCATTTAGCAGATGCTTTTATCCAAAGTGACTTACAAATGAGGAAATAACTCAACTTCATGGATGATTAGTTTGCTACAATTATTTTGTTATTTTTTTTATTTAAATGCTGACCAAACTGAAAGTGCTTAGTTGCAGCCTCTTAAAGTTCTAATGCATAACTTATCATTTTAGGTTGACAGTACTTGATGAGTTAAGTCAAAATTTCATGTTATATTTCCCACCTAAAAAACACATTGTAATTAACTACTTAGTATCACAAACACACAATTGTATTTTTTTTACCTGGCAACTGCACAACCTGAGTGTACTGAACTAGTCATTAAACTATTCAAAGGCATGTTGAAAAAAATAATTATTTATTAACAGTAACAAGTAAAAGAGTAGAAAAATGACTTTTTCAATAATCCCTAGTGGTATAACGATACACTTGGGTCATGATTCGATTCGATTCATGATACTGGCATCACAGTTTCAGTTTGATTCTCAGAATATTTTGTTTGAAGAAAAATTATGACTGAAAAGGTTTTTTTTTGTTTTTTTTTCTGAATCATGAACAATGCATAATAATGTGCATTTTTGTCTGTATAATACTAAATAAATAAAAAATGGCTAACAACAGAGGTCTAATGTAAACAAAATGTACTAGAGGTTCACTATACAGTATATTAAAAATAAATAAATACATTTATAAATTTATTCTATTGAATAAACTAAATGTCCGTAAATGTTTATAGCGGAACCAGAAGAATCATTTTTAACCGGAAATTGAGCTCCATAGTTGGCTAAAATGTCCAAAGTTGTGCAGCCTTGGGGGCCGTAGATCGCAACAGCATGGAGCTGGTGTTATTTTAAAAGCTACTGAAGAGCTCTTTTTAACTGTTATAATATGATTGTGTAACCCTATAACCTATAATGCGTGTTCATAGTTGTGATCCGGAGCTATGGGTCCCGGCGTTCTCCTTAAATATTGAACTTTATTGGTTGTGCAGATTGGGACCTCTGGTGTTCAAACAGTGCAATTGCATTAGATGCATAATTAATAGAATGCTTATTCCCACAGTGAGAACTGCACAGTCCCAGGATGCACCTTGTCAAATCTTTTGCATCGCAATGCATAGTGTCAAAATGCATCGTTACACCCCTAAGTTACCTATCTTTTTCAATAGCATTTTTTAACCTAAGTAATTGTACTTTTTTTTCCAAGTAAAGATACAGCCCCAATATGTGAATCTGGAAAATATTTACTGGCAATGCTAAAACAAACCTTTTTAAGCAGCAATTTTGGGGATCAAGACTACAGTAAATCTTCCTCCATGGGAAAGTTTTCTGGCACTAGGGCATTTATTGAGGAGGTCCTGGATTGGCCAATAATATGAAAGAATATTGTTTCATACTTTTATACATTATTTTGGTGTAGAGTGGTATGTGGGATGGACAGAAGCTCTGCAGGTCACAGTGCAGGTGAATCTCTCTCTTGATGTCTACTGAGAAAAATGCTGATAGAGAGAGTAACGGGTCAGGTATGATTTTCCTCTTACCTTCACTTCATCCCAGAATATTACTCTATACAAGAGGTTCTCAACCTTTTGCAACTAAGGTATGGAACATGAATGATCAAAAATGTTTTGGAACATTATAACTACTTTGAACAGGAGAACTAGGCTGTAATAACATGGACTATTTTACATGTAAAACATGTTGCATTACATTCGTCTTACATTCTAAAAACATTCGCATATGAATGGTGTAAATTGGGAGGAAGGGTGCAATCCATGACAATGTTAAATCTCTGGCTCTCAGCCTCTCACTGAACAGAGCAGACGCAGAGAGAGGTGTGAATGCAGCGGGAAAGCAAGACCTTGCAGGACAGTACTGGTGACATTTGGAAAGTTGCTAAGGTTTGTCCAAAAAGTCGCTAGATTTGTCGCTAGGCGCTTTTTTATTTTTGCAAAAAAAGTCGCTAAAGGGGTCTGAAAAGTCGCTAAGTTGGCAACACTGGTCTGCACTGACAGCTAGATAAAAGGCAGGCTAAGCTCCGCCTCTCCCCAGCAACAAGAAAATACAGAAGGAGAGGGAACGCAGGGTTTTTCATTTATGCACATTCTATTTGAAAAACAATAAAATACACAAAGTACCCAAATGATGCCCTGTCTGTGTTTTTTTCTTGAAAACAATTTGCACCCTCATTCCAATCTCTCTGTGACCCCCAGGGGGGCCCCCTGGTTGAGAATCACTGCTCTATACTATCTGCAAGTAGCATAAATAGATATTAGAATATGAATTAGAATATTTTGTTAGTAAAATACTGATTTAATTTTGTAGATGAAATCAGTGTTGGGTTTTAGTCATTAAAAAGTAATGAATTATGCAGAATGATTAGTAGAGACAGACTAGATGAGTATGAAGAGCATTTTAATCCAAACACAGTAGTAGGTGAAAACAGGGTCAGAACTGTAGGTGGATAACAAACATGGTCACATACAGATATGTTCCTGCTAGGCCAATTTGGAGATCAAAGTGGCTTAAAGCATTAAAAAGTCTACAACATGTTCAGCAAAATTCATTCATTCCTCTTCAGTAATCAGTTTATGCTTGACAGGATTGAGGGATCCAATCCTGGGATCACTGGACCACACACGGGAATACAACCTGAATAGGATTCCAGTCCATTGCAGGCTCAACAAAATGATGGAACTAAATTATTTTCATATATGGTTATGATTGAAATTAAGGGGCTGTCGTCTTGCATTTCCTTCTTGACTTACCAAGTAAATGTGTTCATCTATGTCACATTTTGTATAATTAGTATTTTGAATCCTTTTTGAGTCCAAGTTCCTTCAGCTTTTTCCTGTTTTTAACATCACAACCTTTTTTTTTAAGTTGCCACTAAAATAAACTAAATTTTACACTTTCTGTTTTTCTATAATACACTTTCACTGTACAATTGAAAAAAATGTGCACACATTTTCTTCTCATTCTAGCTCTATAACTTCCCATCGCTGTAATTTATCCCTCTCTTCCACTCGTCCTTTTCCATGTTCTCTCCATCCTTTTCACTTTGTCTGGGTGGAGATCTGCAGCACTGGTGTACTGAACTCACTGGACTGCTGGCTGCTGGTGGCTCTCAGCAGGCAGCTGAGAAGCATGTCTTTGACCTGCCCCGTCTCCAGCTTGTGCTCTCGGCTCAGCTGTAGCGTGATCTGCTCTAGCTCAGACGCCATGATAGGGCCCTCAGTAAGGTACTCTGTGTACAGCTCCAGCAGCTTCTGTTCCAGGTAGCCATTCAGCTCTGAGTTAGAAAGCGGACGACCATCCTGCAGCAGAGAGAGACGTTCACGCACACTGCCCTCTCTCCAGCGTCTGGAACTCCTGTATTCAGGGAGCAGAGGCGGAAGAAGGGAGGGAGGAGGAACATCTCTGGAAAGCAGGAAGGGCCCAGGGTGGGGGTCCTGTGAGGAATTGCCTTCTAGATTGCCTATACCAGGACTGAGAGGCAGCACCTGGCCTCCAGCAATGTACAGATCATTGTAATGTTGGCAAATGCTGTGGCAACTGGAGGGCACTAGGAAGGCCTCTGTTCCTGGAGATGGTGCTCGGCCAGGGATGCCCACGCCTGGAGACAGATTTCGGCAATCCAGGGGTGCTACAGAAACAGACTGAGAGTCGCCATGCTGGGACTGGAGCTCTTGAGAAGAGTTGCTGGCAGAGCAGTGGACTGGGACTTGAATTTGTGCTGACAGGTTGGCGGCCAGAGGAGGAGATTTAGGGGCATTGACTGAGTGGCAAGTGGGAGGATCCACACACTCAGAATCGGAAAAAAAAATCATTTGCCACAACCTACTTTCACACAGCATCCCTATACACACACACAAACAATATCCAAAAAGAAATTATTAGTTAACGTAACAAAACTGTCACTCATTTGTTATTGTTGTAATATCATATTGGTTTAAAGCTCACCTACTGTTGCGATGATAATGGTTGGGTAATGCTCTGTATGACTGTGGTGTGTGTCTCCCTTGATTCTTGATAGTGTGAGAGGTGGAGTGAAACTCCCGCTCCTTTATGCAGGTTTTATACAGTACTACATGAGGAAGTGAAAGAATCATTTGTGATTTCAGTACAGTTGTGTATCATGCAATCACATTAGACTTGGTACACATATATAGGAATGTATGAGTTATGTTTAACATTTTGATATAAGCTAGAAATGTAGTAACTTCTAGCCATGGCAAAATCGCAAAACACAGAGTCTGGAGAGATGAACTGCTATGGTCTAACATTAAAATAATCAGCAAGTCTGTAGGTATTACAGACAAGTTCAGATATAAATTAGCTGAGTAACATTTGGATCAAGACTTTCTCATGAGGAGTTTATAAGTTTAGAATTCTTGTACCTGTTGTAGTCTCACACACAAAGATGCATGTACACTGTGTAGCACAGCTGTCTATATGAGAAGAGGAAGAGATTCATTTCAGTTTCTAGAAAACAAGTTAATCAGTATTTCAGTCAGAAAATATTCCCCAGTCTTGCACCTGGAGTTGTATTGTCACTCGCGGTTACCTTGCCTCTGTAGCAAGCATGTAGCATGGGCATAGCTTTAGTTCTAACAATGATAATGACCAATAACCAATTAGAACACTTAAGATAGACAGATAAAATATAATGAAGCCTCTTTGGTTTTACCTGCAGAAACAAAAAGCAAGTACAGTCTCCAGGAGAACCAGAAGAAAAAGAAAAAAACTAATTAGCCAATTTCCTTATGAAAATGTACAAAACTAAACGGAAGAGGAATGGAGCAGTTTAAAAGGCAAATTGTGGTCAGGACAAATATGGATTTCAAATCATTTATCATTGTTAATGGCTCTTTATAGTAATTACTTATTAACTGAGGTATTAAACTAATTAGTAGTCACTTTGCCTAATATTAAATACCAGTTTTCTAAATTAGTACTTCTTACAAACCTGCACCAGTTATGGAATTTTTGTTTAGATTTTAGTTTAGATTTTGAGTGTCTAGAAAAGTGCTATATAAATGTAACTAACTAAATATTAGTGGAGGGCATTGTATGTAAGGAATATTTATGCTTACCCATAGCTAACTAATATTAATGTCTCTAGTACTAATATTAACAACTATGATAATCTCTGCATGTTGTGCATTGACTAGCACTGGTCCTATAAATAGCACAGGCCTATTACTTGGACATAGACTATATGGCAAGCCCAAAAGTTTGTGGACATGTGGCGATCACACTCATATGTAATTGTTGAACATCCATCCATCCATACATTTTCTGTACTTCTTATCCTTACTGGGTCATGGGGAACCTGGAGCCTATCCCAGGGAGCATGGGACACAAAACGGGGGATACTCTGGACAGGGCGCCAATCCATTGCAGGGCACAATCACACACCCATTCATACACTATGGACACTTTTGGACATGCCAATCAGCATACAGTGCTTGTCTTTGGATTGGGGAGGAAACCTCAGAAGCACAGGGAGAGCATGCAAGCTCAGCACACACAGGGCCACAGCAGGAATTGATCCCTCGACCATGGAGGTGTGAGGTAAACATCCTAACCACTAACCCCTACTTGTTGGACATCCCATTCCAAATTTAGTCCCCCTTTGCTGTTATAATAACCTCCACTCTACTGGGAAGGCTTTCCACTAAAGTGTCGAGTGTGGTTGTGGGGATTTGCCTCAAATGCATTAGTGAGGTCAGGTACTGGTGTAAGGTGATGAGGCCTGGGGTGCAGTTGGTGTTCCAGTTCATCCCAAAGTTGTTCAGAGGGGTTGAGGTCAGGGCTCTGCGTAGGACACTCAAGTTCTTCCACATCAACTTTGTCAAACCATGACTTCATTGAGTTTGCTTTGTGCAAAGGGGCATTGTCATGGTGGAACAGGTTTGGACCTCTTAGCTCCAGTGAAGGGAAATTGTAATGCTATAGCACACAATGACATTCTAGATAATTGTGTGCTTCTAACTATGTGGCAAAAGTTTGGGGAAGAACCACATATGGGTGTGATAGCCAGGTGTCCACAAACATTTGGTCATATAGTGTACATGCATTTTGGGTCTTTATGTCCTCTTGATGACTTCTATAGTCATATTGAGGCTACAGTACACTGCCTAAATCGTTATTCATCATTATATGTGAACATGACTCTTGTTAGAATGTCAAGATAGTAACTGATGCTCATAACCGTCAATATCACATTGCTACTGGCCGTCACATACTTATATACTAGCTAAGATTGGGGTTTAAATATCTTAGACCAGATATCTAAGACAAAATGTAGGTCTATACACTCACTGTCCACTTTATTAGGAATGGTGTACCTGCACATTCATGCAGTTATCTAATCAGCCAATCATGTGGCAACAGTACAATAAACATCAGAATGGGGGAAAACTCTGACTCTGAGCGTGGCATGGATGTTGGTATCGGATGAGCTGGTCTTGATTAGTTCAGAAACTGCTGATTTTTGCATTGTGCTACTGCCACATGATTGGCTGATTAGATAACCGCATAAATGTGCAAGAGTACAGGTGTTCCTAATACAGTGGACAGTGACTGAGTGGATAAAAATAGGGTGTCTATGACTTTCACACAGTACTAAATTGTACAACGATTCAAACATCAGTAAATGCTTTTAAGCACACATCACATTCTTTTTCTAAATTTCTCTTCATTTTTACATGGGCTAGGTGGATCAGGCCAGATACATTATCCATCGTTCACACAGGTTGTCTTGCTCACCTGCTGGTTGTGAGTAGGTGAAGAGTCCCTGACCCGCCCTCAGAGAATGACAGTAAGGCAAAGTTTACAAGGGGGACAAAAACAATCCTGGCCTGTTTTTGTTAAAGGCCTACTCATCAACCCCTGAAAGCTATACCTGTGTAAACGTGTTCTATACTGTATGCTGGCCATTATATAATCTAGACTAAGTCAATTTGGGCCCAAATGGACACTCTTAGTGTCTTTTCACCATGGAGGTAATGAATGTTCTCTGTGTAATGAACGCCTGTTGGCATATAAAGCCCCTGATTATCTGTGTGTAGTCTAATACGCGTGTCGCTGATTCATTATTAAAGTTTGGTTTAGAGTTACGAAGCCGGTTGCCATGGTTACCTTACACCGCAACACCGCGAGGCAACATGGGAGTTGTTTTGCCTTTTTAATCCCTGCGTGCATTTACTACCATTCAAGGACAGGTATGTCAATTCTATCCCAATTTATCACTCATTCAATGTAAAACGTGTTACAGACTTGAGTGAGTACTTCCATGTAGGCTATGAAGTTAATCCAGTGAGGGGATGGACGCGGATTGCGAGCATCTATTGGATTATTATTATTATTATTATTATTATTATTATTATTATTATTATTATTTGATGACCTGGTGGTCGGTGTGTTTGCTGTGATGTTCAAGAAAATCAACGCGGTTTTCCGGCCGAGCCGCGACCCCAGCGCGCGGGAGGACTACCACAGCGCGTGCACAGTGAAGCTCGTGCGCAGCGCCTCCATGCTCGCAGTGGGAGAGAGGAATCGCGCGCACAGGGACTCGACGCTGAAGCGAAGCGCGAGCGCGATCAGTGTTCAATCCAGCACCGCGCTCTACTACTACCACAGCCGCGAGGAGCGCGTTTGGTTCTACTCACAAAACCAGAAATGTCTGGAGTACCTGCAGGAGCTGGTCGCGCTCAGGCGACGCTACACCAAGAGCGTCAGTGACCTGAAACAAGGAGAACGGCGAGCGGAAACCTCGAGCAAGAAGAAGCCCGCACCCCCGCCTCCACAGGTGAGAAAATCTACTAACGACTGCTTAAAGCACGGTTTTGAGAAGCTCAGCCAGGGAGTCCGTGAATTTTATTATGTTGCATTGGAGGAAATCACAGCTCATTAATATCGAAGTTATTAAAGGCTTCCCTGTTGGAAAAAAAAACCCCAATAAAAATAGAAACTATCACAGAAATTCTAATGGTTTCCACTACAAATACCATTACAACCCAGCTGTTAACCATTAAAACCATTAACATTAACATTATTGGTCTTGAATGGTATCCACTAGACATAACATGCCACCAATAGAAGGCGACAAATTACCAGTAGAGACTGGCAGGGGCCATTAAAGATTTCATTAAAACAAATACAATCCCCATTATAACCATTAAAACCATTACAAATTCTATGAGGGCTTCTATTGGGTTTTTTTTTCCCCAGCAGGGCTGTTTATTATTGCTGTCCCATAGCACTGGTCACTTAAATTGAATGGGTTTAATCCAAACCTCATTAACTCAAAATAAGTAGGGCTATAAATAATGTCACTCTGGCCCAGTGTGACGGTGGAAAGTTCAGGAATAAAAAGATTTGTGGCTCCAGTAAATAGCCATAATATTACTGTACACATTTAAAATGACTCTAATTTACCCTAGAATAGTACAGTAAGATTACATTCATACAACTACTGCGGGGGTACATGGAACTACACGGACATTGGCAGCTGTGGCTCAGGTGGTAGAGGTTGTCCGCTAATCGTAGGGTTGGCGGTTCGATTCCCAGCCCACGTGACTCCACATGCCGAAGTGTCCTTGGGCAAGACACTGAACCCAAGTTGCTCCCTTAAGTTAGCACCTTGCATGGCAGCTCTGCTACCATTGGTGTGTGAGAGTGTGTGTGTGTGTGTGTGAATGGATGAATGAGACACAGTGTAAAGTGCTATATAAGTGCATGCTTTACCATTTTATTTTACCATTTAACTAATTTTTGTTTCCTGGCTGCAGAAAGCTGAATACCCATGTTTTCATGAACAGCCCATCACTTAAAGAACAGCTTCCTTTTACACCCATTTGGATTAATGTCGTTATAAGCTATCAATTAAGAGACATAGGATCCTAACCCTGGTCCTGGAGTAAACTCTGTTCTGCACATTTAGATGTTAGTGTTCCCAACACATCTGATCCAACTAATCAGCTAATTTATAATCATTTCTGAGTTAAAGTGGGTGTGTTAGAGCAGGGAAAACACTAAACTGTGCAGGACAGGGGGTACACATCAGGACCAGAGCTGGAAACCTATAATTTAAGAGATGTCCATTCTCAAAGTCCATTTATGAGATTTAAACACCAAACCACATTGGACATATGATTGTCATAAACCAATTAGTATCCAAGTGCATATGCTGAGCAGATGCTTAACTGTAGGAATGCACATGTAATTCGACTACATTAACAGTATAGCACACTGCAGTTTCAATCTTCAGAAGTGGGAAAAAGGTCAGTAGCCTATGTGTAACTTTCCCTGAACTCACCCTTCCTATAAAATATTATTAAATAATGTAACCACTGGTGTTAATTACACTTAAACCATGTTACATGGTATATTTCTCCTGATGCCTAGACAATGCTACAGTTACAGAAATGTAACGCAGAAAGGGCTTGATAATTAGCATATTGATCATTAGGTTGATAATACGCCTACTGAAATGAACCTGTGAGCCAATTATCAGGCAGTATTAATGCATAGTCTTTTTCCAAATCTTTCAAAGCATATAAATCCTCAACCATCTGCCCCACCAATCCCCAGCGAAGAGGACACACTGCAGTTTTTTGATGCTGTTATTGCCAGCTGTGACTCAGAGCGCACAAGAAAACCACATGTGGATGATGGCCATGCAGATGTAGACTTTATTGGTATGTTGAGAGAACATTTGACCAATCATTGACCAATTATTTTCATTATGAGCATTTTCCTAACTTTTGGCATTTTATAAGAACTAAAACCTCATATGATTTAAATTGTCATATAGTCTATGAACCAGTGAGAAATTCATCCCATTTGAACTGTACAGAGACATATGTCAAGTCATTACATCAATTAGAAAATATTAGAACCATGTTTAAGGTGGCTAATTAGTTTTTTCTATGGAGTCCACTCTTGTTCAGTTAATTCATCATCATTTATCATGTCTTCGTTGTGCCTGTCCACAGTGGCGACCAGTACGAGTCAGCACGACCTCCATTCTAACTGGGTGCTGCGAGACCCACGGCGGATAGCCACAGATGAGTCTCGGCTGAAGAGGGCAGAGCTGGGGTCAGATGAAAGTGCTTGGAGGAAGGCGGCAGGTGGGACCACAAGCAGTTTGAGACAGCTGCAGAGAAACCCCATTCACCTACCCAAAGTGGTGGAGAGTGCCTTGCAGAGCCTGCGCTTCAAGCCCAAGCTTAAGAAGAAAGATTAGCACGTGGCATTAAATGCAAATGACTGATAAGCATCCCAGTTGATTCATGATGACATACCTTTGTAATGGATAAGCCATTCAGATTTCAGTTCTATTTCAGTCAAAATAGTTCTGTATTGGAATGCAACACAGGTATGCTAACTCTGCGACAGCTTGTCAAGTGATTCATCTTGACAGTTGGTCAGTATAAGAATTACATGTAGTGACATTGATGACCCTCACCAGGAAGCAGACTAAAATGAATGAATGAATGAATGAATGAATGAATGAATGAATATAGTAAAATCAGTGGCACTATCCAAACATGGAAAAAAAGAATGTCCTGGCTGGGGAGGGTAGAATAATTAAGCATACAAACATCCAATTTGAGGAACAGCCTTCAGTGGTGTCCAGAGCTGTTGAGAGTGAGCGGAGTCGTGTGTTGTGAAAAATGGATGTGAGCGTGGTGATGTAATATTGGGGTAGTGAAGCTGCCTCACTGACCAGCTTCATCAATAATCCACAGTAGATCAGAGTCTCTGTTTCAGGAGTTTTCAACAGCAGCAGGGCAATTGACTATAGACGGAAAAAAAAAAAAAAAAAACCTCTGTTCAAAGAGTCACCCAGCCCGAGTAATAAGACTCTCTCCTACTCAACAAACCTCAATTAGAGATTTGTCTATGGGAGATCAGATTAAATCAGTCGGCTGCTCAGGCACTGGTGTATGTTGTACATAATCCTTCAGGCCATTTCTAAACTGCTTTGTGGCTGGATATGAAACCTGAATGTCTAGCCTTCTTATAACCTCCTCTGATTGGATGAAACTGTGTTAGTCTGGACACTTAACAGATTAAAAGAGACATTTGGAGAACAAAAAAAATTATTCAATTATAAATTACAGTGTAAATGAAATATGCTTCAGGTTTTAAAGTGCCTTTGTTGTATTCTAGGGCTGTTTTTATAAGTATAGAAGAAGCCTCATCTTCTGCTAAAACATGTTTAAACATATAGTTACTATTTATTCCAACGTAAATTGTGCCCCAAAAAAACTTTTTTATATAGAAATTTAATTTATACAATTGGTTTCCTGGTGTGAGATAAACTCACTTTTTTGTTGTTTTTAAATAAAAGTCAATATGAGGAACATGCACTTTCTTTTTCTCAGGAAAGAGGAAACAAAACAAACAGATGTTTTTACTTTGCAAAGCCAGACCATGAAACCTTAAAAGATGCACATGGCAGGATGTTTAACAAAAATTTAATAAATTTGTAATTCAGTTAGTAGTACTGTAGTGTTACATATAGTCTTAAATCAAATAGTTTTTTCTTTTCTTCATATAATATACCACACACATCAACCATCATTAGTTTAGTTATTTTTCTTTTTTGGAAGTATATTTTATCATCTTTAAGCATGAGAAAGGTCTTCTAATCTTCACACCTTTTCTGTGAGGTTTGTCTATGTACCTGCAACCATTTAACTAAACCATAGTTGGACCAGTTTTCCTAATTTGCACATTCCAATCATCTATAATCAAGTCTTAAAAAATTTCAATCAAGAAATTTGAGCACACATTACTAAAATGACACTGCAGATCCAATACTCATGGAAACACAATGGTGACATGCTATAGTTGTTAAGTATTAAATACTTACACTTAAAAATGCAAGTGGTGCTCATAAATAAATAAAGGGGAAATAAATGTTTATTGCTGAAAAACTGAGAAAAGGAAAATCAATGGCAAACAAAGGCCTTGCCATGAGGTAATGGATACCTGAAATATACACTGACAGGGATGTAATAAATGAATGAGTGACAAAGTACTTTTTTTTAAACTTTATTAACAAAAACATACACATATTCAAGCATATACAGACACAAACACACTCTCACTTCTTCTCCTGCTTGACTTTAGGGCTAAAGAATGAAGACATGCTCTTCATGCCAGTTTTGTCCACTTTAGCAAGTGTCTTCTGAGCAGCTGTCATCTTCTTAGGGGGCTATCAGGAAAACATAAATGTATTTAGTCCTTGTGCTCACACACACACATAGATGCAGAAACTGTGTTCACACAGTAAAGGCAGAACAGAAAGACTGCAGCCACACCACATCAATGGACAGATAGGCAGACAGTTGCCACAGGCAGGCTTACGAAAGGCAAAAAGGAAAAAGCCTGTCATGCTTGGGTCTATATTCTCACTCACTTTTCGGGCGAAGTCAGCACTGTTGAACTTGGTGTAGTCCTCCCCTGCCTCCACTGGTTTATCTGACAATTTCCTTTTCTGTTCAGTAGAAGATAGCAATCATACAATCACCACATCTTTTCTATCAGCTGCTTCTGCAACAAGGCAGAATAGCTGAAGGACAGTGTTAACTACAAATGTGTTGATGATCAAATCAAGGATGCTCCTTTTACTTGCTACCACTTCTTAAAATGAAAGAAAAAAAGTGATCCTTCTCACACACAACCCCTTGCAGACTTGAATATCATTGACTTCCAGATTATGTTGCCACTAACTGAAGTCAAATGTGCATTGTTAGAACAATACTACATGTCAATCCACACAATAATCCACAACTAAACTGTATGGCCCAAATTTTGTGGACACCTGACCATCCCACCCATATGTGTTCCATCCCCAAGCTATTGCCACAAAGTTGGAAGCACACAATTGTCTATAATTTCTATGGATGCTGTAGCATTACAATTTCCCTTCACTGGAACTAAGAGGCCCAAACATGTTCCAGCATGAAAATGCCCCTGTGCACAAAGCGAGCTCCATGAAGACATGGTTTGCCAAGACTGGAGTGAAAGGACTCGAGTGGTTTTCACAAAGCCCTGACCTCAACGCCACTGAACACCTTTTGGAAGAACTGGAACACCGACTGCATGCCTGACCTCACTAATGCTCCTGTGGCTGAATGGGTAAATCCAGAGCCATACTCCAAAATCTAGGGGAAAGCTTTCCCAGAAGAGTGGTGGTTATTATAACAGCAAAGGGGAACTAAATCTGGAATGGGATGTTCAACAAGGACATACAGTAGGGTCCAAAATCTGACATCACTTTTGAAAATGTGCTATTTTCTAATTTAATAAACACCTTTTTCATTACAAATTATATCCTTATAATTGGTTATATGATTTTATATCGTTATAAAATCTTAGAAAAATTTTCATGGATTTCAGAAATTCTTAGTAATTGGTATGCACCATTTTAATTACAGCATTCACTCAAACTGGCACGGTCTTCAAAAATTTGTATAAAATCTGACTATCCATGTTAGATCAAATGCATCACAGTGACATCTGAACATGTGCTTCCATAGAAGGGATAAGACTCGCAGAAAATCTGACATTAAGTTAACATCGTCAGATATGTTAACATCACAAACATGTTTAAATGTAAATGGTGACCTAGAAATAGTTTATACTTGAATATTCCACAAAAATTTCCTTTCTTTGGTTAAAATTCTTTTCTATTCAAAAACTGTTTATTTCCAGTTTCCAATAAAAAGAAAAAAAAAATTCTAGATTATAAATGTGGTCTCAGACTGTTGGACCCCACTGTTTCTGTGATTGGTCAGGTGTCCACAAACTTTTGGCCACCTAGTGTATGTTTCTGAACATACCGCACACTAAATCTAATTAACTGAACCCCAAAAGGAGAATGAAGAAGCAAAGCATTAGGAAGAACAAAAACAGCTATAGGTGAAGCATCAGGTGATTTGCTCAAAAATAAAACAGCAAATGATATTTTACAGGAAGCAACAGTAGAAATAAACTGCACCAGGACCCATTATGAGTCAATATTAGAGCTGCAACAACTAATCGATAAAATCGATAATAATCGATTATGAAAATAGTTGCCAACGAATTTCATTATCGATTAGTTGGTTTGCGCGAGGCACGGGGCATGTTTACTCACTACGTTATTTGTGTTCCGAAAACACGCTTCGGAGAGTAAATACTAAAGTTGTGTGCCAAATGAAGTACTGTACACTTACACTATGCACTGTATACTCTACTGTCTAGTGTGTGAATTTTAGAAAGGTAATATCATCTAAAATGAAACACTAGCGGTTTTTTTACTAACCGGAAGTATAAGCCGTTTCCTAATCGGTGGCGCATGACGTCATACACACATAATGCAACGCCGCTAGCTTTAGCCTAATACCCAGAGTCACCGACAATGACTTTCTTCAGTTTACTGTTTATGTCAACGTTACCTTTTATTCCCAACGTGACCTCAGTCACCATCAGATGGAGGCTGATGGACAAAAGTGTGTGACCTCCAAGTCCTCTAAGACAGGGGAGCATTTTATATTAAACACCGCGGAGAAGATCAAACTTTATAAAGCAGAGTTTCTGTAGCACAGAAGCACAACAGTAATGCTGAGTTGCTTAAAAGGGTTAGTTTAATTTAAGTTTGACATTATATGCTGTATCAGCGTAACTTCTGTAGTTTATTATAACAGAAGTGATCTGTTAGTAACGAGGCCACGCTGATACACAGTGGGAGCGCGACTAAGATCTGTAATGTTTAATTAAAACACTATGATCAAAAGTAAACAGAAGTAAAATAATATTCCTAAATACAGCGAGTAACAGAAACCACAAGGTGCAGTGAAAGTGAGTTTTTATTATTAATTTAGGACTGTAGTTTAATTCAGTGCTTTGTGTGCATCCATAAAAAGTAATGCATATATACTAATATATATATATATACTAATATTATATATAAACAAGTATTCGTGCATAATTTTTTATGGATGCTCAAAAAGCACTGAATTAAACTACAGTCCTAAATTAATAATATATATTCTGGTGTATGTGTGTGTGTGTGTGTGTGTGTGTGTGTGTATTGGGTTCTTTTCAGTCTTATATAATTGGACAAACAGTAAAATTTTAGTCTGAAGTTTATATTTGTAACACTCAGTTTGTGGATTTTATTTTAAATAAACGAGGAAAAAAAGGGTTTCCGATTATTCGATTAATCGGAAAAACAAACAAACAAACAAATAAATAAATAAATAACCATTTTATGAAAATAATCGTTAGTTGCAGGCCTAGTCAATATAATTAAAACTGGCTGGGGTGCATTAGGGCATGCTACCATTTTAGTTGAACAAATACTAAGCCAATCATTGTCTGCATAAGAGTGATCAGAAAGGGATAGAAGAAGGAAACACTGGCTTCTGCAGAAGTCCATCTGGTTTACCTTGGAAGGAGGCTCCACCTCTTTAGGGCTGGATATTTCAGGTAACCTTTTGAAAGGAGCAAACATGTTGTACCATGAAAAGCAAAACAAAATAAAATTGCTTTTAAAAATAAAAGAATGACACGCACTCTACGTAGTTACACAAACAGCCATTGAAAATGTACTGTACACTTAATTTGTGTAGAGAAATGCTTGTATGACCACGGGGAATGTGCCAATTACCATCAAAATATCATACTTCTTTAGATAAAGTCAATTCAGTGCCTATATAAAATATTTTACATGAGCGTGTGTACTTACTGCAGATGCTTGTGCAGATCTTTGCTCAGATCTTCACTGATGTATTCCGAGATGAGTCCGTGAGCATAACGCAAATAATCTTCTGCAAAAATAATTCACAATATCATCAGCATACACCACGTACACAAAATCCAGTACAGGCACAGTTTTGATTTCAACTTACCTTCAGTCACATCTGTCTCCTGTTTAACTCGCACATAAGTGGTGGACTTCACGCCTCCACCTACAGAAATGTCGCTCTTTTTAAGTGCACTCACGGTGTTCAAAACCTGAAAGGACAAAATATGGCAAAATTAATAGATTTTTCTTCCCTATAGCAGTGTTTTTGCTCCATAAGAAATTTTGCGGTGGACACCACAGTGAAATTACGGACCGCCAAAATTCATTGCCCTCTTAGTGTAACACTACTAGCGTAGTGTGTCACACGCTATTTAAATGCTCGTTCACCAGTTATATAGATTGGCATATATAGGGTGTTGGTAGCAGTATAAACATTTTGGGTGTGTTGTTTAAAGTCAAGGAAGTTAATATTCGTCTATTCATCTAGTGTATAGTTCAGGTAGGTACCTGTATAGCAACTATACACTGTGTGGTACAGCATTCAGAAAAATGCACTATTTAACAGTCATGTAATCATTACACACATTACACTGGTCTCATGTAATTTGAGTCATTTCAAATTTATTGGGAAAGCCTATATACACACCTTTTTCTTCAGCCAGTCCATGGTCTTCTCTTGACTATATCTGTGGAATTTCTGACTGCCCACAACTACAACAGAAACACAAAGGTTAGTATAATAAAACTGGTGCAAGTGATGTGTGTGCATCCCCACATACACACCTTTCTCATCCGCCACATGCTGAAGTGTGTCCAGAGTCTGTGTGCATTTCAACAATCTTGTGCACCCTGGGTAATCCTCATCCATGACCATCTGCTGCAGTGGTTGAAACTTCCCCTGTGGACAACATGATCATTTCAATTCCAGATCTTACTGCTTTATAAATGATAATTCATTATGCCTGTATAAAACTGTATGTACATGCTTTTCACACGTCAGCACATTTCAGCTGACCAAAAAAAGTGAGAGATGTGCAGTTCCATGATGATGTTTTCAAAAGTTGTTTTTTTTTGTATTATAGAGCAATTAAACATACAGGTTGGGGATGCTTCCTCGATAACTCACATACAGTAGATGTGAGCAATAAATAATGTATGTAGCAATAAATAAAAGCTTTAATTTCCTAATATATAAATGATATACTTAAATCTAATGTAAAAAAAGGTAATTTATTAAATTTGAAACATTTTATGAGTGTAAAAATATTCATTCGTATTAAACCAATAAAAAGACGTCAGTGTTTTCTTTATTTAAATATTGACGGTTTTCTGCTGCAGCAACATTCATATTAACACACTCGTTCTCATATGTTATTGTTTCTATAATACTACTATATCATATACTATATTACCGTATAATACACTATATAATGCCCCCTGCATAGAACATGCCACATACCCACACATCTCCACATCTCACAGGCACTTGTATGGTGGATGCTCATGTAATTTAAAAGTTGTTTAACAGTTAAAGAAGTATGATTGATGCTCTGGTTTAGCTTTCTATAAGAAGAATGTTTATTTAACATTTAAGGAAAGGAATTTCCACATCAGTGCCTTCTAAGACTCCAAGGTAATGGTAAAGTTGTTCTTTTAACATTTTCATCTGCAATTTTGCAGTTTATGAGTAACATGATTAGGTGAATTTTTTTCTAATTAACTTTAATGGAGGTTTCACATCATTAAATGTAACTATAAACAGATCAACTGCGTAGTCCTTTAATAAATACCACTGTGTAATCGTTAGCAAACAGTTGTATAAAGAGAATGAAACATTTCGGAGTAGTTACAGCATCAAACATTGCCACTGAGTAATTTCCTATAACAGCACTCCCTGTGATGTTTTAGATGTTAGGCCATTATAAAAATCAAACTTTATTACATTTTGTTGAGCAGTACTATTTTTATAATGACACCCTGAGCTGGTTTACCTCCACTGCACCTCTCTGTAGGTAAGGCAACAACAAGAACAGTGGGTCCATAGGAGTCACATACAGCAGTCTGCCATCTAGAAACCCATAAATACAATCACACACAAAAGTCAAATTTCAGTTGATGTAAATCAAAACAAGCCATCGACATGCCAATGTTTTAATTACACCTACACTTTCAAAAGCTACAGTTAGTTAGTTAGTTAGAGTTGTTTAAAAGTAACAGTTATTCAAGCTTTTCCACTGAATATCAAAACTCATTTACATAATTACATAAACGTCAGTGTAAATTATTTAATAGAACAACGTTTGCAAATCATGGTGATGGCATGTTCTGATCATGTATATACTATAAACAGAGTTAAAGAGGGGTTCAGGAAACCCAGGCCCAGGATGAGGAACCGGTCCTGGCTAATGAACAGGTTGTCTGACACTAACAGTGACTGCGTTTACATGCACATCGATATTCCGATATTAATCAGAATTTGGCAATATTCTAATTAGTATTGCGTCATGTGAACAACACAATACGATTGCCCAATTCAGATTAAGACAATATTAAACGGAATTTGATGTATGTAAACGTACACAGTCAATGATGTAATGCACACAAATCATGCATGCCGGTGCTTGAATGAATTTACTGTACATGACTTTGTCAAGACATGCATTACATTTTTGCTAGACGTAGCTTCTAATGCACAACTTAAAAAGTTCCAATTCAAAAAATATTTTCCAAATTCAATTCCAATCTTTTCCATTCCATTTGTTACAGGACCTGACCAAATTCATTCTTTTTTTGAGCCACCATTTTTTGCTGGTATCGTCCCAATTCCGATCCTGGGTATCGGGATCAGATTTATAGAAAATACATAGTAAGCTGCCTCACAGCAAGCTCTGTCAATCAGTATCAGGGAATCATCAAACTGTGTGTTCTCACCTCTTTGGACTGTTTGGTCGATAAACCAAGAGTGAAAATCTTCCACAAACGCCTTCACCTCATAAAGCCGCACATCTCCTCTACTGAACAGGTATTGGGAAGCAGCACCTAATGCACAGATTAGAGAGCTATTAGTTATATAATTCAGGGGTTATCCACACCAGGCCTGATAACCACTGCCGTTATTTTACATACTTCCCTACTACCAACTCTCCTGATTTTGCTTATCAATTAGTCTTAAAGACCTTCATTATGTGGATCCAATCATTTGGAGTAGGAAACTTGAAACAGTGGCTCCATAGGATTGCAGTTGGAACCCCTGATCTAGCCAGATGTTGACCATGAGTAATACAGTAACAAGACATTGTTAAGACCTGTAGCTGGGTTTCTGAGTCTGATGAATGTTGGGTCACCATCATCTAGTTTTGTCTTGTCCAGGGCAGAATCTGTTCAGAACAATGTAACATGTTGAGTAAGCTACAGGCAAAAAACCCCAACAACAATTATATCAAACAGGGACTTCTGCCAAACATACTACAAGCAAAATAGTAAAAACAAAATTCACGGTTAGTAAAACATCTCTCAAACTACCATCACCTGGATGACAATATTTACCATCTTAAAGGCAAAATACAACATGAACAATGTGCACATTAGTCTTTATAACAAACATGTGATCTTCAGTTGTGTCCAAGATTTATTTTGCAATGAAACTGACTGACTTTTTAAACCATCTCTAATCAATATGTTGGCCCATTTCCACTCCAACTTTGGCAAACTACGTCTTCATGAACCTGTGCACAAGGGCACTGTCATGACGAAATATGTTTGAGCAGCTTATTTCCGCTGAATGGAAATTGTAATACTACAGCATACAAAGACATCTTATACAACTGTGTGCTTCCAACTTTGTGGCAACAGTTTGGGTAAGAACTACATATGGGAGTGATGGTCGTGTGTCCACATACTGTTGGCCATAAAAGTGGTCAAAAGTGTTTTTCCTTTATGTTTCGAAAGCTTTCATTGTACAGGTGCATCTCAAAAAATTTTAATATTGTAGAAAAGTTCTTTTTTTTCCCATAATTTAATTCAAAAAGTGGAACTTTCATATATTGTAGATTCATTACACATAAAGCCTTTTTTTTGTTGTTGTTTTAATCTTGATGATTACGGCTTACAAATCATGGAAATCAAAAATCCAATATCTCAAAATATTAGAATGAAGAATTTATAATATAGAAACGTCGACCTGAGAAGAACTCAACACACCTGCAAAGGTTTCCTGAACCTTAATCTCTCTGTCTGGTTCAGTACACAACCACAATCATGGGGAAGATGAAAGTAAATTTTGCATTTCATTTGGAAACAAGGTCCCAGAGTCTGAAGGAAGAGCGGAGAGGCACAGAATCCAAGATGCTTGAAGTCCAGTGTGAAGTTTCCACAGTCAGTGATGATTTGCTGCCATGTCATCTGCTGGTGTTGGTCCACTGTGTTTTCTCAAGTTGAGAATCAATACAGTCATCTACCGGGAGATTTTAGAGCACTTCATGCTTCCATCTGCTGACAAGATTTATGGAGATGCTGATTTCCTTTTCCAGCAGGACTCAGCACCTGCCCACAGTGCCAAAACTACTAGTAACTGGTTC
>JANDJT010000199.1:16527158-16561925 GCA_024331685.1 Stegophilus panzeri | reverse complement strand
TATATATAAATAAAATGAGAGGAAAAAATAAATTATAGTAATATTTTTTTAGAAAATCAATACAGATATCAGAGTTGCTCTCTAAATACAGTAAATGAAAAACATTCGAATTTGGTAAGAATAGGTTTATGGTTAAAGTGTTTGCACTTGCACCCCACCTCTCCTGAGTTACAAGTTGCTTTCACATTTTCTCTCGCACAACCGTCTTTTCTTTGATGCTTACTTTCAGGGCTGCTCTGAAATAAATTTTTAAAAAAGTTTGTTAAATAATGCTATATGTGATATGATGATGCTATAAGTGTGTACAATCAATTTAAATTATATTTATATATATATATTTAAAAACTGAAAATGATATAACCAACATACATTTCATGTTCTTTTGAGGAAAAGAAAGCGTTCTCTGCTATGTGTCGCCCTAATACTTAACTTTTTAAGTAATTTTTTGAAGTATTAGAATCATTCAGTTATCGAAAACCCTTGCGATATGCATATAACAGTATGTCATTTGCGATATTTTGATAATTACGATATATTGTGTAGCCCCAGTTCCAGTAACCCTTCAGCCTTCATGTTCATAAAACTGCAAAGGTTTTAAATTTAATGCCAACATGGTTTTATGTTGACAGAGCTGAGGTGGAACAGGGTATCTGCATCAAGCTCTCAGGCCTAGAGATTTCATTCTGCTGAGATACCGTATATCAAATATATTAAATATATTAAAGAAACAGACATGGCAGAGAACTTGGAAGAAATTCATTTTTTTAATCCCTTAAACAAACAAATTGGCTTGTAATGCGACCAGCCCAACGAAGGCCCCTACAGTCGTGATCTCAATCCCTGTCATGCTTAGAAACGATATATCTGTAAATAGACCCTTATGAAGAAGTCATTAAATTAGCAATGTAGTGTTTATTGCTTGTCACTGGCTGTTTAATGTTGTGTTAAACTGATGGTAGAAAACACAGCAGCTTAAGTTTTCCCCAAGGATTCTGTAAACTAATTCTGATGTTATGGTACGTGTTTGCATGTTTTTCAGGGATTAACATATGACCATGTGGAACTGAACCTGTATCTGAATGGGAAAAACATGCAGTGCCCAGCCTCAGGCATTCGAGGGACTGTGTTCCCTGTAGTTTACGGTCAGTTATATATATATATATTTTCCTTTTTTTCTTTATTTAACTAGTCTAACATATTGACAAAACCCCATTCCTATATCTAGTTGTGGTGTGGCAGAAGATGTACAGAGAGGACAGAATGCTAATGTAGAGTAGCAGGTAAAATAGTGACATAAAAGTTTCAGGGATCAAATTCAATGAAAGCGTGCATGGAAGTTGATGTGCTAAATCAGAGTGTAGTTTGGGGATACCAGACAGTGAATAATGATCAGAAGAATGTTCAATTGAAATGTACTTTTAGTTATTCACAAACACTTTTATCCAAAGTGATGTCCTTTTAAGATACAGTGCAAACACATGTTAAAGCTGTTTTACCCAAGGGCACATCAATGGCTCTCTGATGGTACTGAGCCTCCCACTGTCCGGGTTATAACTGAAGTTGTATTTGATTCTGTGTTGCAGTGGATGACAGTGCTATCTTAGACTGCCAGTTCAGCGACTTCTACCACACTCCTCCTCAAGGCTTCGAGAAGATCCTGTTTGAACAGCAGATATTTTGAGCCTTCTGCTTCACATGCACTTGCAGAGAAGCCGTCCTCAGGGCTAAAATGCTGATCTTGGAAAGAGTGTTGCATTTCTCTGTTGTATTGTTTAAGCTTTCTCTGCTACTGCTGCCATAGTCCATACGAGACAAGCCAGGTGTTTGTATGTATGTGAAAAGAAATCTTTAACCATCTCACAAAGTGCACACACAGTCAGCCATAAACTTGAATGTCAAATTAGGTTGTGTGTGTGTGTTTGGTTTTTTTTTTATGTAGCCTGCATTATAATTTGACACTCATTATTTGCTATGTGGCTGCTGTAGTGTTAGTGTGTCACAGCACCAGGCTCTGCGGTTTGACCCTGAGCTCCGGTTATTGTCTGTTTGGAGTTTTGCATGTTCTCCCTGAGGTTCTCTTGACTCTCTGGTTTCTCTAAATTGTCCATAGGTGTTCCATCCAAGGTATATTGATTAGCTGCTCTCAGTGTTCCCCAGATAGGCTCCAGGTCCACTGCAACCCTGACCAGGATTAAGTAGTAACTGAAGACGAATGAATGACAGAATTAATTATTTCCTAAGTTTTTGTGTAATTTGATATACCTAGGACAGGAACTTTTATTTATTTTTTATATATTTTTGCAAAATGGTACATTAACACTATAGTAAGTGAAGAGAAATATACATGTCCTCTGGTGTAAAAAAAACAAAACCCAAACAAACCAAAAAAAAAAAAAAAAAAAAAACATGACTGATGTCTTGTTGGTTTGCACTATTCAAAGTAAACAACCAAATTATGTATTGTCACAATTCCAAATAAAAATTAACTCTGTGTATGGAAACTTGTATGAAGTTTTGTGTATGTATTGATTCAGTCAAACTTCTGTAAATGTTAGTAGTTCAAGAAAAGCAATATAACGATATAACTTAACTATCATATAAGTTAATGATTATTGTCTTTACATTTCTTACATAACACAAGCGATAAAGAGTCAAATAGTTTAGTAGGCTATTACAGGCCTATACTCTTCCAGGTGTGATGGCTGAGAATCTGAAGCAATTAAAGTCTGAAGTAAAAATGACCAACAAACAAGTGTGATTATCAGTACACTGGTTCATGCTTTTTCTATGCAATGCTTTTGTTTCTTATTCCTTTACAGGGTTAAATAAATGCTGTAATTTCTCCCCTGAGGAACTACACCAATCAGCCATAAAATTAAAACCACTAGCAGGTGATGTAAGAACATTTATCTTTTTACAGTGGCAACTCTCAAGGGTTGGCATATATTAGGCAGCAAGTGAACAGTCAGTTCCCAAAGTTGACCTGTTGGAAGCAGGAAAAGAATCTGTGCAACTTTGACAAGGGCCAAATTGTGATGGCTAGACGACTGGGTCAGAGCATCTCCAAAACGTCTTGTGGGGTGTTCCCGGTATGCAGTGATTAGTACCTACCAAAAGTGGTACAAGGAAGGACAACCGGTGACCTGGTCATGGGCGCCCAAGTCTTACTGATGACGTGGGGAGTGAAGGCTAGACCATCTGGTCCAATCCCACAGAAGAGCTACTGTAGCACCGATTGTTTAAAAAGTAGCTGGCTAAGATAGAAAGGTGACAGAACACACAGTGCATTGCAGCTTGCTGTGTATGTGGGTGCGTAGATGCAGACCGGTCAGAGTGCCCATGCTGACTCCTGTCCACCACCGAAATCGCCTACAATGGGCACATATAAGCATCAGAACTGGACCATGGAGCAACGAATGAAGATGACCTGGTCTGATGAATCATGTTTCCTTTTACATCATGTGGATGGCTGGGTGCATATGCGTTACTTACCTGGGTGCACTAAGGCAAGCCAGTGGAGGCAGTGTGATGCTCTGGGTAATGTTCTGCTGGGAAACCTTGGGTCCTGGCATTTATGTATGTGTTACTTTCACATGTACCACCTACCTAAACATTGTTGCAAACCAAGTGCACCCCTTCATGTCAACAGTATTCTCTAATGGCTGTAACCTCTTTCAGCAGGATAATGTGCCCTGCCACACTGCAAAAATTGATCAGGAATGGTTTGAGGAACATGACAAAGAGTTCAAGGTGTTGACTTGGCCTCCAAATTCCCCAGATCTCAAACTGATCAGGTATCTCTGGGATGTGCTGGACAGACAAGTCTGATCCATGGAGGCCCCACCTCACAACTTACAGGACTTAAAAGATCTGCTGCTAATGTCTTGGTGCCAGATACCACAACACACCTTCAGAGTCCTTGTGGAGTCCATGCCTTCATGGGTCAGAGCTGTTTTGGGGGCACAAGGAGGACCTACACAATATTAAGCAGGTGGTTTCAGTGTTATGGCTGATCGGTGTGTGTTATTGATAAAAAGGCAGAATGTGACAAGATCTTTGCCAAATATTACAGATTTTTTTTTCTGTCTTGAAAATCACTGACACCCTTGATAAATGTGGATAATGGGGAAATGCAAATTGAGGTGCTGGGAATTGAGAAGTGAACTACTCCACCCTTCTCCCCAATCAATAATATTGTAAGAAGCACGGCACTGAAGTTGAACTAAAAGGGCTTTGTGCTATATTGTTAAATTCAAAACTGCATTAAATGAGCACCCAAAAAAAAAGAAAAATAGAAAAAAAAAGAATTAATTAACAAACGTGATAAATACAGCTCGACCAGGGGGGCATCCTTAAAGTGCTCAAACCACCTCAACTGGCTCCTCTGAATTCAGCTCTACTCCCACACTCAATTCTTCCGGATTGCCGAGCCTCACATTATCACTGAGATTAACACAACAACCTTATTTTGGTCAATTCCCACAGCTCTTAGAGGACCATAGTGGGCAGGGAGGTAAACTGACCAGTAAACAGAGAGTTTCGTCTGCAAACCGAGCTTTTCACTACAATAGAGAGCCACTGTAACAATGCCGCTGCTGCTGACTATATCCGTTTGTCAGTCTTCGAATTATGTCTCAAATTATGGGCAATCAAACTTGCAAATATATGTCCGGATTACATTAAAAAAAAAAAAAAAAAAAAAAAAAAAAAAAAAAAAAAAAAAAAAAGCATTAGAATAAAGTCCAGAAAATGCTGTCATATATTTATATAACCCGGAACCCGTTTTATGCAGTCTTTCATAGCACCGGAACTGCTGTAAAGTGAACTTGTTTCCTTATGAATTTATATAAGTGAAACACCAAGCCTTCAACATGGCATACAGGCGGTTTGTTCAATCCTTATTTTTAAACATATATACTCCAAATCAGCAGTAAGTTATATACCTTTATGGTGACAGCTAATAATAATAATAATAATAATAATAGTTTTTTTTTTTTGTTTTTTTTTTGTTTTTTTTAATATTGTCCACAGGTATTTTTATATTGCGGAAAACCTTTAATCGGTAACAAGGCAAGACTCTCCGACGTGCTGAGTCCCAAACGACTCATAATTGGACATAGTGTGCACTACATAGGGTTCATTATTTGTTAACCTTAAGGTCGTCAGTATACTCTCTGACATCAGATGTCTCATTATAAAACGACTACTTCATGTTAGACGGTGATATCGCGATAGTTCTTGGTTTTAATTAATTATTGATTAACTTAATTATGTGAACTCTGTAACAATTATGCATCTGGGGATGTTTTTGCACTTCAATATATGAGGAGATCTGGAATAGCACTTGACATGCCAAAGTAAGGCATTTTGGAGAAAACAAAACCTGCCCATGTTTGAAATGTTGAAGATACTCTCGGGTTTTACTCAGACTTTATCCTTTATGTTGTAATAGTAACAGTAATTGCAGAGTCTGATATCCGCATCAGCATGAGTTTGTGGCACGTGCTGCATCTGCACCTGCACAGATGTATCCGGCTCGTATCCACGCGTCAGGCCCACGAGCTCGCCTCCCTGCGCTGTGTCTCCCTGCTGCCGGAGAAGAAGCGCTTGGGGCTCCTGTATCCGTTCAGCAGTCTGGAGGCGCACCTGTCACGACAGGTAGACAAGACACGATTTCAGCTCTTCCAGCCCGACCTGGAAGCCCTTGAGTCGGCAGAGAAACTTTTCACTCCATCTCCCAAACACCAGATAGTCTACTCCTCATCAGCTGTGCGCATAGACCACATGCCTGAACTCACCCAGCCAGAGGTGAGGGCCAAGACCAGGTTATTCTGTTGCTTAAAGGAAAACTGCACTCAGAAACACATTAGTGAATATATATTTGTGATGTACATAGTGATTCCAGTGCTACTTTGTTGGTTAGTGCTGTATTTTTGTTATTCCAGTAGTATCACACAGATATCACAGGGGGACATTGCTAGTGTAGTTACAATGACATTTAATAGGAGAAATTATCCTGAACATAAGTCACACTGGTCAGGTTTCACTGCTACATGACGCAGAGATTCAGCTCAGCTACTTAGTGATCTATGAGATGATGGTGTTTGATGGCGATATTGGATGAATAATAGAAGTAAGACTTGTGGTAGTGGTAGCTCAGTGGTTAAGGCATTGGACTTCTGATCAGCTGCCACTGCTGAGCCCTTGAACAAGGCCCTTAAACCTCAACTGCTCAGTTGTATAAATGAAATAATTGTAAGTTGCCAAATGCCGTAAATGTAATTAAAGCACTGCTGCATCGTTCTCTTTAGGCAGAAATGAGGCAAGGGTTAAATCCCACTGGCACCACTTATCAGCAGGTAGTCACACAGCATTTGGGGTAATATAGGAAACTGTTACCCAAAGTAATAAACAGACCAGCATGTCAATTAAAAAATACATTTTAAAAATCTCAACTTTGAAACTAAAAATTCATTACAAAATAAATCTTGGATGCCACTGAAGATCACATGTTAAACATAAAGATTAATCCAGGGTTTATTTTTTTTTCCTTTTAAATATTTATGCATGTGTATTATATAAGAATACATATATTAACTATGGATTGCTGTTTTGTTCTAAAGAAGGCCTTATTTATGTGTATGTGTATGTGTGTGTGTGGTTGATCTGCAGGTGTGTTTCATAGGCAGGAGCAATGTTGGCAAGTCTTCTCTCATCCGGGCTCTGTTCTCTCTCGCACCCGAAGTTGAAGTACGGGTTTCTAAAACACCAGTAAGCAAACAAACTTTTTAAAGAACTTTTAATTGCTTTATGAAATTAATTGCTTTTTTCACACATTTGCTTCCTTTTTTCTTTGGTTTGGGCATTCTGTTTTTCTGATTGTGTTATGTAGGGGCACACAAAAAAGCTGAATTTCTTCACGGTGGGAAAAGCATTCACTCTGGTCGACATGCCTGGCTATGGATACAGAGCCCCAGAAGACTTTGTGGACATGGTCGAGCCTTACCTTCAAGAGCGAAAAAAGTAGGTGTGATCAGAACCCCTGAGCATTGGTGTGAGCAGGAAAGGGAATGTTAGGTGGTATGATGTATATTTTATGTTCTTTTTTTTTTTTTGTCAGTCTTATGAGGACATTCTTGTTGGTGGATGGAGGTGCAGGACTGCAGAAGTTTGATTTGGTTGCTGTGGAGATGTGTGAAGAGTTTTGCATTCCCTATGTGGTGAGTGTTTTCCTCTCTCATGCACCAGCTGTGAAAGACCAGCAGGTGGCAGGAGAGTACAGCGCAACATGATGACATTGACCATGAATACACTAAGGGAGCACTTTGTTAGGAACACCTGTACACCTACTCATTCATGCAGTTCTCTAATTAGCAGCAGTGCAATGCATAAAATCATGCTGATACCGGCCATCAGCTTTGGGTAATGTTCACATCAACCATCTTAATGGGGGGAAAATGTGATCTCAGTGATTTTGACCGTGGCATGATTGTTGGTGACAGACGGATGAGCCAAACTGCTGTTCTCCTGGGAATTTCACACACAACGGTCTCTGGAGATTACTCAGAATGGTGCAATGGATAAAAAACATCCGGTGAGCAGCAATTCTGCAGACTGAAACGCCTTGTTGATTAGAACAATAATCTGAGGCTATCATGGGCACAGACTCACCGAAACTGGACAGTTGAAGACTGGAAAAAGACCAACTGATTTTTAAAAAAAATCTTCAGTCCCGTTTGGGTGAGTCTGTGCCCATGATAGCCCCAGATTCTTGTTCTTGGTTGACAGGAGTGGAACCCAATGTGGTCTTCTGCTGTTGTAGCCCATCCAACTCAAGGTTTGATGTGTTTTGTGTTCTGAGATGCTTTTCTGCTCATCACGGTTGTAAAGGGTGTTTATTTGAGTTACTATAGACTTCTTGTCAGCTCAAACGACAAGATGTTTGAACCTGCAGATCCTCTACTCATAGGATGTTTTTTTGTTTTTCGCACCATTCTGTGTAAACGCTAGAGACCGTCGTGAGTGAAAATTCCAGGAGACCAGCAGTTTCTGGGCACTCAAAGTAGCCCATCTGGCACCAACAACCATGCCATGATCAAAGTCATGGAGATCACACTTTTTTTCTTCGTTCTGATGTTTGATGTGAACATTACCTGAAGCTCTTGACCTGCATCTGCATGATTTTTGCATTGTGCTGCTGCCACATGATTGGCTGATTAGATAACTGCATGAATGTGCAGGTTTACAGGTGTTGCTAATAAAGTGAATGGTGAGTGTTTATTTTTCTCGCATTCCTCACTGATCTCTCTCAGTGAGAGGTTCGTTGGATTTCGCCAACCGTGCACATAAAACTCTTATAAGAAACTTATTTGCAAATATGACAAATGGAGGATCAGCGACTCAAGGTGGATGCCAAAAAACAACTATTCCTGCACCAAGGTGTCTTGAATGCCACAGACTCATACAAAAAGTTGCCGAGCTCGAAGGGAGGATTTCCACACTCCATCAAATGAAGGAGGATGAATTGTTTCTGGACTCGCTGCTTGTACTATCTACTCAGGTGACTGACTCTGTCGCCACTATTCCTTGGAACGGTTTAAGCACTAACCCAGAGATCTAAATTCGGTGGGACAAACTAGGTCCAAAACCGAAGCTAATCCTGTCACTCATCCCCGGAGTGCCTCAGAGGGAACCCTGTTCTGTCGCACGGGGGAAGAGAAAAGTGAGAAAAACCCCTTGGACAAAGCTCCCCACCTCATCAACAACCCCTTGCACTTCAAAACCGGTATGAGGTACTGTCAGAATCAGCTTCACCTATGGAGAAACTGTCAGTGGCTTCCTCCACTCCACATTCTAACTCGCCCAGGGAATGTGCTGCTGCACTGCCAGAATCATCTCAGTCCAGCTGCGAAAACCAGGCTTTTCCGACAGAGGAAACAGCACCACAGCCTCGGGTAAGCACATCTCACCATCATCATCACAACTACAGAGGGTTAACACCTTGCAGCTCTGTGGGTCACCGGCACCGCACTCGCCACCGCGCCAACTCACCTGACACTCAGCACCGAATCCTTACTCCATGCCAAAAGAATGCACCAAAGCCCTTTGACAGCACCACTCTACTTGTTAAAGCTGCCCTTGGAGAAATAGTAGCTCCATTGTAAGACTGAAAAGAGACTGCATAAGAGCAGAAAGGCAATGGAAGCAAGCAAAGTTTATGGTTCACCAAGCTATCTATAAAACAACTTGAAAACACTTAATAACAAAATGAGGTCTCCTAGAAAATCTTACTTTTCAAGTTTAATTGACCGCCACAAAGACAACTCTAGATTCCTGTTCTCCACCATAGATAGGCTGCTAAACTCCTCACCTCAAATATCATCAGACCTTTTCACAACTGATTAGTGCAATGAGTTTGCAACCTTCTTCAGTGATAATTTTCAAATGTCTTCATGGTGATGCTCCTACATACCTACATACACTTAGGTCACCCAAGAGCAACTTGCAGGTTGTACCCAAAATGCGGCTGAAAAGCGCCAAGTCGGCCTTTAGTCACCATGGGCCTAAACTGTGGAATTCTCTCCCTGATAACCTACATGCAGTTCATTCAATTCGCACTTTTAAAAAGTATCTCAAAGTGCATTTGTTCACTGGGGCCTTTCCTCAAAGCGGTTAATTTTCCATACATTATTTTATTTGCATTCTTTTATTTATTCTATTTGATTTGTTTAGCCTTTTATTTCTTTTTTGCTTATTGTCTTTTATTTCTTTTATTACTTTTATTGCTTATATTTTATTTATTCGTACTACTGTTTTTATTTTCTTGTATGTGTCTTCTGTAAAGCACTTTGTAAACATTGTTTTGAAAGGTGCTATATAAATAAAGCTTTACTTAGTTACTTATTTCTCACAATCATGAGAACATGATTTTAAGATTTTGATTGAGGCAGTTAAATGTTAAATATTATTGCTTTATCAATTTATGCACGTAGTTGCCCACCACGTGTTTTTATGTACTGGAATTTTAAAAATAAGGTCACATTAATGTGACCCTATTATAAGTATTGTATCTGTTGAATATATTTTATTAACTTATTTTAATGAGATTTTCTCTCTTTGTTTGAAGCTGGTGGTGACTAAGATAGACAAAACTCGTCAGGGGGCTCTGCTGTCCCTCCTCCTGCAGCTCCATGATTTTATCAAGGATAAAACAAACACGTGTTTCCCCCAGCCCTTTCTTGTGAGGTAAAAGATAAGTACATGTACACACAAATGAATGTGTTCTTGGATCAATGTCCATTTGCAGTGTCTAGAACATTATTTCTTTTGACCAGTTACTGCCAATCTGTTGTCATCAGTGTGATCATCCTTCTTCTCCAACCCATCATTTGCTTGACATTTCCTACAGATGCACAAGTCGCTTATGCGATGTTGCATTTCAGTTCATTACCTGTAAATAAATAAACAAACAAACAAACAAATAAATAAATAAAGGGAAAATATTGGGGCAGCTCCGTGGCACAACAGGTAGCATTGCTTCCTCACAGCTCCAGGGTCCAATCCTGGCATCAGGTTACTGTGTGGCGTTTTGCATGTTGTCCCAGTTGCCTGGTTCCTCCCACTACTCAAAAACATGCCACTAGGTGGACTGGCTAAGATGAATCACACCTAGGTTTGAATGACTGTGTGAATGGTCCCCTGTGATGGACTGACATCCCATCCAGGGCATATTCCCACCTCACGCACCTCATGTTCCCGGATAAACTACTATTAGTGGTTACTGAAAGTGGGTGAGTGGGGAAAGTATTGAGATATTGAGATTTAATGATTGCTTTAAAGGCTAAATGAGTGCTCAGTGTATCCAGCCCTTGAAACATTCTTTCCAAAGCACCCCTTTGGAAATGTTTGTATTTTTTATTATTATTTATTTTTTGCTAAAATCATGCTTATATCAACTTTTGCCTTATACATTTCTTTTACAGTTTATAAAATGTAACCCAGAGCTATACCATAATGTTGCTGTCTGTACTGATGCATCTTTAGGGATTTCAAGTAACTCGGGAGTGGCAAGGATTAATTTATACACATGTTCTAGGAACAGCAAAGGGATGTTGATGTGGGAACAAGTCTGACTTAAATAAATCATATTCACACACACACAGGAGAGCAGGGCTATACGGTCACACAGTTCACAAACAGTTCATCACATAATTTGAAATATCTTTTAGATAACCTGACTAACTTTATGTTGCACTGGCCCTACCTTTATCCTACAGTGTAGATCAGAAATCTGGAAGTGTAATAGGATCAGATAGTCACCGCTAAGATAAGATTGAACAATAGGATGTGCTAACACTCTGAAACAGAATCACACCATGCCTGTTTTAGTGCCTGAAAGTAACATTTATCACCAGACTCTGAATCATATCATGACGAAGAATCCTGGTTTGTTCTTGTTTTATTGTATCTTTATTTCATAAAAAAACATAACATACTAACTATCTACTTATTCTTATACTTACTTATACTTAGACATATACCAGTAGTGGCACACACACATCACATAAACGACAACATTGACACATAAAGGACAACATTGACATTCAGGCAGGTCATTTCAGTATGTATCAGATATTGTTAAATTTGAGCCTGTGTGGAGAAGGATGTCCAAATTTATGATCATATGCTTAGATTGCAAAATCATTTGAGCTCTATAATCACTATTTCATTCTCCTTCTCTCTCTTTGTTTTTCCTTGCCCTGTTTCTCTCATCATTCTGCAGTTCTATGCACTACTCAGGCATCCACCTCTTCAGGTGCTTCATAGCACATGTGACGGGAAACCTCCAGCTGAGCTCCAAACCCACCTGAGAACCATATAAAGGAATAAAACACACAATGACAAGAGACTGATCTATGCTGATCTGATCCAGACCTGCAAACAGCTATGGCCTGTGTTTCAGCAGCTGGTAGCTGCCCAGACCAAGCCCTTTGTCAAAGCGAATTTTTGACTACTTGCTTTGGCAATATGGAAGATACCTGTTCTCAACTGGGTAGTGATACAAATTCCATAATAAGGATAGGTTGCATGGTTATCATTCCTCAGCTGATCTGATCACTTCATTAGAAAACAAATAAAAGTCCTACTTTTTTAGCAAGACAAAAGCTAACCCTGTCAATCTTTAATTCTTTCTCCTCTGGTTGTAACTGATACTGTATATGATGATGACATCTGCTTTAGAAAACCCATGACACGTCTAACCTCATGGATCTAACTATGAATTACTATTAGAGGTTTTATAGAGTGACTAAAAGCATGAACATGAACATTTTTATTTGTACCAAACAAATTCTACAGTCTTCAGAATGTAATAGGCTCAGCAGCAGACATTTGCACGATTAATGTAATTGAACATGACTGTGAGATAAATATATTTAATATTAGTGCATTTACGATGCCAAAAAGATGATTATTGTAAATGCAGTTAGTCAGCGTGTATATCTTTCAATAAAACCCGTTTTAAGTTCAAAATTAAAATAACAAATACCTGAGGCCTAATACTCTGTCATATTAAAATCTCTGTTTTAATAACTTTATAAGCTGAGCTTACGTACACCTTAAGTGATTCACTTTTCCATAGTACGGAATGGGGAGTACCTTCAGAGAAGACTCCTCAGAACCAACAGCTAAATATGGCAGTAATTTGTCAGTAAATGTGTGTGTGAAAGTGTATATATGTGTGCCAGTAAGAGGGTCAGAGAATGACAGCTTTCCTCTGTCCCAGTCCAGTTGCACTCTGATTCTCTGAAGTGTCTGTTCTAATGAGAAGAGACTGTGTCGATGTGGTGTAGAACCTCCTCCATATTCACCTTCATAATACCACATATACCAGAGTCCACTTCTGGAGTTTATCTCTCCCTTCCTTTTGGCAGATTCTGTCATCACACCCAGTGACCAGGCTGCACAATCTCCAACTTCAACATCCCACCAGTGTGTCCCTGAATTAAAACCCTCTGAGCCCAGGATGCATAAACAAGCATCTAGTCTCTCTGGATTGTCTGGCAGCTTCTGTTCCTCTTCCCTGACTCTCACACTGGTCAGATCATCAGATACAATGAGAAAAGGATTTGCAGTGTTTGGGTCCAGTGTTATAGGCACTGAGAAAAACATACCGAAAGGTAATAAACAACAAACAGTGTGTAAAGTAAAGCAATGAGAAAATAATGTAAACTAAAATGAACTACTATTACCTTAGAATTTTCTCAGTTTATTTGAGTTGATATCTGTTATTGTTAATATTTATGTTAGGAATATAATTATGTGGAGCATTGACTGCAGAAGGAAATAGTGGTCCAGGAATAAGCAGGAAGGCAGTAAGGATTTACAGTCCCCTCCAAAAGAATTGGAACAATAGGGCCAATTCTTTTGTTTTTGCTATACATTAAAGACATTCGGGTTTGAAATCAAAAAATTTAATCTGAGACAATAAATCAGTATTTCAGATTTCATTTCCTGACATTTACATCTGGATGTCTTAATACATTTTGTTTGAAGCTACCCATTTTCAAGTGATCAAAAATATTGGAACGTGTCTGGCCGGAGTTTTTGTTGCTCAGGTGTGCCCTGCTAGATTGCTTGTTTAAACAATTAACAGCCCTGAATATCTACTCTAGGTTTGAGCCCTAGGTTTTGCCTGTGAAGTTTGCATTTTTTGTTAAATAGAATAAACCAACATGAAGACCAGAGAGCTGTCTATGGGAGAAAAGCAAACCATTGCAGAAACATTGAACATAGGCAATACAACAAGTTGGAATGTCCTGAAAAAGAAATAAATAAACAGCCATGCATCGAACAGGTCAGTCAAGAAAAATAACAGCAGTTGAGGACAGAAATATGAGAGAGCTGTAAAGAAAAACCCTAAAACAACAGTCCATGACATCAACAACCTCCACAGGGCAGGTGTGATGGTATCATAATCCACTGTGATTGTGATCACAATCCACAAGAAGACTTCAAGGGCAAGAATATAAAGGCTATACCACAATCTGCAAACCAATCATGAACAGTAAGAATCAGAAGGCCAGATTGAAATTTGCAATAAATAAATAAATAAATAAATAAATACAGAGAAGAGCCATAAAAGTTTAAAAGTTTTGGAACAAGATTAACCTCTACCAAAGTGATGGAAAGGCCAAAGTGTGGAGAAGGAAAGAATCTGCTTATGATCCAAAACACAGAAACACATCAGTCTAGCATGGTGGACGTAGTGTCATGGCTTGGGCTTGCATGACTGCTTCTGGAACAGGCTCACTAATCTTTATTGATGATGTAACTCATGTTGGTTCCAGCAGAATGAATTCAGAAGTCTACAGAAACATTCTGTCTGCCAATTTACAGACAAATGCGGATGGATTGGATAATCTAATTGGGAGCAACTTCATCATGCAGCACAACAATAATCCAAAACACACTGCCAACACCACAAACGATTTCATCAGGGGGAAAAAGGTGGATGGTTTTAGACTGGCCAAGTCAATTACCAGACCTTAACCCAGTTGAGCATGCATTTCACCTCCTGAAGGAAACCTCCAGGGAGAAACCCCCCTGAAACAAACAACTGAAAGAAGCTGCAGTACAAACCTGGAAAAGCAGCACAAAAGAAAAATGCAACAGTCATAGGCTTGATGCAATTACTGCAAACAAGGGATATGCAACCAAATATTAAGTCTTATTTACTTTCATGTACTTTATCTGTTCCTATACTTTTTCTCACAAAAAAAAACAAACAAAAAAAAACAGTCTGGTGGTTACCAAAGGTGCCATGTTCTAAGCTGTTTTAACACATCTAGCTGTAAATATCAGGAAATTAAAGCTGAAAATCTGATCTATTGTTTCATATTCATCTTTTGATCTCAAACCCAAATGTCTTTAGTGTATAGCAAAAAAGAATTGTCCTCACTGTTCCAATATTTTCAGAGGGGGCTGTACATCTGTACTTCATTAATGGCAGCCGACGTAAGTGTTTGTTTTCTTTAGTAGGCTGAAAGATACTAGAGCAACATGGGATCTGTCAAGTTTGAGACAAAGCGACAGGAAAGTTCCGGTTTTGTAAGACATCCATCTATGTGCAGCAGCTTCCAGCTTTCTTTAGAAAGTGGCTGCTATCTGAGAACTGTCATGAAGGTGACATGAGTTCAGAGATAAGCTAAGTTGTGAAAGATAAGTTGTACACAGTGACAAAACACTTAAACTAAAGACATAAACTCCAAATTGTTGGTGCCAAAAACATTTCCTTGTTGCTCACAATGATCAATTGCCTGGACATTAAGGTTCGGACCAAAAATCCACCTGCTTCGTCACCTAAAATGTTTATCTTGAAAATTTTTTGTGTTGAATTGACTAGAAATTATGACATTGCATATTATAAAGGAATAATAAAGATGATTGTTTGCTTAACACAGTGGATAAACATAATAAGCCAAAAAACTAATCAGTCCGCAAGAGGGTGCAATTGGACAAAGGTTTAAATAACAAACCTAACACACACACACACACAAAATGAAGAGATAAAGTATATTACTGTATTGGACAGCATCCTGCATCTTCTCCCAGACTCTGAACTTCAGGTTGGCCAGATGTTTTGCCACATGGATCAGTTCTCCTGAAAGCTCCTCTGGATGCTGCAGTATACACTGAGCTCTGCAAAAAATTCAGGAGTCAGTGTTGCTGTGAGTTTGGATTCAGAAACACAGAGAACGAAAGAGACAGGAACCACATCACTCACCTTTTCACTGTGGCCTTGTAGTTCTGTAAAACAACACAAATATCAGTGGAAATGATTGACATTTTTACACCACTTAAATGTCACGTTTCTCATGATGGAAAGAAGTTTTACTTTCTCACAGTATAAATACTGACTAAATAATTCTCACTTGTAAGAACAAGATGTCTTCAGCTCTCATCTCTTCTTCTATGGCTCTGATTGTGTCTGAAAGAGATGAAATGTCTCTGCTCAGATTCTCAATCTTCTCCTTCATCATCTGACTCTTCTGCTCCTCTTCCTCTTTCAGTGCAGCGATCCTAACTGCCTCTTCAACTTGTAGAAACTGGTGAAGCTTCTCAAACTCCTCCTTAATCTGCTGCTCTGTGTGCTGGGCCTGAATCTGCAGTGAAGAGCAAATAAAATGAAATATAACTGAATATGCAATAATGCAATGTACTATTATAATATCAAAGCACTGTTAATGTTTTTAACCTTTATATGTTCTGCAGTCCGACTCCAGTTCAGTTTACAGTCTTTAATGTTCTCCAGTTTCTCCTGTATGAGTTTTAGTTCAGTCTTGAGCTCCTCCTGAAACAAATCAACACACTGCATGAAGGCTGTGTTTGATGTATTTAAGCTTCTGCACTATCCAACCAGGGATCACTATATAAAAGCTGATGACAATACAGCTTTGTACCTCTTGTCACTGTTAAAATCTAGCCTAGGGTAAATTAGAGTTTTAGATTTAGCTTCAGGTGCCAACTAGTTATCATTAAGCAACTGGGGCAGTGGTGGTTTGGTGGTTAAGGCTCTGGGTTATTGATCGGAAGGTCGGGGTTTTAAGCCCCAGCACTGCCAAGCTGCCACTGTTGGGCCCTTGAGCAAGGCCCTTAACCCTCTTTGCTCCAGGGACGCTGTATCATGGCTGACCCTGCGCTCTGACCCCAGCTTCCTGACATGCTGGGATGTGCGAAGAAAAGAATTTCACTGTGCATATGTATATGTGATAAATAAAGACTCATTATCATTATCATTATTAACTGAAAATTTGATTGGAAGGTTGTTAACTGATACTAACCAACCTCAGTGTTCTCATATTATAGCTATACACTAAAATCAGCAAAATTTCATTCATCCTGTATCAATGTAAGACTGGCCTGCATGGATAAATGTCAGCACACTTCCAGATAACAATTAATATGTGCATATAGAAACTCAAACTAATTCAGACTAAATTTATGTTTGAACAAATATACTTTAGCTGACCACATTATTAGAAACATCTATACACCTGCTTATTCATGCAATTATCCAATCAGCCAATGGTATGGCAGCAGTACGTTGCATTAAATCATACTTCTGTTAACGTTCACGTCAAACATCAGAATGGGGGGAAATAATATTTTGTTAACTTTAACCGTGTAATGGTTTTTGGTGTCAGTGGGATGGTTTGAGCACTGCAGAAAAGACTGATCTCCTGATATTTTCTCGCATAATAGTCTCTAGCATTTGCCAGGAATGGTGCAAAAACTCTGTTGGCAAAAATGCCTTGATGATGAAAGAGGCCAGAGGAGAATGTCCAAACTTGTTCAAGCTGACAGGAAGTCTCAAATAATCAATCTTAACAAACGTCACACCCATTGATCCCAGGAAAGCCTTCGAATTCACTGTGACCCTAATCAGTATGAAGTGGCTAAGTGGGTTGGAAAGTCTCATAATTAGTATCTTTATGGAGTATTAATAAAGCTTCCTTTAAGCATTTAAGAAATTCATTTAACTTTTGAAATGCAATGCACAACTTTTATAAAATATCCAGGACCACTTTAATGTGTCTAAACTAGGATTCAACATTCTTGTACTGTTCTATACAGTTGCACTGTAGGTACTGAATATATCACACATAAATATATAGTCAATAACAGAATGAATCCTTTAGTTTAAGTTTGTAGAATTTGAAAAAAAAAAAAAAAAACAGTGTTAGGGTTAGTTATATGTTAAAATTGTATAACAGTTTCAAATGACCTTACAAGTAAATTATATTTACCTTACAATCGGTTACTGCCTCGTCAATGGGGCAGAATTTGTGGTCGGTGTGTTTTCTTGAAGTTTGACACACCACACACACTGGCTCTTTATCATCCAGACAGAAGACATTGAGTTTCTCACTGTGCAGACTGCAGACTGTTTCAGACTCTGGTGAAGATCTCTGACTTCTCTCCTGTAAGAAAGTCTCACACAGGTTTCTTAAAGCAAAGTTAATGGGTGGTGGACCCAAGGACGCTCTTTTTCTACAAACAGGACAATCTCTGGATCCTTTGGTCTCCCAGTACTGCTCCACGCACGCTTTACACACACTGTGACTACATTGAAGGAGAACCGGATCCTTGAAGATTTCAAAGCACACAGGACAGGAGAAATCCTCCTCTGAAAACTTAGAAGTCATTTTCTTTTGCTGGTATTCTTTAGCTTCCGTAGTCATAGTCATACTTTCACTTTCACTTCCAGCAAAGTAAACATAATCTACCTTCGCAGATCAGCATATTCAATCTTCCCCTAAACAGCTACAAGCTAATGATATTAATGCTGCAGATCATTACCTTCTAACATTCCCTGATAATTCAAGTCTCTTACCTGTTTTCTTTTTTGCTCCAGGCTTGACAATGTACTTGCAGGATTGTGAAAATCATCATGTCAAGATGAATCATAACTATAAACATGCAGAATGTTTATAGTTATGATTAATCTTGGCCGGATGATATTTAATCCGGCCAGTACATTCTCAAGCCTTGAGCAAAAATAGGTGGAATGGCATTTGATATGGCAAAGTATATGTTTTGAAAATCTGCCAAGGTGCTGAAGCATAAACTACTCATCTGTTACAATAAGGTTTTGCCATGGATTATGGATTAAAACTGTTTGTTAAACCAGGTTTACACTGTATGATTTTGGCATGTTTTCATGTCTTTGTTACATCACATATGAGGACTCATTTTATTGGTTTTGCTTTGCAAAGGTCATCATAAACTGGGTCAAAGTTGAATTTTTATTAACTGTATGTGCAGTGCCGATGCATCAAATCCAAAGGGAACATTTAGTGTGACAGTGCTAGCAGTATTGTATTCATTTAAAATATTCTAATGACTGGTTTGATTTGGTTTACTTTTTCTTTTTATGACTAAGATAGATAGAACTTGACTGACCTTCCCAACCCTTCCTTTTGAGGTGAAAGATAAACACACATACATGCAGTAGAACTTGTTCCTCAAGTAGGACTTCCATTATGCTGTTCCTATAAAACATTTCTTTTTACAATCACTGTCTTCTGTGTCCATCAATACAAGCAGACATTTCAGATCAGTCTTCTAAGCTGTTGCTGCTTCAAACCTGCGCAAGAATAATCAAATTTCATTATTTAATGACATGGAACCACTAGAGAAATCAAGTGTTTTCAACTGTGCTGGGGGGCATGGTGGCTTAGTGAAATGGCTTAGTGGTTTGCACATTTCTGAACATTTGCCTCGCACCTCCAGGGTTGTGGGTTTGATTACCACCTCCGCCTTGTGTGCACAGAGTTTGCATGCTCTCCCTGTGTTTTGGGGTTTCCTCTGGGTACTCCTGTTTGGATTGGCATCTCCAAATTGTCTGTAGTGTGTGAATGGGTGTGTGCGCGATTTTGTGATGGGCTGGCATCCCGTCCAGGGTGTCCCTTGCCTTGTGCCCCAAGTTCCCTGTGATAGGCTCCAGGCTTCCTGTGACCGTGTGTAGGGTAAGCAGTACAGAAAATGAATGGATGAATGCAGCTGTACTGTACTGACCCATTTACAACTGTACTGACCTATTTACTCAACACAAAAACATATGTGTACTAAAGAAATGAAACAATCACACATTATTATATTTCTCAGAAATCAGGGTGAGAGGTGTGGCGGTCTAGCGGTTGGATTTATCACTTCATTGCTTGAGGGTGCCCTGTTGAATCCTGAGCTCAAGTTACTCTGTGTGGCATTTCTGTGCATGTCTACACTGTGCATTTCCCCCATGTTCTCCGGTTTCATCCCAAAAACATACCAGCAGGTGGACTGGCTATGATAAATTGCCTCTAGCTGTCATGAATGCATGAATGTGTGTGCATTGTGCCCTGCAACTGGCATCCTATCTACACACTAGTGCTTTGATTATTCCAGGTGGATTTTGGGGGCAGGAATGGGTTGAGTACTATGACTGTCTCAGGGAAGCTTCTCCGGAGCAGGTTATGTTCAGAGAGCAAATTGCTATGGCTACTTACATACCCTTAAAGATACCTCCATTGTTGGAGCTGAAAGTTGAGGTTATCTATTTACTCTGAGTAAACATACCCGGGTATGTTGTATAACCTGCTTTCTAGAATACCCCCCACTCCCATTTAGGGCGAATTGAAATGTTTCACTTCAGTTTGTGGTCTATGGCAGGACACAGACAATTTCTTTGGCACAGGGATGATTGTAGTCATCATGAAGCACACAAGAACAGCTGCCTGGCTTAGGGAGATATTCAACATATATAGCACATACCTTGGGCACCCATCCAGGTCTTTTGTGACCAGTCATATACTGTGTTTCTGGTGTCTAGAAAGTGTTTGGGATTATTTGTGCATAGTTGCATCTTGCCTCTACTCTAATGTCACAGTGATTTATGGAATCAAAAACAGAGATTTTGCCTGTTTGTTTGTGTGTTTTTTGACTCAAAAATAACTCCTTATAGGGCCAGCCAGAAATGTTAGGGATTTTTGTACTTCTTTCATAAGAAGAACCAGGAATGTAAGGTATATATTAGCAATGCCAATGCTGTGGTGTAAAATCAAAACATGCTAAATAAATCAGTCTCATTAAATAATTGTCTCATTACTTATGCACCTTAAATTTTAACGAATTAAATCTAAATGATTAAACATCAATAATAAACTGAGACTAACTGAGACAAGGCAAAGTGATTTTTTAAACTTTAGTATTAACCTTGATAAGTTTCTCGTTCTTTCCATTCTAAGATGAAGTATGATTTATTAACCACAAAACTATACCATACACACATACACATACACACCCTCCTTCAATTCTGTGTTTTTAGTTATCATTAAATAACAATTGTGTATGACCATAAGATGAAACACAGATAATATAATAATATAAAATGAGTGGCAAGGCCAATTCTTTGGTTTTTGCTACTCACTGAACACACTAAAAGGTTTGTGATCAAAAAATGAATATGAAAGAATAGATCAGAATTTCAGCTTTTATTTCCTGATATTTACACCTAGATGTGAAACAACTTAAAACATGGCACATTTGATAGCAGAACACCCAATTATTCGGTAAGGCAAAGTATAATAATTGATAGTCCTTAGTAAATAAAAGTAAATAACATTTAATATTTGATAGCTTATCCCTTGCTTGCAATAAATGCATCAAGCCGGTGATCCAGTGACATCACCAAACTGTTGTATTATCCTGTTCAAAGCCTTAATTCATTAAAAGTCATCAATAAAATGAATTTAAACATTGTTTCAATATTGAATCAAATAGCTTTAACTGAACTGATTCACTCTTACAGAGTATTGAAGTGAGACGATCTTCAGTGGAGACACTTCACAAACAACATTTATAAGTGGTAGCAATTTTTCAGTAAATGTGTGTGTGAAAGTGTGTATGTGTGTGTTAGTGAGAGCGTCAGAGAATGACAGCTTTCCTCTGTCCCAGTCCAGCTGCACTCTGATCCTCTGAAGTTTCTCTGCTACTGAGAGTGGAGTAGATAGCTCTGGTGTAGCACATGCTCTATATTTACCTTCATAATATCTCACATACCAGAGTCCACTTCTGGAGTTTACCTTACCCTTCCTCTGAGCAGATTCTGTCATTACACCTACAGCCCACACTGTACTTTCTCCCACTTTGACATCCCAGCAGTGTGTCCCTGAGTTAAACCCCTCAGAGCCCAGGATGCATGGAAATTCATCAAATCTCTCTGGATTATCAGGAAGCTTCTGATGCTCATTGCTGCGTCTCACACTGGTCAGATCATCGGATACAATGAGTTTAGGATGAGTAGTGTTGGGGTCCAGAGTTACAGGTGCTAAAAAAACAACATACAAACCTGGAATATGCAACATACATATATGCCCACATACACACAGACAGACACATACACACTCACACTAAGAAGGAAAAAAATAGGGAGTTGCCCTACTGTATTGAACAACATCCTGCATCTTCTCCCAGACTCTGAACTTCAGGTTGGCCAGATGTTTTGCCACATGGATCAGTTCTCCTGAAAGCTCCTCTGGATGCTGCAGTGTGCACTGAGCTCTGCAAAAACATTCAGGAGTCAGTGTTGCTGTGGGTTTGGATTCAGAAACACGGAGAACGAGAGAGACAGGAACCACAGCACTCACCTTTTCACTGTGGCTTCATAGTTCTATAAAACAACAATGCAAACATCAGTGTATATGATTTACATTTATACACCACTGAAATGTCACGTTTCTGATGATGGAAAGAAGTTTCACTTTCTCACAGTATAAATATTGACTAAATAATACTCACTTGTAAGAACGAGAGGTCTTTGCCTCTCATCTCCTCTTCTATGGCTCTGATTGTGTCTGAAAGAGATGAAATGTCTCTGCTCAGATTCTCAATCTTCTCCTTCATCATCTGACTCTTCTGCTTCTTTTCCTCTCTCAGTGCAGCAATCCTGACTACCTCTTCATCTCGTAGAAACTGGTGAAGCTTCTCAAACTCCTCCTTAATCTGCCGCTCTGTGTGTTGGGCCTGAATCTGCAGTGAAGAGCAAATAAAATGAAATATAACTGAATATACAATAATGCAAAATATAATTATAATATTAAAACAATGTTATTGATTTTAACCTTTATATGATCTGCAGTCTGACTCCAGTTCAGTTTACAGTCTTTAAAGATCTTCAGTTTCTCCTGTAGGGGCTTCAGTGCAGTTTTGAGCTCCTCCTGAAACAAATCAACACACTGCATAGAGACTCTGTGTTTCAGCTCTTATTTCACACATCATTAACTCACATCACTTTTTACTCAGAGGATTTAATTGTACAATGTAACAGCCTAGTCCAGAGCCAGCAAAGATAAGACTGGCTCTCCAGGAAGACAATGGGTCAGAATGTTATCCAAACCTCTGGTGTTATATTACCAAAAACACTTGGGGCTGTCGTGAAAATTAGACAACACTTGCAGACTCGTCCTCTGAGGTGAAAAGTTTTATTACAGAAGGATGAATACAGGATATAAGAATGCAGGATAGAATAATGAGAGCGCTCTGAGGCGCTTGTGCTGAACATCTACTATATATATGAAGTGCAAGGCACGATACACTTCTATGTACTGATAAGGAGCAGTCTGAGGCAGCTCAAACAGGCTTTGTTTCAGGGTCGAACCCTTAACAGAAAAACATGTTTGTGTCTCTGTAAGCAGAAAAACATTCTGTACTAATCTAAATGATATGACATGACCTTCTTTGACGTTATCCTCTGATGAACATAAACAGAACAAGAACAAAACTATTACAAAGTAAGCATTAATAATTTCCCTCACAGGGTTAAATTGGAATTCCATCCAAGGTCATCCCTTTAGACAAGTCTCTACTGTTGTAAAACAAAGACTCATGAGAATTTTGGACCTTCAGAGCGAATTCCACTGAAGAATAATTGACAGTGAGTCATAAGATATTGCCCATGTTTCCTGGATAAACTGACTCAACTGTGGCTACGGCTGGACCTTCAGCAACACTCCTACTGATATTGTATCTGTCCACAGAAGTCACAGGACTTCGTCAATTCTCTCCAGAGAAGCACACTAGGTCTTTGCATGATTTTTGCTGAACTGTACCACACTGAGTCTCAAGACTCTTCCTCTGTGATCCCTATTGATGCCATGGTTGAGTATGCTGAAGTCACTTCGCTTCTGGATCAACCAGAGAGACACCATTGGAATGTAGGTCGGAAAAGGGAATAATGCCCAGCATAGGATGAAAATCTCCCTGCATCAACAACATACCACAGATGTTGTTAGACAAGTTCTAGACAGCCACAATTTACTCTGCCATTACCACTTCAGTAACAGTCTATTTACAGCTATAGTACAGTCTATAGTACAGCTGATTGTCCTCCAGAGCTACGAAATGAGCAGAAACAATTATTGCTGCTGACCCCTCACACCCAAGCCATAGCATATTTGAACTCTTTCACTCCAGCAGAGCTTCAGATCAACATGCATCAAAACCACCAGAAGCTGGAAAAGCTTCTTTCCACATACACTCAGAATTATGAACACTCAGAAACATGATGAGTAAGTGTTAGCATTTTTTTATTAAGATAAAACAACCTTTTCTGTGCAACATTCTTCTTTTTTGTTTACTTTATTTTATTTACAGTGCAATAGTAGCATATAGTATCCACTTTTGTACACAGGAAATGTGTGTTTGATATTACCAGTGTTGATTGTGACCTTGTCTTTATCTTTTTGTAATGTCTATAAACATTACAAAAATAACAGGGCTCAATAACAGGGCCTTAGTCAATAAAGCAATACTCTGATTCTGCTTTACAAGCTACAAGCTAAGATAATCTAAATACAATAGAGTAATATTGGCAGGAAAGGCAGCACTTGTTAGTTATTATAATGCTAAATATATTACTAGGTAATTCATTTATTAATTATTAGTAATGTTCGTATTATTCTTTTCATTGTCGTCATTTGTGACATGAAAATGTCGGATTACCTTACAGTCTGTTACTGCCTCATCAATGGGGCAGAATTTGTGGGTGGTGTGTTTTCTTGAATCCCGACACACCACACACACCGGCTGTTGATCGTCCAGACAGAAGAGTTTGAGTTTCTCACTGTGCAGACTGCAGAGAACGTTAGAATCCATTTTCTTATGTTGTTATTCTCGCTACTTCTGAGTGCTCACTTAGTTTCACTTTCAGATTTGGCAAAAAAATAATAACACTTTTATTGTAGGCTTGTTTAAAGGCGCACACACATGTTTGCAGGGGCAGATAGTAATCATTTCCTTTCACAGTCGTGAAAATGTGAGACTTGTCCATAAAACTAAGCATAAAACTAGAAGATTATGCAATAATAATCAGAAAATTAAATGGTAAATGAATGTGATAACGTAGTTAGAAAATAATAAATGCTAGAACAGCTATAGGCCAGTAACCTTCTAAAAATAATTTTCATGGAAATAGGATCATAAACTTGAATACTTGTGATTGCAAGGGTTCAGCACAATTGATTTTGACATCCAGAAATAAGGGCTGCATATTAAAAAGACCTCTGACACCTAAAGGACTCTTAACATCATTGACCACACTGGCACAATCATTTATCACACACACACACACAAAAGCTGAATTTCTTCACTGTTTGAATAGCCTCCATTCTGGTCAACATTATACAGAGCCCCAGAAGACTTTGTGGACATGGTGGAAGAGTGAAAAATGTAGGCATTTATCAGAATGTCACAGATTCTCAACCCTGGTCCTGAAGTACCCCCTGTCCTGCACATTATTCCCTGTACCAAACACAACTGATCCAAGTAATCAGTTAATTAATCTTTCCTAAGTTGAAGCGGATATGTTAGAGCAGGGAAAGCACTAAAACATGCAGGACAGGGGTCACCAGAGTTGGGAACCTATGTAGTGTTTCCTTCTCTCGTGCACTGGCTGTGAAGAACCAGCAGGCAGCAGCAGAGTACAGTTTAATATTGTCAAACCAAATAAAAATATTGTTACTTTATATGACATAAAAGTGATAAGATTACTGGAATTTTAATAGTAATGACACTAATGTGATAAAATAACTCTATGTACAAAATGTATTTTAACTCATTAATTTGAAACATAATGGAAACAAAACCTTGAAGGAACGCTGCAGTTTCTCAAACTGCAAATACATGAATTTATCACAGCCCGTCCTTGAGGTTAAATAAACACATAGATAAACACATACACATCGATAATGGTGGACACGCTCCTGGATCAATATCACTTTGGTAGTTTCTAGTACATTTCTTTTAACCAATCAGCGCCATCTGATATCCTCAGTGTGTGCCTCAGACTTTTGCAACTCACAAGAGGCACAAGAGGAGACATGGATCCCTCCAGAGGCACCAGCCACTTTGCAAACACAAAAACTGTTCCTAAACTGGTTAGGGGGCAGGGGGCGGGGGGAGGGGCAAGGGTTTTACTGGTAAAGGTTTTAAAAACTCGCTTCAAAATGTGCCATTTTCCTGAGAAGTAAACAATTCTAAAACTAAAGAATCATTTATATTACTTACTAAAATATAAGTTGCACAGATTTCATTTCAATTTAAAGTGAGTATCTCTGAGGACCTTGAGTGCTAATTTAAATTTACATTTAAATTTCATTTACATTCATCCATACACACATGCAGAAGACAACATGACTCTAGCATTTGAACTCAACAGAAAGAGAAAGGCCTAACAATAAAACAATTATTGCCCAATAATTCTGTGGTTCTTTCCGGTTACAAAAAGATTACACCAGGCCTGTCACCTCTATTATACATTTTGGTAGATCTTTATCAGATACAACAATTGCCAGTTTGCAAGTGAAATCACTAAGTGTAAAAATGGATCAGATAGTCATCAGCCCACTGATAGGATAAGATTAAATAATAGGATGTGCACTTACTCATACTCTGGAAGCGAATCACACCATGCCTGTTTTAGTGCATGAAAGCAACCATTAGGACCAGAGTTCATGGCCAGGAATCCCAAGTTTATGATTCATTCTGTTGTATAGGGCACATACTAAACAGCTACTTCAGAGTCATATAACAAGTAGTGGCCCACACACCGTGCACATGCTATAATCTCTGTGTACTGTAGAAGAACTAACTATTACGTAAAGGTCAGCATTGGCATTTGGACTTGTAATTGAAAAATTATGTATGATTTCTGAATTGTATACAATAGGAATGTAACTGAATACGAATATATTATTCTGAATGAACAGATAATGTGTTCTAATTGGATGTAAATACTATTTGTTAGTTTTTAGAAGGTATTGAATGTTCATAGTGTTTTTGGTTGAGATGTGCATGGGGACTGGGATCCCATGGGATGCAAGAAAATAGTTGTGCAAGCCAGAGGCTCTTACTTATATGTTAGTGAGAGCGAGCAATCAGATATGAAACTCACAGGACAAACAAAGACCATGTTAATATACATTCAAGCCCCAGCATTATGGTCAGCATCACGGTTGTTGTTTGTTACTAGTTACTAGTTCGTTTATATTTTGGAAAAAAGAACCAACTACATTCTCTAGAAAATATTGGGAGCTGTTCAAGCAGGATTAGTAAAACAGTTCTGCACACATCTGTAGTTGAGTCCAATTATGAACTCGAATGATGTAGCTGAGGTTATGGAACTGTCAGACACATCATGCTGACCATGCTGAAATTTCTACCTCTGGGGTTTTGCCATATGGATCAGTGCTCCTGAATGGGTCTTGCCACATCGATCAGTGCCCCCAAACATTTACCAGTGTTTCCGGGGTCATAGTGGTTAGTAAATAAATATTAAGATATCAAAATTGAGCATGTGTGGAGAAGGAAGTCTATTTTTATGATCATATACTTAGATTGTAAACTGTAATTTCAGCTCTATAAATTTCATGCTCATCTTTTGACATCTTAGCAAGTGGAAATACTTTATATAGTCAAATACCTTTGAATATAGTCAAATTTATCTAGTATTTCTTATTATAAGATTACAATAAACCAAATATAAGATTATTAAACCTATTTCAAGGTTATTCCATTTGTGCTGATGTCAACCTTGAAATAGTTGTACTATTGCAGATCATTTAAATTTTTCATTTTAAGCATTTATTTCTAAAAAGAAGCAAAATTATCTGCGGATAGAATAAGAAAACTATAAGCTTGAAATGAGCAATAATGTCTAAAAACAGGTTTAATGATCTTAAACTTGGTTCACTGTAATCTTATAATAAGAAATACTAGATACATGTGACTTTAATCCTTTCATGCATAGTGGTTACTACAGTGGACATCTATTCAAAACCCACTTTCTGGCTATTGCAAGGATTTCAATAGAATAACTGCATAACAGCCATTAGAGTGGACAATAATTCTTCATTCGAACACATGCAGTCCACTGGAGTGGACACTTCGATAACTTTTTGAAAACTGTATGCAAAAGTAAAATGATGGTAAAATAATTTTTTATGCCTAAAGAAGAGTAAAAAAACACAGAGAAAAAAAAAAAAACTTCATCAGGATTTCATAATTCATGCATGAAAGGGATATTCAAAATATTTTCATTTGCTTAGATGACTTGTTCTGCAGTGCAATGCTTCCTATGCAACTCTTTCTGTCATAGCACAAGTGACAGAAAACATCCAGTTGAGCGATAAAAGCTACCTGGATCATACAAAGGGAGAAAGTACACAACGCCATGTGAATTTAGAGGTAGTGCCGATCTGAAAGCAATGATGATCTGATCTGAAATTAGAGGCAGTGCTCCATCTTGTGAAACACACTGTGCTTACTATGTTGCAACTTCACCTGAGCATTGAGCATCGACGAAATCCTTCATTACTTTTTAATCACAACTTCCTTCACAAGGCAAAACAGGCAATTGAATACGTATGTTCAATAGATTTATTTGACCTAAAACAATGCAGAAAAAAAGCATTCATCTAAAATAAGAAGGAAGAGGCTTTTCTTGTTTGTAATTTATTAGCTTTTTCCCCTGCCTATTATTCTGTACAGGTGTGTGTGTGCCACTAAGTGCTTCTGTGGGTGCGGCTCCTCTATCAGAATTATAAAAGTTTAATGTGCATATAAATGTCACTCAGACTGCTGGGATTGGCATGAGAGCTGTGTTCACCATAGCTTAAATAAGTGATTAAAAAAAAAAATAATAATAATTAAAGTTATGAGTGTAAAAATGCTGACAAAGTGAATCCGGCATGCAATGGTGGGCAACAATGCTTTTGAATAGTAAACAACTATAATAATAATAATAATAATAATAATAATAATAATAATAATAATAATACATATGCTGTGGTGATTTTGGTTGTATTATTTTTTGGTTCTATTTAATACTTATAATTATTTATTTTTCAAAAATGATATGTTCACTTAATGGCTCCTTCCACTGTTGAACTTTGAGCCTTCTGTGTTTAGCTAATTTTCAGCTATTCAGTTTAGGTGTTTAAACTTTAACTTTAGTCCCAATGTGTGTGTGTGTGTGTGTGTGTGTGTGTGTGTGTGTGTGTGTGTGTGTGTGTGTGTGTGTGTGTGTTAAAGTTTGAGAGACATGCTAAGTAATTCTCATTCCCATATCTGTAATACAGCCTCTTATGTGAGTTTTACAACATATGCCCTTTTCTTTTACTAGCATCATTCCACTCTGACGTACGTCTCACGTGTCTCATAGCAACCATGATCCTTCCCAGCAAGTAGTGATGATGATGATGATGATGATGATGGTAGTGGTGTGTGGGCCTTTGAAAGGCACAATAAAATTTACATCCCATAATGTTATAAAAGAACAAGGTGGTGCATTTATTATCCCTAAAGTAGAACAATTACATTTTCCCTGCTTTTATAAGTGTATTCTTTTATAAGTGTATTTGGACAATGACCCCATAAAACATTTGGCACAAGTTAATTTTTCATGACTTTGCCCATTTTTATTTGTTCTGGACAGGTTTTAAAGAGCACTAAGCCAGTGAAGTGTCTCTGTGTGTCACTCTTGTCTCAGGCAGCAGGAAGGAGGGAATGCTTGAGAAAGAAAGTGCAAAAGACCCAAAGATCAACAGGACCAAAATCCTTTCCAAAATTCTCCCTTCTTTTTTCTTCTTAAACCGTCAGTTTTTGGAATCTATAACCTTTAACTACAGCTGTCACTGATTTTTGTCTTGCTTGCTGTTTTTTCTGGGTTTTTATACTTATTTACTTACTTACTAATTTCTGCCACTACTAAGACTGGATTCATCATGTCGACGCCTCTAATAATCTGCTATGCCAATGCTGCTGTGTGCTCTGGCACATCATGCCTGGTGCCAGAGAGTAACTTTAACATTATCCTCAGCACAGTCCTAAGCACTGTGCTCACTGTCATGCTGGCTATGGTCATGTTTTCCATGGGCTGCACAGTGGACGTGCACAAGCTCTGGGCACACATCCGCCGGCCGTGGGGTATCTTCATTGGCTTTCTTTGCCAGTTTGGCATCATGCCTTTCACCGCATTCGCCTTCTCACTAGCCTTCCAGGTGCTTCCCATACAGGCTGTGGTCATCTTAATCATGGGCTGCTGTCCTGGAGGAACCAACTCTAATGTCATCACTTACTGGCTGGATGGAGACATGGATCTCAGGTAAGAGCACAAGGCATTACTATTTGCAACAATAGCCTGGAGCCAATTATCATTATTATTATCATCACAGATATTCCTCCTACATGACAGACATTTAACAAACACTAACAAATTGTTACTTTTTAATCTGTTAATAGTTACATTTAATGTTGTTGAACATCCACAAAACAATTTAGTTTCTGATACCACGTGAAATCAGATATAAACAGCCATTCCCTCAACAGCCTCTCTTTTTTTTCTTTCTTGAAATTAATAAAACAAATAAATACAACATGTCATGTTACAGAGACATTGGAAAGTGCAAAGTCCTCTGTCCTGAACATTGTCATATCAGAAAAGTTACAGTTTTGCTCTGACTATTACAATGTGTTGACACAGGACTTTCCTCTAGCTAAATAAATGTTTCACTCACAGAAAGCTTCACCATATCAGCAATTATACTGATTTTTAAAAACCATTTAACCAGTTACTATAGAAATGTTAAAGTATTAGAACAAGCTGATTAATATAAACCTGTCATTCGCCTTAAAGCCGATATTGCTGTCTGATAGAATATTAATCAATGCCTGTTGTGATATAATACACTAAATGGATATGTGTTGTGGACACCAGACCATCACACGCATATGTGGGTATTCCCCAAACTGTTGCAACAAAGTTGGAAGCACAATTGTATAGAATGTCTTTGTGTGCTGTAGCATTACAATTTTCCTTCATTGGAGCTGAGAGGCCCAAACCGGTTCCAGCATGACAATGCTCCTGTGCAGAAAGTAAGCTCCATGAATACATGGTTTTCTAAGATTGGAGTGAAAGGACTCGAGTGGTTTGCACAGAGCCCTGACCTCAACCCCACTGAACACCGTTTGGATGGACTGGAACACTGGCTGCACCCCAGGTCTCCTCGCCTTACACTAGTGCACGACTAATTCTCTTGCGGCTGACTGAGCACAAATCCCCACAGCCACATTCCAAAATCTAGTGGAAAGCCTTCTCAGAAGAGTGAATTTATATTCATACCAACAGTCACACATTTGTAAAAGATATCTATAGCTATCTTCTAGTATTGTTCACAGTCTGAACTAACACGTAACATGCAATATGCTTAGCTCTTTTAGTCCTAAAATAGTGTTTATGACATCCCACCCACAGTATCAGCATGACAACATGCTCATCCATCCTGGCGCTTGGGATGATGCCCCTTTGTCTACTCATCTACACTTCAGTCTGGATCTCAGCTGATACCATCCAGATTCCTTATGACAGCATAGGTGAGACATTGTTTTACAGGTTTACATAAATGAATCCCATTCAGTTTGGTTAACTCGAAATATCAGTAGGACTCGGCTTTTAATGTATAAGCCACTGTATCTCTGAGGGCTTGTCTGTGATCTTTCTGTGTGCCAATAAATAGTATTCAGTTAAATATAAAAGAAAAAAAAGATCCTATAGGTTTATATTTTCACTCAGAGAAATATTTGAAAATAATGGGGACAGTAGTACTATTTTAATTATATTCATCACATTTATAAAAAAAAAAAATCACTTTCTTGTTAAGAATTTTTTTTTTGTAACTAGGTTGAGCTGAAACTTGAAGGACAAAATGAAATTGACAAAATTTTTTTTTAAATCCATGTATATTTAATGTAGTCAGTGTTTAGACATGGTTGGTGTCCAAACTTTGCATCAGGTTTTAAAATGATTTCAGATCTTGTCTGTCTGTCTAATCTAATCCAATCTAATCCAACCTAATCTAATCTATTCTAATCTAATCTAATAGCAGTCATCTCACACTAGATGTTGCTTCATGTTAAGGTATTACGCTGGTGAGTCTGCTCGTGCCTGTCTCTTTGGGAATCTTTGTCAAACACCGCTGGCCCATTGTGGCGAAAAAGATCCTGAAGGTGAATATTGATTTTTTCCTCCATTGCTCTCACATTGCACATATTCATGCACTGAGAACTGGTATATCTATTTTTTTTGTTTAGTTAAATATTTATATATTTTGTTCTGTAGTTTGGCTCTGTTGTGGGCATCCTTCTGATTATCATCATTGCTGTGGTGGGTGGTGTGCTGTACCAGTCCTCATGGACAATTGCTCCTTCTCTATGGATAATTGGAGCAGTCTACCCATTCGTCGGCTTTGGCCTGGGCTTTCTGCTGGCTCGATTTGTGGGGCAGCCTTGGTACAGGTATTACAACGAAACCTTGTATTTCTTTGTTTAGATCTTCTCTTTGAGCCACTGTAAAATATGACAGCAACAATTGAATGCTTATATCATGAATGTGCAGTTTAATGGGTGTTTTTTGACAATGTTTTATTTTGCTTTTCATATAAATATATGACAAATTTTAGATGGTTCAATAATGATTCAGTTTCATAAATATTCAGGTCATATGTATTGGTTCCAGGTGTCGCACTATTGCTCTGGAGACAGGCTTCCAGAACTCACAGCTGTGCAGCACGATTGTTCAATTGTCCTTCGCTCCTGAGGAGCTGGAGGTCATGTTCTCCTTCCCCTTAATCTACAGCATCTTCCAGCTCATTGTGGCTGTGCTGTCAATTGGAGGTAAGTTATCACTACTAAGCTATACAGGATAAAATAGAAATTGGATCATATAGATGGGATAAAAATAGAAGTGTGATCACTTGGCCACTTTATCATTTGCCTCAATGTTGACCTTTTTAAAAAAAATTAGATTTCATATCTCTTTCTGATATGTTGAGGTACAAAATAAAAATATTTTGTACTGATATAAACTTAGACAGGTGGCACAGTGGTAGAGCAGGTAGTCTTGCTGCCTCAGGGTCTCTGTTACTGTCGGTGTGGTGTTTCTCATGTTCTCCCTGTGTTCATGAGGGTTTCTTCTGAGTTTTCTAGTTTCCTCTCTACTCCCAACAACTTGTCAGTAGGTGGATTGGCTACACTAAGGCCCTGTTAACACTAGTGCATTTTCATTTTAAAATACATAACTTTTGCTACGGTTATGCCTGTCATCTACACTACTCCGACGTTTTCCACCCTCGAAAACGGAGACTTTTGGAAACGTCAAAGACCCCGTTTTAGTTTGAAAACTCCAGGCTCGCATTTCAGTGTAAACAGACCAAAACGAAGAATTTTGAAAACAAAGGCTCGGCTGCCCACATTCGCTTCCTGATTGGGTCTTCTGGATCATTGTGTATCCTTCCCTGATTCGTCAAGCCCCTACCATATGACCATTATGCTACCTTGATCGTATACACAACAACACGGAGACTGAACCGCAAACTTTGCTGGCTTTGTTGTCATTCTTAGCAGCCATTGTGCAGTTAAATTCTGCATTTTATAATACTGCAACTGCCTACATGCGCAAGAGGCGAGCTGTGATTAGAGCAAATCGGTAACAAATCTCATTTTAGTGTAAACTTCCTGTTTACACTTGTATGCGCATGCCCAGTGTGCATGAATGGTCATATGACATGCGTATTCGTTCATGTAATGTGGACAGAGATCGTTTCTGAAACACAGAAGAAACATCAGTGTGGACGAGGATCGTTTTTATTTTAAAACGCTGTTTTAAAACGAAAACGTGCTAGTGTAAACAGGACCTAAATTACCCCTGAGTTAATTAAATAAACTTAAACAAGGAAGGATTTCAGATTTATTTTCTTTACCTAAAAACCAACAGTACTCTGTGTAAGACAATAATCAGAACATTAAAACACATGAAGTAATTCTTACGAGCACTTATTCAAAATGCCACGTATTCAATTCACTATAATAACTGACAAACTATATTTGAAATTATGGCTCTTTAGTGCAAACTTTTCCTGACTAAATCTCTCCTGACTTATCCAGAAAGGAGTAGGAGGCTGAATAAAAATGTTCATATTCACCACTACCTTGTTCTCTATTCTCATTTAGAAGTACAAATGTGTACATGTCTTGTTCAAGTTGACAATTTTGTGACACAAGTCTCCTGTTTCAGGTTACAAGCTGTACAAGAGGCACTGTCGGAGAAAATTGTCTGAGGAGGATAGCGAGAGGGCTGAAGGAGCTGTTGACACTGCCTCTTGTAAAGACAAGACAGAGTATGCTTTGGACAATGGTGGATTTCAGAGTGATGAGAATGGGAACACTGAAGGCAAGGGAACAGTCACTCATCTGTGAGCTGGCATCAGGCTCGATCGCCATATGAACTGCCTTCTGCTGGCAGAAGTGCATTTCCTGCCAGCACCGTTTTGTCCCTGGCTGTCCCTGCAATGAGCTGCCATTACAGACACATTATTCTACAGTGTTGTCAAGTCTCTGGACAAAGTAGTTTGGTGGTAGGAAAACCTGAGTGTATTAGTGCGTCAGTAAAAAGAGTTCTCTTACAGCAGGGGTTCCCAAACTTTTCCAGGGCAAGGCCTCCCAAATGGCATTAACATTTGACCAAGGCACCCCTTTTACAATATGTCTTTAAAACACATTAAAAATACAGACTTCTGAATATATCCCCCCTATTTTTAAATTTTTTATTAATAATTACATCTTACATCTTTACATTACATTAGGAATTGATTGTGTGTGTGTGTGTGTGTGTGTGTG
>JANDJT010000199.1:16502754-16513337 GCA_024331685.1 Stegophilus panzeri | reverse complement strand
CTGGTGCAGTCCATGAGGATGAGATGCACTGTAGTACTTAAAGCAGCTGCTGGACACCAGATACTGACTGTTACTTTGTATATTGACCCTCCCTTTGTTCAGGGACTCATTATTCCATTTCTTTTCATCAAATGTCTGTGAAACTTGTTTGGTTTTTGTCTCAGTTGTTGAAGATTTCTGAGTTGATTTACTAAAGTATTATACAATTCAAATGAATTTAAAGGGACCACCACTGACCAGGTGCATGGAAAAAGACGGTAAATGGTCTGCACTTATATAGCACCTTTTTTTTTTTTTAACTTTATTGGTTCTACAAAACGCTTTACACTGGGTCTCATTCACCCATTCACACACACAAACCCACACACACACGAGAGCAGAGCTGCCAAGCAAGGCACTAGCCTGCCATCGGAAGCAACTTTTAACTCAATGTTTTGCCCAAGGACACTTCAGCATGTAGAGTCATGTGGGCTGGGAAACAAATCACCAACCCTACGATTAGTGGACAACCCGCTCTTCCAGAGTTGACTAAAAACATTTAATTAGTCTTTTCAGAGTTTAAGAGGCTAACAGACTTAATCAGAAGTACATCAGAAGACCACCACAATTTAAAAATTATTTTATGTATAAAAATACTGTTATTTTCTCTTCACATATACAAAAATTACAGCATAACTAGCACTTCCAGTATTGGAACTGCAGCAGATAATCCGACATTGGACTGGTCATTCATCTTCAGACATGTTTTAGTATCCATGTGATGATTTGTGAGTTGACCTCATCTAGCACAGAATCTTCAGGTCTCCCCTTCACTGCCAGTCCATGATTGGCTCCCTCTACCCAATGCACAGAGCTTGGGCTCTCCATCTGCTTCACAACATGTTCCAGAAGTTGCTGAGGAGGAAGTACATGCTTTTTATAAGAACATTCTTCAAAATTTTCACTTCAGCTACAGAGCTCAAACCTAGTACATGTGAACAATTAATCTCAGACAAGCACTAGCCATGACTCATTATGTATGATGTATGTAGAGTACTTGCATTCTGTATTGCAATAATCGAATAATGAAACTGTTTGTCAAATGTTAAGTGCTTGCTGTTCAAGGTCGACTTTGATTCATTTTCTTCCCAACATAAAAATACTGATTGTGGTTTAAGAAACAGAACTGATCCAAACCCTGTACCTCTAAGACATTGGTTTTATCTTTAATATTTACAGTGCTCTTTTATGGTCTTTTTTCTGTAATTAATATTGCAATTAATATAAAGGGAAACCTTCTTTTTGGAATTGGAAATCTGACAATAGATTGGCACCGGATTAAATAGCACATTTCCATAAACTGAACTCACTCGTTCACACATGTTGTCTGCAGTCCCGGATACAAAGAGCACAGGAATGTGGGAAAGCGCTCTCAGGTCCTCACTACGTTTAACATGAGCGTGTGTTTGGCCAGGAGGATGTAATGGGAAAGACACACACAACAGACCCTGGACATTAATCTCTTCCTTGACACACAAATGTCTGCCCAGAGCCACAGCAGCTCGAGCTCCCATCGAACGTCCTGGAACACAAACATTATTCCAAAAAGCTTGAGTTTGTAAAGAGAATCACTGTGTTGTGAGGATCATACTGTATTTCCAGGTATGTTCAGAGGTCCAGTTGGACACGAGGTGTATAATTATACAGCATGTGAGTTACGATGCACCGTAGAGCCGAGTACTGTACACTCACCCCCGAGGAAAAAGGTACTCAGTGTAAATCTATCAAGGGTTTTCAAGTACACCTGTAAAAACATAAAAACCTGAATGTGAGATCATGTATGACCAAGAGGGCAATGACTGGGACTGTAAATATTCTCTGCTCTTACTATGGCCGCTTCATAGGCCCTCACTCTGTGTGCCAGGTTCAGGCTTTTGCATGTGAATCGAAGGCAGAGCAAACCGGAAGTGGCGGCGTCTCGTGCCAATGACATTAATGGCTTGAAGTTCATATCTCCCCCTGCTCCGTGTGTAAGGATGAGAGCTGTTTGTATACACTCTGTTTCAGGAATCGTGAGAGCACCTTCCAGCTGTTTAGATTCAAAGGGGATTGACACCTTCTCCTATAGAAATGAGAAACATTCACATAACTGACCAGTGATGCTAACTAACTAACTTACGTTAGCTTGATGAAACCATGAAAGAGTTGTAAGTTCCACGTTATAAATCCAGCCTATTAAAGATAACAGTGTAATTTCAATTTCGTATTGAAGGAAAATAGAGTAGTGTTCTTATAATGAATAGAGTGCTGCATGAATGGTAGATTTAATTAGTACAATTAGCTTATCCTACAGGGTCACGGGGAACCTGGAGCCTATCCCAGGGAGCATCGGCCACAAGGCGGGGTACACCATGGACAGGGTGCCAATCCATTGCAGGGCACATTCACATACACATTCACACACCCATTCATACACTACGGACACTTTGGACATGCCAATCAGCCAAACATCTAAAATGTTCCCCAAAACCATAAAGCTTCAAAGCAGTAAAAATAAAAAGGTACTCGACGATATCGAACGCTTTTTAAAAAGCAAGGAAAAACATAATATCGTCGTCGTTGATGGTGAATGGTCTGGTAAATGGTCTTTTTTAACCTTAGCGGTTCTACAAAGGGCTTTACACTGGTTCTCATTCACCCATTCTCAAGGTGCTAGCTTGCCATTGGGAGCAACTAGGGCTTCAGTGGACACTTCGGCAAGGACACTTTGGCATTGTGGAGTTATGTGGGACGGGAATCGAACCGCCAGCCCTACGATTAGTGGACAACCAGTTCTACCACCTGTCGTTAATCTTGTGCACGTCTTTGGACTGGGGAAGGAAACCGGAGTACCTGGAGGAAACCACCGCAGCACAGGGAGAACATGCAAACTCCGCACACAGGGCAGCAGCAGGAATTGAGCCCCCAACCCGGGAGGTGTGAAGCGAATGTGCTAACCACTAAGTCACCATGCGCCCAGGTCAAATTAAGATATAAGCCCAAGGCATTGGAAAAGTTATTAATAATTTGGAGAGTTTTTGAAACCTGATCAGTTTTTTTTTAAAGAAATAAGGCTGTCTCATCTGCCAATTGACTGATCACTATGGCATCATCAAAAACCTTCAATTGCGCAATGTCTGAATATTTGATTGCGAGAGCAAGCGTTTCACCCGCCGAAATGGGACAACCTTGTTTAATACCTCGGCTTATATTAAAGCGTTGAGTGGTCTAATAAATCTTCGAAAATGTTCCCCAAAAACATAAAGTTCCAAAGCAGTAAAAATAAAGAGATGCTCGACCATATCAAACGCTTTGTAAAAATCAAGGAAAAACAACAATATACAGTCGTCGTCAATCTTGTCTCTACAGTCAATAAGATCTTGGACCAGACGTAAATTATTGTGAATCGATCTTCCCCTCATAAACCCTGACCGCGTATTTTATTTATAATCTGAAACAGACCACTTTTCAGACGATTTGAATAAATGTGTGCTAACAAATTATAACTATTGTTTAACAGTGTGATGGGCCACAAGTTATCTAAAATCTTTGCCCGGTTTGGAAATGAGAATTATAACCCCTTGCTTCATAGTATGGGAAAGTGATGAACATTCTGTAACTTCTGTCAAAGGGACACACCGGTACACACAGCTCAGTATGTACTGCCACAGTACACAATTTCGGACGTAGCTCATGTTACATTTAAACTAAAATACGGTGGCCAAGAGGTGCAAAACAAAACACAAATCCGAAAACAAAACAACAAATTATAAACACACTAACAAATCCGAAAACACTTTAATAAATTAGAATACATATTAACAGATCAGACAAAACGGAAAAGTTAGGTATATTTTGTGAATGAATTACTTAACGCTGATTGGACCACACATCTGTCAATCAAGATATACAGGAAGTACAGCAGACTGCGGTGCTGCGCCAGTATTGGAAAGTCAGTTCGTGTGTATATGTGTTAATATGTTTTGTCCGTACTGCGGTTAAAATAAAATAAAAAATAACAAATCTGCGGCGTGTCCTCTGTGGGTTAAATTCTTGCAGCAGCCGCATAACATCACGTTTTACACGCAACTTGTGTTCCTGCTGAAGCGCTAACCGCATGAACCAGCCGGATAACTGTCCTGGTCCACACAGCTCGGCTCTTATAGCATTCCTTACATCATTTAATGGGGAATAATTTTTTCTCTAAACAGACATGCGTCCTTTAGGTTTGTTTTTAGAGAGCGCAAGCTAATCTTTATGTTATGGTATGTTAACAGCATATCCAAAATCACGGCATATGAATGCCCTTCATCAAAGTAGCGCTTAAAAAATTCAATTTTCTCATTTCTTGCAAATATAAACTTTTATGTTCTAACATTTTAAAGTTTCGCTATGAACAAAAAAGGGTTTAAAGTAAACAGAAGTCCACTAACGTACAAGAAACAAAGTTGTTTACAATTTCTTCCTTCCTGTATATCTTGATTGACAGATGTGTCGTCCAATCAGCGGTAAGTAAACCATTTGCAAAATATATAAAATATACCTTTTCCGTTTTGTCCGACTTGTTAATGTGTTTTCGGATTTGTTGTTTTGTTTTTGAATTTGTTATTTTGTTTTCGGAATCGTTATTTTTTTCATCTCCCCCCCCGGCAGGGTGGTTACCGTAAAACCCCGTATATACGCGCACTTCAGTGTCGGCAGAAGTTGGCTTGACCACGGTATGTGACTGAGAGACTAATCGAAGCTGCAGATTCATTGAGAGAGTGTAAATAAAGCTACGACGCTAAAGTGAGGAGATGTATTTTTAAAAAATGACAACCAAACTTAATATAGAATTTTTTTGCGTTATTATTTGAAGTAAATACGTTAGGCGAAGTTTTGAGGCACGTCCTTACCCAATTAGAGTTAAGTAAACACGACTTAACGCTTTGTATTATTTACTTCATAATGAAACGCTAAATCAGTTATCCCAACATACTTGCTACTAAACATTTCCTACCTCACTGGTAGCTACCATCTTTGTTGTTTCAGTGCTCAATAAGACCGCCTGGAGCTGCTGTATATCGCCATCTTGTGACGAGGAGGAGCATCAGAATACGCTAACGATGCCCGTCATCATACATGTCCATCAATTGAATAAAATTCTGTCTGCTGAAACGTTTCTGAATAAAAGCATTAAATACAAAGCCCACTATTAAGTCCGAGTTACCTGAGGTGAATTGTGTGGGTCTAGTGTGAACAAGAAGTCAAAGCAGTAGTAAAACCAGCCCTTTAAAAATCCACAAGTCGTTTAAAGATATTTTAATATTGGTTATTGTGTAGAATTGCACTGCAATGCCTTATCTCATATATGAATAAATGTGTGTTAGGCTCCATATTACTCCTTTTTTAAGACCATAGGCTTACTGTAGAAACGGTTAGACTTAAAATAATATTGGTATTACCAGCAGGCTAGTGGTTTGGCTCCTGTCACCAAAAGAACAAGTTAAAATCTAAACAGTGAAACTACATTAAATCAGGTATTTCACCAGTCACTCAGTACATTCAGCATAAACTGTACATATGGAAAACATCAAGTTTGTATAATACCATATGTCCTCATAAAACGAGGAAGATATGCACTTCTTCCTGTTCATTCTGGCATACATAACAAAAAAAACCTAACATTGGCTGGTAATCACACATGTTCACTTCGGGCAATTAAGGAAACCAAAATCTAGTTTTTCAGACGAGTACATTTAATTTCAAGATTTAAAAAAAGGAAATAATACATTATAAATAATGACAGTGGAAAATACATAGACAAAGCACTGAAAATGTTTAGAGGTGCTCGTTTCAATAAGATCTGCACTTGATCAGAATGTCACGAATCAGAATAATAAGCCAGTTGATTCATGATCCCAGTAAGTGGACACTCAAAGCTCATCTTTGCCCTAAAAGAATGAGGAAAAAAGTGATAAAAATTATCAGTCATTAAATTTATTTCTAGTACAAACGTAATTGGTGGTTCATAAAATGTCATGTCATGCTTTTTGAGCAATAGGCTGTAAGCAATCAAAAGAGTGTCTATGCAGTTGGCTCAAAAAGAATATGACCAATTTCAAAGTTATAAACATGATAATAAAATAATCTCTAAATGTCCACGTTACATGGTTTATGTGAATAAAATGTCCTATGTCATACGGTAATAAATCGTCACTCTGAATTTGCTGAAACAGTCACTGGCTTACATATACTCTGTTCATCAAAAGTTTAAAACATCTGTATGCCCATTTGAAAATGTCTGTTAACAGTTATTTAATGTTTATGACTCCAGAATTCATAGTTAAGCTATAATCAATTCGTTATTTCTCATAAAAGATCATAAATAAGCTCAGGGAAAGTGCTCTCACATATAGTAAGGTAGTACACACGTACACACACACACCTTGGTCCTATGGCAGTAGCATGGAAAAAGATCATCTTTCGGCTGTTCTACTAATTCCATGCCATCACGTATTTTAGGTTCAGTTACCTGCAGCTTTGCATACTCCTATAGAATATACACAAAAATGGTAACACACATATGCAGACACACTTAAACTACTGTTTATGGAGAAGAGGTAAGAAAAAAAAACAAAAAAACCCAGCTTTTTTTGTGTGCTCTAGATCCCAGTGATGGTCAGTATTCACCCAGGGATCATTTTATTAGGTACGCATACCCAGAAATAAATATTCAACATTTTAAGTATTTGATCCTAGTAAATTCCACACCTTAAACTTACTGTACACACTGTTTTACAACTAGAAAGTGCTTTGAGGTTGAAATGTGAGTTTAAAGATTAATTGTTTCAGTTGACTTTGCATTATTTAACCTGTGTGTCCTTGAAGTTATCAGATACAATTGCTGGGTAAAGATTAGAAGATTAGATATGCCTTCTGTATGTCGCTATGGATAAGAATTCTAGCAAATGCTATAAAAATTTAAATCTAAATTTAAATATGCCATGATATATTAACTGATAAATGTACTTAAAAGGAAGTGGGGGAGATAAGTGATTACAAGTATTCAGTAGCATGTCTACAGTAACAGAAAAACGAGTTAAAATCTACCAGTGAACCTTCGGCTGCTTATAAGTTCAAATTCAGATGTATTTCAACTTCTGTGTGTGATTTAAACCCATGACGTCAAGAAACCTAGGTAAGCAACACAAGTCCAAAGGTATGAATTGGTGTGAAAAAGCAGGAATAAGTATGCTACAATAGTTGTGAATTATTACCTGGAAGAGTTTGAAGTAGTAACAGAATATACTGTCACCCATCAGATGTAAACGTGCAAACTGCTGAGCAGCCTGTGCAATTTTCCTAGCCTGCAAATTAAAGCAAAGAAGACAATGATATTTAAAAAATATTTTTAAAATGCTAAATTATACAAATTTAAACACATTAGAAATACCCTATGATCTATAAGAAGGTACTTAAAAGCTCACTTTGTTTTTATTTAATTTAATTTTATATTCTTTATGGTTATGAAATGCAGATCTCAAAAGTGTTGGTGACTACTGCTGTACATCTTGCTATATTAATTATTACTCTACCAGCACTTGATGAAAATTGGTAAAAGTAAAAAAACAAACAAACAACCTTTATAAGAACATGCTAAGCATTTATACCAACAGAACTGTCATATCTGAATGAGTGAGGGAGAGAGTGAGAATACTGTACCTCTTCATCGTGATTTTTAGCCCACTGTATCTTCTCCAACAGGTCACTGAGGTCTGCTTTGATGGGGATGAAGTGAACCCAAGGCTGGAGCTGGCTGTAGAAGTGTTCGTAGTATATGGAGTCCTGCTTCAACACCACACTGTCTCCAGCCAGAAGGTAGGGCATTCGATACGCAGCCACCGTTCCATCAACATTTATCTGATACTTATACTGAAAAACACCAAATGCTGTTATCCATACACTGTTATCCACACATCCATCTATCAACCATTCCATTTAATCAGACAACTCATCCACTGATTCAGTCTGACTACTTATCCATCCATCCCTCTACATCCAGAAACCAACACATACAAATCCATCGATCCATATAACATCCATTCATTGCCAGTCACTGCTGATCCATCTATTCACCCATCCATTCATCCATCACTCCCTCACCTTAAAGAAGTCAAAGAAGGAAACATGTTTGACGAGTGGCCCATAAAGGCTCTCATCATGCTTGAAGAAGAAGAAGTTGGTGAAAGCGGCATCTAGCAGTGTAGGGTTTGCTCGTGCCATTTTCACCAGCTCCAGACGCTCTCTCCTGCTGTCACGGCCTCTCCAGAAAGCTGTACTATTCTTCTCATTCCACTCAGGACCCGTGTTTGCCTGCACTGACATCATGTCCAAACTTACTCTGAAAGAATACAAAGGAGACTTAGCAAGACATACTTATGCATTATCATGTTCATACATGAACTCCATACCTGCCCATGGTCTCCAGTATAGACTCTGTGAGGTCATAGGTTGGCATAACGATATCTCGTGTGTCATTGGACCCACACCAAGAAAAGATGGGATGGAGTTTCTCAGAGGTCCGTCTTTTCTCCAGGGGCCAGTCACCCAAGTTCACAAAGAACTCAACATCTGGAAGCCTAACCTGATTACATGGAAATCCAGGATTAACATCACAGTCACTGATCATTGTGACTGAATTCATTTGTAAAAAAAGAAAAGAAAAAAAAGAAAGAAAGAAATGTGAGAATATGGCAGAAGTCACTAATTCAACTTTTGAAAATGAAATATACAATTTATTTAGTGCTAAAAGATAATTACTAGAGTTTAAATCCATCTTGTTGCGTCTTTTTATAAACTGAAACAGATTAATCAGAGTGTTGCTGCCCTCTGCTGTCCAAAATTGATAACTGATACATACAGGTGCATCTAAAAAAAATGTAATATCGTATATAATATTTCTGTATTATAAATTCTTTATTCTAACATTTTGAGATACTGGATTTTTGATTTCCATGAGCTGTAAGCTGTAATCATCAAGAATAAAACAATAGGTTTGAAATATTTCATTTTATATGTAATCAATGTAGAATATATGAAAGTTTCACTTTTTTAATTAAATTATGGAGGAAAAAAATATATATATTTTTTCAATATATAAATTTTTTTTTGAGATGCACCTGTATTGAATTGTGCACTGGCAACAGAACATATCTTTGTCTCACTTTTATCTACTAATGTTTCAACCGGTACATACTTTCCGTGTGAGAGATAGGAGAAAGGCATCCATGAAGATCCTGAAGCCAACATGCTCACCGTGTGTTTTGATATACACCTGAATACAAACACAAACTCATCAGAATGGCACACAGTAATAATTTCATATGTGTTTGTACTGTTATAACACTACTGTTCAACTCTTTACCATTTTTAAATTCTGTGCATTAAAAACAAACAGAATTTATTGATCCCAATCTGCATATAATATACAGTGCTGTGAAAAAAAAAGGATTTGCCCCATCCTGATTTCTTCTGTTTTTGTGTACTTCTCATACTAAACAGTTTTATATTGTCAATACAACATAAAACAACGGTGACCAGAGTAAACACACAATACAGTTTTTATTAAAAAATTTTTTTATTGAAGCAAAAAAAGTTATCCAACACCTATCACCCATGTGAAAAACTAATTCCTCCCTTAAACTTAAAATCTGGTTGTGTCACCCTTATCAGCAATAACTGCAACCAAATGCTTCCGATAACTGGAGATCAGTCTTTTTACAAGATGTAATATAAGTCTCAGGTGTCCCTAGAATGTGTCTGTGAAGTTTCAACTCAAAATACCCCATGGATCATTTATTACACCATACTGTAAATGCCCCTTTTTGAGTGGAAACAAAAACACACTGTGTTCATGTGTGCCTCTTTAAATGCAAATGAGCTGCTGCTCCCTGCCCCTTTCCAGAAGAGCGCTGTGCCTTTACAGCTCTTGCTTTGGATACTACTGCAACAACAAATCAGGAGAACCAATAAGCCCTGTATTTTGTGTTTACTCAGATTGCCTTTGTTTTAATTTCTGAAACAATTTAGTATGAGATATACACAAAAACAAAAGAAATCAAATACTTTTTCACAGCACTATACACAGTGCCCTCCAATAATATTGGCAGCCTTGGTATATATTAGCAAAGAAGGCTCTGAAAATGATCTTTATTGTTTAACCTTTTGACCTTTTGTTAAAAAATTCACAAAAATACTGTGCGCTTATGGATATCAAACAATTGCAAACACAACACAGGTTTATTTAAAAAAAAAAAAAATCTTTGTTAAATATAGGTGTGCAACAATTACTGGCACCCTTTTAGTCAATACTTTGTGTCGCCTTCCTTTGCTCTGAGTCTTCTCCTATAATGCCTGATGAGTTTGAAGAATACATGGCAAGGGATCTGAGACATCAGGATTCCTCCATACAGAATCTCTCCAGATCCTTCAAATTTCAAGGTCCACGCTAGTGGACTCTCCTCTTCAGTTCACCCCACAGGTTTTCTATGGGTTTCAAGTCAGGAGACTGGGATGGCCATGGC
>JANDJT010000199.1:16489691-16502611 GCA_024331685.1 Stegophilus panzeri | reverse complement strand
CCCATTTTAAGCTTTCTGGCAGAGGCAGTCAGGTTTTCATTTAATATCTGTTGATATTTGATAGAGTCCATGACGCCATGGATCCTAACAAAATGTCCAGATCCTCTGGCAGAAAAACAGCCCAAAAACATTAAAGAGCCACCACCATATTTAACCGTGAGCATGAGGTACTTTTCCATATGGCCAAAAAGTTCTATTTTGGTTTCATCTGACCATAGAACCCGATCCCATTTGAAGTTCCAGTAGTGTCTGACAAACTGAAGACACTTGAGTTTGTTTTTAGATGAGAGTAGAGGCTTTTTTTCTTGAAACCCTTCCAAACAACTTGTAATGATGTAGGTGATTTCGGATTGTACTTTTGGAGACTTTCTGACCCCAAGACGCAACTAACTTCTGCAATTCTCCAGCTGTGATCCTTTGGCCACTTGAACCATCCTCTTCACAGTGCACTGAGACAATATAGACACGCATCCTCTTCCAGGTTGATTCATAACATTTCCAGTTGACTGGAACATCTTAATTATTGCCCTGATGGTGGAAATGAGCATTTTCAATGCTTGTGCTGTTTTCTTATAGCCACTTCCCATTTTGTGAAGCTCAACAACCTTTTGCCGCACATCACAGCTATATTCCTTGGTCATTGTTATGAATGACTGAGGGAATTTGGCCTATGTGTTACCTCATATTTATACCCCTGTGAAACAGAAGTCATGGTTGAACAATTTCCTGTTCCTAGTCACCCAGGTGTACAAAAAATGTAAAATATCAATGGAAATATACTTCAAATATTTCTCTCATATGAATTAATAGGTCTGCCAATAATTATTGCACACCTATATATAACAAATTTATATATTTTTTAGATAAACCTGTGTTGTATTTGCAATTGCTTGATATCCATGAGCGCAATGTACACAATGTACAGTAAAAATATTAACACGAAGCAGACATACGTTAGACAAAGTATGTCTGCAATTGCACACCTACAGACACACAAATAAACTCAGGCTCATCCAACACGGTCAGAATGATGCGTTATCCAGTGTTGCCAACTCTAACGAGACAAATAAGCTTCAAAAACAAGCTCGAAACAAGCCCAATATAATTATTGCCTGTTATGGCCTCGATGTAAACAGACTCAATAAATGAGCCTGCAACATATTAAACTAAAACCACTCACAGTTAGAAAAGCAAAAACAGAATTTATTTCATTAAAAAAAAAAAAAATCATCAAACGGCTACAAAGCTTATAGGGATGACAGGCACTATCCACTCATATCTGATCACCTGCGAGCAGAATATGATTGGGCAGATATAAAATTTTTTTTATAACCAGTAATAATTATATATGTTTAGACCTGACAGTCTAAAACCTGCACCCAGATCCTGGAGAAAGGTTCTGATAAGGATGTGATCATCTATATATACAAATATATATACTTGAGCTGCAAGTGTTAAAGTGGTGCTTGGGGCTGTAGTTGTATGTTTTGGATATGTGTGGTTTATCAGTTTGGAGAAAAGTTTTCTGCCAGTAAGCTGAAGCATAGGGAAAACTGGATTCACAGTACTTTTTAAAGGTAAACAAGGATTATAAACATTATCCTCCTTTTGTATATGATGTTATCACCACCTAGTGACCAAAGGAGAATCAGCAACTCCACAGAAATTGTATAAAGTACCTGGTTATTTTTGATGGTGTAGTGACACAGGCTCTGTCTCTGGCCAAAGCGCTGAGGGATTTCATGGGCATTGCGTTCTAGGTCCACTTTAGGAAAGAATGACAGGTCATACTGGATCTGAGAAAATGAAGAGGGACAATGCATGTGCTTCTCCCACAATGCACCACTGGGCTCTGGACAGTTACATGATTCATGGTACACTGGACCTAGACAGCAAGAGAGAAGGTGAGGGAACCGGGCATTTATTAAACGTCAACTTTTTTTTTTTTTAACTATTGACTATATACTTAGATTTAGAATATGTTATGGTTAGAAACTGGATTTTAAGTAAACATAAGGCAGTGTCTTGGTTTGATTGGTTGCTGAATAAATACTGTTTTAAAAAAGATTTGATGAGGATTATCTTTTCTAGTATTTGGTATAAATTAAAAGACAAGGCATATAACGCTAGATGTATAACTCTATATGATATTGCAGTTTTACATGTCTTTAACAAGAAACTGGATTATAGTCCAGACCAGGTTTTTCCCCCCAGGAAAAGACAACTTTCACCTTTGAGAATGTATGGAGACTTGGCCACATGTTTATTCTTCAGTAGGATCTGAATACTGAGGTCCGTGTAGCTGGCATACATGCGGTAACGGACGAGAAAAGATCCATCCTGACGGTCTAAAACCTGCACCCAGATCCTGGAGAAAGGTTCCGATAGGGATGTGATCTTCACTTCAAATGTATTGGCTCCAGGTGAGATTGTAAAACTGTAGTCCAGAAAATAAATGAAACAGATTAAGAGATGCACATAGATGTTTGACCACTATTATACAGCCATCATTCCCTAGAACCTTCTTGCAGTGCTCAGTGCTGGTTACAAATAAAAAATGAAATCCAGCTGGGGATACACTTATCTCTTCTGCTACAGTCTGTGCATTCTTTATACGTTTCTAGTGTTTGCTGAGGAAACTGTCAAAACCTGTTAAGCAGTTAACTCCATATGGAGTACATGTGGTCCTATATATGTATGAGGTAAGAAGAAAAAAGGGTAAATATGGCTGTATGACAGCAGCATTTATTGCAAATACTGAGTTATTTGTCACCCTGTGACTTTGTTAGATATATATGTGCACATGCACAATTTAGGAGCTGTTCCTTGTTCAGGCTGTGACTGCCAGGAAACCAAAAAGCCTATAATAAGGGTAAATGTTTTTTTTAAATACTTTGATTTGATTAAATATAATTTGGCAAAATTTAGGATGGAGATGTATAATAGTAATCTAGATTATCTTTAAAGAGGACCTATTATGCCCCTTTTTACAAGATGTATATAAGTCTCAGGTTTTCAGAAATGTGTCTGTGAAGTTTCAGCTCAAAATACACCACGGATCATTTATTACACCATGCTGTAAATGCCCCTTTTTGGGTGGAAGCAAAAACACCGTTTGTGTGTCTCTTTAAATGCAAATGAGCTGCTGCTCCCCAGCCCCTTTCCAGAAGAGGGCTGCGCCTTTACAGCTTGTGCTTCGGATACTACTGCAACAACAAATCAGGAAAACCAGCATGACTGACACCATAAATACTGGTGTTCACCCCTATATGTATGAACCAGAATGTATGAATTATACAGACAGTAAGCAGTTTTCGGGTTAAAAATAAAAAAGATGAAATAGCTCTGATCTCTGGGAATACAATCAGAGACAATGGTAACTTCAGCCGCATTAGCCGTGGGAACTGGAGTAACAGAAATTTATGTAGATACCACTTGGGTGTTACCAGGGTGTTATTCTCCTCCTAGACCTAAATACAGTCCTGGTGAACAATGAGATAGGGTTAGGGTTGATACGTGGAATTCTGGAGGGAACATCGGACGGCGTGGCGTGGGGACATAATGATGTGTGCCGTTAATCGTTCTATGTTCTATAACATGTAAAACATGAAAGGAATATTCTAAAAACAACTTATGTAAACACCTTAATCACAATATTGTCTTATTCAGAATAAGGTCAATAAATTGATTACTGCTGTCCATGTAAACATAGTCAATGTTAGTCACTTCACTTGTCAGTGGTTTTAATGTTATGGCTGATCACTGTATTATATTGTGTGATTTTCATCCACAGACATAGTATAGTGCAGACTCAGTATAGTGCGTGAGAGTCGGCGCATGCGTAATGCGTTTCATTTTGATCTTAGATTGGGCAACCCTGTTTTGGATAATGAGTAATGTAAATAGATAACTGACATGTGGCAACAAAATAATATTCATATAATACATTTCTGGATCTAAATTACGCTAAAACGTCTCTCAGGTACGTCTTTGGTTGTACTCTTGTGCGGTGTATTTATGGTGTATTCATTCAGATTCAGCAGGGATCCAATGAGATCAGAAGTTTAACTGAACTTCTTGCTGTGAAGAAATAAAAGTCCACAGGTCTGCTTACTTTTTCCCGGCCTTGTCCACGGATTGGATGAAGAAGAAGCGGGCAGGGAGCACTGCGTTTGCTTCAAGTCCGAGGCCCCACACCAAACTTTTCGAGGCACTGGGAAGTGCGCTGGAGCAGACTGCTACTGTAACCAGGAAAGACAGCGTGCAGTACAGCACAAATCCCGTTAAAGCTCGCCACAGCATTGTCTGATTTACCCGAGGTGTCTAGATCAGACGCTAATGTGATGTCTCCTTGGCACTGAAGGCTCTCTGATTGAAATCAGGTAGCGGTTCCCTATTATTAAGACCGCCACATCGCGTCCTCCAAATCTAAAAGTGCAGAAAAGTTTTGCACTGGAAAACTCACTGTTGATTCTAGTGACGTGTATGTGCACCGGCAGCGTCCTTTTGTGCACGGGAATGCTGCAAGTCAGGAAGACCACACTTTCCTACTAAACAGTATGATACAGCAGCACACTATCTTTCGGTAGTGCACAATGTTGACATACTAGTTAGTAGGATAAGTATGCGGTTTCTGGACGTGGCCCGCTACCTCTCCCCGATGCGCTACATCTGATTGGTCGGCTCCACAGAGTGTGTCAGGTGTGTTCATGAAGCGCACACTTTGCGCAGACCTGCGCAGATTTGACGTATTCACTAAACAGAGCTTTCTGTAACTGATACTATGTCTGATACTATTCATACTTATGTCTGATATTATTCAGACATAAGCAGATGTGCATGTATGTGGGCTGCTATGTCTTACTGATTGACACGGTTATGTCCTACTGATTGACACGGTTATGTCCTACTGATTTACACGGTTACAGATATGTCCTACTGATTTACACGGTTAGATATAGTAGTTTGTTAATTTAGTTTGCCCTTCCCAATAAATGTAATGATTTACAATGCTAGATGGTCGATTGTAGGGTTATAGCCAGTGTTGGGTAAGTTACTCAAACAAAGTAATCCACTACAGATTACTAATTACTACTTTATAATTGTAATCTGATTACATTACTGATTACTGCATGTAAAAAGTAATCAGATTACTAAGTACTACTTTATAATTGAAATCTGAATGCATTACTGATTACTGCACGTAAAAAGTAATCAGATTACTAATTACTTTACTTTCAAAACCTATCAAACCTACAAAAATACACTACAAAGTGAAACTCATAGTTCTTTCAGTAATTTTACTGTGCAATGTATGGCAGTGATCAGAAAAAGTTGGATTTATCATAACACATGCCTCAGGTGTTGTCACTGTTTGTAGAACTACCAGACCGATAAAATATCAAACTTTTCTAACTAGGCTAGTTTGGTGTTGCTAGCCAAGAGGAGGCACAGCTAAACTATGGGTTTAGCTGCTACAGTGCCATGCAGAGTACGTCATCATTCCTTATGCTCTGCTCATATCATGTTCACGTAAACTGGAACTCATATAGACATTTACACACCTTGTTTTTCCTGCTCAGCATCAGGGGATGTTAGTGTTTCAGTTTCAACCCCTTTACTGGTTTAAAAAAAATAGGCATATATCCATTTTTCCTTACTCTGACTGAATTGGCAGAATTGAGAGCTGTGAGCCAATAAGACACGGGTATTTCTATGTATTTTTCTGTAAACCCTTTCTGATTGGTCTAGCCTCCATTCACTGAAGATATAAAATTACAGGCGGTCTTCCTTTACTGATGTCCAGTTCCGTAGTGACAAACCGCTCCAGTTGGAGAATTATTCGGAGCTAAAGAAAAATTCTTCCGGGCAAAACGTTATTTATTTAAAAAATTCATTTTAATTAATATTGTTTTCTTAACAATACATTTGTAACACAAGTAACAATTTTATTGATGTCAGTAACTGTAATCAAATTACATAAATTTAAAATGTAATGCGTTACATTACTGCATTATCAGAAAAAGTAATTAGATTACAGTAACATGTTACTTTGTAACACGTTACACCCAACTCTGGTTATAGCATCCAATTCTGTATTTCTCCAGCATTGCCAACTCTTTTCAGGGGAAAGTTACTATGCTCAAAAAGTCAATAGAAGTCGCCAGATGACGCCGGAGATTGATTTGCATGTTTACTGAATAGTGGTGATCATTTGCATAATAAAACATGTTACACGACGAAGGAATCTTTTCTGAAGACTTGTCAGAAGAATAAAATAGACTAGAATAACACTGCTGGTTGTTAAAAAAACAAAACAATAGAAACCATCACAGAAATTCTAATGGTTTACACTACAAATACCATTACAAATCAACAGCTAAAAGCATTAAAATCATTACCATTACCATTATTGGTCCTTAATGGTATCCACTAGACATATCGTGCCACCAATAGAAGGCAACAGATTACCAGTAGAGACCCACAGGGACCATTACTGTTTCCATTAAAAACCAATACAATTCCCATTAAAACCATTAAACCCATTACAATTTCTATAAGCGTTTCTATTGATTTTTTTCAGCAGGGAAATTTTTTTTATCAGAATATAAATTTGTTTCTAGTACTTGTTTCTAGTAAGTTTTTGGTCATGGTACCACAAACTAATTACTATAACCCAGATGAAAAGAAGCTGTGTTAGTCAGTAGTTGGGAAAGAGACATGAAGGAAAATGGTTTAGCTTGGAATAGCTCACATTTATTACTTGTAAATATAGCCAAGAAGATAGATTAAAAGAAAGAACAAATAACTGCACAGGTGGGACAAAAATGGTGATCAGTGACTGGTCATTTGGGAACATTTGCATGTGCCAGCACGACTCGGTCAGGCTTTACACACTGATGGCGAGTCACCCGAACCTGTTCTCACTGCCAGTATAACCAGCAGCTGTGATATGAGCTGGCGAGCCATATAAGTGTACAAGACAGATGCTAACATCTGCTCAAAAAGTTGCTAGCTTTTTACTAAGTTCTTTTTTTTTTTTTAAATAAAGTCTAAAATTCTAGTGTCATATTCCTTACAATATAGCGATTCCCACCCCCCCAGAGACCAATGCACATAGTTATGTATTCTTTGAATACATATAATTCTAGAGAATTATTTCACTTATTTACTTTATTGTATAAATTCCATCCAGACACACTCTGAGGTCCAGATCAGTATAATGCATGATTCTTTCCTTATTACAAACAAACAAACAAACATACAAAGAATAACCCTGACAATAGATGACACAAATTTCCAATATTTAATTAGATTTTTCATTTAAACAAAACATATTGTGTGAGAAACAAATCAATCTCACATTGCCATGAGTACATCAATCAATGATTATTTCAATTTGATTAGCATCAACATATGTTTCATGATTTTTTTATTTTTATTCCAGTAACCTCTATAATACTACTTTAATATCGATAAGAACAAAAAGTGGTTTATCCATTTAAACGAGACAGACCGTGCCGCATTGTCTGTAGAGAAGAAGGGCGGCTCAGAGTTTGGGACAGAGGGAGGACTACAGAACTACATTCAGAATTTTAGACGCAGTACCATCTTTCAACAGGTAAACATTTACAGAAGAAATCACATCAGTTCCTTGTATGACATTTCTTCCAACTCTCTTCAGGTTCAACTGTACATTTTAATATAAAAGCTGAGAACATAGAAACACAACACCCTGTATTTTTTTGCTGTTAAAAACAAACATGATAATGGTTGAGAATTCTGACTAACGGAATTCTTTATCAGATATATGCACTTTCTTTTAGCTTTGAAATGACGGACAGTCATAGTGGTCATTTTTCTCTAGAATGACATGGCTATTATCATGGGCATGTGTGTTTACTTGGTTAACACTGATGTAGTATATTAAGTTTGGAGTTGCTCACTCCAATATTTAAAAACTTTTAAAGGGATATTTAAGCCTAACTGCTGGCTTTCATGCCCCTGATAAATTTCTTAGCCATGCTAGCTTTTTTTTCTTCTTTTTTTTTTTTTGACTAAACTGTCCTTAAATATTTTGATAACAGATTTTGCTTTGTGTACAGCCTTAGCAGATATGAAATCCTTGTCCTACTGGTTTCTGTTTAGTCTGTTTGACTTGGACAGTACATGTATGAATGCTTTGGCCATTTTTCCATGCAGAAGACATGGAGAGATATGGGATAAAAGATAAATAAAAGATAAACAAAACGTCTTACACAAGCACAACAGGCCAAAGGGAGCATTAAACCAATTACACGTGATATCTCACTTAAAATGAGAATGATGTTGCTCACAGGTAGGCTAATATCTGTGTGAGCAAGATTGTCCCATTGTGCAAGTTTCTCTATGCTCCAGACAACACTCCATACATATATTTAAGACACTGCTCAAAGAACACAAATATTCATGTAGTGTCCCCATGGCTCAGTCTCCGCCACCCTATACATATTAAATCAGAAGACACAAATAAACAATCGTCTGACCTCAATTACTACTGACAAACTCTCTCATTCAAGCTTCATGGATTTGGCAATGGTTTTCCGTACAATATCTTTAGAGTGAGGTACACCTTGACTCGCCAGACTTTGTTACATGTGATCCAAGGCAGCAAAAAAGTCCAGAAAACAACACGACCTAACAGGTCAGCTGAAAATGATAAATTGAACCCCACAAAATTAAAATGAACAAACATTTGAAACTGTAGTGTACTGGAACAGACACAAATGATCAGGAGAACTCTTTGAATGAGTTTAATCTACAGGTAACGGCTTAAAATATCAACCACGGACAGAATAAGTTCATCGCTAGTTTACAGGAAAGATACTTCACCCATCTAGAATATGGCACATGAATTATTACATTGGCTTTATGAATAGAAACACACTCAAGTAAGACCACACAGATACACTCATAGCACATATTGCCCAGTACAGCTTACTTCCCGCTTATACGTCTAAAACCACATCATACATTTCTAGGAGAGGGTGAAGTAACTTGATTCAGTAGTAAAGCTGTTATTCAAGGGACGATTATGTGTTAGCAGCTACTTCGTAAATGCTGTATTGTTTTTAAAGTGGTGCAACATTAAGTTGCATGTGTGATACGTTTGGAGGATGTTGGTGAGTGTGGTTTGTCTTTTCTGTTCTGTAGTGCTGTAGTTTTGAAATAGTTTTTCATGTCTGTAATCAGAACACAAGGGTGGAACACATTGCGTGAATAACTGATGTGAAGACAGAGTGGTGGAAATTTTTAAATAATACATTATTGAAAAGAAGTAGTATGGAGCAATTAAAAAACAGAATTTTGGCCTTATAGCAATGCAGGTATACATTTTCCCTTTTTATTTATATTTTATCGCTATTTCAAAAAATATAAAGTTTTTGTCATAGGATTCTGGTATTGGCTTATATTATTAAATAAAATTATGTTATTCTTTTATTTCCCTTTGTTTTAAAGTAACATGCTGCTTTTGAATATGGCAGTTTTATGTTTTTATAGGTCATCCATTTTTGTTTCATGCAGTCTTGTTTTTTTTTTTTGTTTTTTTAAAATAACTTTAAAGTCTCTACACAGCAAGAGCCAATTTTCCTCCTGTAAGAAGACCCCAGCCCCTGTACATGAATGAAGGATGGTCTAATCCATAACGTATTAAGGGAGGAACCACCCCAAAGTTGTTAACGCTAATGGTATCTGTCCATCAGTTATTATCTTCAGTCTGTCAAACCAGTCTGATTAAGAAGTATAGTCCTGTATACATAGCCCAAAAGAGAAGGAACAGCCCTAAGCTCCTCTCAACCTCTCTTTTAAAAAGTGAAGGTCCATGGTCCAGAGGAGTGTCCTCTTGTGGTTGGTGAGCAGAATTAGCCTTCATCCAGGCTAACACATTTAAAACTGATACCACTTCTTGTCTTTGCATTTCAGCATCAGCTGTGGAAGACAGTGAAAACCCACATACATATATTAGTATGAAGATAAAATTAGCTCACATTATATTACTTGATTTAGTTGACTTTGTCTTGACACTCCTTAAACACAGAGGTAAGTGTAAAATTCTTAGGCAGTTCATAACAAGTATTATACTGTATTGGCTCTATAGTTCTTAATACCCAAGAGATTTAGTCAAAATACATACAATGCTTCAGTGATTTAACCCTTTACTGCACGTTGTTACCATATGGCAACAATTCATTTTTCTCCAATTTTTTGATAATACAAAATTACTATTTTCCTATGTACCTGGAAAAAGGGGTCGTTTAGCCTTGATATGACAAAAAATGCTATGTCACATGACCAGGAAGTGCTGTTTGCACTTCCTTTCTGCAATCACATGGCATGGTCATCATCGGTGGACTCTCAAAATTGCATAAATTTGTCAATATTTTGGCAAAACTACTTAAAGGAAAAAAAAAAGAAAACTATCTGAGCTAAGTTAAAATTTGTTTTTTTTCTTGTCATTTAAGCAAGTTTATATATTCTGAGTATTCTTTTAAATGGTAAAATGTCATTGTTGCCATATGCACCTGTGGTATGTGCAATCATGAATTTAAACAGGCCTACATAGCACAAAAGACACCAGGCTTCTGTAATAGTATATTTAAAAAAATAAAAAAAAATCACATTCAATGTAAGAAAAATTGTTGTAATTTCAGACATTTTGCAATTGCACCTTATTTTCTAAATTTTATGTTTCAAGAGAAAGAATGAATAATTCAAGAGAAAGAATTAAAGAGATACTTAACCCAGAATGTTTAGACCTAAGTTTTGTATTTATTTTCAGTAAGTAAATCCATTCACATACCTTTTAAAACTGTAATTCCTTTTTAGAAGATATAACTTTTACATGCTTACTAGTTGGCAAAAAAAAACCTCTGCAACTTATAGTCTGGAAAATGCTGTAACTGTAATCTCATACATATTGTGTTATTTTTGACTATATGATACTTTCCACCATTGCATATTGTTGCATATTTATCAACTAACCCCCCCCCAATAAATAAAATAATAAATTCACATTAAAAAAAAAATATGACTTGAACTAATTCAAATAATAAACATCCATAAAAAACATTTTTGATGTAAATGTAATACATCATGCAGTAGAAAGTTAAATTTAACATGCTAAATATAGTAATTCACTAAGTGTACTTGAATTTAATAGGAATAGTAAACTCTCAGAGATGTGATTTGAGTTCAGAGTTGGGATGGCTTTAATTTAAGGGCAGAAAGTAGGACCCTGTTCCATTCATTTGGCCACACCTCTCCTTGAGGGGATAGGTTGTGGTTTTGATCTGGACCCTTAATGGCAGATAATACACTTTCATTCAAGTATGACCTGAGCTGTTATGCACAAACAAATTTTTTGCTCTCCTTTCCTATTTTGTATTACCTCATGAGCATGTTTGGAGAATGTCTCAGCACCAGCCATCATTTGAGCCGTCCTCTCCTCCAGCTCTCCTAGTCTCTGTCCTCTCTCATCCAGGGCAATTCGAGCTCGGGCAAGATCACCCACTGCCCCACCAGCTGCTACCCGTAATGTCTCCACACTGCCCTGGCCTGGTATATGCTGGGCCAGACTGCGAGAAGCCTTCCCTGCTGCTGCCTCACCAACTATACATAGGTATATTAAGAAATTCTTTTTTCTGTAGTTAGTCACAAGTAAAATCACACAGATGAATGAGAGGTGCACTCACAGAGTTCTTCTCGGTCAAAGGTCTGTGCGTTGCCCCCAAAAAATCCCTTCAGGAAGCCTCGGTTCTGTGCCTCAGGGGTCTCAATGGGTGTGAAAAGCTCCCCTAGCATCTCCTGCAGCCAATCAATTGGGTCAGTCAGTAAGCTGTCAGTGAGCCATACATTTGCAAGTGAGTGAAGTATGTTGCGTGCATGATTTATTACGATATAGAGGTACTATGAAATTCACAGACAACACATAATTTTGAATGCCTGCTTCTCAGACACAATTTGAGGCTGTGCTTGAACTAAATCATACTGCAGACAGGAACTCTCTAGATTTCCATTTATTCCATCACTAGACTAAAGGAGGGGGAGGAAAACAGCTTGCAAGGTGCACCAGGGCTCAGCTCAGCAGAGCTCAAAGCATCTATGACAAGCATGACATTTCACTTCAATAGGCACCATCACTGCCCTCCCCACACACACTTTAAAACTGAGCACACTAATGCATGATCACACATTCAGTCATGCACACAGCACAGACGCTCTCTCTCTCTCTCTCTCTCTCTCTCTCTCTCTCTCTCTCTCTCACACGCAAACACACCTGCAAATTATCACACATCTCCTGGCTGTAGGTGATGCGCTGTATTTCTGTTGGAGAGCTCAGGTAGAGAGCCTGACCACCATTGGTGAAGCAGAATGTTCTGGCAATGCGCATATCTGTTAGTGGCAGGTAGTGTACATCCAACAGGGGCCGTAAACTTGGAAGGCTGCAACATAAATGCACAGAGACTCAAACCACAAGGATATTAAATCAAGCATCGGCGGCATTGAAAGAGGACATGTTTTGTCTCTTTGTCTTTTGCAAACCTGAACTAAAATCCTTTTAGTTATTATATAAAAACAATAGAAAGACAATAAATTCGATCAAATAAGATATACATCAATAATCTGTTCATTGTTCAATAAATAGCACTGAGAGGGATCACTGCTTGGCAGTACCAGTTTATTGATTGCATCCCGGGATAACATTAGGATTAAGAGTGTCTCAGAATTAGGACTAGGATTAGGGAAATCAATGCATCTAAGGATTAAAGCTTTAAGGGGTTGGATCAGTGCCAATGTTGAAGGAATAATCAACATTACTATTTATTGCTAAAATAGGAGTGAAAGCATTTGAACAGAGCAAAATATTTTGTGGCTGGAAT
>JANDJT010000199.1:16455095-16479135 GCA_024331685.1 Stegophilus panzeri | reverse complement strand
TATATATAGAGAGAGAGAGAGAGAGAGAGAGAGAGAGAGAGAGAACTAGGGCTTACAGCTCCTTTCATAGCCACATTCAGTAAATATAACCTGCATGAGTCTTAAAAGCCTGAACTACATATTAGTTCACTCCCTGGTCCATTCAAACCCCAGGCAAACTTTAATCATTATTGTTATTTAGTTAAGTATTTCCACTCAAACAAAAGTCTTTATCCTCACAGTCCATTCTTCTTAAAGTACAAATCAAACCTCCTGAAAGAAGGTGTTTATTACTCCATTATGACTAGCGCAGAGTGTAAAAAGGCATTTGTAAAGAAGTAAAATGCTCAGCCCTCAACCGAAGCATGCGAGAAAGCCCAGGAGAAAGGAAGGAGCAAAAAGTGGAATTCAAAAAAAGTCAGTGAGAGACAGATTTTGTAGATTTGAAAAGATAAACAAATGATCCAATCACAATGAAGCAACACCAGAGAATGGTCCAAGTCAGTGCATGGCTGTTCAGAGCTAGAAGATGATCCAATCACAATGGAGCAGGCGTTTCTATACTTAAAGAATGGTCCAATAGGGTTAGAGTGTGGTTATGCTGAGGTATAAAATGGTCCGACTTGGATGGAGCAAGGCCATTTAGGGATACAAAATGAACTAACCGCGATAGAGTGAAAGCAAAGTTTTCAGAGTGACGCTTTTCCAGGTAAAGAATGGGTATGAAAGTACAAACTACCTTTGTAAACACTTGCAAAATGTACACATTCAACAAACTGAAAGAAAGATGATTTCAGAGACCTCACACAGAAAGAAAGTGAGTACACTGGTGTCCGCCGTTCATTAATCTTGCCCAATGAGAGAAAGTGAGCTATATATGGTATTTAAATAAAAAAAAAGCAACGAGCACAAAAGAACTAAAGTTCCTCTGCATGATCTCAATAACAGTATGAGGAGAAAGGCAGATGAGTCGAAAGAAAGGAAAAAAGTTCGAAGAAAAAACTGCTCGCTTTCGGCCTACCGTACCAAGATCACTCTTAAGATCAGTGGGTAGACTTAACTTTCTGCCTGGTCCCTTTACTGAAACAAAAGAAACAGGAAAGAAAGAGGTAATTAATCCATTAAACAAAAAGCAAAATGGTGTTTAAAACGGAACAACAACAACAACAAAAAAAATGAAACGAAACAAAATAGGAAAAAGTAAAGAATAAGGTAAAAGAAAGTCAAATATTTGTAAAAGAATCAACATTCACACATGCAGCGGTGCATACCTGACCATGCTAGTTCATGCTTAATCACATCTAACCACCAGAAAACAGAGATTCCACTCTACTCTACTATTTAAAACACACAGACGTATAGATGTACAGCCTTTTGCAGAACAATATTTTGCAAAAATGAAAATGCATTGAAAATATCTGTGCTACTTGTTCTTGAATGTACGTTTGGGATTCAGTGTGGTCTGGTGGAGCTGTCACAATACTAGAACCACAAAACCACAACCAAACAATGAAACCATATGAAACAAACACACACATTCACACACACACACACACACTCACAGACTTACTGCTTTTTAAAATATATCAAAATATAAAGAAGAAATGAATCAAAAGGCAACATTTTGCAAGCATTTTGCAGCAATACTGCAAAGGTAAGAGGCAGTTAAGAGACATGTTACTGGATGTTTGATATATTGTGGTTGGTAATACTGCTGACAAGAGACACCATGAATTAAAAAAAAGAATTCATTGGAAGAAGCTTCTTAAAATGAAGTCTTCACATATTATCGCTGCTGCTGCTGCCAGAGCTGGAAAGTGCTGAGACAGTACTCCGGCTCATATTTGAGAGCTGAAACACTACGTAGTCACATTTCATAACCATAATAATAACAACCAAAGCAAATCCTTTGTTTTGTTTTGTTTTGTTTTGTTTTATTTTTTTTACTTCTGATTTGCACAGTGTATTTTGCACAACACAAAAGATTTTGTATTAGACAAAAACTGACCGTTGCTAAGCCCCCACCCCACTGGTTACTGCTGCTATGTCCAAGAAGTTTTCCAGTCTAGCGTGTCAACTATGGGGTAGTATTTAACGAGAATATAAAAAAAATTACCAAAAGAAAATGTATAGTACTTTTTTGGAACCATACAATAACGGTCGAAGAATAAAAGCTACAGCCAAAAAATAAACTAGTCCATGTATGTATGCACTGTTCAGGTACTGCAGAGAGGTGAATGTATGATTATATGCATATAAGGATAATGTTTAGTGTGAAAGGGTTTTATTTATCACTCTGCAGTGACTAGTAATTGAATTTCTACATACATTATGTGTTAACAAAGAACTTTGAGGGGTTACCAAATGAACAACTATGTGTCTGATTCATGAAAGAACATCCGAATGAACAGCTATTTATGCTTCTACCCACTAGTCCCTTATTTACATATGTACTGTATGTGACACACCCCATTTTATCCACATATACATGTAATTCATATTTAAGATCCAGATCAGTGTGTTATGGTACTACTTGATGAATGAGCTGATAAAGATTAATTCTGATTCCTATGGTAACACTAAACCCCATTACCTGTATTTGTGGTATAAGCATGCACAATTGTGATTATTAACACTATTTACGTTTTTAAAAAATTGTTATTACTTATATTACTCTGCTTACTATATTGATTTTGATTATTTAATTGCAAATCCAGCAAAAATTTGCTGTTTAAAATATCATGCTCTCCCACCAGACATGAATTTGATCAAAGCTATATATGGCAAAGATGAAACTGATGAATAAGAAAACAGTTTGTGATCAGATCAGCACTGATGAATGGGCTGATGTGAATTTATGTTTCCGCCATAGTAAGCTCAGCCTTCTTCAGTGTTGCTAAATTTCCAGAAACAAGCATGGTCCTGAATGGACACAAAAGCTACAATGGTTGTATTTCTTATGAGTTTTTGACATTTTTATTACTATAATATAAGAAAAGACATGCAATTATAGAGGCAATTTATCTAAGAGTCTGAAAAATGTGTCCCTGTGCTGTCTTAAATGACAGTGATATAAACTGCTTGGGCTTCTGGAGTCATGGTGATAAAATGTTCGTGTATTTTCAGCTCCTGACATCACAAGTTCCTCTGTGTCAGGTCGGCAGATTTCAGGTGACAGAATGAAAATCATTTTGCCACCAAAAAAAAAAAACATGGTCTGTTTTAAGTAGTAACGTGAATCACACCAGCAGCCGTACCATGTGTGAGGAAAAGAACCTTAGTTCTTCGGGACTGAGTGAAATGTCCTTTAGCATATAAGCAGCACTGCCTTTATATACATACAGTGCCACTGATGATAAACAGTATGACCCTGGGGTTAGGAAAGTGGCCTGGGCTTGCTGGTGCATGCTCCTGTGGTGAGTATAGGCAGGTGGTACACAGTGCCCTGAGGTAGCTTTCCTCACTCAATCTTTCTTTGACTGCTGCTTGTAGAAGAGACAGAGGGGGATTTGGACATAAATAGTAGTGCTCTTGTTCTGTGTGGCACAGGGGAAATTGCTCTTGTATGCAGCAGTAATTGAAATTTGCAGAATCAATAACCCATGCCTTACAGGTGGAATCCCTCCCATTACGCCTGCTGATGCTGATAAGACTTAGTGTGTATTTGTGCAAGCCAGACAGAGAAATCGGCAACGGTTTTCTCACCGTGTATGAACCTTGCAAGTAAACGTATATATTTACATGTAATGTATACATAACATATACATTTATTGTTATTTGCAGAAATCCCTTATTGTAATCTGTAGGCACAGTTCCATTGGCAGTGGGCTGGGATTTGGTGACATCACTGCCGGACATGCATTGTGCGTGTTGCATAGTTAATCTTTCATGGTGTTCATGAATTCATTAGAGTCGAGGACTACAGGAAACAAACATCAGGCCAGAATCGTGCCTGAGGATGACTCAAATGATTGGAAGGGTAAATTAGGATCCTTTTCATGGGATTCTTTGTCAAATTGCTCTGTGTCACCCTGTAATTTACATGAATTACTGATATGATTTTGTTGTTTTCAGCCTTCCCAGTTCTTCTGCTCCTCCAAAAAACATGCTGGCATATTGGAGCCTTACCGCATTTTCATTCATTCATTCATTCATTCATTCACTCAGAACCTTCATTTCACCTTTTTCCATCTTGATTTTTTTGCCTCATATGTACCCAAGGCATGGTGTACTCTTAAGCCAGTTGTCACCAACCCTGTTCCTGGAGCTCTACCTTCCTGAAGACTTTACCTCCAACCATAATCATGCCCACCTGAACATCTAATCGTTGCCTTAAGAAGTTCTTGATCAAATAAAACAGGTGTGTTAGATTTTCTTGGAGATGAAACCTGCAGGAAGGTAGATCTCAAGGAACAGGGCTGGTAACTGTCTTAAACCATTTGTGCTGCTCATAATGCATTCCGTCCTCATGGAGAAAAAGAGGCTCAGTTGAAAGAAGCAATATTTCATTCCTTTTTACAATTATGACAGTTTATTCACATGAACACACTTTTATGACCATAGTATTATAAGGTTCTATCTGCATCAATCTTCATTCTCCATCCAGATGGAACCATATAGTACTAAGGCAACACTTTTTACACTCTCAGTAGAGACACTTAAAAAGTACTAAGGAAATAGCACGAAATAAATATCAAGTGCACATGCAGTTTTGCCATTCTTTCTACCATGCTCAGGACACAGCCTCACAGTCCTTGTGCATTCATTCAGTGTTTGCTTGCGAGGTTACATGAGGTTAGGTTGGCAACTATTGGAAAAACAGCTAATTAGCAAGATTTACAGGCTAGGGAGATAAATATTGTAGCACCAATGGAAAATTTTTGTGATGTCTACTGTATATTATATATAAATGATAAGAATATTATAGAATTATGAGACAAGAATTTTGCGAGAAACTTTTAACAGTGGTGTAGCTGCCTCTTGTTAATGTTTTGGATGATGATTTAATTCCAAAGCCTGATCGTAATTAGCTGATGCAAAACCCATATCAACACAGGCAGTCTGCAAAATAAAATGCAAGAGAACATCTCCATAATTTCCACCAGCACATACATATACAAGCATGGATGAGGCGTGGCGCTAAAGAAAGGCAAGCGAGCGTCCATGAAATGAACTACGAGCGATACGTCGGTCTTTCAGGCTCACGCTTTCACTCTCTCAAACTCATTTTCATCCATCTGGACCTCAATTCCTAATCCTAAATGTGACCTTAGATCAGTTAACTCATTCATTTCTCCCTTTCTTCTGTCTCTTTCTCTGTTCCTGCACCTCTTCTAGTGTTTTATTACACAGTGATGCCTGTGAAGGCAGCTTTCATGACCACTCATCATCCTCCTCTCTTTCACACACACACACACACACACACACACACACACTCACAACTGTACCCATGCCAACAACCACCCACACGCCTCCCACACACCTGCACACACATAGAAACTTGACATCGTAGAGCTGCGAGAGCAGATGAGAAGCACTAGCAGCTATGTACAGCTAGGTAACAGGCACTACAAGCATGACTACTCCTACAGCAGCATGCCATCAACCATCCCTCTCACCCCGGTCCATGTGTCCTGGGTCTTACCATTGTCCAACAGGTAAAAGACCGGACTGTAATGGCTGGCACGTAGATTGGACACGGGCTCCGCCGTGCCCCGAGGCTCATTGTGTACGTAGGAGGAGTAGGGCACTGGAAATCAGAGAGCCACAACAAACACACACATGCACATATAAACACATAATCAGGCCTACACATGAGCAAATTACATCCAAATTTTGTGCAATTCTGAAGATTATGTAGAGGAACTTGTGTTAAAGGACAATTATTAAGTTTGTTTTAAAGTACAAAAGAAACATTATTTAAGGGGAAAAAAAAATATATCCATCAAAGCTAAAATGTCAGTGAAAAACTGCCAGTACCAAAATCTAATGTAATCATACAGTCATGGGAAGAAAAATGGTAGTAGAAATGCCAGTAATGGTGACGCATACAAACTAATTTCTCCTGAAAGAACAGTACTCTCCCCAGTTTAAGGGAAAATTCAGTACACACTTTTGAAGTTTGTGATTTCATGCCACTAAACACCCAGAAATTATGCTTAAAGTGTTGGAGTTGCTGTTTCATTTTATGATTTGTATCGCAGACATTTTAAGCATTATCAGGTTTGATTGAATTATGAAAAATGAATGAAGATTCTGATCTGAAACGTGCATGCACTGAGCACAACTCGGGCCCTAAAAACTTCAATTCCTACCAAATATAGCGGTTGTGTTTCAACCTCACAGCTGAGCCACATATAACGAGCATGTCTAAAAACCTTCCTGCCCATACCTGTCACCTTGTCATCTCTTGTCCTCTCGTATTTTTCCAGAGCCTTCTTCTTCGTTTTAGTTGGAACCTTCTTTTTCTAAATATAACCCAGTGGGTCATCATCAATGGCTGACATTTCAATTTATTAGCCATCTGGCAGAACACCGGAGTCAACACGAGGTCAGAGCGAGCCGCAGAAGAACTTGACAACCCCGCAAACAACAAAGCACAACAACGACACACACCAGCCGGCACCCTGAGGGAGAACTTCAAAGAGAAACGCAGCCCCAATTACTGAAGCTGATGGAGAGTAGGACAGAGAGCCAGGCGAGAAAAAGACAGACAGCAAATCACCAAGGAACAGAGATAGAACTTAGACCAGTGGAAAGGTTTCACAACTGCAAATAATACCAAAGTGCTAATTAAAGCTGTTGTTTGTGCAGTATCGGTAAGGTACCAATAGTGTCTCACTATCTCAATGTATCCCAAATGCTAGTTTACACAGGGACCTGGTGCAATTCTGTGGTTTGCAGGTGTTACTCCAGCCTTTATTTTTTTCTTCCTTCTCCTCTGAGAAAATTACAGAACAAATTACCTACAGTTTTTGACCAGCTCTGTTGTGGTCTGATAACTGCAGTCCCATTGCGATAAACACCTCTATGATTTTGCAGAAAAAAGCTGCTGCTTTTTTTGACAGTTGTTGTTCAGCAGTATTTAGCCACCTTGCACCCATATGCTTATTTGACAGTTCCTGAACCATGCTGAATGCTTTAAGCGTTATTTACCACTTAGTAACTTTGCCTCCAGTCTACATTGGGTTCCTGTTTAGTGGGAGAATGAAAATAAAGTCAGCATTACTCTTCATTACTATTTCATGTTCAACTTCATTACATTTAAATGTCGCATTTGTAATCTCTCTACTCACTCATATTGAGTTCATTTAGATTAAGGTCATCAACCACCAAATCAATAATCTGTCCTGGACTGAGAGATGAGCCAAAAGAATAGAAGAGATCAAGCCATGGAATTTTCTTTTTCAAAGAATAAAATGGAGGAACTGGCAATTATAGCAGAGTTTTTCACTCACAGTTACAAAACATAAACAAGGTAGTTAGCTAAATTTACCAAGAGGTCCTCACTGCAGCCTGTAGCACAATGACATGTTGGAGGCTTACACACTACACAGTCTTTAACTCGGAGAGAGCCCTGGCAAAGCATTCCTGATCCCCAAATGCTGCTCTCTCAAGAACTTTGTAACTATTTTATATGGAAACATGAGCAAAAAGAGAAATAAGAGAAAATGTGGAGGAAATATTGGTTGGGGAGATGCGAGCTGTGAGGATTGTCTGTTCTGCAAAGAAAACTGGAGGTACATTGCAAAAAACGTAGCTCATTTTATACTGTTTGCTGCCAGGAATCATGTTTGTTTTTATTTTTTGCTGTTCCTAACAACCATTTGGGAAGGACATGTCAGATAATTTCTTATCAAAGTATTATTATTGTTATCCCATTATCCCACACTAAAAGATGATAAAAATGGATTCAGGGATGTGCTGTGCATGACATCAGATGAATTTGATTTCCTTTCAAACTCTTTGTTGCTCAAACTATGCAAGCAGTCAAGTAGTTGCCAAGCTCAGGGCTAAAGTCACCAAGCACCAGAATTAATCAGCAGCTAGGAACTCAGGGCTGAAATCATGTAGTGTTCACTAAAACAATCCTGAAAACTGGATAATACCATTGGATACAGTACATGCTAAAACACATGCCCAACAAAAAAGCAACAGCTGCTCAAGGATTTTCTTCATTCATAATTCATTTTCTCAGGCCCAGGGCTTTTTGCAGACTCATAGTGAGGCCTGCAACTGAAAAAAAAAAAAAAAAAAACAACTGGAAATAATATCATAGTATGGTGAAATATTCATGGCAGCGTTCTTTTAATATAATGCATAAATATTTCCACCGAGTGATGATTTTTGAATCATATCTCCCACACATAATACTTATTTAATACACTATTGTGCAGTCACTTAAACACCTACAGTAGACATAAACACACGAATAGGTGGTACCCACTCACCTACATTACCCCAGCACACACACACACACACACACACACACACACACACACACACACAACTCTGTACTTTAACCATTAGTTGCAGGCTATAGAACTTTGCTAGTGGTCCCCTGTGGTCCTCCTCATTCAAGCAGACTACACACAGTAGAGAGAGAAAATACATCAAAGCCATGACTGCTACAGTCAGAAACGCAGAGAGAGAAAGAGCAAGAGTGTGAGAGAGAGAAAGAGAGAGAGAGAGAGAGAGAGAGAGAGAGAGAGAGAGAGAGAGAGAGAGAGAGAATATGTACTTTATTGGCTAAAGAAAGTGAGGTTTCATTTCAAAAGCATCATGCATCAAAGCTACCATATCCTTGAGATATTCAACAATGTTATAAAAAGGCAAATGTGAAATTTGCATGTTCAAGAATATAGATGTCATTCATTCATTAACTGCTTTACCCTTGTTAAGGTTGTTTTGGATCCACAGCCTATCCCTGAAACACTGGATGGTAGTTGGCAATTAATCTGGACTTCTTGATGAATGTATAAGTTTATTATGAAAAAAAAGTCATGGTCTTCTAGGGTTTCAGGTAATTTCGTTAGTATCAGTAGTGGAAGTGGTTGCTTTTTGAATACTGTGTTTATGTACGTGTCTGTAGTTTGAAGCAGGGCTGATGCCCCATTTCACTGTGTACTCAAATATTAGAACAAAGTCTGTAAAGTATTGACCTCTATATAATCAAGTGGGTGTGCTTTTCAAGTTAAATGTGGGCGTGGTTACCTGAGGTGGGTGATTTGCTCCGTTCCAGGTCCAAAGATACCTGGTTATCGGAAAGTTCAGTAAGGCCTGTTGCAGCCAATCAGAGAACAGAGAAAGTAGAACACAGGAAGAGGGAGCAGACAAAAAGAGCAAGTGACTTCACATACACACACACACACACACAAAAAAGATCAGATATATCATAATAATGATGTTAGGGTGGTGCACCTATAATTCTGGAGTAAATAGGGTTTTGTTTGGGCGCTCTCTTTCTGAATTCACTGAGAAATCATATCACTTTAATTTTATAGATACGTATTAATTACTACAATTAAATACAGTGCTATGTTATGATATTCTACTGAAGTATATTACAGTACTATAATCAGGCATAGAGGCTGACAGTGACTGTATGTAAAACTCTATCCAGTCACTAATGGCAAAGACGTATAAACAATTGTGCACGACCACATCATAGGGCCAGTGTGTGAAGGTGTGTGAGAGTGTGTGTGAGTAAACATTCACTGCACAAATATGATGAGGCCTGCATTGCAACGGCATCCATCACATTATATATTTTTGGGCATGTGAGAAAGAGAGACAGAAAAAGAGACAGAGAACATTTCCTCACGAGGGGGACATTATCATAGGACTAACTGTTGAAAAAAATGCATGAATTTATATTAGGCATGTACTTTATGTATAGCATTATAATCCATGGCACTGAATGCAGTGCAAGCCTCATTTAGCAACAAGAACAGCAAACACAGCAATCAGGGTTGAGGAAAATTGATACAGTGGCATAACTGCTATCCATAACCACTATAGTGTTATAAAAGTTATAACACAAAAGACTTCTTCATACAGAAATGTTGAACTTAATGCTTCTGACAGCTATGAAGCTAGCTTTCAAAGTGCCCGGCTCTTGACAATGAAATTAATTATCGTATTTAAAAATTATATATATATATAAATATGCATGCCTAGAAGAATTAAAGCCCAGTTAATGCAAAAAAAGGGTAAATGAATTATTTGTTTGTGCCAGCTAAGAATATTACATATTAACAATGTGTAAATTTTTATTAATGTGAAGTTTTATTAATGTTCTTAGTGGCTGGAGAATTTCTGAACCCTGATTGGTTCTCTAGCAATTGACAAATGCTTAGCAAGAATACAGACCATGAGGTGACTGGATATTAAGCATTTCTTCCTTATATACTATAGACACATTGGTACTTGAATTAACCCTTAAATAAATAACTTGGGTCTCAGTTGTTTGTTTTTGGGTTTTTTTTGGACCTACAGAATATTCCACAACTGCTTTGTTTGAAACAAAATGACAATTGTAAATGATACCTTATGATTTCTGTAGGATAGGTGATTGAAAAAATTGATTAAAAAAAGCATAATATGTAATATGTAACTCAGTATGTCCTTAATTTAGTTTAAATCTATTAAATTTGCAGCACAATGTTTAATAGAAATTTTTTTTAAATTAAAGCCATAAGAGGCTATGGATGGAACCTGTTGGCAGAGCACGCCTTTATTTAAGGGTTAACATTATACATGCTATTCTCTTAATCTTATTTTACTCTTAATATTGTTAATCTTAATATTAAGCTCTAACAACCCCCCTTTAATTTCTAACACAGTTACTAGCTTGAGCATGTCATGTTTTCATGCTAATTCAAAACCTAATATCTGCATTATTTAATCATACTATTAATCCATCAATCAATTAACATACAATCACCTCATGTACCCCCACCCTCCCATGCCATCTGTGGCCACTGCATCCCCACCGATGGCACCCATGGCGGCATCTCCAGTCACTTACTCTGGTAGGAGGTACGGATCCGTTTCTTTGAATCTGAATAAAAGTTAGACAGGCCACGCATGCAAATGTCTGTGACAGCGCCCCCATGCCCAAGCACCGCCACCCACGAGAGAGAGAGAGAGAGAGAGAGAGAGAGAGAGAGAGAGAGAGAGAGGACAGGAGAGAAGAACAAAAAAGGCTCCGCGTGAAAAAGTTGAGTGTGACCGCGGTCGCAGCAAGTTCACTGTTTAATGAGTGGGTGCGAGAGAGAGAGAGAGAGAGAGAGAGAGAGAGAGAGAAGGAACAGAACTGTGAAAGGGAAGAATGAGAAGTCTGTGTGTGTGTGAAAAGGAATTATAGGATACAGAAAAATACTAAACTCTGTCCCTGACTTTAGACAACTTGCACACTATTCTCGACTGAACTTTTTAACAACGTTCATTTAAAAAAAAAAAAAAAGTAAGGTAAGATGTATAACATAACTCTTTTAAATAGTACTGAACGAAATATTAGTGACATTTTCGCCATATTATTAAAGACACATCAATTTAATTCTCAGGAGCAGAAAGGAACACATTTTAATCTGTCACAACAGTGCATCACTAGCTTCTATTGAGTCCTAATGACGTTTCAAGACTGGACTCACAGTGACATATACAAGTGTAAACAGCAACAAGAGCAGAGTACTGTATCATACATGGAGAAGAACATGAAATGAAGGAAGCATCCGTCTTATTCTTAATCTCCTTATGCAAATAAATGAAAAGATAAAGACAGCACAGTGTTCTCATTTTATGTTGTTTTCTGTCTTTCTTTCTTGCTTTCTCGCCTGACTAAAAAGTAGAGGGTGTGGGTGAGTGCTGAACCAACGTCCTTCTCTATTTAAGAGCTTACATAAGCAGAGGATCAAAACCACCGCTTGCCAGGACTAAATGACCCTTCTGCCCACCTCTGCATCTCCACGCTGAGCGCCATGCCGGCTCTGGCTCTTCAGTTTCTAAAGATGCAGATGCCTGAAAAGACAAATCTGAGCGACTGCTGTGAAAGGAGCCAGCATGGCCGCTTATCTGCAGCATTCTTTTGATGGACAGATTCTTGAACTTATTGTGTCTTCTTTTCCTGTGCTCTATGGGCCTGTGCACGAGTGTTGTTAGCATGTGAGATGCGAATGTGGGTGAGTGTATTTATGTGTATGTGCGTGTGTGTAATGTGGGTAGGGGTGAAGAGGAGGAGCAGAGTGGTAGAGGATCAGTTTGGATTAGTAGAAGTGTGTCCTTGTGACAGCATGAGCTATTGGCTCTGTCAGAAGTCGTGCTCAAGCAGAATATCAAAATGGACAACATGCACGGAATGCAAATCCGTAACTGCGGCCTGTCTCATGCAATCAGAGAGTGAGAGAATGTTTCTGATTGTGTGTATGTGAGTGAGTGTAAATTGTGTGGGAGTGTGACGGAGCGAGACAGAGAGAGACACAAGACTGACAGGAGGCAGAGAGACAAGACAGTGAAGTGACACTACATATGTCTGTTATGTAATTGAATGTGTGTGTGTGTGTGTGTGTGTGTCTGTGTGTGTGTGTGTGTGTGTGTACCTGACGTGGACTGGCGGCTCTTGCGTGGGGAACGTGTGAGGCGTTGGAAGGGGTCAGCTGAGCCATACAGCTCCAGAGTGCTCATGCACACTATCACTGTCTTCTGCAGATAATCCACCACTGCCAGACCATTACAGTTACCTACAGCTAACCTACACACACACACACACACACACACACACATACACACATGCGCACACACACGGAGACACATGACAGCCAAATCATCAGTAAATAACATAGCAATTCAAATAGAGGCACACCAACAGATGTCTCTGTCAGCAGGCTCCACCCTCTCCTTTCACTCTAGCAAAATGATTGGCTGTTTCTCAGCTGCTGCTCAAACAAACAGTGTTTATGTTCGTGGTTTGTAAATGGCCGTGGGCAGCTGCATTTGCTGAGAGGAGCTCATTTAAATTCAAAAAGCCTTTTATATTGGCTGCCATTCCAATAGCTCCATCCTTTGATCAAATTTGACCGATGAACAACTTGTGCTTTTATGGTTGATTCAAAGAGAAGGTTAAGGACAAGTTCCTGTTCACATTCAATGAGAGTACGGTGTCCATTTCGCAGATTACATCAGCTTTCAGCATTTATTATATGAGCAGTATAAATGATAAGACAGGGGTGCAGCTCCAGGGGCCCCGGTTCCAGCTTGATTTCAGCTGAGTTCTGCATGTTCTCCCGATGTCTTCATGGGTTTCCACTGGGTTTTCCAGTTTTCTCCCATCTTCCAAAAACATGCCAGTGTTAAACTGTACTCTTAATTGCCCATAGTGTGAATGTGTGTGTTCGCGGTGGCCTGTGATGGACTGGTGTCTTACCTAGAGTGTATTTCTGCCTTATGCCCAGTTTTCTGGAATCCCTGACCAGAACAATGTGCTCACGGAAGATGAATGAATGAATGAATGAGTGAATTACTGGAGAAAGACTCAAGGTAAGCCATGTGTTAAAGGGGCTACTCACAGACCGTAGGCGGAGTTTAAATCCAGGCTGGTGATTTGCTGAGGTGGCTCTCCGTCAACCCATAACAACTGGATAACAAGTTCAGCTTGGTAACCAGGGGGCATCCAGATTATGCGATCTTTTACCCTGAGAAACATTGTTAAATATATATGACACAAATAAATTGATAGTGAAGTGCCTCCACCGTTGATCAAGGACTAAACTGTCACAGTTTGAAACTGTCTAAAGCTTTGCCCTGTTTGTCAATAATGCAACAGCCATCCGTAGCTGTGAGTCCCAGATACCAAGATAATTGGCCCTACTTTCTGGGAGGGAAAACTATGTCCTTGTTTCTCTTTTCCCCTGTCAATTAGTGTGACACTAGCCAATCACAGGGACTTAAATAAAGGCAGTTAGAGCCTCACCCTTGTTTTGTAGCTGTCATGTGATTGGGTAATGGGATGGGAAGTGGCAACAAGTAAATTAGGATTATGTTCCAGCTAACATGCTACCCCTCATAAAAGTTTAAGTGAGTTGTCACTCACTTTAGGCAGGGGATGCGGTCTCTCACACTATCCGGAGTGTTACTGCGCGGGCTGGGCGGCTGGGGAGAGTGAGCGCCCATGTCTGTTACACACGTATTTTCTGTGTCTGATGGTGAGATTACATCCTCCACGTCACACTGCAGACGTACTTCCAGAGCCTACGGGAACAAAAACATATCCAGCCATGTATAAATATAAAGATGCAGTGCATTTAAGCAAGCAATGTACAGGTCTGAAACCACACATTTTCTTGAAAGAGACAGAAATCTTTCATTAGCTATTTAAATGCATCCGTGTAAGGTAAGAACTCACGCATCCAGTTTGAACAAACACACAGTCTCACCGTGATAGTGGTGTTGGCATCATGTTTGCTGAAGCGGTACAATATGACATGGGCACTAATGCCCACCACACAGAAGATTCGGCTTTGGGGACACCAGCTGACCATCTGCACTGCATAGGGGTCCTCCTCCACCAGCTCGGCACTGCGGCCCCCCTCACAGCCCTTCACCTTCTCAAACACCTTCGACGTCTTCAGCTTGTAAAGCATCTGCAGTGTGACTGATCAAGGGAGAAGTCGTTACAATGGCTTTACTATCATTGACTGTGATGGGCTGCTGATATACTGTAAATATAATGATTAATAAGTGTGTGGAGCTGTTTTAGGTCACACTTTGACTTCTTTTAATAAAAGGGTAAATGTAGTATAGACAAAATAATGCCTGAGTGCTCTCGCTTGGACCAAATTGTTTTGATTCTTATATAGTCTTACTGTTATACACACACACACACACACACACACACACAGTATAATGTTTTATAAAAGTTTTGCTTTTATTGATTTTGTGAGGAGACCTTTAAGTGTGAGCATTTGACTAACATAGAGAGGTGGCATTGTACATTTAAAGGGTAAGGCACTTACTGGCTGTGGCGTCCCAAAACTTTATCGATCCGTCTGCATGTCTGCGCAAAGGCAATGAAGAGGTAGGACAAAGAATAAGTGAACAAAGCTGGAATGTGTCCTGATCGGTCTCGGGTAGAAAGGGGACCAAAAAAAAAAAAAAAGAGGCAGAAATGGAGGCTGCGCAGCATGCATGGTCGATATCACTATTGAATTAAAGCTGCCAAATGTGATCCATTTACCAATAAAGCAAACTAGGAGAGCACTTTATTGACTTCATATGAAAAGAAACAAAATCCATAGACATTTAGATTCATGCTATTTCTTACTACAGAGGGTTTATGTGTGTGGTGAGTCACTTTAATCATAATTAGAGCACTGTGTACCTAAATAAATGAATGCTTCTCTTCATAGTTAATATTGTATAGATGAGTTAGTTGGTGTTACACACACACACACACACGCACACACACGCACACACATGCACACACACGCACTCACACGCACTCACAGACTTACCCTGTGATAATAATCTCTGGATATGTTTGAGAACCGAGTGTCCACGTGCCACCACTGACCGGCCACTCCTGACAAGCAAAACATGAGCAACGCAGTTGAACAAGCAACGTAATTATTATCATTATCAACATCCACTACTAAACACCTTACCCCAGTGTGTGAAATAATGACAACACAGTCATACAGTGGTGCGTAATTACAAACAAATTTTAAAACGCAGCTTGGTGTTTCAGCCTACGAGGCAGATAAAACAAAATACTGAGAATATAATCAGCAATTAACTGATGTTAACCCTTTCAGACCAACAGTGTAGTTTATGTTAAGTTTCTCACACACATTTTAGGATGCATTGTGTGTCTTTACACATGTTAGTTGCCTAACCTGTTTCTCTAAACATTACACCCATCTGTATCTATTATAATATAATGAAATATTTTTGCAAAATTAAAAAAATTCAGAAACATTTGAATATCTTAAAACTATGTGTCACGGTCTCCCCTGCAGCTGGCGCTGCGGCAGGAGACATGCACTGAAGGCCAGACGGTGCGCGCGTGCACGAGCCAAAGTGCGCGAGCGCTCAGCACGCTCTTCGATTATGGACGATGGTGACTTTGTTTACTATGGACACGTGTGTTTGTTTTGATTCTGTTCAGTCTCCTCCCTGTGTTATTGGTTGGTGTTCAAGGATGTGTCATTATTGTTTCCAGCTGTCTGCGTTCAAGCTTAATTAGGTTAGTCATTTAAACCACTCATGTTTCTGTGCACTTCGCGCAGTATTATAGATACGTATATGTATATGTTTAGCCTTATGCTAAGCGGTCGTGTTCTCGTGTTCTTGTTTTATGTTTCATGCCTCAAATATTGTTCCATGGTTAGACCGCATATCACGGTTCATGTTTATTGACCTTATTTTGGAGCGAATAAAGACTTTGATCTGCACTTGCTTCCGCCTCAAATCTCATTACATAACACTATGCACTTTTAAAAACTCCCCATATATTGTAAGCAAAATTAGATTTACCCATTAAAATCACACACACACACACACACACACACACACACACACACACAATATATATATATACACACACACACACACACATATATATATATATATATAATGTGATATGTGTGACTTACTGAAAAAATGAATGAAAATGAGATCCTGTAACAAAGTTTTCTCTACCATTTATATAGCACAGCGAAAATAAATAAAGAGAACAAACAAGAAAATATTTTTTATTCAAAAAAAGAAAAGAAAAAACTAATTTTTATTCCCATTTCCCCAAAGAATCATGTTATATCACATGCAGTTCTTTAACACTCAAACCATGTCTGATTTTGTCAACTAGTGCAACTTGAATTTCAGAGAATTTCTTTTCAGAGAATTAGTTTTCCTCCAAACTATTCTGCAGGCTTTCTTTACTTTTCCTTTTTTATTGATAGTCATCCTGTTTCAGAGTTCATCAGGATGACACATCTAGTCATTGCATATAATATACAATCTTCTTCTATACCATCCATCTTCTATACCGCTTAATCCTTTTCAGGGTCACGGGGAACCTGGAGCCTATCCCAGGGAGCATCCTGGGGTACACCCTGGACAGGGTGCCAATCCATCGCAGGGCACAATCACATACACACTCACCCACCCATTCATACACTACGGACACTTTAGACATGCCAATCAGCCTACCATGCATGCCTTTGGACTGGGGGAGGAAACCAGGGCCATGATGGGAATCAAAACCCCAACCCTGGAGGTGTGAGGCGAACGTGCTAACCACTAAGCCACCGTGCGCCCTAATATACAATATATAATATATAATTACATTTATTGTATGGCTTTTGTCAATATAAAAAAGCTAAATGTAACACTTTCCTCAATGCTACTATCAATGCTTCTTTGCATTATACTGTCCATAGAGAATGCTATTTAGACTTTATTCATTTGGTAGACAAAGACAGCAAATTGTAGAGACAAGCGCTGTAGTGTTTGTCCTCGTGATGTCGATGTTTTGTCAGTGTCCCTGAAAAATTAAATTAGAGTTGACATGGAATTTATTCTTATAAATGGAGTAATGTTTGAAATGTTCGGGATAGCAAATGTAAGGAGTTTGTAATGAGATTTTTCCCCAAGTTAAATTTTTTCCCAAGTTAAATGTATTTAGAGTTTGTTTTTGGGTTTTTTATTTTTTTTTTATTTTATTTTTTTACCAATGGCACAGACAAAATACCACTGAGAAAAATGTGCCGGTCAATTATAATAACATGGAACCAACCACCTTGCTCATGTCAGTCATGAGGACTCTGATTCACTGTAATGTGCCTACTAATACCATACACATATGGTGTCATTGTGATTTGTTGTGGTCTGACCTACCGGAGCTAGGAGATTAAAACACATGTCCAAATCATCACTCCCCAACAAAGACACTGTGGTACAAAACAATCCCCAGATAGTGAATGAGTGATGGTGCAGTGCCTTGCCACACATGTCCAACACATTCATCTACATTTGTCTGTGGAATGACGATCAATAAACCCATCTGAATTTGGCCACCAAAGCGCAGGCATTATCTCCAGTATGATAGGGACCAGGACTTTTCAATTTGCCCACTTCAACCCAAAAACAAAATGCTGTACAAACATTATATATGGTTGGTTTAGACCTTTTTTTTTGTCCCAGATCCCAAATGCCATGGAAACCTTAATGGCCCTATTTTTAGGATCATAGTGCACATGCAAAAACAAGGCATAAATGACAGTATTCAGAGTCGAATTACATACACATTGTGAGGAGTTCAAACTGTAATTGCGCACATACCGTTCGGGATGGCTGATCTGAGAGGTCTAAGAGGGTTAATCATACAGTGTTAGCAGTACCTGACAGAATCGAAGTAGTTAAACTCTGTTACCTTGTGGCTGTAGCCAGTCTTTTTGTGTTTTGCTCCTATGGAGTACAGCACGGGGATGACGTCAGGGGGACAGTCGGCAAAATAAGCTGTGCATGTGACTGGAGACTCATGGACATCCATGGGGTAGGGGTTCTCAAAAATAGGGAAACTGGTAAAAATAGCAAAACAGAAAACAGGCTGAAGTTTTATAGCCAACAGACCACAATTAAGATAGAGCTCTGATTATAATACTGATGAATGACACGAATTATGAATGATTAAAGTTCTAAAATGTGATTGAATGCCTGCATCATATTAAAACGTAACAGAGACAACCAATATCAGCCTTGTGATTGGTGATGGTAAAAGCCAAATAAGATATAAGCAAGAATATGAACTTCATGGACACAATGGAGGAAAAAAAACACCAGCAATTATTCACACTTTGTACTACACGTTATGCCCACAAGACCAACATTAACCTAATTAGAAAGAAGCCACGGATTTATGTTCCCTAGAGCTTTAATATACACATGAACAAAAAGGAATAAGTCTAAGCTAGTTTGTGGCTGGCTGTTGCACAAAGAAATAATATATTTGCAGTAGTGGAGAAAAGGAAAATCACAGGTTTCCTCAGAGACATTTCGTTTCAAAGGAAAGAAAACCAGCTTCAAACATTTTTAGCTGTAGAGGTTTGTGTTTAATGATGTCCTGTAAGTAGCTTTGCAGCAAAGTGAACAGCTGGTGTTTGGTGTCTCTAGAGTGCAATTTAAAACACTGTGTGCGCCGGGTTGACCTTGTCTCCATCTCATAATAACAGCATGTTTAATTGACACTTGGGGCTGATGCTGAGTGACGGACGACTTGATGAACTGGCACGCACACTTGCGATCATGCTTTGAGCTGTGATACTTTATGAACATGTCAATCGCACCCACGTGAATTTCACTTGGGTGTTGTGAGATGTTTACTTCAGGTCAGAGGCTTGTGAGGCGAGATGTGTGTGTACTTACTTGCTCTGTGTAAGATCAACCACGATGAAGTCTTTTTCCAGTAGCAAGGCCACTGCATATGGCTCCTGCACCTCTGTAAGCATGCACAAAAAAGTTTCTGAGCATGTAGTTTGAAGCTTTGATACATTTTAGGAAAGGTCATGCTGCTCTACCAGTTTGCTCTAAAGTGCTACAGCTCACTTAAACAGCATGTGAACACCATAAAATCACCAAAGCAAAAACCAATCTGCATTTTCGCCTTTTCGAGTTTCTAAAGGTCACGATTTCTTTATATTCTATTTCAAATCTCACAGATATACAACATAAAATTGTATTCTATGTATTTTAATCCCCTCAGACAAAAAGTGCTAAAAAAGTTGAGCCACTGATATCAACAAAGGGGAAAGGCTGGTGTGTTAAATGCAACATGACTCAAGCACTTAAAATGCCTAAAGTACTCAAAGCCCACTCAGCCACTTCAACCGTAATTATGAATCACACTTCGTCTTCTTTGCAATTTCCAGTCACTTCTTACTTTCAGCTTGTACCCAATCAAAAGAAAATGTTAGAAAGTGAAGAAAATGGGAAAAGTACAGCAGTTCAGTATGTTCCTGTGTTCGTGTTTAACAGAGCTGGATACGATTCTTCATGATTTTTAGGACACTGCAGGTCAATTCAGGTCTTGCTGATTTTTCTATTACAATACAGTGTCGGTCTTTTATTATTATGAAACACATGCAAAGACGTTGATTGCGCATGGACGAGAATGACATCGCCTTTCATTTCCTCACTATAATTCGTTACAGGCAGTTGTTTCCTCTCATAATCCCTAATGAATATTTAAGTGTAATTGCACTTTCGCAAATGTTCCCAGATACTTCAGATTCAGCTCTGAAGCCTGTGTGCCATCTCCACCAATACATTAAAATCACTTACAGCTTCATTACAAACTCCAGTCACATTACCTTACATTGGCACTCTCGACTGGATACAAGGACCACCTCACTCAATCGCTTCACTGAAGACACTAGAAATCAGGTTTGGGTCTAATGAATTGGAAACATTTTTCTTCCATGTGCCACTGGTTTGGAACACAGTTTATGGCATCCTCGAAATGTCCTATTCACAAACAGCATGTGTCAGGACTACATGTGGTTCTCCAGAATGACTCATCAGGACTGCACAGCAACATCCAGTATTCATAGAACAACTACAGTGTTTGTACAAGTCCAGCTGGCCACAAATAAACTCTTTAAGAGTTCATTTAACACTGCAGGTGCTAAAGACACTCTGGGGATTTGGTGGTGTATGTTGTTTACAGTTGACATTACAGTGGATATGAGGTTTACCCCTTTACAAGTTTGAGATCTTTAACATGTGTAGCAATACTTTTGGAAATGCTTTTTTTTTCTTTTTAGTGTGCAATCTCAATAAATCTTACTTTATGACGCCATTGGAAAGCTGAGATAATTAGGAAGCTGCTAATAAAAATTTTATGTAAAAGCTGCAAAGTAAGTTTTCTATGCTTCATCCCATTACAGATCATTTCTTTTCTTTCTCTTCTGGCTGCTGTTTGTGCCACTGATCATTTCCATTTCTATAATCCATTAACAAATGTCTTTCCCGAGCCAAGCCATTTTAAACAAGATGGAAAGAATAAAAACTCGGAAGAAATCAATGCAGTTAAATGAAGACAGCTCTATTCAAGAAGAAGGGGATATAATTAGTCTAAAGGGAAGCAGAGGAAGCACAGGAAAGAACTTTGTAATTCATCTATCAGCTCTCAATTCAGCTCTCAACAGAAAAGTGTGTGTGTGTGTGTGTGTGTGTGTGTGTGTGTGTGTGTGCGCACACATCACCATTAAGATAGGGCGTCTCGCAGAGCACAAGGAACTCCACTATAGGATGGTCCATTTCCAGCACTGTGATGGCTTTGCCATGCATGATGGTTAGAGTGGGCCTCCTGCCTGCTTTATCATATGATAGACCTCCAGAGAAGATGACGAAGGGCTCACTGTTTAAACAGAAAAGAAGAGGGAAAGAGAATGAATGAAGGGTTGTTTGACTGCAGGATGAAGGTCTCTTTATATTGTTAAAAACAGGAACACTTGTACTCCTGCACACAATTATCTAATCATGTGGCAGCAGCACAATGCATAAAATCATGCAAATACAGGTCAAGAGCTTCAGTGAATGTTCACATCAAACATCAGAATGTGAGGAAAAATAGTGATGTCAGCATACTTTAACCATGCTAGGCAGGCTGCTTTGAGTATTTCAGAAACTGCTGAGCTCCCGCCATTTTCACACACACACACACACACACACACACACACACACACACACACACACACACAAGAGAATACTGAAGATTAGAAAGACATTGCCTGGTTTTTTTCCAATCTTAAACTGTCTAGTTTGGTGAGCCTGTACCCATTGTAGCCTTCTTCACTGACAAGAGTGGTACCTGACTTTCAAACCTGACATTCCATCTGTTGTAGCTCATTTGCCTCAAGGTTTGATGTGTCTGATGTGAATTCTGAGATGCTTTTCTGCTCACCACGGTTTTGAGTTGCCATAGTCTTCCAGTGAACTCAAACCAGTCTGGCCATTCTCCTCTGTCCTCCCTCATCAACAAAGTGTCTCCACCTGGAAAACTGCTGCTCACTGGATGTTTGTTTTTGTTTTTTTGCACCATTCTGTGTAATCTCTAGAGATTATTGTGTGTGAAAGTTCCAAGCGATCAACAGTTTCTGAACTATTCAAACCAGCTGGTCTGGCACCAGCAACCATGCCACGATCAGAGTCACTGAGATAAAATTCTGATGTTTGATGTAAACATTAACCGAAGAGCTTGGCAGTCCATACAGGAGTTTTTTGTTGTTGTTGTGATTGTTGAGGCTAAAAATGCTTGATTTTGCTGCCTTTTTTCAAAATGTGCGATGCAACTTGCAGAGTTTTTTGTGCTTTTTGTGGAAAAGTACTTGAATTAGCGAAATTGCAAGTGCACAAAATTGTTTTGCACGGTCTTTCACAGTGATGTTTATTGGTAAATGAAACCTTTTAGCTGTGAATGAAAGGGGGCTTTGGCTGATTGAATGTTGTGATGACATGACATCAAGCGCCTTGGCCCAAATCTACCGAAAATCTGTGGTAATTTTGAAAAACTGCAAGCTACTACAAATATTGCTGAGTTTCCTTAGTTCTGCATTCATTTCTGTAATTGCAAATAACGCTAAATCCTGGAGGGACAGGCTTGACCTGTATCATGATGTGCTGCCATCACATAATTGGCTTATTAGAATGTACAGGCGTTCCTATTAAAGTGGCTGTGAGTGAGTGTACATTCCCATATTGTATCTCTTGTCATAATTCACTGCACAACAGAGTCTTTGGTGACGTCTGTCTCCCTGGCTTAGCTCTCAGTGCTGCTGAAACGCCTCTGCCTCATTAAATGTGACAGGGATTTAAGTGAGTAATTGATACCGTTAGCACAGTCGACTCCTGCCGACATATGCTAGTCTGAATTTGCTGGTTCAAACACACACACACACACAAAAATACACCTCCTCCCAGGCAGCGGTCATGGAACATCCTTGCTGTGACCTTCTATGACCCACATGAAGAAACACAACCACATTCACAAGCTTTACAAGTGTGGAACCTCATTAAAACACAATCATCAAACTCATTCCTTCTGTAATTGCCTTCTCTCAATTTAATACAACTATGGACTGAACTTATAAATCTCCCTCATACCAAGCTTGACATTTCCATTTTAAGGTAAAAGCCAAATCCAAAAGCCTTTTTTACCACTCAGATATCAGAGCCTTTTAAAAGTACAACCACACATTTTACAGAGACAGTAAAATCAAAAGCAGCATAACACTCAAATAAGCTATTAAAGCAGAGGAGGGAGATTTCAACGGTTAATAGCTTGCATCAGAATAAGCCGGTGATAAAAGACAATACTGCTTATATGTCTCCTGAGCAGGGAAAAACATGCATTTCTAGTCAGAACAGGGAGTTTTAAGTGTCTCGTGACAAAATAAAACAGCAGGAAGAATCTTGAGTAGGAGGCGAATACATCTGCCTCTCACTATGTGCAGGCATAAATCCTCCCAATGACACCCATAAACAATATATCCCATGATTCACTGGTTGCTAAAGCATGGGCTCCCATGTGTGCAGTGTATAATGTGCAAGCTTGTGATTTTTCTTAGCATGCTGGCAGACAAAAAACAGTGCTGTACAAGTACATTTCTTTTCCACAAAGTTCAAACAATGTAAATGTGCCATAAACAGGAACAATGATCCTTAAGGCTCAGTTATGTAGCTTAAACCATTTATTCTATTGGATCTGGATCCGTTTAGTGCTCCAAATATCCATATCTATATCTCTAATTAGATTTGATTGAATTGAAAGTGATAATAGTCTAGACGAGAACCCTGCCACACAATGAAAATCCCCAGAGCTTGTAAAAGAATGAAAGTTATTTTTCATTCATAAAAATGAACAACAAAGAGCAATTCGCAGAAGATAAATTTATTTATTTAACTTCTACTGTTCCTCAGCTGCTTCACTCAAGTTAAAATGTGCAGAGTACAAGTACAGAGCCTATGAAATGCAGTTAGCATCTAACTATATATACATACATATATA
>JANDJT010000199.1:16440238-16454672 GCA_024331685.1 Stegophilus panzeri | reverse complement strand
ATAACTCAACACACAGCCATTAATGTCTAAACTGCTGGCAACAAAAGTGAGTACACCCCTAAGTGAAAATGTCCAAACTTTCATTTACAGTATGAATGCCAAAAACAGCCCTAGCTAAGATTTAAAAAATGAATCAAATTATTATTCTTTGGAGACCCCAGCAGCGATATGTACACTGCCCTGTGCTATAAGAAGCAGTGACTCTATAAATAAAAAGCATAATTCTCTTCTGAATTTTGAGCCAGTTTGTATAGAAATATGGTAGAAATTAGGTTTTATTTTGGAGCTCAGTGAGACAGGGTTTAGTTTGGACTACTGGAGCAAAGGACTGACAATGTAGTAGTAGTAGTAGTAGTGTGTAGGTCTGTGTATGACTTGGTGTTTACCTGTTCCTGCAGGTCTTGTACTCCACCTTGAGAATTGGTTTACATGATTCTTTTCTGCCGTCTCGCTGAGATTTACCTAAAATACCATGTGGGCCAGGAGGAAGAGAGAGAGGAGTGTCAGAGCATCTGAAAATTACCTGCTAACTCCTGTCACACACACACACACACACACACATGCACACACACACACACACACACACACACAAACTCAACATTCTGTCCTCCAGCACAGGTTCTTGGTGAGGGGGAAGTCATGCAGGCACTCTAGATTCTTATATTGCTGGGAGATGATTCATGTTTGTCAGCTTTAGCTAAAATGAGAGCGAGAGAAACAGAGAGAGAGAGAGAGAGAGAGAGAGAGAGAGAGAGAGAGAGACAGTCCTAGTGTGACTCCACTATCTAAATAAATAAGGGATCTAGCCAATGAAATATGATATTACGGTACTGTATGTATGTATGTATGTTCAAATAAAACAGAAAAGAGGGTTTCTATATAAATAGTGGCTACTAGAAGTAAAAAATAATAATAATTAAGCAGTGAGAGTATTTACAGATTCTTTACGGTTCATCCATATAAAAGGCTGGTTTATATTTTGCACTAAAATGTCAGAAATACATCAGTCAAATAATTATTTCATGCAGTTTTCCCCCAAGGTAAAGCAGTATGTATAATGTAATTAATGGGCTCTCAATGCAGTTACTGTCAATATTTATTGACAATATTTATTAATATTTATTTTGTTCTGGTGTTAAACATGGTTTGCTGTAGAATTCATATGATACGTGTGTGTTGTATTTCAGTGAAAATCTTTCAGTTTGAGGGGGATGAGGATTTGCAATATGTGCATGTGGTTTTGAACTGCGTGAGGCACGGAGACTCTATTCCCATAAATGTGTTTAGAAAAGCTGTGAATAAAGGCTCAGAAGGTATTGTTTAGTTTGTGAAAGTGCTGCTTCACCATGAGGGAAGGTGACTTGGAAGGGTTTGGCTGTGTTTCTCAGGTTCCACATGCTGAGACTTCCGTCAGAGTGACTGCACATGAACTGCCGTCCTTCATGATGCCAACTAACAGAGTGAATCGCCTAGAGAGAGAGAGAGAGAGAGAGAGAGAGAGAGAGAGAGATTATTTACAGTCTATATGGATATGAATATAAAAACAGAATAATATTATTAGCAGAATAAAATAAGTTATATTTGGATGTTGTGAGCTTCATCATACACAGAAGCACAAAAAAGCTTGCCACTGAAGGAGAAAATAAGTACACACACACACACGCACACACACACATGCACACACACACACAAAGTGACAGGAGAGAAGGATAGGCAGAGATAGTAGATTCACATTGTGAGCATGTGAAGGTATTAAAAGGCTGAGAAAGTGAGCAGAAAAAGCAATCAAACAATAAGATCCAGAAACAGATACTGCAACTAGAATGTCCCTGTCCAGCTTCAGAAGTGAAGACTCGATAACACTCCGTATCTAATAACAGCCGTCGTCTACAGATCCATACATCTGTCAAATTTACCCTGTCTATACACCCCTTTAGTGTTTGTAAACAAAAAGAGATCCAGCAAAAAGCAGAGCAAAAAAACCAGAGTAGCCTAGCAACCTAATGTCCCTGCTGAAAAAAAAAAAAAAAAAAACGGTTTCCACTACAAAGACCATTAAAACCATTACCATTATTGGTTCTTAATGGTATCCACTAGACATAACATGCCACCAAAAGAAGGCAACAAATTACCAGTAAAGACCCACAGGGACCATTACAGTTTCCCTTAAAACCATTACAAATTCTATGAGGGTTTCTTATTGTTCTTTTTTTTCTTCCAGCAGGGGCTATTTGGTTACAATCTGACTGAAGAATCTATCAAGAATTTTTACTTAGTAATTGGACTGACATTAACTAAAATGTTTATTATCTATTTATTATTATGGATTAACACTAAAAGACAGGGAGTGATATTTCGCTAAACTAACACTTTCAAATGGTGTAACTCTAGTAAATATTTATTAAGATGCATTGGTAAGCTGAAGAAAGTTAGCTGTGCCCATCATAAGCAAGTCCTCAGTAATAATGTGACCTAGTTATCTAATGTTAACTAGATAGTTTCTTGATGTAGATTTGAGGCTTGTTAAAGCAAAATAAATTAGGCATGCTAGCTAAATAACAAGCGAATCCTGTTAAAGTCTTAACAGGATAGTTAGCAAGCCAAAGACCAATTATCACTCCGAATATGTTGTAAAAAACAAATGTATTTCTGAACACTTTTCTGATTCTGACACCCAACAGCACAATATAACATGTTCAAAAACAAATTCTGGCTTGTTCTTAAAAATCAGTAGAGTCTTCCACTTTGTTTTTGCAACCAGGAAGCATGGCCGATGTCATATATCATAGTCGGATGTGTTTGATGTACTTGATTTGTTTGACATAATGAATTTCATACTACACGATGAATATAATTAAGGACTCAGGTGTGAGGAAATGAGTGGAGCAAGCCTGTTGTGCTACTAAGAGAGACACATCGGACGCACTGCAAATTAAAACTGTGAGTGACAAAGCAATTGAAAAAGGCACAGTAGAACCATCTGTGTGTTAGTTTCACACTATTTCGCATGAGGGAGGCATTCGGTTTCAAATCCCATAATGCCTACTTTTGATCGATAGACCCAAACCTAGATCTTTGTTTTTTCTTGTGTTACAAATTTTATATCCTGTTTAAATGCTGTGGCAAAAAAAAAAAAAAATCTTCTGTAATCTCATTGAATCAATAAGAACATGAGAAGCTGTTTAACAACACAAGAACAAATCCTTTTATTTTCCCTTCTTGGGAAATAGATCTGCATGTCCTTCCCAGTGCAGGATTTAGGTGTGCATGTCTGAGGCTTTGGCTGTAATCCATGAATGACTCTCTACTTTGGATCCTCTATCTGCCTCTGTATATGAGCTTTGTTTAGCGATTTCCTGTTGAAATTAGCACACTGAGGCTCAGTGCTCTCCAAGGAAGTATTTGGAGAAAGAGCTATGACATTTGTTGGTCCTTGCGTAAACACAAGAGCAGTTCACATCTCCCAAAAGGCCTACTTGGTATATCTCTCATCTCTGTTATCATCAACCAGACAGAGCTCTTCCATGACTGGTAAAACCAGCAGTCCTAGGAATCAGTGTAAAATATTATAAATACCTGAATCATCTAGCAAAGCTTTAATGAAAAAGAGACATATAATAACAGGGCTTAAATACCAAACAGAGAATTGAGTAGGCGTGACATTTCTAATATTCTAATGAGCACGCTTGATTGACATTCCTCTGTCTGGTACACCACTCAAGCACAACTGAAAATAACAGCATAAGCAGACAATTGTAGAATTATCATATGAGGCTCCACTTGCTAAGTTAGCCTTCACATGTTTTGTTGCTCAGGCTCAAAGAGAGCATTCATGCAGTAACACACAGTTTAGATGGAAACACTGTTAAAGGGACAAGTGACCTAATGTTTGTGAATGGTGAAAGTGAAGCTTTACCCAAAAACTAGTGCTACACACTTAACAAAAGACAAAATGTCTGATGAGGAAAATGTAGGCATTGAATATGCAGTATATACAGTAAATATACAGTAAATATAGACTATGTACTGCATATTATACTTACAAGACCAGCATTAATCTTATACAAGGACTCCGAAACTAGGAGTTGCTTGATTTCCAAATGGGGTCATGAGTGAAACACAATCTCCTCTTTTGTTTTATTTATTTATTTTACAAATTAATATCTGTAAATGAATATATAAATGCAAACTATTTTGAAACATTAACTGGGAGTCACATTCAGTTCAATCAAGCCACATTTAAATGAAGACTGTATGTGCTACTTAAGTCTTTTTCACCTTCCTGACACTCATTAGCATTAGCGTAGGAGTTCAGCAATAAAAATGGACAACTTTCTCAACCCATCTACCGCATACATTGAGTCAGTCTGACTCAGTGGAACAAGAGATGTGTCAAGAAAACCAACACAAAAATATTGAAACATTTCTTGAATATGAATTTCCAAATTGTCTGTAGTGTGTGAATGGGTGTGTGCAATTGTGACACACATCACGCCCTGTGATAGGTGTCCTCCACTATGTGCCCTGAGCTCCCTGGGATAGGCTCCATGCTCCCCTGTGTAGGATAAGCGGTATGGAAAATGGATGGATGGAAGTTAGACATGTGAGCTAATCTTTGTCTGGCATGTTCTTCCACTACCTAGAAAGAAATCGCACTTCAATTCAACAAGCACTAAAAGCCATGGAACATTTGTTCTACAACTGACCAGGGAATTTATTTGCTCTATGCTTATTTGCTGTTTATGGTGAAGTTAGCCAGTTCACAGAAACACCTCTCCTGCTGAGTGATCTATCATCATCCTGAACTGTCACACAAACTGTGATATGCCATCAGCATAAAGTGAAGAAATGTCTTCTTGGTTTCTTTTGATCCTATACACAAGGTTTTGTAAGTGTCTAGAGTCAGTTTTGAAATCAGATCACACCACTTTCTGTACTATTGCAAATATTTGTTTTATATAACACCCAATATTAACACATTTGTCCTATCGCAATTTAAACCAGCTTTTCTTCCTCATCCCTACAGTTACGTGTTTTCTTAATTACAATACATTCCACTCATATATAGTTATGTTTAATGTTGTGGAACATGTTTCTATGGAAATGATAATGTACACATTTATATAAACTTTGCACACATAATGTTTATATAATGTAACTTTGCACACATACTGTCAGAGATGCTGACCAATCAGATTTGAGCATTCAACAGCACTTAAATCTTAAATCTGCCATCATTCTACCACAAGTTAAATAGAATGTACCTCTTAACAGTTAAACGCCAAGAATTCTTTACTGAGCTGGAAATCCAGCCTGGTGAATTAAACACATTCTTCAACCTGTACATTATTTGCAAAGAAATACACAGAGATGAATTTGAAACCATTATTAGGCACGAATCAATGAGCTTTAAAATAAATAATGCATTACAGATGCACCAAGATTTTTTTTTTTTTTTTGCCGTAGTAAAATATTAATAGCTAGAGCACTGCCTGTCCGTTCTCACTGCACAGTGATCACTAATACAATAACCTGTATTAGTTATTTTCTAGAAAGACTCCAGCATGCCATCTGTTTTTGAAGTTTATAATTTGTGGCAACACAGTGGCACACTGGGTAGTGTTGCTGCATTAGTGTCCCTGGTCATGAGCTTAGGTGGAAGCTTGGGTTGTGTGCATATCCTCTGTGGGATTCCTCAAGGTTCTCTGTTTTCCGCCCACTTCCCAAAAACCTGCCAGTAGCTGGATTGCTAAGATAAATTGCCACTATGTGTGAATAAGTGTGTGGTCTCCAGTGTTTGGGAGTTTGTGTAAGATGTGTGCTTCAGTGTGTAAGATGTGTGTTTCTTTAAACGACCTTACACTCTCAGAAATAAAGGTGGGATGGGATGGTACCACTGTGGGTATATATTATTTTATACCTTTAGTATGTATCTTTCACCTGAAAACATGAATATAGTATACAGTGCCCTCCACTGATATTGCCACCCTTGGTAAATGTGAGCAAAGAAGGCTGTGAAAAATTGTCTTTATTGTTTAACTTTTGATATTTTGTTAACAAAATTCACAAAAATACTCTGCTAGCAGAAAGTATTGACTAAAAGGGTCCCAATAATTGTGGCACACATTTATTTAACAAAGATATTTTATTTTGGATAAACCTGTGTTGTGTTTGCAATTGTTTGATATCCATGAGAGCAGATTTTTTTTTTTGTTTTGACAAATTATCAAAAGGTTAAACAATAAAGACAATTTTTCCACAGCCCTCTTTGCTCAAATTTCAAAGGGTGCCAATATTAGTGGAGAGAGCTGTACCTTTGACAATAATCTAAGGTACATAATTGGACCTTAAGGTCCACAAAATGCACCTTCTTAGATAAAATAAACATGCACTGTAAAATTACAAAACATTTTACCACTACAAGGACAAGAAAAAGTCGAATTTATCATATAATGAGGAACACTAAACTTTTATGAGACTTGGAATATGGTCATTTAGGCGACTTTGTAATTTTATTTACAGTTGTTAGTGCTTTATAACTTAACTAATGATGGTCACTCATGTTTATTTGGGGATATGTTTGTATATATTTTTTTTGAACACTGATAAAGAGAGATGGTTGCTTGATTCAGCTCTGCATGCATTATTCATTGTTTTGCTCTGCAGCCTGAGGACACTGTGTTTGGTGTAACAAGTCTTTATATTGTGTAGTGTGAGGGCATCACATGTCATATGACCTATAAAAGCTCAATAACTCAATAACAGTTCAAAAAATCTCAAGTTCACTTTCATTTTTAATGTAATGAAAAACGATGCTTTCACCTTTGGATCCTCAATGATGTTTTCTCTGAGACTCTTAATTAATTAAATGTTCACTTGGAACTGTTGCCAGCTGTGAGGTTTGGGCGTTTCCATGGGAATGAGATCTTTATTGTAAGATTAATATTTTGGCTGTGCTCTGCGTCTGTCTTCCTCTCTCAAGTCCTCTCTTTCATTATAAAAACACTTTCACACACGCTGCTATTCCAGACGCACATCAAAACTAGCAATTACCAGACCCCTAGACGCTTCCACTTAGAGGCATCAACAATGGCTCGTGGAGCTCCTTACGCCAAAAAAAAAACCCCTCCTTTCTCTGCAAGATCTGACAGACGACCACAGGGCGCTGTCACCACATGGAGCTTTCTGATACACACATTACAGGGTTGGAGAAAGACAGCAAATTTGGAAAAACTCATTGTACATGTGAATGCTTGACTTGTGGAAGAGAGCACTGATGGTTCAGTGGGAAGTGAATGGCGGTAGCTCGTTGTACAAGGCAGCCCTCTTTCAGAAATGAAATACAGTAAAGCCACAGACACATGCCAAGCTGCAGTTATACACACAAACACACATATGCACAGTACAATCATGAGAATCAGATTTGAAAAAAGCGGCTTCCATTCAGCAGTATTTTTGAATCCATACCAATAGCTGCTGCCAAATCTGCATAGCTGAGCGCAAGGGATTATTTATTCAGAAAGCAGGAATAGAAATGGTAGTAATGGCTTTATTTGTTTTTCGCTTTGCTTTTGTTATTTTTTCCCTCTGTAATCATGTTTATTTCATCTGAGCTTGAGCTGAACCAGTTGTGTCAATTTTCCAGGAATGTTTTAAGACAGTATGCTGGCACAAACACTCTCACCTCATCATAGTAAATTCTGAAGTCAGCTCTTTTTGATCGCAGGTCCCACATCACTATAGTGCCGCTCTCGAAGCCAATCAGCAGCTGAGAATGAGAAAAAATTCAACAACAAAATGGACCAGGATCAGGCATGGACAAGGTGAGATCTCCTAATAATAAAACATCTAAAGGTCAAAAAGGTCAATTTACAGACTCTTCTCATAGATAAAAGTTTAGAAACTAGCTATTCTGTCTGGTTCCAGATCGTGACAGTGATAGCATTAATAACCAATCATCAATACTTTGTAGTAACATGTACTCTGAATGCCTGAACAGACAAGAGTACTACAACATTAAAAAAATAAAAAAAATGTCTCTTGTACCTTCCCTTCGTCTTTTGGACTGTCACTCAGGTGAACCACAGGCCCTGGGTGTGTCTTTGTCGATCTGTGAAAGACAACAAAAATAAACACATATAAATATATATTTAAGACGTCATATAGTATGTGATGTACTGCCTCCATACATATCTGATGATACCAACATACATATCTATTTTTAGAAGGTACATATATTTTAAGAATGTTGCCATTGCTTAGCTTGTTAGTTTGACCAGGTCCACCCATGCTGTGAAGGTGTGAGCAAGAGAAAATATTGTTGCAAGAAACGAGAGCGCAAAGAAACAACTGTTTTTGACCTCTCTCCCACACTTATACACATCTCTAGTTTGACAGGGGAAAAGGAATTGGCTTGTTTTTATGTCTTTTTAAGAGACTCTAAAAAGGTTCAGCAATAAAGGCTCCACATTCAAAACAGCTTGTATTTGTGGAAAAAATAAATAAATAAATAAGCGAGAGCAAGCCATGATCAAGAACAAAGACCATCAAATCCTTTTCAAGGTCAACTAGTTGGCTTCGTTCGTGTGTTGTTCCAATGATTATGCTACGTCTCATAGAAAAATATCTAAAAAAATCTCATAGACTTTTTGTCAACCTTTATGTATGCAATTTTTTTTCTTTTTTTAGAAATTCTCAGATGAGACCAAGACCATATTTAGCTAGACCAATTCTCAAGACTAGAGACAAATCCAAGTTCATACAGAAAACATCTTGAGACCATTGAGAATCTATTCCTACAGCCCTACAAATACCTGCTTCAGACTTTCATTCATTCAAGGTGACTATACAGTATATTACAAGTTAGGGGTTAAAATGGAAAATTCAGGCAAGAAGCAGGTACACCAATAAACCACAAAAGACCTCTCTCAACAGAAAAACAACTTTAGACTGGGACCCAGTGATATTTGAAACTGATGCAGAATTTTAATTGTAGACTCATTTTAGGATGCACTCAAAAAGCTACATATGGATACATCAGATGCTGAATGATAGCTTCATCTCCATGTATGTCTGTGTTCCCTTTCGAGACTCTAACACAGCTCAACATGACCTACCATCCCTTAAAATACAAGTATGACATTCATTAAATCTCTTCTCTGTCCTGGCACACTGATGCTGGAATAGACTTCCTTTGTCCAAACAGCTGAGTCACTGGCTGTGTTAAAAAAAAAGAAAAAAAAAAAGACTGAAGATCTATCTCTTCACCAAGCACTTAAATGAGTGCTCAATTTAAAAACCTTGACTTGTTCTGTTTTCTTTCTGCACTAACTCCTCTCCAAAAGGAGTTTTAGCTTAATATTATTCCTAGACTCTGACCTATTTGTGCTATCATGATGTGTTTTTGATGGAGATTGTAAAACAGTTCTTTAGGTCACTCTAGATAAGTATGTCTGCCAAATACTGTGTCTGAAGCTTCCAAAGGTGCACTTCCATAATTCTCAGCCCACAACTTGATCAAATGGCCTCCAGTCAAACGCCTATCCTCGTTCAAAGTCACCCGATTACTTTCCTGTTTGCAATTGCACTCTTCGAGGACTCTTAGTGTTATTGTGTGAAGTCTCGCGCCAGCATTGTGTCTGTGATGAGACCATTCCATTCCATACCTCTATTTAGATTGAATCCATGTTAAATGCTATTTGGGCATTTATTTAAAAGTTACTCTACATGTACAAAATGAGAATGATAGTGTCTTCCTTTTCTACAGCCAATATCAGCCCTTTCTGGATCTCCTTGCATTATTTCATACACAATTTGTCTATTTTCTCCCAATACTTGTTCCAGTTAAGCACAGGCTATTGTTCAATTCAAGCATTATGCTCTATATTTTTTGACAGTACACCATGTACTTGACTATCTAACACTTATCTAATATCTTAAATTGAACACTAATGCTTTGCGCTAAACAGAAGTGACAAAACAGAAATGATTGGCATCCTAAACCTGTGCCAGAACAGCTTCCACTAGAATAAGTGCCCATTTTAAAATCCTAAATTGTAACCCTTTTACTTCTAATTTGTGTCTGGGACATAGCAGCATTCTTGCTGGGTCTGTTGCTTTCTGTTTATTTTTTTTTATTATTGAAACTGCAGTGTTCAATTATGACTCCTTGCAATCCATTATTTAGAGCACAGCTGCAATCATTCCCAACACTTTATTTTCATCTGGGTCTAAATAGTACACGGCCCGCGTATTTAAAAAAAAAAAAAAAAAAAAAAAAAAAAAAGTGTAATATGTAATATGTGATATGAGACAAGGCTACAATATTGTCATAAACACTTCTTGTTTGTTTCCTGCTTTTCTGATTTACCCTCCAGTCATTGCTTGCACATCTGTATAGTTTATGTCTTTTTCTGTTTTCCCAGCATGTGTTTGTAGTTTGCTTTTTATCAAATCTAGCTGTGGAAAAGTTCTGAACCTTGTTTCATGGTGGTTTTGTTTCCTCAGGTCTAATTCTTGCTATTTTCACTTCTGTCAGGCTGTCTGGATTATGATTATGGATTTGCCTGCATTAACCTTTTCTGCCTGTGATTATTGGAACAGCTTGAATAAAAAGACTGCACCCTGATGTCCCGACAACACAGAGTGTGAGGCCCACACACATGTATTCCTTATATTTAAAAAATGGATATCAAAAAGCTGGTAACACTTTACAATAACAGTACATGAATAATCATGCACAAATACATGAATTAATTATCATACTTAAGTATGAACTAATGATGAGTTAAGGCATGTACTAATCACAAACTAATCAAGAACTAAGGTCATTTACTATGGCCTAATAAAGCCATCAAGAGTTTGAGATTTGTGGAGAAAGAATACGTTACATAATTTTCCATTCCCAACCTATGTCCTGGCATTCTACAGATTTGAGGCAATATTCTGGATCATGTACAAGAGCAACATCAAAGATGACGAGCAGAATGACCAGCTAAAAGGCACCACTGGCTATGATTAGCACTTTTATGTGAAGCCCACCAAGAAGCAGCTCTTATTGACATGCTGGGTATACTACCAGCCTCACCAGAACCTGGCCATTGATGAAAGATTGGTTGCCACAAGGTCTAGAATTGTGGATTTGGGGAGTTTGAAGCCATAAGTTCAGCGTGCCTGAGCCAGCGGAGGCTGAAGCTATCAGTGACATTTCACAGGTGGCAGAGAAGAGACCATGCTATCCAGTGACAAATGTAAACACCTCAACCTCTGCCAAGAGAGACAAAGCCTCAGCTGGAAGAAAACACTGCGTACTACCTTCAAAGGAAGAAGTACAGCAAGACTATTTACAAATGTAATTCTTGTGATGTGTTCCTGTGTACTATAGTGGACCATCTTTGTTTCACTGAGTGGGGATGATGTCAAGGACAGCCGAACTCAGTGATGCGCACTAGACTCTGACTCTTAATTTGATTTTTTTATTCAGGTTTTTTGCACTTTTGTTCATGTTTTGTATATACAAGTTTATATTTTGCACTTTCACATTTGTTGCAAATAGTTATTTTTGCCTCCTAAAATCCAATCCCACGTCCATGTCATAGGAGGTGGAAACAGCACCTTCTGCATGCCTGTATTACATATGTGACAGTGCTAACAGGGCTCTGGTGCTGATTTCAGTAAAGGCTAAATGAGATGAGTAAGTTTCAAACTTTTTATTTGTGAAATTGCACATGTTGTAGCTAAGAGTTTCATGCTTTTCCAATTTGTTATTTCATTTTGTGCCGTTTGGATATATTTTTGGTGTATTTTGTTGGTGGTTTGTGCCATCTGGACATGTTCTATTTGTGTAATAAGCACATCTTCATGATTTCTTAACATTTGCATTATGGAAACTACATCCTATGCTTTCACTTTACTTAAAGCCACCAGTGATGCATTTATAAAGGTTAGTAATTGTATTATAACTCACAATAATTATTTATAAGGCAGCACAACATAACTATCAACAACAATATAAAACAATTCACTTATTGAACATAGAAATAGATCTACATTACTACTAAGTCATTATAACTATAATATAATAATATAAAAATGCAGGCTGTATTTTTATGAATACATTAATGGAACCATAAGAATGATTAATAAGTACTTATAAATTGGTGTATAATGCACTGAAAAAGCAAGTGTATCACTTATAAATAATTATAACAATAATATAAATGTAGCTATAACTGTTATTATAACGACATATAGGTATTTGTGTCATTATAAATGTGTTTATAGAGCAGTAATACTTGCTTATAAATAATTATAAATGGGGCTAAAATTTATTATAAGCATGGGCTTTATAGAAAGTGTTACCATAATCCTGCGCCATCCAACAATGTTTGTGTACGCAGCTGCATATGGCAAATTATATAAAAAGTTCATATTCTTTACTATAGAGCATTTTTGATTTAGTTTATCCGAACATGTTAATTAATACATTAACTAATAAAGAGCATGTATTAACATGTATTTAAGGTGGTCGTTATTCACGCATGAATTCATAAGACTCGCATCATAGTTAAGTTTAGCATTTAATTAGTTAGTGATTAGTACATGCCTTAACTCATCATTATTTCATATTTAAGTAAGTATTAATTCAGGTATTAGTGCATGATTATTCATGTACTGTTATTGTAAAGTGTCACCAAAAGGTTTAATGGTACCTTTTAATGGAAGCCAGAAATTGAGACAAATATTAATGATGAATAACTCAGTATTAGCTGAGAGGTCTCCTTTCCATATAGAGTGACACAGGTCTGAGTTTTAACAAGTACCTTAATGATGACATTAGATATTCTGACATGCATCTTATATCCCAGTAGATTATTTAAACTTGTTGTCACCCTGTTATTGACAATGATAAAATGGTGCAGCGAGAGGATCTGTCGTATAAATGAGTAGCTAGGGGAATCTGTGTGAATCTGATAATGCAGCATTCAGGGGTTCTAAGCAAGAAAACAACATGTACCATGCTGAAATATCAATAAAGGTCGGGACCAAGGGGATCTGTACATCACTAGCTTATAGGCATGGCACCACTGACACACACACACACACACACACACACATCCACACACACACACACACACACACACACACACACACACACACACACACACACTGTACAAATCCTTGACACTGACCAGCATGTATCATACTATTAATATAAGGATTTGTTATTATACCACAAACCTGAGAACACTGAATAGAATGAACAATAGTAAGTCTATTCAGTAGACATTCAATTAAAAATAAGAGATAAAAACTCCTTTTCCAAGATTCAAGAGTGTACTTCAAGATTCAAGAGTGTTCAATCACAAACAAACAGGCGTTTATAAAAGTCAAGACAGGTTATTCAGAATTGTTGTTTTACAGCCATTTTTTTTTATTATTTGATTTTATACTACAGCGCTGTTGAATTCTCAAATCTGATTGGTCAGTAGGTGTTGATCCATTTTCAACAGCCACTCCGAATGAAGTGATGGCTATAATTCAAATAATAGGCTTATCAGTCACTCCAGGATTTCGAGATTTTGTGGTCACAGAAAGTAACGCAAAATCAAGCTGATTTTTCAAAATGACCACAGTTTCCAAAGATTTGGAGCAAGACGCGCTGTGTGATGTCATCATAACGTGCATTCAGCCAAAGCCCTCTTCGATTCACGTGCGTTCAACATGAGTACAGCTAAAAGGTCTCATTTACCAACAAACACCACTGAAAAAAAAAAAGAGAAAAAAAAAAAACCCCATTTCATGCAATTCAAGTAGTTTTCCCGTAAAAAAGCACTAATTTTGAAAAAAAATTCGCAGCAAAATCAAGCATTTTTGGCCTCAACGATCACAAAAAAACTTCTGTGACATGCTGTATGGACTGGTTTATAATCAATTGTGTTAATTAATCATTTCTATAATAGAATATCCAAAGTATGGAGGACACTCCACATAAGGCTAATAATGAACCGATTTAAAACGTTATTTAACAAAGCATAATGTCTAATCACATAATGTCTAAGGACATGTTTATTTAACATTTATAAAAAAGAGTCTCCAGTGTCAGTGATTTGTAACTGTAAGTAAGTTTTGTGCCACAGTTTCTCTGTAAAATAACAAGCTGTGTTTTATTGTCTTATTATCTTAAAGAAAACCTTAATGTTAAAGTGTTTTCCTAAAACTGAATCATATTCTGTACAAACTACTGTTTATAGAAGAGTCTTCCTTCTCTCTCTCTCTCTCTCTCTCTCGTGTGCGCATGGACTGAGTGAGTGGGCGGAGTCGGAGTGGTAGTGAGTGAGTGTGTGCGGAGCGTGGCTGAGGCCGCTGCTCCAAATTTCGCTTGTTCCCTTCTCTATCTTTTTCTCTTTCAGAAATATGATTTCCTTTTGGTCTT
>JANDJT010000199.1:16421137-16434057 GCA_024331685.1 Stegophilus panzeri | reverse complement strand
AATGACTCTGTGGGACCGAAATAGGTCATTTTGGTTTTAAAAGCATGTAAATAAAAGGCTTTTGAAATTCAAAATTCAATTCTCTCTCTCTCTGTCTCTATCTCTCTCTGTCTCTATCTCTCTCTGTCTCTCTCTGTCTCTGTCTCTATCTCTCTCTGTCGCTCTCTCTGTGTTTCTCTCTGTCTCTCTATCTCTCTCTGTCTCGCTCTCTTGTCTCTCTCTGTCTCTATCTCTGTGTTTCTCTCTGTCTCTCTATCTCTCTCTGTCTCGCTCTCTCTGTCTCGCTCTCTTGTCTCTATCTCTGTGTTTCTCTCTGTCTCTCTATCTCTCTCTGTCTCTCTCTCTCTCTCTCTCTGTGAGGATTGTGGGTAGCGGGTGAGAGTACAGGTGGTTAGAGCACGTATCTGAGTGTTTCTAGTTTTTTTTCACATACTTTCCTTTCTGTTTTCTTCTTTAGTCCACTGTTCTAAAGTAAGAATTTAAGTGAGTTAACAGTGTGTGAGACGACTACTGTCGGCAAAACTCGCTCCAAAGTGGAGCTAAACGGAGATTTCTCCTGCCTGATCCTGAGACATGGGTGTAAATGCACGCCGGATGACTCCATACCAATCGAGGAAGTTCTAACTGCATTCAGTGATCAGGTTGGTGGTTTAAAGATTAGATCAGCTTCTCGGATGAACAAAGCAGTGGTGGTTTTTCTTGCTGAGGTTGAAATGGTCGATACACTAATTGAACACGGGCCAGTGATAAACAATGAGTATGCACGTGTGTTTACGTGTGTGGCGTCTCTAAGAAAATCATACTGTCTAAGGTGCCTCCTTTTATTAAAAATGAAACTTTGAAAAGTGTGCTCGAGTGCTACGGAAAGTTAACAGCACAGATTAAAATGATTCCTTTGGGTTTAAAAAAAAAAAAAACGGACATTAAACACCTAATGTATTTCCGCCGTTTCACCTACATGATTTTAAACACACAACACGAGCTGCTCAGTCGCTCTGTTAAACTAACGGTAGAGAATAAATATTACACCATCTTTATTAGCTCCGAACAGATGAGATGTTTTGTGTGTGGTGAACACGGCCATGTCAGACAGACATGTCCGAGCAGGCAGGAGAGCAGCCAGGTAGAGACACCGACAAACCCAGCACGTACCGAGCAGCCAAGCATGTCTACAGCTCGTGCAGTGCCGGTAACGAGTCCTACTGAGCAACTAGAGGGAGAAACGCCCACTAACCAAACTGAGATAGATGCCACACATAATACTGACAACACTGCTGAAACCCCAACGGGCCACAGCGCTGATCCAGCTCTACAACGTAACCCTAGTATTAAAAGGAAAAAAACTGAAAAAAAGCAAGAACCTCCGCCCCCGCCGGCTCTGTCCTTGTCTCAGACAGACCCTGCCAGGAGCGAGGAGCACTCACAGCCTGTTCATCCAGAGGCTGATCTTAACGTTTTACCAGAGCTAGAGGAGGAAATGCAGGAAACTTGTTCTGAGATGGCTTTAGAAAGCTCACAATGCGATAATGAGTCAGAAAACGAATTTGAAGATATAGAGAGTGGCTCTGATGGGGGCGCCGATTCCTCAGAGATGATAACTAGACTAAACAAAACTTTCAATAGTTCTCAGCTTTATACCACATCACAAATAAACACTTTTTTAGATCTGATAAAAGGGACTAAGAAACCCAAAACTGATGCCTTTTTTCCTAATCTCTCATGTTTTTATGTGTCATGTCACGTAGCAATGCAACATGCCAATCTTGAAGAACTTGACCGACCAAAACGCTACCACCTAAAAAAATTAATGCCAAAAGTTAAAAGTATGATACAATACAAGTCCAAAAAGAAGAGGCAATGTTAAAAAACATGGCCTCTCTAAACACTGGCTCAGTCAACATTAATGAATGCCATAGTGCTGAGAAGCATTTTAGTCTTTTTATTTTTTTGTCCCTAAAAAAAGCTAACATAATATTCCTACAAGAAACGCATACAGACACCAATAATCAAATACAGCGGTTAAGTGAGTGGAAAGGTCAAGTTTGGCACAGTCATGGTTCAAACATGAGTGCTGGGGTCGCTATATTGCTTTCTGCAGATATTCGAGAACAACCAATAAACGCAGTAGAACTCATACCTGGAAGGATGCAGAGAGTAGATATCGATCTACACAAACTCTCGCTTTCCCTGATAAACATTTATGCTCCCAACATTGGCACAGAGTGTCTGTTTTTTTGAGCTTTTGAATAAAGCCATTTCAGATATTCCTCAAGAAAGAATAATCATTTTAGCTGGAGATTTCAATTGCACTTTGAAGCACAGTGTAGATTGAAACCACGGCGAACCTCATGCTCGTTCAGCAGAAGCACTCAGAACTGTAGTACAAAACCACAATCTAGTAGATGTGTGGAGGGAAACTCTACCCACAGACAGACAGTATACCTGGTTAAAATCCACCCCTGAAAAGATTCTAACAGCAAGAAATGATAGGTTTTATACTCAAAATTTCAACAGAGGCAGATTTTATAACAGTTATATTCATTCCACTCCACTCTCTGATCATCATTACATTTCTGTCGCTGTCACTACCACATTGAGCACTTTTGGCACCATCACTGGCATTTTAACAATAGGTTATTACAGGATCACCACTTTATTCATGCTTTTACACTTTTCTGGAAGTCTTGGAGAGAGAGAAAGGCACAGTATGCATCGGTAAACCAGTGGTGGGACATTGGTAAAGTTCAGATTCAGATCTTCTGTCAACAATACACGAAAAACAGCACCAGAGAAATCAAGGAAAAGATCAACTTTCTTGAAAAAGAAATATTGAAACTGAGCAGCTCAATAAGTGAAGAAGAAGAAGAAGAAACAAGAACAAAAGAAACACTGCAAAAGAATCAAATTCTTCTGAAAAACTTGTATGAAGAGAGAGATCAAGGTGGCATGGTGCGAGCCAAGTTTCCACAATACAATAAGATGGACTCATCTACATCTTTCTTCTTTGCACTGGAGAAAAAAAACAGAGATAAGAAGTCTATAAGCCACTTGAAACTACCCAGTGGACAAGAATCTACTGACAAAGATGACATAAGTCTACAAGTGTTATCTTTTAATGAGGAACTGTACAACAGTCAGCCATGTGATCCTGAAGCCATTGAAGAACTTCTGAATGGACTATCACAGCTGAGCGAGTGTGAGAGAAATGAACTTGAGGAATCACTCTCATTCAAAGAGCTCAGTACAGCTGCTCAACAACTGTCAAACGGAAAGTCACCGGGACTGGATGGACTGACCTCCGAATTTTATAAAACATTCTGGTCTTTGATTGGCCCAGAACTGCACTTTGTTATAGTCAAATATATAGAATTAAAAGTCTTACCCCTCAGCTGTACAAGAGCTGTAATCACTCTGTTACCCAAAAAAGGAGACCTTGGCAGCTTAAAGGCGTCCTGTGTCTCTCCTTGGGACACATTATAAAATCTTTTCAAAGGCATTAACAAACCGCCTTAAAAGATTTTAAGCCACAATAGTCCACGAGGACCAGTCATACTGCATCCTATAACGCTCAATTTTCAACAGTCTTTTTCTAGTGCGAGACCTGTTATACCTCACAGAGCTATATAAGGTAGAGATGGGACTAGTGTCACTAGATCAAGAGAAGGCATTTGACAGAGTGGACCATGGTTATCTTTTTAAGACCCTAACAGCTTTTGGGATTGGTGGACGCTTCATCTCATGGATTAGGCTGCTGTATACTGATGTGTACAGTATGCTGAAAATAAACTGAACACTAACATGAACTTTTCTCATGCGCAGAGGTGTTCGACAAGGCTGTAGCCTGCCTGGCCTGCTGTACACTCTCTCCACTGAGTCCCTGCTAAGACGCCTATGAGAAAATCTGCAAGGATTTTCAGTGTTAAGCCCCAACTTATCTGACATGACCACAATCAAGCTCACAGCATATGCTGACGATGTGACGGTGATAATAATAATAATAATAATGATAATGAGTTTTTATTGTTCACGTATACATTACAGCACAGTGAAATTCTTTTCTTCACATACCCGATCATGTTAGGAAGCTGGGGTCAGAGCACAGGGTCAGCCATGATACAGCGCCCCTGGAGCAGAGACGGTTAAGGGCCTTGCTCAAGGGCCCAACAGTGGCAGTTAGACAGTGCTGGGGCTTGAACCCCTGAGCTTCTGATTAGTAACCCAGAGCCTTAACCACCAAGTCACCACTGATAAGGTCAGAGGATGACATCAGTCATGTGTGTTCAGGCCTCGATGTCTTCCAGAGAGCATCATCTGTATGTTTGAACTGGAACAAAACTGATGCCTTGCTTCTAGGTCAATGGCAGGAGGAAAATATACCTCACCTCCCCCAGCATTGTTCATGGAACAAAGAGGGACTGACGATACTTGGGATCTTCATTGGCACAGAACGACACATGCAGAAGAACTGGGATGGATGACTGATAAGGTTCTAGAAAAGCTAAATAGATGGAGATGGATTCAATCAGCAGTCCTATAGGGGCAGGGTCTTAGTGATAAACAACTTGGCTGCCTCAATGCTGTGGCACCGTCTGACAGTACTGGATCCACTTCGAGAACTCTTACACCAACTTCAGAAGTGCTTTGTGGACTTTGTCCGGGACAGTCACCATTGGATACCATCCTGTGCACTGAGTTTACCAGTGTGTGAGGGTGGGCAGAGCCTGATCCATCTCCTGTCCAAGGTGAAGGCCCTGAGACTACAAACTGATCAGAAACTGTTGTACTGAACAAGCACTGTGTCATGGGTTAGTTATGGGCTTGCAGTACTGAGGTTTGCAGGAAGAATGGGACTCGACAGACAGATGTTCTTAATGTCCAATAATGCCACAAAGACTGTGCCTATCAGTCACTTTTATGGAACATTTTTTAAAGTCTGGGCTCAGCTTAGAATGCAGCGGAAAGATCATTATGGTCTGAACAAACCACTTTTCTATAACACCTGGCTCCCTGAACAAACTGAGTCCAAAAACAAGATTACTGCTTTCACCTCAGCAGGAGTAGCCAAGATGGGAGAGCTTATTGACCAGGATAAGCGAGAGTGGGTAAAAGTACACCAACTGTCCAGAGAGATTGGAGACAGGTCAGAGAGGATTGTGGGAAATGTGGTAAGGACTTTGAAAACTTTGTTCCCCACACCCCTACTGATGTTCATAAACAACTACATGACTGGAGATCCTGACCAAATGTCATTTCCAGAGTTGTTCATAACTCCCAGTGAAGCTCCAGATGACGATGGCACAGATCAACTTCTCTCATACAAAGGACTTAAAAATGTCCCCTTTTCAATGGCAACAAAGGACAAACTGTACAACTTCTGCATAAAAAATGAACTTTCAAGAAAGCTCAAAGGCCAGACAGACACAGAGTGGAGAACACACCTATCCACTCCTCCGTCTCAGTCCCCTACGTGGAGGGTGCTCTATAAGAGTCCCCTATCAAAGCAATCTGGAGACCTACAGTGGCGAGTTCTTCACTCTGCAAATGCCGACCAATACCTTCCTGTTTAAGTGCGACCTCACGGACTCTCCCCTCTGCAGGTTCTGTGGACTGCCAGACACTGTGTTTCACTGCTTTTGTGACTGCCACAGACTGGATCCTCTTTTCAACACATTAGACAGAATAATCAACAACCTCGGTTCATCTTCTTCTAAAGCAACGTTTATTCTAGGTTGTAAATATTCCCGTTCATGCAGAGAACGCTGCACATTTATCAACTTTCTAGTTGGACAGGCAAAAGTAGCCAAAGCTCTCATGGAGTCATGGATTAAACCGGAACATGAGTTCCATATAATGAATGGCATAATGTGGAAATGTTTGAAAAGACAAATGAGTGTTTATTTTTGATAACGTATGATGGTGAAATTGTTTTTCACTGGTGATTTGTTTATTAATCTAACCAGCCTTTACTTTCATGTTGAAACATGTAGATCTATTGTTTTCTTTTTCTTTTTGAATGAGTGATTATTCTGTTTTTCCTAAATAATTGGTAAATAAAGAGAGTTTAAAAGTAAAAAAAAAAAAGTCTCTCTCTGTCTGTCTCTCAGAGTTTGCGAGTGCACCACTGCAGCTCCTCTGACACGCGGTGTTCCCCTGCAGCAGGGAGGGGCTGTCGCCATGTCAGCGGCAGCATGATAAAGTTCTTCTTGCTGACTCATCAGTCTGATGCTGCAAGGTGCTGATGCTGCAACCGATGCAGTTACCGATAACTGCGAGGAAGTAGAATAATGTCTGGTATAAACTTCCTCTTAATGCTGCGTTTTGTGTATATACTGTATATATTAGCGCATACACATACACCCTAGGACACACAAATCATAGTCTTTAATCTCAGGTACAGATTATAGCAGAACTCTGTCGTTTGTTTGTGTAACAGGAAGGAAGAAAGGTGCTGGAAATTAATTTCCTTAAAAGATTAAGCTCCTTGAAGGCGAGATGTTTGAAGTTTCTCCTTTTCATTTCAAATACAAAAACATATTTGATACACTGGAATTACCTTTTTTATGCCTTTCAAACAAATAAACAATGAAATTAATAAGGCTTCCTTCTTGAAAGACAAAGTTAGACTAAGTCTATTGACTAATATGCAGATAGTACGACTTCTCTGAAGTTTATTTCAGATAATATTTTGGCTTCATATACAGTAGATGAGACATGGCATTTCATAGTACTGCTTATGTAGCTAACCTTGTAGCTATCGACTATTTGCCTCTTCTATTTCAGCAGTATCTCATGCAAGCCTACTTTTTCATAGCAACTTCTAAATAATGCAAATAACAACTGATGAAATAAAAATGACCATCTGGTATCTAACCATCTCTATTAGAGAGAGAGAGAGAGAGAGAGAGAGAGAGAGAGAGAGAGAGAGACAGAGAGTGAGTGAGTGAGTGAGAGTGAGTGAGAGGGAAAGAGTGTGTGAGAGAGAGAGAGAGAGAGAGAGAGAGAGAGAGAGAGAGAGAGACCGACCGAGGAAGACACAGAATCATGAAGTTAACAGGTGGCATGGATAATGAGATGTTACAAGTGTGTGGAAGAATAAACGTGAGCAGTAGACAGAAACTTCAGCTATGGGAGCGTCCACCTCAACTGTTCATTCCTGTCACAATGAAAGAGCAGATACCTCAAACCTCTCTGGCTGCTCGCCACATGAAGACTATTAATGCTCTCTAAAACAGTGAGGCCCATTGATAACCAGTATAATTCATCCCAGCTTCCTGCAGCTCTGCATATCTCCTCAACACACATGGCTATTTTGGGCCTCTCTTTCTCCTCAAGCCATCTCCTCATTTCAATATTTCTGCCCTTTTGTTTAGTCAATGCTTTCATTTCCCCTGCCACTGAGTCCTTTTCACACATAAAACCCATCCCTACGCCCCCCCTCTCTCTCTCAAAGAAGAAGAAGATGAAGAGGAAGAAGAAGAAGAAGATGCTCGGTCTGGTTGAAATAGCATTTGGCAGCAATTGTGGATGTTTTTTTGTGTGTGTGTGTGTGTGTGTGTGTGTGTGTGTGTGTGTGTGCATGTGTGGGCACACATGTGCATTCCTAATGCTCATGCTGAGTAATGAGAGCTTGAAAAAGAAACACCTACAGTATATTACATAATCAATTTCAGCTATATTATACAGAACAACTCTGTGTGTGTGTGTGTGTGTGTGTGTGTGTGTGTGTGTGTGTGTGTATACGTGCATACGTTCCATCCTTTAGAAATATTGTGCTTGATAAACAGTGTTAAAGAAAGGGCCTATAACTCATCACCACAAGTCGGGACTGTTCATTTCCCAAACGACTTGAGAGATGTGTGTGTGTGTGTGTGTGTGTGTGTGTGTGTGTGTGTGTGTGTTTGTGTGTACTGTACAAATATGTCTGGGTGCCTCACGTACTTATTGTGCCTCGCTTCCTGTGAAATGCCACACACAAGACACAAGAGTCAACAGAAGCTCTCCAGAAGCTGTAACTATGCTAACACACTCCATTCCCGTGATGTCACCAGGCAGCAATACCACAAACACAGCAGTGTGAAGTGCCAGAACCCCTCGGAGCTCTCCACATCGTATTGGACTTTGGCAATTCCTTTCCTCTACCACCAACAAGAGCAACAGATTATTTGAGAGCCCTCAGTCCCAAAAACTCAGAGTGGAGAAAATGCACATGCTGAGAGCAATCATGAGCTGAGATTGACTCTCACAGAACAGGTCCAGAAGATGAAGACCAGTTTTACAGGCTAAGAAATTTCACTGCTCAAGCGTGGACATGTCTGAGCTCTGCAACTGGGAGATTGGATACATCCACCGATCAAACCAGCTTCAAAGACAAGCTGTTTGAATTCTCAGCTTCTATCTTTTTTCTATCCTCTATTTACATTTATAGCATTTGGCAGAGCCTAGCCAGAGCAACTTACATTTATCTCATTTATACAACTGAGCAGTTGAGGGTTAAGGGACTTGCTCAGCTTGGAAGCTTGGTAGTGCTGGGATGTGAATTCAGGATCAGTAGTCCAATATGTTAATCACTAAGCTAAAGTAATCACTGAGAAAATTTAATCACTGAGAAAGTTTGTAGCAAAAGATGAAATAAAAGCGCAAAGAATATAAGGTTACAGATACATTACATTTACAGTATTTGGCCAGCAGTTGAGGGTTAAGGGCCTTGTTCAAGGGCCCAGCAATGGCAGGTTGGTAGTGCTGGGATTTGAACTCACAACCTTCCAACCAGGAGGCCACTGTCTTAACCACTGAGCTTATGGTTAAGCTTATGGTTCAAGCCCCAGCACTGTCAAGCTGCCACTGTTGGGCCCTTGAGTAAGGCCCTTAACCCTCTCTGGGGTGCTGAGGTCAGGGGTGCTGTATCATGGCTGACCCTGCACTCTGACCTCAACTTCCTGACATGCTGGGATATGCAAAGAAAAGAATTTCTCTGTGCTGTAATGTATATGTGATCAATAAAGACTCATTATCATTAAATGACAGCACAATAAACACCCTGTCTACCAGTTATGTTCATCTTTTAATAAGTGCGTTTAGAGATTGCACACTGTAGACCTTCACATGTATGCTAGTCTATTTGTGGGAGTTTAGACCTATTGTGTAGAGCTATAGAGCCAAAAAATGTATTTGTCAAACATACCAAATCCTGTGGAAAGTGAAGATGATAACTGAATTACAATATTAGTTATAATGGTAATAACCATAATAGCTGTTTTAGGTCCAAACCATTATGCAGGCAAACAGCTCACATCAGCTTTAATCCATGTTTCATTCTTCAAGCTCATAATGAAAAATCCAGATGTGGCCAACAGTGGTAGCTTGGCTGCAGCTTGAACTCCTGACCTTCTGACTTCTTCACTGCTCTAATGAGTCAATTAAGGCTTAATGAGTTCATTAAAGTCTTAGGGAGTCCAAACTTTTGCACATGCAATAATCACTGTTTTTTAAGTTCATCAAATATAAATTGTGCATTAACATTTGCAGAGAAATGTTGTTGGGTTTTTTTTAAATAGTTTGCTGTATTGCTGTACAAAATAAGTTTGTGTTTACTTCTATCAACATCCAAAAATCAATAAAATATCATTTGGCCTGGGGTGCCAAAACTCTTGCATAGCATTGTATAAATTATATCTGCTTTGACCTTATTGAGAGCCAAACCTTCATGGCTCAATATCTTACAATTATAGAACTAATATACACAAAAGATCAATCCAACAGTGAAAACGAACAAAAGACAATAATAAGAGAAATGAAACTGGAAAGTTTAAAAGAACACGGCGTTTGCTTGAAGTTTGTAGCTTCACCATCATCATACACTAGAATCAAACAAAGCAATCACCTTAAGGAGTTTATTATGCAACAGTTTCCTTGGTGAACTCATTCAAGTGGCTACATTCGATTTGTCTACATTCATGATTAACTGATTCTTTGGGATGGGTTAGCAGATGTTAAGGCTTAAAGAAGCTGTACTAGGAAGCATGCTAGTTTTGCAGATAATAAACACGACATGCAAACATGGAATGTATCCTAAAACATCATGCTGATTTTCCGCAAAGAATTCAGAGGTGTTGCGGGTGGAAAACAGATAACTCAGAGATGTGGGCGGATGGTTTGCAGACGTGAGAGGTTTTGCCTTTCTATGTTAAGGATGAGGCAGATGCAGCGTGCTCGGTTTTATTTTAGTTAACTCTGCCACAAGCCTAGCAGTTTGGAAGCACACCATGTTCAGAGCACATGCAAATACCGCTGTGTGAAGGGATGTTTCTTCTGCTTGAGGTGCACCTCTGAATATTTGAATATTTGAAGTATACTGTCAAGGTGTGTGCCAATTTGTCTTACTCCATAAGAAGGCTTTTGTATCTAAGATATGTAAAAATGTGGCATATGTGCTGCTCTAGGTTGACTTAAGGGCTCTGAAGAACTCTGTGTTACAGAACTGAAACAGAGCAGTTTTGTGAGCTTTTGTGGATGATGGAACTTTGATTAGTTCATATCTGTCACTATAGGGTTTTTTTTAACCATAACTGAGATTATTAGCTTAGTCTCGGCTCTAAAAATATTTTTTCCCTGCCTGTGCCCTTAATTTCTATCTGTGCATCCATGTTTTCTGACAAACTATGACCTTGTCTTCTTATTAATCTACTTATTATGAATGTTGTTATTTGTTTGCTTCGCTCTTCCAAGGTTGGAGGTTCGAGTCCCTTCTCTGCCCTGTGTACACGGTCTTTACGTGTTCTCTCCGTGCTTCTGGGGTTTCCTCTGGGTATTCCAGTTTATTTCTCTAGTCCAAAGACATGCGTTCTAGGCTGATTGGCATCTCTAAATTGTCCGTAGTGTGTAAATGGGTGTGTGAATATGTGTGCCTGCGATGGGTTTGGCACCGCGTCCAAGGTGTCCCCACATTGTGCCCCGAGTTCACTGGGATAGGCTCCAGGCTTCCCTGTAGGATAAGCGGTATGGAAAATGGATGGATGGATGGAATGTTGTTATGAACAATGTCCAATGTCCTAGTAAAATGTAATAAAATGTTTTATCCTGGTTGGGATCATGGTGAATCGGGGAACACTAGGCGCAAAGCACAACACAGGGCACCATGCACACGAGGGATATAACCAAAAACGTTAACTGGATTGAACAGATAATGAGTCATAAATGAATACAAATACAGATACGAATATTGGACAGACTATTGTTGTTGTTGTTGTTTTTAGAAAGCTTGCCAGAATTTTTTATTTTTATTTTTTATTTCAGGTGGAGCTTCACAGGTGCTAAGTATGATGCTTGTTAGCAGGGATGACAGAATTCAGCAAAATTTCCATCTCAACTATATCTCAAAAACAACACAAACACACTGCCCAAAAAGTGTGGCCATTGGAAAAGGACTCATTTTTCTTTTTTTTTCTCACTGGTGCACACACATTTCTGATTTATTTATAGAGCCACTTCTGCCTATATTGCTGACAGTCTACCTACAGTCATGTTTTTGGGAGGTTAAAGGAGTCTGGAGAGCCCAGAGGAAACCCAGCGCCACAGAGAGAGCATGCACAGAACATACTGAGATCAAGATTGTATCTGGGACTCTGGAGCTGTGAAGCAGAAACACTACTCGCTGCATGACCAGGCCATCCTTAAACTGTTTTACATTTGTGCAACTGTATAAATTTTTATTTTGGCACAATACCATGATACTAAGCAACAACAGCTGTTCTTTTTTTTTTTAGGAAGCTAAAACAAAATCACACTTCATAAGAGTGGCTGTTAACTTCAGCAGGATTCGGCATCATTTATTATAAGCATCTCATTTTGAACAAAACGCAACACATCTGTGGCAAATGTTCCGTGTGCTGTAAATGATAACTGCTACTAATGCTATTCATTTACTTCGATTCAGTGCAATTTTACTCACATTATAGGTCCTTGCCATCCACTATAAGCTCTCACTCCCCCTCCCCTTACACACACTCCTTATAAGACTACTGAGAAGGCTACACCAACACCTCAGTCCCATGTGTGTTACTCTAACAAACAAAGGGCTTGTGAATGTCAATCACGTCTCCTCCTACGCAAAAGACTCCCGGATGACAACCATAAGTGACTGAAGGATGTTTAAAAACCGCATGCCCTGCTTTCATGACTCGCTAGCTCTTCTACCCATAAGGCTTTATTGCTACTTATACCTCCTTGTAGGCATTCAGTACCATGTCAAGCATATGTTGGTGTAAGTTAGTTTCTCAAATCAAGAGCACTTGTGTTGCATCTGATTGTTGCGAAATGCTGTTGACGATTAAAGTAATGGAATTTTTATCCTCTCAACACTTTGCTGTGCCTCTAACTGAAAAACCATACAAAACTATATTTCCATACTGATAACAGACTTCAGATAGGCTTACATGGTGAAAGCCTAGGTTACTGACTAGATATCAATCAGCTCTTCATGCATGTAAGAGTATGGCTTTATTTCAATATATATGTTACAGAGTTTTTAGTACTTAGCACTGAGTCTCCAAAATGTCTGTCAATGTCCCTTCTGTTGTTTGGGTTCATGAGTGGCCTGGAACAAGGATGTATCTATTTAAATGTATTTAAAAGTCTACAGTTCCACAGAAATGCGGAGCAACAAGTTCTCTTAGGCTATATCCACATTACTCCGGATAAATATGAAAATCTTTTTTTTTCTAAGTTTTTGGCCTTCTGTCCACATGAGAAAGCGTTTTTGTCCAGCAAAAATGGAGCGTTTCAAAACACTCTCCCAAGTGGATCAATTTGAAAACATCATTTTTGCGTCGTAGTACAGAAAAAATGGCGATGACGTATTTTTAGTCACGATGACGTATTTTTAGTCTGGTGATGCAGTCACCTGACTAAAAATACGTCATCGT
>JANDJT010000199.1:16349077-16360974 GCA_024331685.1 Stegophilus panzeri | reverse complement strand
GGGGGTTTAGGATAATTTGGGGTTGGCATTTTAGGGGTTAGTTACATGCTCACGGAAGAGGTGGGTCTTTAGCTGTTGTTTTGAAAATGGTGACAGATTCTGCGTACCGGATTGAGGTTGGAAGTTCATTCCACCACTGAGGGACAGTTTGTGTGAAGGTTCTGGAAAGGGACCTTGAGCCACGCTGAGTAGGCACTACTAAGAGTTGGTCTTTAACCGATCGCAGATTGCGTGAGAAAACGTAAACCTCAAGGAGAGTGTCGAGGTAGAGGGGTGCTATTCCAGGTAGGGGGGTGCTGTTCCAAGTTCTCAGCATTAATCTTAGAAACCCTAATTAAACCCTTGTATTCAGGTATGTTTGGTGCGGAGGTAACGAGACAATCTCAGAGTAAACTCAGAGTTGTCACATGCAGAATTCAGTGTGCAGAGCAGTACTCAGATTCAAATTTCACACACCATGGAGAGGAATGAGGGGTCAATTACAGCACTGCACACAGTGGAATGAGGCTTGTAACAATGGCACTGAAAACAACCCCAATCATGCAAAGGCAGGCTTTTCGTTTCATCACATTTTGCTATGCCTCAGAGACCCGACTCATCGTCGAGTGCTGACATGTTCTTACTCCACCTTCCAGTTTACGGGGCTCCTGAGGGAATATGGTGAAAATGTATGACCTATATTTATTTGATGTTTTTTTTTCCACTACCTTGCTATTGTTCTGCACAATAATACTTCGGATTACTATATTGTAGCCTAATGTAGGGCTTAGATAGAGTTTAAAACAACTGATGCATAAATTCACAATGACAATAACATAGGCTAAATGCTTTGAATTCCATGCTAAAATAAAGTGTGCAAAGACCAATTAAGATGCTGAAGCAAGTAGTAAAACTAATTATGCATGGGAATGCAAATGGATTGCAAGAAATTCATTCCAGTAAATAGAGATTGTTCACGTTCACTTTACTGGCCTGACTTGAACTTTCCAGCATTTTCTGTGCTACATCATCTGGACTGGAAATAACCAGCACTGCCCTGGACTTGCCCTACCATTATTCCCCTTTCAGTGAACCTTCTGGTTATTAAAACACGACCAGACCGGAGTACATTACAAAGAATGATTCTGTTTGGAATCAAAGTTGGAAATTTCTCTCTGAACCAAGCCGAAGAAGAATTGCTTTAAAGTGGATTGCCAGATTGGACTGGATGTGTATGGGAACCAATTATGGTTCAAGACCTGTCGGATTTAGGCTACTGTAAACAATCCAAAATATGTCCATCAATCGAGTGTGTTAAAAATAGTAAGGCCGATAGGGGCTAACCCAATCTGGCAACACCAGATTAAAATCCAGCCGCAACGAATGCTAAAAATAGATCCACGGAGGGGGAAAAGCCACCAGTCCAAAGACTACTGCAGCGGTGTTCTGACTTTAGTACAGACAGGAAGCTTTAGGCTAGATTTCAAATTACATACATACTACTACCACAGTTAACATTAGTACACATAGTACATTACCACTGTACCTACGGTCACCTGCCGTGGTGTGCTATTAAGTGTGCTGATTGGAACGACTCCCGAAATGGGTAGATCATTGTGTACAAAAGCGCAGAACACTACTAAACAGTGGCCAGAGTCAGAATAGTACTCCAGCTATATTTAGTACAGTACAACATCCCTGCTTATATGCCATATTGCGGTTTGGCAGCGAGCTGGAGGCGGTATCGGTGTTTTCGGAGTGAAGGGGTGTGAGGCCCCAAATAAAAGCCCTGTAAAGCCCTGTAAGCCCTGCCTGATGAAAGGCAAAAATACAATGCGGTTAGAAATCATAAAAATAAGAATAATAATAACAGTAAGGCGGCTTTAAATCCAGTGAAACGCCACTTTTTGTAAACAAAAGCGCTAACGTGTGTTTGAGCACCGTGTGTGTGTTCATTCAGGAGAAGTGTGGCTGAGGCGCTGAGCTACACACACACACACACACACACACACACACACAGCTCCAGCTTATAGACTGTAGTGTTTGTCAGCTTTTTTTTAATGTTGTGAGTGTAAATCTAAAACGAAAGTCAAACAAGTTTACATTCCAGCTTCTGATCTTTTCGGCTAAAGGTTAGACGCTATAATCGCCTAGACGTGACCACGCCCCCTGATTACAATGTCACTTTTGACCACGCCCCCTGCACCCACTGGCATCCAAGAGTCTCGTAAGTCTTATGAAGTGATAAATAAGTATATTTGCGTGTGGTGTTGGTTTGGTTTTGTGTGATGCACTCCCCCCGAGACCTTGTAATTGACTTTGAAATCAAATCCCACTGTACTAATCACAGCCCATGTGTCAACACAGTGCGCCACCCCTGCTGCTGCAAAATAGTAAGCTCTGATGGTGTATGGTGTATGTTGACATAATATTTACTGCGGCTTGTTACGTTCAGTTGAAGTTGTTCAGAGCGCAGTCGTTCACCCACCTTACAGATGTGGAAGTGCTCGGCCATGAGGGTCTCCTGGATGTCCAGCTCGCGCGAAGTCGCTGCTGCAGTGGGAGTTCCAGCAGCGCTGCCGCACGATGGAGAGCCTCCAGCACTGGTCGGAGACGACGTGGTCAGACCGTCCAACACCTTCCGGAACTTCTTCATGGTGTTTCTTCTTCTTCTTCTTCTTCTTCTTCTTCTTCAATGGGTTCCGCTGTTCTTTTCTGAGCACTCAAAAATCTACCGCAGAGACGATTAAAGCGGCATAGACGAGGCTGCTGGTAGCACAAGAGCACAACAAACCCTCCCCTCCTTTAGAGAACTGAGAGACTGCCGAGCTCTCTGCTTCCTCTCCCTTTTAAAGCATTTACGTGCAATTCAAAAAGTCACAGAGGGACATCATCTTAAGAGTCAAAGCACCCCAACACGTCGGAGAAGAAAAAAAAAACACGCACACACGCACACACACACACGCACGCACATACACTGAGCGGAGGGGTTTCATACGCGTTAAAGCGCAGCTACGCAACACAGAGAAACTTCATGTTAGTTAAGCAGGACGTCTGCATCACACCCAGCTCGCTAACACGCTCGAGACGTTTTGACTACTGTAGGATGCGTTATGTTCAATTATGCGACTCGAGAGTCGAGGCACTGATAAACGAGCTCACGCAGAGACGCAGATGAGGAAGAGGAGAGGTACCGCAAAGAGACGTGGTTTCCTTCCGTCCCTGAACTCGGCACGCGACGACCAAACTGTTCAACTTTTAGCGCGAACTGTCGCGAGAGGATGAGGAACGTGAGGAGGGAAGGAAGTAGGCAGTTGATCTCTCTCTCGCACACACACACTCTCACACTCTCACTCTCTCTCTTTCTCTCTGTCTCTCTGTCTCTCGCTCTCTCGCTCCCGCAGTCGCTCTCCGTGGTGCTGAAAGCCCGAGCACCAGAGGCCCCGCCCACAATTTATGCTATTGGGGCAGGCGTTTATGATTAAGCGCGCAGAGGAAAGCGACTTTGCTGTGCGTCATTATAAGGCATCGTTGCGCGTCGCGCAGACGCACAGTTGCGTGTGTGACCGCGGGGCAGGGTCATTTACTCCTCCTCGGTTCCATTGAAGATGACTACGTCGTCGTGGCTACAGGGTTAAAACTTCCTGAAGCTGTTTTCGACCTGTGAATCAATGCTTTATACGCTGTAGAGAATGCTGCAACACCAGATAGGTGGTCTGAGGGGTTGCCAGATTGGATGGTGTGAAAGATTCCGGTTCAATCTAGCACCAGTAGTAGGTGTGTAACACAATGCCATGATCTGTATCTCTATCTGTTTAGTGCTCCAAATATCTGAATCTGTATTTAGATTTAAAATCTGGGCATGGACATTTTTAAAAAATTAAATATCTAACCTATCACTATTCCAGGAAACACTAGAAAACACCCCGTAGGTAGAAATGCCAGTGCTGTCAGCATTGTATGTGAATTCTGGTTCCTCATATGACTTGAGAGATGTGATATCAAATCCCGCACTCATTTTTGTTTGGACCTCCCTTAATGAATTTACTTGGTTCTGTTTCTCAAATATAAACAAATTAGTCATTCAACCACCACAACCCTGACCTGACCAGGCAGTTACTAAGGACTGCTGGATGTGGCCTTTAGGTGAGCTTCATATCTGACTGCCAGCATGAAAGTTAAAAACCTTTCACTTGCACAACATTTTTTTTTATTTTGTTGTCTTTTGGATTCCAATCCTAAATTGTAGCCTCAACCCACTCTTTAAAATAAAGGTTCTTCAATGGTTATTTACAGCACCTTAGGTTCTTTTTGTCAAGAACCATTTTACATTGTATAGGGTTCTTGAGTTGAGTTTTATGGTTCTGTGGGAATTAAAGAAGTTCTTTGTATTTCATTATAGTTTCTTCATATCAGTGTATTGGTTCTTCAAGGCATTGTCCTTTAACAGGTTAAACTGAACCCTATAAGGTTCTTTGTGAGACTGGAAAATCACTCTTATCACTAGCATCACTCTTAAGAACCTTACTTTGGTTTAAAGTACTAACTAAGGTTGTTTTTTGGTTGTCGTTTTTTAGAGAGAATTTATGATAACAGGGTACCTTGTGGCTGTGACTGCTGTGAAGAACCATTTCTGGGTTCTTTAAAGCACCAGTAAATAGATGGTTCTCTAAATAACTTGAGAGAAAAAGGTTCTTTGTTCAACTTAAAAGGGTTCTCCTATGGCGTCAGGCTGAAAAACTCTTTCATTCTAATTGGAACCTTTAGTTTTAACAGTGCAGTTGACCTGTGAACCTTTCTGGCATCCTTTCATCCAAAAAAAAAAAAACACCTCCTGTTTGTGTCTGTATTTGTAAACCTATACTGTAGTATTTATCTTACCACATCCACTTATGCACTCACTGAGCATGTGCAGTATTTGAAAGTTAAGGGTGTGGCAGAATTATGAATTAAACAATTAAACCACACTCCTTCTCTCCTTCCATAGGCTATCTACAATTTTTCCAGTGGCTGGTATGGATGAGTGACAGCCATGGAATCAGAGCTCTGTGTGTGTGTGTATGTGTGTGTGTGTGTGTGTGTGTGTGTGTGTGTGTATGATCCTGCTTAGACTGAACCTCACGGCTGGAGATTGCATAAGCACTTACATCATCGGCTTCCGTTGCCACCGGCATGGATTACATACTGCAGACTCACAAGCATGTGCGGCTCCCTTTCTCTCATTTCATCCAGGAATAACACAAGACCAACAAGAAAAAATAATCCAGCCGGGTAAAATAATATTAATTACACGTGTCGGCCAAGTGAGTAGGGGTACAATGGCGTACGAAGCATGAAACGTGTTTCAATACACACCATGCACCCCAAGCCTCATCTACTCTACAACATGCTTCACCTCCTATGCCGAATTAGAAGTTATGCTTTTAAATTCAGTAGCCTACCAGAGAATTCACCAAACTGTGGAATTCAAAGAAAGCCATACTGTTTCTACATGTTTCCAAAATACAGAATGCCTCCACGGGGAAATGTCACATGGTCTTTATAGGCTTTACAGATAAATCAATGAATGGCATCTCATGATCTGTTTCTCATTATCCCTTCCTAAACCTCAGCAGGTATTTTCCAAATCATTATCCTGATGCTGTCATTGATTACATGGGAAACAGGTTTTTTAAAAAAAAAAAGAATATCTCCAGGTACGAAGGCAAACCCCCCAACATAGTTGAGCTCTTGTTCATCTGCCTCTATGCTGTGATTTGGAACACTGGTTTGCATGTCAGATTGGAGATATACATGTATATTCACTTCCAAACACATTTCCACTCATTTCTATTAGATACATTACTCCTATAAATGATTGCACAAATAATATGAAGAGTAAAACTGGATTTTAACATTTTGTATAGACTTGACTCATGCAGCATCACTACTTTTCTTTTTAATCGAACAGGCTAAGGGATCCAGACTTGAACCTGCATGCACTGTGTATGTGCTGTAACACACCTTTAATCACACCTCAGTATATTATTAACAAGCTGTTCCTAGGTAAGAACTTTGATTTGGTGTCACTGACTTAATCTAGTAAAGCAATAGGAGTGTTTTACCCACATTCTGCTGCTTGCTACATTTACATTTATTTCATTACATTTATTTGAGAAACTTTTTTACAGAAAATGTACTTTTAAGCTTAGGTTTAACTGGCCATACTTATATTCTTACTCAAGTTCATTTTTAGTCACAGAAATGTACTTTTACTTCGCTACATTCGGTGGTGTTCCTCCGTGACCGTTAAATGTTAATGAATATATGTAGTTTTAATAATTAGTTTATATCACGTATAACGAGGTCACAAGTCTCACGATACGCTGCAGTGGTCTGAATGTGGACGCAACAACCGCTCACTTTTTTAACGGCCCAGTCCTGGAAGATAATGGCTGAAGAGGGGAAAGAAGCAAGCGTCGGAGGCAGGGCGCACACACACACACACACACACACACACACACACACACACACACACACACACATCCTAACACACACTTTCCCTTCAGTTCTGTTCCATAGTCTGTTCGTTTGTTCTCTGTTGTCTTGTTGTCTTGCATCTTCTTAAATGAAGATGCTGATAAGTTTGTGTTGTTCACATGTTGTTAGAATAAAGACAGTCAACTGCTGGGAAAATGTTTGTTTTTTGTGGTGTGTGTGTGAGAGATTTTGTGTTGAAAATGACAGGATGTGTGTTATTGTACTCATCACAGGACTGGGATATAAAGCTTCATCTTGAACCCAGGTTTTCTATCATATAAACAGAGCAGAAATACTTTTTCAAGGAGAGGTGTGACTTACAGTCCTCCATTTAGTCTGAGGTTAATTATTTTCCCCTCCATTTTATTCAGATCTGAAGTAACTAGTGACTATTGCTACTCGAGTGGTTTTCAAATTGGATACGTTATTACTCCTACTCAAGTAATTATTAACATCAATACTTTTACTGTTATTTTTATAAGTAGTTTAACTTGTACTTGAGTAAATTTTTGGCTACTCTACCCACCTCTGCTTGCTGGATGTATTACAGGAGAAAGCTCCTTGTTGAAATAATCTTTGAGGGCAATGAAAAGCAACATAATCCTCTTCACCACTCCCATGGGGCAAATGACAACCGAGATAACGTGGCTGCCAAGGCGACCCTGCAGGAGAATGCATGCTAATATCTACATTCAAACCTGCAGACAAGGATTAGGGAGCTTGAGCACATGAGGTGTTCCCAGCAAGACATGAAATTAGGGAGTTGTGAATAGGAATGCTAACAATGAATGAGAAATGCAGGGTAGGCCATTCGCATGAGCTTTAATTGAGTTCATCTATCACTAGAACTTCTCTAAGGTTCTAAATATGCCTTGTGTTTCCATGAGTAAATGAGTCCAAGGTGTCCCAGAGTTATGCCTGAGTTCCCTGTGATAGGCTCCAGGTTCCCCCTCGACCTCGTGTAGGATAAAGGGTATGGAAAATGGATGGATGGATATGTTACTGTACAGACAATATACAGTGCCCTCTACTAATATTGGCACCCTTGGTAAATATGAACAAAGAAGGCTGTGAAAAATTGTCTTTATTCTTTAACCTTTTGATCTTTAGTTAAAAAAAACGTGGGGTACACCCTGGACAGGGTGCCAATCCATCTCAGGGCACACTCACATACACATTCACACACACATTCATACACTACGGACACTTTGGATATACCAATCAGCCTACCATCAGGACTGGGGGAGGAAACCGGAGTACCCAGAGGAAACCCACACAGCACAGGGAGAACATGCAATCTCTGCGCACACAGGGCTGTGGTGAGAATCGAACCCCCGACCCAGGAGGTGTGAAGCAAACCTGCTAACCACTAATCGCCAAAAATCAAGATAAAAACAAAATAAATGTATTAACGTACATTTTTAAAAAAGCTGCTTAGCCATCACTATTTTAGCATTACTAACTTTAGCTAGCTACTATTCAATTCAATGTGCTTTATTGCCATGTCCAGTACAATACTTATAGTACTGCCAAATCTATTAGCTAACAGAGGCACAGGTTGTGGATTAATATTTATTCAGAGTTTGCAGTTTGTTTCGATTAAACAGACCAATAGCTAGCTATTTTGGATTAAACATCTAATTAACTAGTAATCGACTACACTGAAGCACGCAGGAATTTAACTTTAATTTAATTTAAAATTAAAATGTAATATGCAACACAGTACAGCAAGGGTTAACAGTATACTGTAGGCTTCCTTTGACTCACACACACACACACACACACACACACACACACACACACACACACACCCCTACATACATATGCGCACACCTGTCAGCTGTCTGACATGCCCTTGGGTCCATGTCATCCACGTTTAATATGCATGTGTAATTGTGTTTTTCTGTCGCTGAGTGATACACTACCTATTGGCAGGGGAAGCGGAACATGTCAGAGGAATGTGAAAATGAGATGCACATATTCAAGAGTGTGTACAAGCGTGTAGAAACCACTGAGGCCAATGAGAAAACAGTAACCATAGTGATAATGGAAACATATTAATCAGAACACACTGTATAAAAAGCATCATGCTGAATCATCACTACACAAAAGTGTTCCACTTTTCCCAACCTTCTGATAAATGAATAAATGAATAAATGAATAAATAAAACAAAACCAAGGAAATATCAGAATAAGAGGTTCCTTGCTGTGGTCATACATCACCCGTTTGGCTGAATATGATTACTTAAATGTAATTGTTGGTTTCAAGATTGGCCGCCTTTGTGTGACCATTCATATATTACAGCTTCCACGGCAACAATCAGGGGAATTTGGATAGGCCAGTGACTCATGATCATCACCAGCCATTGTTCTTTAATGAAGGCCAAGATGTAATGAAAACGGATTGGAGTTTCCTAATTACTTCACAGTAACTTCTCTTCAGAGCATATAATAAAGACTTTTTTCCTTTTATTTTCCCAGAAGACAGGTTGGGTATTAGGTAACTATAGACCCAATGCCCTAGAGAGTATAGATTGTTTATGTGAATGTTGCAACACACACACACACACAAAAAAACCCCAGCAACGAATACTGATTAGCAGTGCTTGTCTTCTTAATAAATCTAAAACAGTAACACCTACACAATCACATACACATATATAAACTTTGGACTGTGGGAGGAAACCAGAGTGCTTGGAGGAAACCCCCAAATCATGGGGAGAACATGAAAACTCCACACACACAGGGCAATGTCAGGAGTCAAACCCCCAACCCTGAAGGTGTGAAGCAAACACACTAACCACTAAGCCACCATGCCCCAACCCCAGCTGTATTTGTATCTGTTTAGTGGCCCAAATCTCTGTATCTGTATCTGTATGTAGATTTAAACAAGAAGTGGGCGTGGTCTAAATCTGAAGGCTGGAAAGAAAGCAGAGGTAGAAATGTCATCTATGAGGTTCCTTGACCTCGAACTAGAGATGGATGCAGGATTGTTTTGTTTTTTTAATCCCACCCATGCCGTTGTTATTTTTACTTGTACCGGTCTGTGATCTATTCTTGGTTGTATTTTCAAAATATAAACAAAGAAGCCTAATTTAAACCATCACAACCCTGTCTACACAGTTATTACTGTAAGCTGTAAATGCATCACACGGCATCAAACATTGACTTTAATGAATATGGACTTCCTTTGTCCTGCATACTTCACGTCTGACACCAACATAAAAGTAAACACCTCCAGAGTGTTTTTGTTGCATCTCCCGATGCTTAATACCTAATTTCTCCATCTGGGGATTAATAAAGTATTATCTTATACATTGTGATGATTTCTGGCTAAGCTTTCTATATTTGTTCGTTCCGAATAATGTATTCCTATTCAGTTACATTACTTTATTACTATAGCATTAAAGGCAATCATGAGCTTTTCATGTAACTTAAACCACCTATTTTGGTTCTACTATATTCTTTGTTTTTAATGTACTCTAAGGCTTTTGCACTGTCATGCTATTGTGTGTCTATTCTTCTGTGGATTCCTCTACAAAAAAAAACAGTAATAGTTACAATACCAGTCGTTATGGCTAGAATTCTCTAACAGGTGATGTCCTTGCACATTGTTGTTGTACAATACCACAGCCCCATCAGCAAATTGGCAAAAAACTGCAGCTTGACCTTGCCTTCATGGAGCCTCCAGCTACTTTCACTTGTCCACTCAGTATCGATCTTGCTGCCTATGTGCTCCCACTGTTTTTTGGACAAAGCGTTATCCAAAGCACCCCAGTAGAAAGTTTGAAAAGAAGCCAATTCTGAAAGGAGAAATGTGCTCTCACAGGAGGTGCAGGAGCTCCAGCAAGTGAAGCTAGCAAGTGCACAATGAGACAAGGAGATACAGATAGATATAAACAACCCAGAAAAGAAAAACAGAGGTGGATGTAAGGTGAGCATGAGAGAGAAAAAATATGAAAAGAGAAGGTGCAGTAGACAGGGAGATAAAGCGAAAGGTCCATAAAGGCAACAGAATTCTGCTTCAAACTCTGACTTATTATGAATGCATTATAGACCGATGCTGAAAACTCTCATAAGAATGGATTCATCCCTCCATCGTGATACTTCCTTTTTATCTACCTTTCATTCGACATGATTGCAGTAGCTCAAAGGTTCAGTTAGAGATTTGATGAATAAGCCCAGATGAATACACGCTCTAAAAGAAAAACCGCATTCTGGCCTCCATGTGCTTGATCTCATCAATGGGCTGAATGCATCCTTTGAAATCAGACTGTGACTGAAAAAAACAAACAGGAGACATTTCAGCATTTCCATTTTCACCATCTAGACCCTCTGGACAAAACGTTCACAGACGTTGCTATGAATTCGCACCACAGACATTAAAGTTGAACTGAAAAGTGTTTTGCTTTACATTTTCAAAAGAAGGTTCTTCAAGCGTTCTTTGACTAATTAGTTTCCTAAAGGGGTTCTTCCTAGAATCATCTCACATAAGATCTGTTGTTGGATTTCTCAGAGAACCTTTACAGGTTTTGCAGTGAGACAAACCAAATTTTTGTTTCTTTTCAAAAGCTTTGTTCACACTAATGTGGACATATTTAAAAACTAAGGCTTTCTCAGTTTTAGCTTTCCATCCAAACAAAAAACAAAACAGCAATAATTGCTGGCACACTCCACATCAAACTGCTTAAGCAGTGTAAACTTGAAGGAAACATTCATTCTTTTTTGTTTGTTTAAATAATGACATTAAATTGCTTCAATTGTGCTTAAAATATTCCAGATTATGTCAGAAATTCTCAAAGTCCATACTGAGCCAGCTGTCATGTTGATTACACTGGGTGTTTCAGAATTCTCTTCTACCTCAAGAGCCAATCAGCAGCACCTTTCATATTGCTTGATTGCAGCTAGAAGAAACAATTCCCAACTATCAACCTGTGACTCACCAAGCTTTCAAACACCTTAAGCAAACAAGGTTATCAACAGGGTTGGGAGGATTACTTTCAAAATGTATTCCGTCACAGTTACAAATTACTTCATAAAAGATCTAATCAGTAACATAATCCAAGTGTCACAATATGAAAGTAATGTAATCTGATTACCTTTGGATTACTTCAAGGCAACATATGTAAAAAAAAAGTCAAGAGAAAAGAAATATGATGTACAATACTTTTAAATTTAGAGTTTATTTTAGAGCTTTAGTTCGGTGTTTGGATTTGTTTTAAGAAAACACATAAATAAATGAATAAATAAAAGATTACACTGATGTGAGTAACATTACATCACAAAAGTTATGCTGACCATATTCTGGTTTTCCAAGAAGACGACACCTTTTTTTCATGTCTTAATAGCGGTCAAAACAGGGTTACTTTAATATACTGAAAAGGACACACTATTAGCAA
>JANDJT010000199.1:16338810-16348977 GCA_024331685.1 Stegophilus panzeri | reverse complement strand
ATAAAATAATCAGATGCCACGAGTGAACCTTCTGCCATCATGTACACATTTGAATGGCCATGTAATACAAAGCAATGTAATAACATGAAATTAAAAATGATCTTATATGGCCATGGGCATTTTTTCGACTCAGGACAGCTTCATTTGCTGCTTTTGTCAAGCAACTGTTTGACTCCGTACACAACAGCGCTTCACCTTCACGTGTTCGCTAAGAGTAGGATAATGGTTGAGAGGCAGGAATTTGGCCAGTAGTTGCTGCAAGCCTTTTATAATCGACCAATTGCTGTGCAAGAAGGCGGGAATTACAGAGAGGAGTTAAAGCAATGCAAACATGCGCACACATGTTGCAGTATTAGACCATATGCACATCATAATGAAACTAAAGCCGACTCCCGGACATTTTCTCAAATTTAGAAATCCCAGGCAGAAAATGAGGACATGTCCAGGGAAAAGAGGACGTATGGTCCCCCTGAAAAAGCATTTCAGAGAACAATGTGTGTTCATTTTTACCAAATGAACTTTGTGCAAAATATATTTGCGCGTGCAACAGGAGCTTGCTCATGTGAGTCATGACTGGCAAGAGAGAACCAGAACTATAATCAAGCAGCTGTTTATATTGTGTTATGTCAAAAGATTAATTTCTTTGGTTTTAAATGAATAAATTTAATTCCTGATAGTATTCCCATTTTTTTTTTTTTTTTTTTTTTTTACAAAATGTGCCTGTAATCTAATTACATTGTTTTCTGATGTAGCTGTAACGGATTACAGTTAAGCAATTTTTTGTATCCTGAATACACAACGCCATTACATGTGTTCCGTTACTCCCCAAGCCTGATTATCAATCAGAAAAAGAAACAATTTTATAAAACATTTTGCAGCACATAAGCTGCTTTTTTTTCTGTAAGAGGTGGTTAATTGTGTGTTCGTCAGTGTCTTTGTCTTTGCCTGTTCTTTCTGTTTTATGTCATCTATAACACAAGTGCAGATTGTATTATGACATCTATCACTGACAATTTTTCAAAGACAAAAGCATGATCTTTGGATAGAAAAACCTTGGGAAAATATCCATATTAAATGCAGACATAGATTAATTTTCATCACATAGCATGAGAGTGAAAGACCACTTGACCTCAATCCATCAAATGATCAGAGCTCTAAGTACCTTCTGGATGAGTGTGCTTATAATAATGACAGCTCATATTCCACCCGCTGTTAAAGAAAAGTCTTGTTACTCTTGGTAAAAAGCCACTAAAGTTCGAAAATTAAAGTGGGGAAAAGATTGAATGATCGCTGATAAACTATCCATTCAGTAATTCTGGTTTGAGTTTATCGGTGTGTATTGCAAGAAAAAAATGTTTGTGTGTGTGTGTGTGTGTGTGTTCTCGAGAGTCAGGGGAAGAGGTGATTGCTAACACAACTGAACATGGCTGTCAACTCATCTAACCCTACAACACCTTTCATTTCTTGCTTTCTAATTAGACAAATCTTTGTTATGCTTGGAATGGAATGAATTAAAATGATATCCTCTGTGGTTGACTGATAACAAGCTGATTAAGTGCATCGCCTGTTGTTTCATTAACTACAGTGGCCTCTGAGTCACCTGGCACCATTTCGAAGCCCTGCTGATAGACTTCCTATTTAATGAGCGAAGTGGAGTCGTCTCGGTCCTGCTAACAACAAGGGAAGTGCAAAGTTTATCGATTTAGGACTCGATTGGCTTTAGTAATTGAGCAACACTGGCAGGAGGCTTGGTGAGTGTGGGCAGGATTGTCCTTTGAGGCATTTCTCCAATTTGCATATAAATGGGCTGGTAAACGCACCGTCGCCATTAGCAGAGCGCTTGATTGGCTCAGAGGAGAGGGTAATGAGTGCCTTCCCCTTTCCGATTAGCATGGCAGCGAGCGTTTAATTTAGGTCCAAAAAGCACCATGTTTAGACACAGTGGAACAGATGGGCAAGAAATTTCAATTGCATTTCAGATTTCAAACGAATAAACAAGCCGTAACACCCTTAACATCTAAACCTAACAAATAACCATCAAACCAAAACAACTGTAAGCACTGTGAAGCATTTTAGAAGCAAAGGACAAAAAGATGATTGGGATGGGGTGGGTATTGAGTACAGTGTCCAAATGACACCACTGTGTTGGTGTAGCAATAAAGAAGCTTGAATCTTACTTAATCTTATACTGAACTTGTCTTTATAACATGTGGGTTAATCCAGACACACCAAATATGGCTTTCATAGACAACTGTAAGTAAGTAAGTAAATTTTATTTATAAAGCACATTTAAACACAGCAAAGCTGACCAAAGTGCTGAACAGAGTAAAGAAAAGTAAAATAGAAAACAGAATAAAACCAAATAAAGTAGTAATAGTAAAAATTAGATTAAAATGCCTGGGAGAAGAGATACGCTTCAGCCTCTTTTTAAAAATGATAATAGAAGGTGCAAGGCGAATGTTCAATGGCAATTGATTCCATAAACGTGGGGCGGAAACTGAAAAAGCTCTATCCTCCTTAGTTTTTAAACGGGATCGAGGGACATACAAAAGAAACCTATCAGAAGATCTTAAAAATCTGCAAGATGAATGTGGTGTAAGAAGATCTTTAAGATAAGAAGGAGCTCGATCATTAAGAGTGTTAAATACAAACCACAGAATCTTAAACTAGATCCTAAAATGGACCGGGAGCCAATGGAGCAATGCTAAAATTGGGGTGACATGATCATAATTCTTTTACCTGGTCAAGAGCCTTGAAGCTGCATTCTGACCCATCTGGAGACGAGCAAGAGATGACTGAGGAAGACCCAACTGAGTGATGGGCTGGCTGAAACGAGTCGTTAGTAATTCCAGATTTACTTCCTGTACAAACCTACGTAGGTTTGTAACAAAAAACCCGCCTCTGGTCTTCATCGGCTGCTCACTGACAGCGGTAGACCAATCACAACAGACCAATCCAATCAGAGCAGAGAATGCTCTCTGAAAAGAGGAGTTTAGAATGAATCCTTTATAGCAGATCATTTTACGAGTCGTTTTTGTCACTGGGGAATAAAAGGTAATGCTGCAGTTTAAATTATGAGCACATTAAAGTGTTTTTTGACCTTGTATGCATGTAAATCTATTGCATGAGAACTTTAAAACAAAATTAGGCACATTTCAAAACCATAATAGGTGCGCTTTAAATGTGTACTTTTAAAAGTAAAGACAAGAGAGATGCAGCAAAACCTGATACAGAACAGCAATGCCCTGTGGAATATTGGCCACATGCATTCATCTTGCATTCATATCCAAAGTGGCTTACAAGTGAGGAAAAATCCAATACAAGCATATAGCTAAGGAGTCAAGGTTCAGAGGTCGTGCTGAGTAAACCAGCAGCAGTTCTGTCCTAGCTCAAGTTGTTCTTGAACTACTACAGAGCTACTTCTCAAATGCACACAAATAAACACAACACATCATACAGTATATTTTAGTTTCCAGTGCAGAAATCTCCAGAGATATAGTATGAAGTTGCAAACCACAATTTGTTGGTTTTTTTTATATAAGTCTAAAGAGGAAAGTGGGTGACATGAGAGCTAGTTCCAGGATGAAGTCGTCTCTCCATTATTGACTCAGACCAACTGCCCATACAGAACTGCCTGTTAAACACCAGAAATCATTTGGTGGAATGAACTGAAGATGCAAGCATCTTATTCAGCCTTCAATCAACACTAAAGGATAAGAAAATGACTATTTCTTACTCTGCATCAAATATGTATGCTCCATTCATATGCAGAAGAGGCAGGTTTCTTTCATGTGACTCAAAATGTACACATCAATTGTTCCATTACTGTCTAATATTAGATAAAATCTGATAAAAAAAATTATTTTACATAATAGCCATCCTCTGTAAAAAAAAAAAAAAAAAAAAAAATCCTAATCCGTGACATCTTTTTAAACATAATCGTGATCATCTGAAACTCCCATAATAAGATTAGTTGACAATAAGGGATGATGAAGATGGTGATTATTTTTATAATGCTTTGGGTACATGTGATGTCTGTATTAAGCAATGACTGATAAATACAGGAGAGCCTTTTGTCTCTTTGTGTTATCCTGCAGGGAGGTGCTGTCTGCACACAGCCATGAAAGAAAAACACCTCACTATTCCTGAAGCGATAAAGCAGTAACTGACAACATTAAGATCAGCAGGTTGGCTCTGAAAAACGGCTTTTACTAAAGAAGGAAAACCCAAAAGTGTTATGAGTGTGGCATTATTGTATGCCTTCAGGAAAAAAAAACAAAAAAAACATGAAAAAACAGATGGGCTCTCCAGCTTGCTGTAGTACAAAACACACAGAAAAGGCTGCCTTTAAAAAGAACAGCAGGAGAACGGTTCCTAAGGACTCCACTATTCACTAAAAGCCAGACATCTGTGTTGTGATGTTGCCAAGTTAAGTGTTTAGCTTGCTGAGGCACTAATCAGTGCTCCGTATCTGCACAAATAGATAATATAAGTGTATAAGTGATCTTTTAGTAGTGGCCTGTACTAGTTATTGAAATATCATGGGTTTATTATGCTAAACTACTTGAAGGCCATTGACTGCCCCTATATCAGGTCAGAGTATATAACTCAAGTGTATTTTGAATTCATTATAACTCATTACAACTCATAGTGATGCAGCAGGCATCGGAGGCTCACATGTCTAGGGATCCAGTTCGATCCTGAGCTTGGGTTATGGTCTGTGTGCATTTCCTGCAGGTTCTTTGGTTTCCTCCTACCTGCCAAGAACATGCCAATAACTGGATTGTATACACTAAATTGCCTCTACTTGTGAATGAGTGTGTGTGAATGTGTGTGTGCATGGTGCCCTGTGATAGATGATCCTTCCCCAGGTGCAGTGTTCCCAGGATAGGCTCCTGATCCACTGTAATGCTGACCATGATAAAGTGGTTACTGAAGCTTAATTAAGAAATGAATGAGTAAAAACATACCTAATTTGTTTTTCTCCATGGATCCACAACTAATCCAAACATGATACGTGTTCCTCAGCTCCAAGCTTTCCACATCCCGAGCTTTCTCAGCTTCCACCACAGTTCAATCCAGTTCATCAGCTCATTATTAAAGGGGTTAAGTCCTTCATAATGTGGGTTATGTGTTTTAGGATAGAAAATCTTTAAAGTCTGTAGGGAATTGTTCCTAAAGCTGAAGATGAAAATCCTGCTATCTTCACTCTCAGAAGGATCGATCTTGAACCTGTACTTGACTCTGACTCGCCATCATGCAGCCACTTGACCGGTCATTATGCTGGGTAATAATGCAGAGAAAGATGCGCGCTGACCTCAGTGCTCCCAGTTAGAGTCCCACCAAACTGTAGCGTCATTAAAGTGTGTACATTAAGGCTTGACATCCACTAAACCACTCTCCACTGACTGACTGTTAGATTTATTAGTCCATCATCTCTTTTTCCTATGTAATATAGCTCAATTTCTTTGCTTTTTTCTAGCTCTTTCCAATGTCTTGTAGCATGTCATTTTGTTGCTAGGTAACAGGGTCATGGAAAGGTACAGGGTCTTGGTCAAATGCTTTGAACAGAGCAATGTCAGAAAGAAGAGCTTTGGATCGTTTAAGGGATTAGATTATTTGATCTAGTACATCTTTTCTCATGCAGATAAGCAATATTAAAAGCAGTAGGAGATAGAGGCAATGAAAAGCCTATTAAAATTTGACTGACTGCAGGTTTCTCATCTGCGATGTGATAAAAAGGTTTCCCAAAATCTTTTGCATTTTACTCAGAGAGAGAAGCAAAGATATAAATGTGTCTTGTCTATCCTGGTAACATTACTCCAGAGCATAAGATCTTTAACACACCATTTTGACTTTTTGGTTTGACTGTATAACAGTTCATATTTGGACAGTGCACACAAACAAGCATATCATGCCATTAGCAACAATGGAGACAGAATCAATGTAATCACACTGGTCTTTGACTGAGTGCTGAGTGTGCTGAGTGATACACCAACATCTGTTTCTGCAATTATAGAATGCAGTTTTATTTGCTCTGCAAATTCCACCACAGACCTAAATATTCCTGATGACTTGACAAATAACAACAGCTGAACACTGATCCATGACCATCTTCTATTCTCTTTTTGAATGTTTGTATGTATGTACAGTATTGAGTGGTTTCCTCTTTTCCTTATGTGAACACTATTTTAAGGTAAACAAGTGTATTTGGTGGTTACTTATATTGTTAGAATTTTTTTGCTGCAAGTATGTATTATTAGCCAGCATCATGACTATCAGGGGGCATTGTGGCTTAATGGTTAGCACCCTTGTCTTGTACCTTTGAGGTTGGGGGTTTGAATCTTGTCTCTCCCATCTGTGTGTAGAGTTTGTATGTTCTCCGTGTGCTTCAGGGGTTTTCTCTGGGTACTCTGGTTTCCTCCCCCAGTTCAAAGACATGTGTTGTAGACTGAACGGCTTTTTTTTTTTATGTCCATAATGTGTGAATGTGTGTGCAATTGTGCCTTGATTGGTTGTTGCCCTGCCCAGGGTGTCTGAGTTCCCTGAGAAAGGCTGTGACTCTATGTATGATAAGAGGTATGGAAAATATGTGGATGGATTATGATTATCATTTGTAGTTTGTTGGAGTGTAATGCATTGACACTATCTGTATCTGCATGGGAGTTAAACCCAAAGTTAGCATTTTTGTTTCTTAGTTTCTTTGTTTTTGTAGGGTGCAGCTAAATTAAATAGTGCCACTGGAAACACTGGAAAAACACTGGTAAAAATGCCAACTCTGTCATCATGGTCTGGGAATTCTGGATCTTACAGTTCCTCAGCCTCAGCTACATCACTCCGGTTCATAATTAGCCTAAAATAGAGACTGTTATTATTTTTGTTTGCGACTACCCACAATATTTTCTAATGAATGTAGTTGGAACCAACACAACACTGACCAGGCAGTTGCATGAATGAATAAAGAAATGCTGCACCATGCAGTGCTACACATATTCGTATCCGTGGTGTTTGCTTGTCCTGTACCTGACCTCTCACTTGCACCCACATGAAAGTAAAAACCTTCCACTTGCTCGACTTTTGTGTTGCTTCCCACAGAGGTTCGGTCCTGATGCACACCTCCAGTCTCAACCAGATGCCCTGTGAACCAACTTGCCAGTTGGTGCATAGTAATTTTTCATAGTAATTTTCAAGCAGTTCAATTCTTGGATTGCATTCTGCCTGACTTTTAAGTGGCTTTGTATAAAAACATCTGCAAATTAAATAAATGAAAATGTAAATGAATGAGTCTTTTCTTAGCCCAATATGGCCCTAAAACCAACTCAAAATTAACTAATCCGCATCCTGATTATGCAAAAAGTGAAACCACAGCTATTGCAACTGCCAAAATCCGTGTAATAAGCTACACATAATTGTGCATCTTAATAAGCACAGCTTTAACTAGGTTAGAGCAATATTGCATCATTTCATATTAAAACAATAGATCAAAAGCATGTTCTGCTTTTGCTCCAATTTCACTGCATACCAATGTCTTAAAACATCACTTTCATTGCCATATCAGCTTGTTCTCCTTAAGGGAGTAGAATCCATTCCTTATGTACATAGACATTTATCCTCCCGTTGACACTGATGGGCTTTACAGTGGTGGCTCTGGATTTGCTAAAGTTACCAGTACACGAGGCAGGTTGGACACACACACTGTGTATAGAGGTTTACCTAGGATTAATATTACAGCACCAGTTAAAACAACCTATAATATAGTCTTTGTTTTCTTCAAATCCTTCAACATTGCAATGTTCTTGCTTTTCTAGACAGTAGATAAACTGCTTATATTGACTGAATGTCTCTCCTTTGTCATGGTGGACCTTGCAGCTTGAGACCTTGAAATGATAAGGTTCTATCTGATAATTCTGTGATGTAAAGACATAGATCCCATAACATTCTGACTCCTGAGTTTCCCAGTTTGGTGTAAAATTTACTATATTCACATATTATATTCAGTGGAATATGATTTTATATGAATATATATTTATAAAATGCATTCTTTTTTTTTTTTTCTACCAAAAAAACCCTTACAATTCCAAGGCCTAGATGTAGATTTAAGATTTAATTCCACAATTCATAATATTTGAATACCAATTAAATATTTGATCCACTAATATCCATTAAATTGGGAGCTTATGTTGTCATGCTGACACTATTACAGAGTCACACTGCTTAACACTTCTGGTGCCCTTGTTTTATAACTCATAATAAAATGACTCATCCTTGTAATCTTCTTGAGTCTCAAACTAAACAAATAGTCTTTGAGAGTTCAAGTAACCGGGGCTGTAGAAGAGAAAAATAGCGTTAATCCAAAACCTCATCAGGATATATCACTGGAGCTACAGTGATTTGTAAATATGATATGTGCAAGCAAGCCTCAATGCATGTATTCACTGTCATTTAGAGAACTTGTTTACTGTGTGAGACAATCTGTATATAATGTACATAAAGATACAGTATATGGCCAAAAGTATGTAGACACCTGACCATCACATATATGTGTTTGTTGAACATCTCATTCCAGATTTAGTCCACCTTTAATGTTATAAAAAAAAAATCTCCACTCTTCTGGGAAGGCTTTCCACTAGATTTTGGAGCATGGCTGTGGGGATTTGTGTTCATTCAGCCACAAGAGCATTAGTGAGGTCAGACACTGAGGTTAGGCAAGGAGGTCTGGGGCACACATGGCATTCCAGTTCATCCCAGAGGAGGTCAGGGCTCTCGAGTTCTTTCACTACAACTTTGGCACACCATGACTTCATCGAGCTCACTTTGTGCACAGAGTTAATGTCATGCTGACACATGTATGAGCCCTTTACTTCCAGTGAAGGGAAATCATAATCCTATAACATGAAAAGACATTCTAGACATTTGTGTGCTTCCAACAGTGTGGAAAAGGCCCACATATGGGTGTGATAGTCAAGTGTCCACATACTTCTGGCAATATAGCATAAGTATAGTACTTTTTGTACACAGCTATTTTTGAAGCACATGTTTAATTTAAGTTATATAGTATCTCTAATATATGCTGTTGTGCCTTAGAAACAGCACATAACATAATTTTATACAGTTTTTTCCTAGGTATTCCAAACATTCTCACCTTGCATTTTCTGACACTGCTTACTCTCCACACTCTCACTGTGCAGTATTTGTCTAGGAGAACCTCGCTTCTTGTTTTTAAGCCATTTCCAGCCCCTGAGCTTTTGGGATTGCTTAAAAGGCATAACAATATGCACAATATACACAAATATGCATTTATAGTACTACAGGGAAAAGTACAACAATTTTACAACATGTCCAGTATACACTCACCGTCCACTTTATTAGGAACATGCACATTCATGCTGTTATCTAATCAGCCAATCATGTGGCACAGCTCAATGCAAAAAATCATGCAGATGAAGGTCCAGAGCTTCAGGTAATGTTCATATCAAACATAAGAATGAAACAAAAGTGTGATCTCTGTGACTTTGATCGTGGCATGGTTGTTGGTGCCAGATGAGCTGGTTTGAGTATTTCAGAAACTGTTGATCTCCTAGAAGTTTCACACACACAACAGTCTCTAGAGTTTATACAGAATGGTGTGAAAAAGAAAAAACATTGAGTGAATGACAGTTCTGTGGGTGGAAATGCCTTGTGGATACAAGAGGTCAGAGGAAAATAACCAGATTGATTTCAGCTGCGAGGAAGAATAGAATCACTCTTTACAACTGTAGTGAGCAAAAAAGCATCTCCGAATGCACAATACATCAAAGCTTGAGGTGGATGGGCTACAACAGCAAAATACTACATCAGGTTCCAGTCCTGAATGAAAATCTGGTCTTTTCCCATCTTCAGCTTCAAATTAGATTTGGTATTATGCGGATCTTTCAGCAGACTCAGTATTGCGACTCCCTCCAAATATTAATTGTAGGGGTTCAAACAGTGAAAAAATGTTTATGTTTAAAATTTAATAACTCTCCAAAACTACAATCCTACATCACCACCATCAAGTTGTTTGGAAGGGTTTCAAGATAAAAGCTTCTACGCTCATCCAAACTCATGCGTGTTCAGTTTGCCAGACACTACTGGAACTTCAAATGGGATCGGGTTCTATGGTCAGATGAAACCAAAATAGAACTTTTT
>JANDJT010000199.1:16310422-16322425 GCA_024331685.1 Stegophilus panzeri | reverse complement strand
ATACACACACATATATATATATATATATATATATATATATACACACAGTGAAATTCTTTTCTTCACATACCCCAGCATGTCAGGAAGCTGAGGTCATGATACAGCGCCCCTGGAGCAGAGAGAGTTAAGGGCCTTGCTCGAGGGCCCAACAGTGGCAGCTTGACAGTGCTGGGGCTTGAACCCCCGACCTTCCAATCAGTAACCCAGAGCCTTAACCGCCAAGCCACCACTGCCCCATGCATAATAATCATTCTGTCTAGTTCTGTCCTGGTCTTCATTGTCTTACTGTCTCAGGTTTTTTTTTTTTTATCTTCCTGGAAACAAGACACAGTGGGGCTGCACAGTATCTTCGTTCGTCATTCGGTATTGTGCTATTGGCCTTTCTAATACTGAACCTGAAATCTCCAGTTCCCAGTTTCACTCTCCAACAAACACAAATCACTCTGGTTGAAGTAACGCAGCTGGGGTTTAACCAAAGCTTTCAATTTTACAAGGCAGATCCACAAGTACAATGTGCATCAAATTAGTCACAATATGATATTTTGTCCATCTTGTCCACCCACACGTACAAATACAAAAACATAAGGACTCATATGTGACTGTGGGCAAAATTAGGCTAGCACTAATGCCCGTCTAGTGGAACTTCACATATACACCATATGGATGGACAAATTATAACTTCTCATAAAAACAGACCAAATGGGCAAGTGAAAGCTTGCATGTCATTGCCCAACCACATGCTATACTTTCCTGGAAGTCCAATTAACTAGGCGAAAAAGCATCAGCTACACAAAAAAAAAAAAAAAAAAAAAAAAAAAAAAAAGGGAAATATGAATGGAGCACTAATTATGTCCATTAATACAGGAGTATAGAAATTATGCAAATATGTAAATGCACAGGAGGAGTGAGGAGGCACCGTCTCTATCCTCCCCTGATTAAGCATCATGTTTGTACCCTTGAATAAAAAGTCTTCGCCTATGAGATGTGGTGTTCTGTCGTTCATAGAGATGTTATTCGAGCCTGAGGAGTGCGTTTACGTGGGCTCAGTGGCTAGCACAATTGCCTCGCATCTTCAGGGTTGGGGGCTTGAATCCCACCTCCACCCTGTGTGCACAGAGCTTGCACGGTCGCTTCAAGTGTTTCCTCCCCCAGTCCAAACACATGCATTGCAGGCTGACTAGCATTTCCAAACTGTCCAGAGTGTGTGTGAGATTGTGCCCTGTAATGGGTTGGCACCGGGGATAGCCTCCAGACTCCCCGCGACCCTGTGTAGGATAAGCAGTACAGAAAATGGATGAGAGGAGTGTGTTCATTTCCTGTCCATGTGCTTACACACAAGGTGACTGCGCGTTGTACTAGCAAACGTGAGTGTGTTCCATTTAAACAGGTCAAATGAAAAGTTTTATTTCGCAAAAGGCAGTTTAGTATACCAACTTGTAGCCCAGAGACATAATCTGCATGTCCCAGGCACTTAGTCCTCCCCTGCACTACAGAAAAAAGTGTTCGTCCCCCCCCCCCCCAACAGCAATCTCACATCACACACATTCCGTTTCAAAAATGGTCAAGTTTTCTTACTCCAACTCTTCAAAAGCGGCAGCGGCAGACAGACACCGAAAGACTGAATTACCTGCCAGAAATAAACTCTGGTCTGTGATTGGCTGTAACTGCGACATTATTATTTTGGTGAACTTGTAATCAAACAATTAGAGAGATAAACACCAAGTCTTTTTTTAACACACAGAAAAAGAATAATATGAAAAACCATCACAAAAAACAAATCCATTTATCACTGAAATGTTCCAGAGGCGACATCGTTCTCCATTAGGATGCACCACCCCTGCCTGGAAATCAGCAATCTCACTCAAACACACATTTATAACCATACACCACATTTACCAACAGCTCTTTATTGCTGTTAAAGAACTCACTTTAACCCCCCTGTCGAAAAAATAAAAATCATGGTGTTCATAATCAATTAAACAAAGTACATTTCCTCACATAAAGAGAGAAGAGTGCTTGCTTGACAATGAAAGATTTTTTTTCACCACAATAACATATTCCCTAAATACTGTGCAGAAAGAGGAGAGGCTTAAGAGAAAACACAGGAGATAAAGGATATTTAGCATGGTGATAATTAAATGCATAGACCTTGTGACATCATGAACATGTACACATATTGTTTGTGGCCAAAAATGCTTGATTTTGCTGCAGCCTTTTTTTTCCTTTTTTCCCCCCAATCTGCGATGCAATCTGCTGAGTTTTTTGGGGGGCTTGTTTTTTTTTTTTTTGCGAAAAACGACTCGAATTGGCGAAATTGCAACCACACGAAATTGTGTCGCAGTGATGTTCGTTGGTAAATGAGACCTTTTAGCTCTAATCACGTTCGACACGTGAATTGAAGAGGGCTTTGGCTGAAGGCGTGTTGCGATGACGTCACATGTCACCTCTTGGAGGAAAACTGCTGTACTTTTGAAAATTTGTAAGCTGTTCCGAATATTGTGCCATTTCCTTGAGTTTGTGTCCATTTCTGCGATTGCAAAATCATGGAGGGACTGTTAAGTGGTTTTTTTTTTGTTTTCTGAGAACATCAACTGTATCTTAATATAATGGACTTTAAAGTTTGAATACAAAAATTAAATAGTCTATAATATACTATAAAGGGTTTTAAAAAAAAAAAAAAAAAAAAAAAAAAAACCACCATAAAAATAAAAGCAAAACATTTTCTTACACACACAAATTAGGTCTCATGAACACAGGGATCATTCCACCACTCAAATAGCCATGTCCTTATCAAAATTTATGAAATTAGACATCTAATCTAGGAAGCTAAATGATCCTTTTCAGAATAGATGCTCCGAGTAACCCAACACTAAACAATACACATACAAGCTAACACTAGGTAACTTCATAACAAAGCTTAGATGACACACAGAGATGGATTACTCTGTAACATGGCACCATTAACCATCTAGGTCTGTAATATGTATACCTATGCCGTCTCAAAGGGCAAATCAACAGCCCCTAGGACCCTCCTGTGTGAGGTTGGTTTTTTAAATCATGCAGGCGTTCTGGAAGGTCACTCCGTATCCAGACATTAACTTAAACACTGAACCCTCTGCTATTTGCCCAAGAGAGTGTGGGTCTGAAAACCAAACCAGATAAGCAAACACATCAGTGTGCATGTGTGCACGCACATTGTGTGTGTGTGTGTGTGTGTGTGTGTGTGTGTGTGTGTGTGTGTGTGTGTGTGTGGGGTGGGGGGGATATTTAGTCTGGAATTCAAGACAAAAATACCTGGACTGAGTGCCACTAGTGTAAGTGAGTGAGAAGAAATATCAGGAGTCCTGTAGAGCAGAATAATACTGCACCTCTCTGTGGGAGTCTGACCTTCAGCACAATTCCCCACACGATGTGCGTCAATGTTCCAAAGGCAACAGCGTGGTACTACAGTGGTCAAGAAAGCATAAAAAAGGAGAAGGAGAGAGAGAGAGAGAGAGAGAGAGAGAGAGAGAGATTGACTGACAGCACAGGTTGCTCAGAAGTACATGTCCTGGAAGAGGTTTTGCCCCATCTCAATGTAGGCCTCCTTCTCCTGGGCGCTCATCTTTTCCACCAGCTCCGGCCTCTGGCTCACTTCCCTGTAGGAGAACGCTCTTCCTCCCACCATCACCACCGGATCGTCTCCCACTTCCTCAAACTCCTCGTCCTCCTCATCCTCGTCTTCATCCTGTCTGCCCGGCTTCAGTGGAGCGGCGATGGCTCGGACCGGAGAGTCCTCGTCCGATTCGCTGGTGTCGCTCTCCGAGTCGCTGGCTGCCGGGATGGGGGTCCTGTGGACGGCTCTGCCCGCGGGTGCAGGCGCACTCTTCTTTTCGTGGATGAGAAGAGCACGCATCACTTCCTCGTTTTCATCCTGCACGTGGCCACGTCCAGCCAAACCTTCCTGGGTTACCATGGAGTCCTCACCAGCTGGGGCACAAAAACAAATTTTTAGTATGATAACTCAACAGAACAACAAATCAGTCTAGAAGCACTAGTACTCTTAAAATAGGATGATAAACCCCATAATGAACACACCAAAATTATATATATAAAAAAATTGGGACCTGCATTTAATCAAGCATTTCACCTGAAAGTCTGCACCAGTAGCATCTGTATAAATAAATATAAATAAAAAACCCAGAAGACAGCACATCGGCTCTATTTACGTATTAAACCTTGGTTAAACATGACTTGCTTAACAATACCCGAATAAATTGTTAACTTGAAGGTTTAAACAAGAAAACGGTTCTCACGGCGTATGAAACTTTTTTGGTGATTTCCATCATGCCTTATCTGGCCAAGCTAACAGCAACAAATTTACCTCAGTCTATTAACCCCGAACACATTACATTACTAATTCAGTTAACTTTCCCGATGTGCATTTGTTGCAAATGTCTGGCGTTTATGTGCACGAACACAACGAGAAAAGCTCAGGGTTAAAAACCGGGGCTGACTGAGAAAGTTGATAACCGGCATCATGAAACCTATTAACCTTAAAGCATCATGAAACACTAAACTACATTTTCTGAGATTTTAACAGAGGTGTTAATATCGCACATCATAAAAGACAATCTCAGCATCCGTTAATTTTATTTGTAGGAGAAAACTGGTTAATGCTGAGCTTTTTTCTGCTATTTTCGTCTTCCTGGTTTAAAATCTCGTCCTGTCACATGTCACAGGCAGTGACCTGGCAATGTACTATAGTACTTCGAGGACTTGTCGGTGTCTCAATTATTCATGAGCCTGCGTGTTCTTATCCTATGAGAAGATGCTGTCTCTTAATTATTCATGACAACACGTGGTGCTTTCCTACAGATGTAGTAGATGAGAGAGGCGTTCAAATGGGTCGGAGGGGTTTGTTTCAGGGTTGTAAGAGTTCGAGTGTTTTCTCGGGAGAGCTATGAGGATAGGAGAGAGGTGGACTTCGGACTTGCTCATGAAAGCAGTTTGTGTCTACACAATGTGGTACTCAGTCCCGAGGACTTTTCCATCCCTTCAAATGAAGTATGTGTCTAATTTTAACCATGACAGTTTTACTTGCCTTTTGAGCTAATTAAACCGCTTAAAGCTCTGCGGGCTATCGCGTGCAAAAATATACAACGAGAGTTCGCGTTGAAGGGAAGAGCCTTTGCCTTTTTATTCATGAAAAGCTCGAGCCTATTAGCTAACTACTATTCCGACACTCCTCCCATCCATGCTGCCTCCGGTTTTATTTGATGTTTTCCTCCATAGTCACGCCAGGGTATAATCAGTCAAATAGACAGGGCAGAGGACCTGCACTGCTATCTATTGTGTCTCCATTTAGCCCTGGGGATTCAGGAGGAGAGAAGTCCTCTGCCTCATCTGCAAGTGCTTTTTGTCACTATCCATCTTTTTTGTGAGTGTTCTGAAGGCTTGCGCCCCTCTTCCTCTCCTGCCTTTCCCTGCCACGCCCCCTCTCTTCTTCACACAGCCATCCACGCCCAATCAAGCTGCATTTTTCAAACACTGAGAGGTAGACTTGAGCTGAAAGAGGGAGGTTTCATGACCCTTTAATTAACCCGGGATGGATTTGTTTGGTTTTGTCAACTCAAAACTTACTCTGCACCTCAACAGTTTGTTCAACTCAACAGGCCTCGATGTATGCGGAAGAGGGTAGACAGTGTTTTCCTCAGAGTGTTATGTGGTGCAGCACGAGCAGCAGTTTAGAGAAGATGGCTTCACGTGTCACGGAAGAAGCACGTGTTAGCCTTCACCCTCCCCGTTTGAGTTCACGCTTCGTTAGAGATGAAACGCAAAACAAGGACGGTGCAACATTCGGACTCGGGTTTTACACGTCTCCGATGTAGCTGGTCTGGACTGAAACGGTCGTTAATATGGACGCATAGCTGCTGTGTGTGAGGTGCAATGAAAATATAGGCCTTCAGAGTACGGAATCATCCATACCTACTCGAATATTTTGAGACATCTAGGCAGTTCTGCTCCTGGTAGAGATACAAGTAAAAGCTCAATAGCGCGGAATAAACGGCCGCAGTCCGATTCACAACACTTCCATGAACCAAGAGATGTTTTGAACAACCTAAATGATATGGACCTTGTTAAGTGCTGTCATGACGACTTGGGACCTCGCCAGTTGGCATGTGCAGCACCTCTCCTAATCTGCAGATTTGTTTACTTCCCGAACACTCATCAGGAAATGATAAACAGCCGGGCTGCTTTCATGCAGACCACTTGCTCGCCATGGTTCATCAGAGTAATTGATGAAAGCCATATTAAAATTATAGTCTCATGAGGAAATGAAAAGGACTATGTCAACCAGAAGAGATATTATAGATAAGTACAATTATTAGGAGACAACAAAGAAGAATCCTTCGCTCAAAAGCAACATCAGTGCAATTAATAAAAAACATGGAACATGATGCGAAACTTTCTCTCTTATTCTGGTCGTGTCGGAGTCTAGACAGAAGCATTTCTCCTCAAAAAAAAAAAAAAAAAAAAAGCATGGATTAACATTAGACTGAAAGTCATGAGCTGTGTCATCGCCATGTGGCTTATTTAATTCACAAGCTGTCAAAACTGGAGAGAGAGAGAGAGAGAGAGAGAGAGAGAGAGAGAGAGAGAAAGAGAGAGAGAGACGACCCGTCTTCGTCTTCAGATGAAAGGATGACAGTTATGTGCAACAGGACTCCCGAATAAATATTTACATCACGTTAATAGCCAGGGTCGTTTGTGCTTCCAAACAACAGACGAGAAATCTAGCGGGCTGAAGGAAATATATGAAATGTCAATGCTACAAAAAAAAGAAACGATGTACAACCAGTACATAAAACTCTTGAATCTAGTTAGTCAGAAGTGGTGTTGATTCATTTTCTAGAACAGCAGCTCTGACAAAAGTGTTGGCAGAAAATTACGTTTATGAACGTATTTATGAAAGCGCTCATTCTCCTACGTCAACATTTCTATAGTAACTCATTCACAACGATTTGTATAGTGGGTGCTTCATGTACTCTAAACCTAATAATAAATGTATTTATAAAAAAAAAAATAAAAAAAAATAAAAAAGTATGATAGTTAACAACAAAATGAACGGAACAAAAAACACAACACTAAACTACTATAATATGTTGAAGCCTTTTGTTCAGAGATGTTTATTTAATATTTATAGATGGAGTCACGGGTACCAGCACTTTGTAAAGGTCAAGAAGTTTTCCACCACAGGAGAGTGGTAACTATAGAAACATAGGATGTGTATATATTTGAATGAATAAAACCTCAGGGTGGAAACAGCAACACGCTACTCGGTCGTTGATCAATTTTCCGATAGCAGCGCTCCCCTGTAATGTTTCGTTCCTTATAAACTTATAAAAATGCCACCACATCGCTAGTGGAAAATGTAACAATGCTACTAAAAGAAATGAGATTACTAAACGATCCAGAGATTTCCTGTTAAAAGACTCGAAGGAAATGCAAAGAAGGATTTTTTTTTTTTTTTGCGGTTATCAAAATACTTATTTTACTAGAACACAGATACCCCTTTTGTAAGCTCGGCCCATGTCCAGTAGCAGCTCATCTAGAAATCTACAAAATAAGAAGAGCAGCACACGCAGTAGCACAGTGATACGGTGCGCTAGAGTGGTCAAGTGGTACTGACCGGCCTTGAGGGCATCGTTCTCGTTGTAGGCTCCCTGCACGGTGCTCTGAGTCAGCCACACCGGCCTCTCTTTGTGGGCTTTGGCCTCGGCAGCCTGGGCCTGCTGGCTCTCCTGCTCCTCCATGTTGATCACGACATTCTGCGTGTACATATCAGCATATGACGAGCCCTTCGTCCTCCAGACGTCCTGACCTGCCATTCCATCCCCTGCCGGACCTCCGGATGCAGCTGCACGCTCCCGACTGCAGGGCAAGACAGAGAAACGTGTAGTGGTAATAATATTTGCATATTGCTATAATGCAAATAACCGCACAATAAAGAAGACCATCAAGCAGTGGTCACCAACCCTGTTCCATCTAAAATCTAACACACCCGATATAGTTGATCGAGTACTTCTTAAGGCAATGATTAGATGGTCAGGTGGGCACGATTATAGTCTTCAGGAAGGTAGACCTCCAGGAACAGGGTTGGTGACCACTGATGTAAATGTACTGACTGTTCGTTTTAGTACAAGCTCTATTTTCATGACCTTTCAGTACAACCCCTCTCACTAGACTGAATTAAAGCCTAATTAGCTGCCTGAAAAGAACGTAATATGTAGTGAACCTTTATAAAGGGTCAATTAGTAATGCATTTATGAGTGATCTGTTCACAATGACCTAGGTCCAATACACTACAGTTCCCTCCGTCAAACACACAGCCCCCACTGAAAGTTTAGAACGTGAACAAGTGGACCCCCCCCAAAAAAAGGCCTTCACCTCTGTTTCAGAGCCGGGATTTCTGTAGGCTCTGGCTCCAGTAGCTCATGTGACAGGTTGACATCTTCAGTCTCCCGTAGCAACACGTAAATGGGCTCGATCTGCTCGTTGAAGCGGGCAACCAGCGTCCGCGCGTCTTTCTTTGGCGTGGCCGACTCGTCCTCCTCCACCTCGGTCTGGCAGAACGTACAGCGGAACGTCCCTGTGACAGCGAGAGAGAGCAAACATCACCCATGCTGATTTCAAAAGGTCACTTTTTTTAATAATAATAATAATAATAATAATAATAATCCATATTCTAGGTAGAGTATAAGCTGTAAACACACTTGCATGCACTCAAACAATAGTTGCTGGTGGGGAGTTGGGCTGGTTGGCCATCTGCTGCTGAAGTTATTTACAGACACATTGATGAGAGCATACACAGCAGTATTTTGTGTGTGTGTGTGTGTGTGTGTGTGTGTGTGTGTGTGTGTTAAAGTAGTGCAGAGCCGATATGAAAGTAGTCACAGACACTGTGAGCTCAAAATCTTAATATCAAATGATCTCAATCGAAATACTGCGATATAGTCAGAAAACAGAGTGAACTGCACTGAACGATGCTCAATTTCTCAAACAGCAATATAACAATCCTCTTCCAAATATAATGCAACTTTAAAACAAGTCAATAACAGGAGCTCCTACAGCACTGAACAGTGCATACAGTACGCTGCAGATTCTATGGTTTGAATCCTGACAAATGAACACTCAGAGGAGGGATTTTTTTTTTTTTTTTTTTTTTTTTTTAAATCTTTAAAAATGGTTAAGACTGTGGCCCAGGTCATAAAGGTTAACAGCTGCTACACAACACCCTGCAATTCTTTACTTACCCTACTAAGAACCTTCTTTCTTCATACACATCATATGGCCAAAATTATTTGGACACCTGACCATCACACCCATATGCGTTCACCAAACTGTTAGAAGCACATTCTTGTGTGCTGAAGCAGTACAATTTCCCTTCAGGAGCCCAAACATGTTCCATCATAACAGTGCACACTGTGCAAAATGCGAAGTCCATGAAGACATGGTTAGCTAAGAGTAGAGCGAAAGAACTCGGATGGCCTGCACAGAGCCCTGACCTCAACCCCAGTGAACATGCTCTTGGCCTCCTCACCCGACATAAGCACCTGACCTCACTAATGCTCTTGTGGCTGAATGAGCAGAAATCCCCACAGTGGAAAGCCTTCATAGAGGAGTGGCGGTTATTATAAAACGGCACATGGGGAACTAAATCTGGAATGGAATGTTCAACAAGTACATATGAAGGTCAGGTGTCCACAAACATTTGGCCATATAGTGCAGGATCAAAGAAAATCACAAAAGCAGTGTGGAGTAGATTTGCAACATGGTAAATTTACTCCGTGCTTATATCCGCTGGCAACGAGAGTAAAATCCAACCCAAGCACAGAGCTGTGCGGTTGCTCCATGTTGATCTAATCCATCTACTGTATACTCCCTCCTTGCCAATACAGGCTCCAAATCCACCAATCACGGCTGTGTAGGAATCCAGGGATTTGAGCTCACATGCTAGTGTCATTAACATTAAACGGTGAGTGGCTTCTGCAAAAGTATGAATAGAAATAAGCACGAGTTTTGTACACGTCAGAGTGGATACGTTCCTGTAGGAGGATCTTAGCTGTCCACAAACAAGCAGATTCTCCATCAAGCATCACTGCAGGAGGATATGGTTTCAGACACACTCGCACCACTTTCCACCCCATTCATTCAAAAACATCTCTACTGCCCAATCACAATGAAGACAGAATGACTTCCAAAAGCCTGTTCAAGTATAAAGCAGCGATCACACTGGATTTTCTCCATGCAGAGGGTGGAGCATTATCTGATTATGGTCAGCATGAGAGTAGTCTTTCAGTGAACGGCTGATCGTAACCAGCTAGCTGGATGGTTGTTTGGGTGATCAGAAAGACAATATGATGATTGAGGCAAAGAAAAAGCGTCGTCTTCACAATCAAAGCGCGAGTGTTTCACGAAGATGTGACCGAAGCGCTCGTTTTCTATCGGACAGTGTTTCCAAGATCGGTGGATTCATGGCGTTCGAAACAATCTCATGTAGATTAATTCTGTGCAAAGAGAAGTCAGAGACGCAACGCGTCATCTTCCGTTTACGCCTCTCCGTTCGGCTGTTTGTTTGTTTGTTTGTTTGTTTGTCTCCGATGTGACCACTGATAAGTCAGGCTTTGTCTTTATTGGCCGAGTACAAGATGCTTATTGCTTTCTCGCTGCGCTAGACAGCCACATATTTAGGAATTCAGGCTAAGTAAAGCCAGAAAGCTGCTCTGATTTTTTTTTTGAGCTGGAGGGGGGAAAAAAAAAAAAAAAAAAATCAGCAGAGGAAATGATTCATTGCAATTTCCATTTTGAAAAGCCCTTTAGGCAAGCTGACAAAACGCCACAGAAGCACTTGTGAAAAAACAATCACCTCCGCCTGGGCCGTTTATTATAGCGTACAACTTAGCCGTCTGATTGAGGGGACGAGGAAAGAAAACAACTTGAGTGAGACAGAGAGAGACAGAGAGTGAGATAAGTGAATACAAACAAGGATTTGTGCCATGCTGATGACATCACAACAACTCCCTCAGTAAGGAAAGGCACTTGGCATTTCCATTTTAATTCATTTCTCCATTTCGGTCCTGCCAATAAGCTAGCATTGTGCAAAGTGTATATTATATTTTATATATATATATATATATATATATATAAAATTTTAAAGGAAAGAAATAAACAAAAACAATAAGGGAGCAATCCAGAGCCATCATTAATCCAACACCACGGTGATAGCCAGAAGAGCTGCAAGACTGAGTGACAGACTCAATCCTCAATACATAGTCCTGGACAAGAATATTCACAATAAAAAAAAAGAATATTCACAAATAAAACTGCCCGTCAGTGGAGGGTGGGGTAGCGGAGGTCAAGCTTTAAGAGTGTATAAACATGGACGCACACAAAACCACTTTTTATTCAAAGAGAGAGGCAAATTGGCAATAAGCTACAGCTAGGTGTTAAACACCTGCACAAATACGTCTGCTGGCACCGAGTTAAAAACGAGCTGTATTTCATTTTAATCTCCGTAAATGCAAGATGAAGAAAAAAAAATTAAATAATAATAATAATAATAATCCTTACTTTGCTTTTTAATAAGCAGGACAAATGAGTGGTAATGGTGGCACAATCAGTAAAACACACTTTCATTCTTCGACAAGAAATAGACATCACATGCTGGCACACACACACACACACTGCTTTACTTAGAAGGACAGAAGAACGGAGCCCATTTGTGAGACAGGCGTTCATTAAGTGGTTCAGACGGAATAAAATGGGTCTTATCTTTTTTGCATAGAAATCTTTTCCTCTATCATCATGTATGAATACGTTTAAATTACACGGCGCTGCTTCGTCAAAGCTCTCTGTGAAAGCAACACGGAGCTCTGCTCTCGTGTAACTGGAAACAATAGGTTTAAGAAGAAGGAAAAAAAAAAAAAAAGGAAAAAAAAAAAAAAAAAAAAAAAAAAAAAA
>JANDJT010000199.1:16283939-16299052 GCA_024331685.1 Stegophilus panzeri | reverse complement strand
CAGTGGTAAACAGTCGACTGTCCCAACTTTTTTGGAGTGTGTTGCAGTCATCAGATTTGAAATGAGTGTATATTTCAAAAATAAGTTAAATTCACAAAGTAAAACATCAAATACTGTCTTAATAACATGTTTTCAATATAATACAGGGTGAACTGAAATTTCAAATGACTGTTTTTTTGCATTTTCCATACTGTCCCAACTTTTTCGGAATTGGGGTTGTATTATTAGGATGGATTACTGCATTTTTGTATTGTTATTGTATTTACAGCATTTAGCAGTCACACAGATCCAGAGCCACTTACAGAAGAGCTTTGGAGTCTCGATCAAAAAACCCTTCCGCATGCTAGTTCACTAGGTCTGGGCCAAGAATAGCATTGAGAACATTTTTAATTTTTCTGGCATTAACTTAAAAAAAAAAATAAAAAAAAAAATAAATATTTTTATTTTAAATTTATTGGTCACGGTTAGTTATCATTTAACTATGAATAAAAAAAAAATGGTGCTGTATGAACAGTGGACGGGCCTTTGTATCTGAGCATACATGTAAACTCAAACGCCTCAGCTGACAGGATTTAGCGCTCGAATATTTTTATTAATAATATTATATAGTTTTAAATGTTTTTAGGGGAGCTTAGGGGTTAGCACGTTCTCCTCGCACGTCCAGGGCTGGGGGTTCAATTCCTGTGTCCATCCTGCGTGCGTGGAGTTTGCACGCTCTCCCCGTGCTTCAAGGGTTTCCCCTGGGTACTCCGGTTTCCTCCGCAGTACAAAAACATGCGTTGTAGGCTGAGTGGGATCTCTAAATTGTCTGTGTTGTGTGTGTGAGAATGCGTGTGTGATCGTGCAAGGTGTCCCCTGCCGGCTCCCTGTGACCCTGTGTAGGAAAAGCGGTACAGAAAACGGATGGATAAATATTTATATTGGCATAGGAGATAAAATGAGTTTTTCAGGCTTTACCCAGAGCGATCGTTTCATGTTCACAGCTGCTTGTGCGCTTGAACTTTTATGGAGTTCTGTGGGTGTCATTACAGGCAAATGGAGCTGTGCTATGCACACATCCCACTATCATTCATTAACAAACGCACGCAAGTAGAAGGAAAATCAGCTTTCCCAAAACTGTTTTTGTAAATACGGTGGAAACTTTTAGCCCGGGTTTGATTTACGCAAACGTTTACACACAACTTGACTGAAAGTTGTGATTAATGAGGTCCAATGTTCCTTATAAAAATGGGTATAAAAGAATTCCTACTTCATTCACTGGCTCCCACTTCATTAAGAACAGCCCTAATGTATACTTCATTACAGGTTATATTATGTTACATTGTTTTATGTTATATTATATTATTATTCCTGGGAAATGTTGCCCCTATATTGTAGCCAACACTGACACAAATTATACAAGACGCAACTTCGTGTGAGGCTGAACATTACTTCAAAGCTCATGTGCTGAATATAACCAAGTCATGCGCTGCACTAAGCGTCTACATGTACATCTGAATGTTATTTTCAGAAAAGCAGCCAGGTAAAGTGGGCGGCTGTGGCTCACTTGGTAGAGCGGGTTGTCCACTAATCGTAGGGTTGGCGGTTCGATTTCCAGCCCACATACCGAAGTGTCCTTGGGCAAGACACTGAACCCCAAGTGCTCCCGATGGCAAGTTAGCACCTTGCATGGCAGCTCTGCTACCACTGGTGTGTGAGTGTGTGTGTGAATGGGTGAATGAGACACAGTGTAAAGTGCTTTGGATAAAAGCGCTATATAAGTGCGCCATTTACCATTTAAAGTTCACTTTATCAGTATTTCATCCCCCTTCATTCTGGCTGCAGGTATAGACTACCCATATGCACAAGGGTACAAGCATTAAACAGCCATTGTGATGCCATCTTAAGCTCTGGCATTCGTTGTATGATCCTGATGGGTTCCCCCCCCTTCTCCCCTCTATGTCTGTGATTGTTTTGATGGTTAATATGTATGGTGTTGTTGTGTTTATGTTTTCTATGCGCCCATGGTGGAAACCAATTTCCTCTTTGAGGACAAAAATTATCCATCCATCCATCCATCCATCATCTGAAGGTGATTTTATAATTAAGGGTTTTTTTTGGTTTTTTTTATCATCATTAGCTATTGTGCGAGCTTGAGAATACTGTTAACACTTACTGCGGAAAAGTGGGAAGGCTACCAGTCTGTGTAATCAGCAAACCCACTCATTGCTGAACTCGTGTCATTTTTAATCAATATATTTACATTTGAAAAGAAGTACCTCCAAGGGTGGGAGAATTAGGCAATTAGTTCTTGATACTTTATTTAAAATAAATAAATAAATAAATAAATAAAAATAAAAAAGTCCACCTGAACCTTGATTTGAAGACCAGAATGTATTTATAGTTACAGAGAGGTGGATTAACATTGCAGCAGAGTAAACAAGAAGGTATCTGTAAGGAAACAGTTTAAAACAGCCTTCATAGGTAGCAGACATAATCGTGCTACCGACATGGCAACGATCACTAACCTGTTCCTAATAAAGTGGACGGTGAGTAGATACATACATAAAGTTACAGAAGTTGTAAATAAACTGGTATATAATAATAATAATAATAATAATAATAATAATAATAATAATAATTATTATTATTATTATTATATAATACTGTATAATATTCCATCCATACATTTAGAGCCTGGAGCCTATCCCAGGGGAGTCGGGGGAACAAGCCAGGGGACGCCCTGGACGGGGTGCCAACCCATCACAGACACATTCACACACTACAGACAATTTAGAGTTGCTAATCAGCCTACAACGCATGTCTTTGGACTGGGGGAGGAAATCCATGGAGCATGGAGAGACCATGCCAACTCCGCGCACATAGGGCGGAGAAGGGAATCGAACCCCCAACTCTGGATGCGCGAGGCAAACGTGCTAACCACTAAGCCACCCTGCCTCCCTAAAAACTCTGCAAAAAAGTGAAAGTTTCCTCAAGTTTTAATTAACTCTCTCAAAAAGATTTACTCCTAAAAAAAAAAAAACACCAAGTTTAAGGTGACGCGACTAACTTAATCTCCATAACTAATCATTTATTAGTGCTAGCTCATCCCCCAACCTCTCTCACCTGTCACTGGGTCAAACAGCTGGTTGGCCTCCAGGTCGGTGAATGTGCTGCAGCAGTTGGGACAGTGGAACGACGCCCGGTTGGTAGAGTCGCGTTCGTCCGTCTCGATGCGTCTCCGCATGTGGTCCAGCTTGTACTTGACCACGTTGACCAGCAGCCTGTAATTGATGAAGTAGTAATTGTGGCGCGTGGTCTTGCCATCCGGCGCCGTCTCTACGCGCATACGGCACTTGACGAACTTGTCGGCTTTCAGAGTGTTCAGCACGGAGCGCAGCTGCTTGCGGTCAAACTTGAGCAGCTCCAGCATGTCCTCCTCACGCACGCAGGCATTGCGGATCAGCACGTCCAGGGCCAGAGCGTGCTCGATGCCGTAGAAACCACGCACCACCTGCTTGGCCAGGCGCTTCAGCGCCGCTGGGACTTCGGTCAGCACCTCCGGCTCGGTCATCACACACACAGCTGGAGGCTGCAGGAGGGGACAGAAAGTCTAGATGAGAAAGAAAGTCCTGTTGGGATAGTACCAGAGTTTTAGAGATGATTAGAGTAAATAAACGTCGAAAAATCGGTTCAGGTGTAACTGTACGAAAGGGATAGTTGACTGGGGGTGGGGGGCGTGGGGGTAGTGTTGGGGGAGGGTTAGCTATGATCTTCCCCACATCACACACTTCTATACATTTAATATGTTTAATATTTCCTACAGTAGGGGCAATGTAAACAGCAAAACTGATGCGCCATGAGTGGAAATATATAGCAGCATGACAATGCATATATGTAGGCACTGCCATCTCTGTCATTTTTCAGACAACTTTCATCTGTATGTGGAATTAGTTGCAATCATTACAGAAGTCCTCGTAAAGACGTGCATGGAAAACTTACCCTGTCCAAATAACACTGAAGGAAGTGGAAAGCGGTAGAGCACCAGGGTCTGATAAACAACTATCCTGGGGTATCTGTAGGTCGATTAATAAGATGACGTGCACTTAAAATACACAATGGCTTCAAGAGATTGGTCCAGTAGCGTGCAGATCTGGAGGGGGATAGAATAAGACTTTGTAAAAACCTTTATTGGTTCAGTCAGATATTATTTAAAAAGTCTTAGGAAAAAAAGAAGGAAATAAGAGTTTGTGAAGGTGAGAGAGAGGGAGGAAGGAATAACCCACCTCTTCCATGAACACCTAACCAACTCAATAAATAAATAAATAAATAAATAAATAAATAAACAAATAATAATTGCACTTACACCTCTACTCTGCGCACTTTGCTTCTTCTGGAACTCATAAATCTTGTATGGGAGCACTACTTGTATTGTTCTCTGCTTAATATATCGCTTTGCTTGTATTTTCTCATTTGTAAGTCGCTTTGGATAAAAGCGTCTGCTAAATGAATAAATGTAATGTAAATGTAAATGAATAAAAGAGTGTGAGAGAGAGAGAAAGTGCATGGGGAGAGAGAGGGGAAAAAAATAGAATAAAAAAAACTTTATTGGTTTAGTCAGATATTTAAAAAGTCTAAGAAAGTCTAAGAAATAAAAGAATATGAAGGAATGACAGAGAGAGAGAGAGAGAGTGAGAGAGAAAGAAACGAACACTATTAGACACCTTTCTGGAAACGACATACATCCACAGTAAAGAACGAGTCAGACAGTTCAAAATATTAATATGATCTTCAAAAGAACAGCAGAGAAGGCTAAATTAAAAATCAGAACTACATCAAAACCTACATCCAAAAAAGATGACATAAATGCACATTCAGAAGCAGAAAAGCACAACACACACAGAACCAACATACACTAATCGAGGAGCCGGTCAACACATCAATTCTGGGATAACTGGAACACACTTAAAAAAATAAAATAAATAAATAAATAAATGAAGAGCATGAAGAATCGGCAACTCATGATGGGGATATCTGGACAACCCATTTCCAAACACTTTAAAAATATAGAATCCGAAACAAATCCAGAGCAAGATCACAAACAGAAAGCTTGAATCGGCCATTAAACCCTTTAGATTACCCTTTAGATTTCTTTATTACTGAGCAGGAACTTCAAAATAACATGAACAAACTCAAACCAAACAAAGCATCAGGACCTGATGGAATCCTGAACGAAATGATTAAACACACCTCCATCTTAAAACTCTTCAATTTGGTTCAGAGCGTAGGTTTTTCCCCTGAAATCTGGAACCAAGGTCTAATAACACCAATCTATAGAAGTGGGGATAAATTTGACCCTAATAATTACCGAGGCATGTGTGTGAACAGTAATCTGGGGAAGATAAATGTGTAGTATAGTTTACTCAAGATTAAACTTCCTTACTGAACACAAAGACCTGAGTAGAAGTCAGACTGGATTTTCACCAGATTACCGCACAGCTGATCAGATTTACACCCTCACTGAAAAAAAATACATAATCCAAAATAATTCTAAAACATTCGCCTGTTTTGTTGACTTCCAAAAGGCTTCTGACGCCATTTGGCATAACGACTTGTTTTATAAAATGTTGTAAAGTGGTGTAGGGGGTAAATCATATGATCCCGTTAAAACCACGTACACAGGAAAAAAAAGTGCGGAATAAGAACTGGCAACAAACGAAGGAGAGAGAGAGAGAGGAAGGAATAAAAGTGTGAAGGAGAGAGAAGGAGAAAGACGAAGCAATAAAAGTGAAGGAGAGCAGGAGAGGTAGAGCAAGAGAGAGAGAAAGGAATAGAAGTGTGTGAAGGAGAGAGAGAGAGAGTAAGGAATAAAGGTGTGAAGGAAAGAGAGAGAGAGAGAGAGGAAGGAATAAAAGTGTGAAGGAGAGAGAAGGAGAGAGAGAGGAAGGAATAAAAGTGTGAAGGAGAGAGAAGGAGAGAGAGAGAGAGGAGAAGGAATAAAAGTGTGTGAAGGAGAGAGAGAGAGAGGGGGGAAGGAATAAAAGTGTGTGAAGGAGAGAGAGAGAGAGAGAGAAAGGAAGGAATAAAAGAGTGAAGAATTGAGCAGGAGAGAGAGAGAGGGGAAGGAATAAAAGTGTGAAGGAGAACACGAGAGAGAGAGAGAGAGAGAGAGAGAGAGAGAGAGAAAGTGCATGGGGAGTAAATCACGAGCTCATTAAAACCATGTACACAGGAAATAAGTGCGGAATAAGAATTGGCAACAAACGAACAAAGTTCATCTCTCAGGAGCGGAGTGAGACAGGGCTGCTGTTTAAGTCAGACACAAGTCAATATATACATCAACGAATTGGCCTCCACTTTAGAGCGGTCTTCAGCACCTGGTCTCACTCTACACTACTCGGAGATTAAACTCCAGCTGTATGCAGATGACCTGGACCTGCTGTCCCAGACTGCTCAGGGTCTACCGCAGAACCTGGACCTGCTGTCCCCCACCGCTCAGGGTCTACCGCAGAACCTGGACCTGCTGTCCCCCACCGCTCAGGGTCTACCGCCGAACCTGGACCTGCTGTCCCCCACCGCTCAGGGTCTACCGCAGAACCTTGACCTGCTGTCCCCCAGAGCTCATGGTCTACCGCAGAACCTGGACCTGCTGTCCCAGACCGATCAGGGTCTACCGCAGAACCTGGACCTGCTGTCCCCCAGAGCTCAAGGTCTACCGCAGAACCTGGACCTGCTGTCCCAGACCGCTCAGGGTCTACCGCAGAACCTGGACCTGCTGTCCCCCACCGCTCAGGGTCTACCGCAGAACCTGGACCTGCTGTCCCCCACCGCTCAGGGTCTACCGCCGAACCTGGACCTGCTGTCCCCCACCGCTCAGGGTCTACCGCAGAACCTGGACCTGCTGTCCCCCACCTCTCAGGGTCTACAGCAGAACGTGGACCTGCTGTCCCCCACCGCTCAGGGTCTACCGCAGAACCTGGACCTGCTGTCCCAGACCGCTCAGGGTCTACCGCAGAACCTGGAAAAGCTGTCCCCCACCGCTCAGGGTCTACAGCAGAACCTGGACCTTTTTTTATCCAAAAAGACTAAAATGATCATATTCAAAAAAAAGATCCAGCTCTCAGGGAACAACACAGACATTTCAATTAAGCTCACATGAAATTGAGCGTTCCAAAAACTCTACCTACCTCGGATTAACAATGAGTTCATCAGGAAACTTCAACCTGGCAGCGAGTGAACTGAGGAAAAGCACACAGAGCTTTCTATGCCATAAAACGACAGAGGCTGAAGAAAGCCCATCTCCCACCTCTCATCCTCACCACGTTCTACAGAGGAACTATTGAGAGCATCCTGAGCAGCTGCATCACTGTCTGGTTCAGAAATTGCACCTCATTGGATCGCAAGACCCTGCAGTGGATAGTGAAGACGGCTGAGAAGATCATCATTCCATCATTGACTCGGTTGCATTTTTGCTGCTACTGTATTATAAAAATATAGGATTTAAATTCTTGTCACTATTATACACTATACCTGGCTGCTACCGCAATAACTGCTATGTCCATATTTGGTATAAACTAATCTGCTGAAGACTAAGTCATAACATTCAATGTTTACCTTTATACCATTTTTAAATTATATTGTTACACTTTGGCACCATCTTCTGCACTACCTGTTATCAGACACTTCCACACTAAAACTGTGTCCTGCTCGGTGTTACACTGTCACTTACTGTGCCTATTGTCCCGTTTTAGTAGTCCTGTACTGTCCTGTGTTTTTAGCACACGTCTTCACGTGCACTTTATGTAGAAATGTGTAGATCTTATTTAGTTCTGTGTCGTCTCATGTGGTCAGTGTGTTGTTTTACGTTGCACCATGGTCCTGGAGGAATGATGTTTCGTTTCACGGTGTACTGTACCAGCTGTATATGGTCGAAATGGCAATAAAAGCCACCTGAACTTGCAATTAGAATTTGGCTCAAAATATTTGAATCAGTGGTCGAACCAGTTGCCCTGTACGACAGTAAAGTGTGGGAGCCGCTTACACATCAATTCCACACATGGGACGACGTCCAACTGAGACCCCGCATGCGGATTTCTGCAAAATGATCTTAAAAGGTTCACAGAAACACCACGAACAATGCATGCAGCGCTGAATTAGACCGATATATACCAGTTATAAAAACACAAAAAAGGGCAATCAAATTCTGGAAGCATCCAAGAGAGAAAGCGACCCCCACTCATTATTATAAAGCTCTGCAGTACCTAAGTAACTCAGGAACAGAAGAATTTTGCAAACCCAATTAGAATGAACTACATGACACAAACACTGACTAAACAATCTGGCCTGTTGGGAAACACAAACTAAACTCCGGAGTAAAATGCAGTGTTATTTGAACACAGTGGCAAATTTTCTGAGCACGGAAACTGATCCAAACCTGAGAAACACCTTGATGAAGTACAGACTCAGCACCGCTTGGCCATGGAGACGGGCGACACAGACGGTCCTGCTGTCCCCAGAGCAGAGACTGTGCCAGCAGTGCACACTAGATAAAATAGACTAGTTACTAGATCATCCCCAACTGTAGCTGCCTCTCAGACCCCGACAAACTGCCCCACCTACTGGGAGAGCACAGAGAGAGCTGCACACTAGCAGCACAGTACGAGACAGAGAGAGATTGTTCAGCACTCACGCGACATTAATAGATTTCAGGTAATATGAACCATGCCCCAGTTGTCCAGGTGATGTAATAATATTTCTAACTGGAATAAAGTTGGTTTGACGTCCGACATTCGCGGATAAGCGGAAATTAAGGGACCGTCTCTAAAGTTACATACGACATTGTTAAACAAGTTTCTAACTTCAAGAGCATTTGAAGGGAATGACTAACAGTCATATAACCAACTGTAAAGTGTTCATCTAGGTGTCAGCTATAATGCACACCTCTTAGATTTTTGATATTTATCAAAATAAGCTATTAAATCATATATAAATATTGCCATGTATTTCACTACAGAATGGGCCCATATACAAAATATGCCATTATATAAAGCTCAATAGCATTTGAAGGGAATGACGTTCAGTCACAACTGTAGCACGTCTAATGTGTACAACGCTACAGAGCTAGCTGTGAGCGGTTAACTGTCTACAACACACAACTTCCTCAGAATTAATAGCTTAAAGCGTAAAACTTTCTACAACCGTAATGAACATTAATGATTCGTAGTATGAGAAATCTAAAATACAGAGAAACATACATACGAACAGAGTTGCAGCGTGTTTCAGGTAGAGATGTCTCGGTACTGTGTAGGATTAGCTCCGGCTAAATCACCCTCCTAGCATGGGCATTTCGGAAATGACGCACCGGATGTTGTTTCACAGACGAGACGCGTCAAGAGTCTAAAAGTAAATACGATAAGTATTTATTCTTGCATTTAAATATTAATTTTAAAAGAATTAGATCTATACATGTATATGAGATAATATATTTAAGCACATTTAAAATGGTTTCTTTTCATCCCTGATATTACCGCGCCCATATTTCGACAAGCCCCGCCTCCTCACGCTTACACTCACTCTCTAATTGGCAGGCTCCTCGTCAGTAGGAACTACACCAGCCAATCCTAAGATAGGAGGCGGTTGTATGGGAGACGGAAGTCCAGGCGTTTAGCCACGCGCGATGAAGTTCTTACTATCTTCCAGCAGCGTCTGATCAATAACACTGTGGATCACTAGAGCTTTGGTTTAACGTCACTATTTTTCTAAACGGGTTCTTTCTTCAGTTTGTGTGTTGGTTTGGATTTGGTCTCGTCATGAGTAGGTAATGAGCCGGCATGCCCGTGATCAACAGCAAGAAGCAGCAGGGGGAGGATGCAGCGGTGAGCATATCCACACCGTGTCTCTCTCAATACAGATGTTTGATACATCAGACATATTTTGATAAACAGGAAGTTGTCACAATGTCCCGTTCTGGTTCTCAATGGCCGGAGTCCAGATCATTTTTAAATGATTATCCAGGGATGCCAGTAGAAATGATGGGCCTGCTTCTGAGTTAATGCACAGGTGTACCTCCTTGGACAGTTTCTTCTTAACCATGATGATTTCTAACGGCCAAAGTAACCCCAGAAGTAGGGCACTGCATGTCCACTGGGTTAGGGAGTTCCTCAGAATGCTTCTTCCATCACTCAACAATATCCTCAGTAGAGACCTTAGAGGTCAACCCTCCCCTGCTGTTACTCAGCACAGCTGGTGCATGGTCTTGTCTCTCCTTGTCTCTCCTTCTCCTTCCGCTGGCAGGGTGGAAATCGACTTATTGGACATTTTCAATTAGTATAAACAAATAAATTATTTTATCACCACAAGTCTGTTATAAGATTAGTCAGGACATGGTTGGGTTTCTGTGTGTAGAGTGTCATGAATCTGGCCCTGTTTACACTAGTGCCTTTTCATTTTAAAATGCATAACTTTTGCTACGGTTACGCCTGTCGTCTACGCTACTACAATGTTTTCGACACTCGAAAACTAGATTTTTGGAAATGCTGAAGACACAGTTTTAGTTAGAAAACTCCGGGCTTGCGTTTCAGTGTAAACCGGCCAAAACGAAGACTTTTGAAAACGAATGGCATGGCTGCCCATGTTTGCTCCCTGATTGGGTCTTCTGGATAACGATTTATGTTATAAGATTAGTCAGGACACGGTTGGGTTTCTGTGTGTAGAGTATCATGACTCTGTGTTTAGCTGCTGGTGAGCAGGGTGATGGGAAAGGGGAAGGGTGTGAACCCCCTGCTGGGCGCACAATTCACACTTCTCCACAATAACACTGGTACAGAGATAAAACAGACAGCAGAATTAAAGCTGTTTTGATAGTAAAACACCATATACACCTGCCACAGTAAAATTGCAACATTTAAACCTAGTAGGCTAGGTAAAAAGAAATACTATGGAAACACTGCAAATTCTTAAAGCCCTGAGTGTCTACTTTCATACAAGCCATGAAACGGTACTGTGGAGTGTGGCATCATAAATACATTCAGTGCTGAACATGGGCAACCCCAAAACAGGAGCAAATTCCATTTTATTTGGCCTTTGGTAAAAAAAAAAAAAAAAAAGTGTTACATCATTTCAGTGAAAAAAAAAAATGCAGGCTTGTTTTTAACCATGCCACACCACAGGTTTACCAGTTAGCAACATTGTACATTTTGCCACTCAATATATTATGTTTACATTATTACTGTTTCTAATCAGTAATAATCTAATCTAATCACAGAACCTGATTTAAAGTTTGAATGGTTTGAAATGTCCTCTGACACAGACCGAGAAATGTCCTTACTCCACAGCCTGGAGTTATATGGGTGACGCATCTGTGGATGTTCTCTAATGTTAGCCAGCTAGTTTCATCTGTGGATGTTCTCTAATGTTAGCCAGCTAGTTTCATCTGAGGATATTCTCTAATGTTAGCCAGCTAGTTTCATCTGAGGATATTCTCTAATGTTAGCCGGCTAATTTTATCAGGGGATATTTTCATAACGTGAGGTATCTAGTTTTGTTTTTGGATATTCACTAATGTTAACTAATTTCAGAAGAGTAGAGCCACATCTCCTGTTTGCTGTTGAACAGTTTTGTAATCAGTATGTCCTTCCCTGTCAGGTTCAGGGCACTAATGACAGCAGTGTGGTCAGTAAGGTGTCAGCAGCAGCTCAAGGCTACTTCCACGATGACTTTCTCAGACATTTTGTGGGCAAGGTGTCACGAAGAGCTCCTCTCATCAACAGGTAGGACCTGTGGACGTTCAGTGCTGCACTGTAGAGTGATTTTAAATTGAGAATTAATGTCTGTGTGTGGCTATGTTTTCTTCACAGGGGCTATTATGTTCGCTGGAAAGCTGTTGATCGCTGTCTGAAACAGTTCCTGTGTGTTACTGATGCCTGTGATAGGAGACAGGTAGGACAGAATTCTCACAACGTCCTGATTTCCGTTGTGTAGTAAATGAACATTACACAAAATCATTCACTCTGTGTCTTTTCTTTCAATCTATCTGTCTGTAGATCCTGTCTTTGGGTGCAGGCTTCGACTCCCTTTTCTTCCGGCTTCACGCAGAAGGAGCGCTGGAGCGGGTTAGCATATACGAGGTCGACTTCCCTGATGTTGCCAGACGCAAGGCGTCTTTAATCAGCAGCAATCATATTCTGAAAGATGCTCTTCCAGATTGCGGAGTCATAGCTGGTATGAACCGGTATTGTTTTTCTTTATGAGCAAGTTTTAGGAGAAATTCTTATAAATGATATAAATTAAACATTGGTATTATTTACCATATTTTACAGACAGTATGTCAGTATATGCACATCATTTTTTAAGTCATTTTAAAATACCAGAAATTATTATTTTACATTAATTTTGTGTCTCTAAAACAGCAGACCTCAACTGGTTAACTGTAGTTTTTTTCACATTAGTGTTGCCATATTGTTTTCTGAACAACATTTTAAGGCCTTTCAAATATGCCTGTAGGTACATCCATATGAAAAAGCCATAATATAGCCAGTTTAATGCTGAAACCCTGTGATTCACTTTGATAAGTAGCATTTGTTTGTCAGATCACGGTCACTTTCTGTTAGCACAGCTATGTGATTTTCAGTGTTACGATGGAGGAAACTGGGAGCTAACATTTAACGTGTAAATCCCTGATAAATACATGAATGACTATTATTAGAACTAAGTTAGTTAGCGCAAATTCTATATCCTATTTGGTTTCTGTGTGAAAGAAAGGAAACCATACCTCCGTTTTCGAATGGGGAAAATTCATAATTGAAAAGAAAGATTCCAAGAAAATACACTGCACATAGATTTGTCAAGAAGAAATGACCTGTCTGAATTTAATCCATATACTCTTCCGACTTGGATCTGTGTTCAGGCCCTGTGTACATGAACAGTGCTCACTATAACCTGCTTGGCGTGGATGTGAGGAATGAGCGAGAGGTGGAGGAGGCTCTGAGTGCAGCCGGACTACAGTGGAACTCCCCTACACTGATTCTCTCAGAGGTGGTGCTCACTTATATGGAAACACACTGGTAAGTATAAGCCTGCTAGCATCTGTATGTTCCCTTACGTTGCACCAGTGGTCGAGATCTACCTTCCTGCAGGTTTCATCTCCAACCAAAATCTAACACACTTGTTTTAGTTGATCAAGAACTTCTTAAGGCAATGATTAGATTGGCAAGTGGGCACAATTGTGGTTGGAGCTAACGTCTTCAGGACGGTAGATCTCCAGGAACAGGGTTGGTGACCACCGCTTTACACTATATGGTGGTGATTCCTAAGCCCTTATTCGCGCCCCAGGTCAGATGCTGTGATTGGCTGGGCAGCAAGGATCCTCCCCCAGGCTTTGTTTGTAATGTATGAACAGATCCGCCCGGAGGATCCCTTTGGCATAGTCATGCAGAACCACTTCCTGAAGCTCAACTCCAAAATCCATGCCCTCTGCCAGTACCCAGACACGGCAACACAGACTGAGAGACTGTTGCAAAAGGTATGATTACTCATCAAACTCTGAGAGGGTAGAGAGTCATGTCCGAGGCCTTAATATTCAGTACGACTGGGTGCTACTGGAGTTGAAATATAACTGAAATAGATTAATGACAGTTAATGACTGGTGAAAAGGCCGATACAGCTGTAGCTTCTGTGAAACTTGTGGTGTGTGTGTGTTTTGTTTTGGGTTTTTTGTTTTGTTTTGTTTTTTTTGTAGATCAATTGAGCTATTTTACATAGCATTTCTGTTGGATGCCTTTTTGCAAAATAGTAGACAGACTAGACAGTCTACAAAATAGTAGAAACATTTTTATTAATGTTTCTTCATTCCACCAACTGCGATGAACATCGGTTATTGCACATGTCAAAAACAGCTTTAACACTCAAACATGCATATCAAACTCTCAGTTGTGGAAAAGATTTGATGTTTTTAAAACATTTTTTAATACAAATTCTTTCAGATTCTCACATTAATACTTTTTTATTTATTTATTTATTTTTTAACTAGACTGGTTAAAATTATCACAGGCCATATATTGATCAGCACTTTATTCCCCCCCTTCTCCTTTTCTGACAGGGATGGGAGAAATGTGTATGCTTGGATATGAACCAGTTCTACTTCAGTCTTTTAACAGAGGACGAGAGGGAGAGGGTGGAGAAGTTGGAGCCGTTCGATGAATTTGAGGTGAGGCACTCTGTGCTGAAGTTCTTCTGAATAAACACTCAAACTAAGATCAGCTCCATCTTGTTGAAGTTGAACTTGCTATAAGTACATACGTCTGGCTATACAGTATGTACAAATTCCACTCCCAGATACATCCTTACTGTTTGTTTGGGTTTTTTTTTATTAGGAATGGCATCAAAAGTGCTCTCATTACTTCATCCTCACCGCCTCCAAAGGCTCTCTGACCAGTCACGCAGTCCTCACACTCCCCAGAGGTAAGCTCTGATATTAACTAACCTGCAAACCACTGAATAAAAGCTTGTAGCCAAGAGTTAGCTTCTCAAATGGTAATGAAGAGAATAAACCTAATTTGTGACCATATAAATTTATTCATGATTAAAAATAGTAACATTTGTGACTTCATTTTTTCATTGATAAGATTATGCTATGAGCGTAAACCCAGTGTGGAAAGAATTATTGGCTAATCCAAACCAAAACCTAAAAATGAAAGGAGTCATTTGTAATTTTAGAGCCCATTGCTGCCCCTTTAATCCAATGCTTACTTACACTCACCGAGCACTTTATTAGAAACACTATACTAATACTGGGTATGGCCTCGCTTTGCTCTCAAAACAGTCTCAATTCATCGGGGCATGGATTTCACAAGATGTTGGAAACATTCCTTTTGAGATTCTGGTCCATGTTGACTTGATTGCATCACGCAGTTCAAGCAGATTTTTCAGGTGCATTTTCATGCTGTGAGTCTCCAGTTCTACCACATCCCAAAGGTGATTTACTGGATTCAGATCTGGTGATTCGGAAGGCCAGTGAAGAACACTGAACTCGTTGTCATGTTCATAAAACCAGTTTGAGACGACTTTTGCTTTGTGACATGGTGCATTATCATGCTGGATGTAGCCATTAGAAGATGGTAAATTCTGGTCATGAAGGG
>JANDJT010000199.1:16261800-16283514 GCA_024331685.1 Stegophilus panzeri | reverse complement strand
ATTTATAAGTGCACCATTTACTGTAGCCTTTCTGTCAGTTTGAACCAGAATGGCCATTCTCCATTGACCTCTCTCATCAGCAAGGTGTTTCCAATCGTAGAACTGCTGCTCACTGGATGTTTTTTCTTTATTGTACCATAGAATAAACTCTAAAGACTGTTGTGTGTGAAAATTCAAGAAGATCAGCAGTTATTGAAATACTCAAATCAGCCAGTCTAGCACCAATGATTATGCCACGGTCAATATAACTGACCGCCCTCACCCCCATTCTGATGGTTGATGTGAATGTTACCCGAAGCTGCTGGCCCGTATCAGCATGATTTTATGCATTGCATTGCTGCCACATGATTGGCTGTTTAGATAACTGCATGAATGACTAAGTGTACAGGTGTTCCTAATAAAGTGCTCCATGAGTGTATATGTATTATGCTGTGCACCTTTTTGTTATTTAGTTCCTAAAGTTAGTTGTAGTAGTAGTTAGTAGATAGAGCAAGTGTTGCCTGAACTGTGCTCTCTCACTTGTAAATACTCTCAGATTCCCCCGTTCCCTCGATAAAGCCTGATCTGAAGGGTCTGCCTGTGGCAGTGCGGCTCATGGCTGGAGCTCCATGTGTAGAGGCCGTGGGAATGGCCTCCTCCCTGCTGGAGCCTGGGGTTGTGCTCCTCACCGGGGGCTGTGGAAGACGAGGCCGAAACACTGCAGCCACGCTTTTGATCAGAGAGCACACAGCCTGGAGATGTGCCACTGTGGAGCCAGAGGGAGAGAAAGGTGTGTGTGTGTGTGTGTGTGTGTGTGTGTGTGTCTGTGATTGATATTTATGCATGTTATTGGAATGTACTTTCTTTTTTTTCTTTTTTCTTTTAAATGCAGGTGTGCGACTGTATCACTCCATGACCTCTGTCCCTGGTTGGGGTGCAGTAATTCTAGGTGGCAGAACTTCCCCACTTAACCCCATTGATGACATTCTGAGAGTCACCTATCTGACTGACCAGTTTAACCCCAAAAATATGCTGGTATCTATGGAGAAGATGGTCTGTACTGGCACAGCGCCAAAACCAAGATGGCGGCACACAGCTACCTTACTGAGTCATGGTGGTAAGGACGATCTCTTAGCTGATACTCTGATATTACAATACCTGTTAACTGATACTCATTGTAATATCTCCTTCATTCAGATAGGAACTACTTATTTGTTTTTGGAGGCCGTACAGAAACGGAACCGGTTCTAGGTGATGCACACTTCCTGTGTTTGGAGGACCAGCACTGGACAGATGTAAGTCTTGTTAAGTCCATTCGTCTTAATTATTCAAAGAAGAGAGGCTATGTCTCATACAAAAAAAACCTCAAAAAAACGCTGGGTATGTTTGCCTGTACATCTAAAGTAGGATTGCTGACCTAAGATCAGCGACTCTAGTCTGGATAGTGGTGAGAAATGACCAGGCCACAGTTTATTCTTAATGAGCTGTCTCTCAAAGGTCCCAGTTGAAGGCTGCATCCCTGAACCACGCCACTCCCACTCCACTTGTGCCTATGGACGAGGACTGGCAATGTTTGGGGGCCTGGGCCGAGGAGGTGTCCCTTTAGGAGACGTCGTCCTGCTGAAGCCCACGTCCATGGGCTTCTGCTGGGAGAAGTTGCATGTCTGTCCAGCCTTGGTCCCAAGGTATCACTGTTTCTTCAGTGGAATATTTTATGTATTTAATAATACAACTATCTATTGAATAGTCATTTGTAAACCTCAGGTATTCCCATTCTGCCCACGTGATTGGTGAGAATCTGGTGGTAGTTGGTGGAGTCTGGCTCCAGGTAGATGGTGTTCCGGGAGTTGCTGTTATAAACCTAACCACCAGGGTCAGTGTGGAAGTCAGCTTAGACACAGTGAGTAGCATGTGAACTTTAGTTGTTTGTAGTGTGAACTTTTTGATCATGGAAAATAAGGACAGTTTTTTCTATTACACATGGATTGTCAATTCACCATATAATCATCATTTTTTCCCCCGCAGTCATCTTTCCCCTGGCCCCTCATGCTACATTCATTCTGCTCAGAGCTGCTGGACTCAGACGGAGCTGAGATGGTGCTCATTGGTGGTGGAGGAAACTGCTTCTCTTTTGGCACCCACCTCAATTCCCACCCTGTCATTCTAGACCTGAGGCCTGTGCTTCAAAACACAGCACGTTTCGACCACCCAGTCAAAACACCTCTGGAAACATAGTTATGTCATCTTCAGCTTGTAACTAATTGAGCTATGAAGACCATCTTGGGCCAGGATCATGTGCAGTAATTAAAACCATGTAAATAATCGAACAGACCCTTCCAATCTATCAGCAGGCAAACTTTATTTCATCCTCAGTTTAAATCACAATCAAAGAGCTGTAATCATGCGGTACACGGCATCACCGCGTCCTTGTTCGGTTAAGGTCACTCGGTCAGGCGGCGGAAAGACTGCACGATGGGACAGACCGCACCCCAGTCCACAGGCTTACGATATTCGCCCTTTTCCAGGATGTACTGGCGGCCACGGTAATTGGGGTGCTCGTAGAATACCCAGTAGCCATTCAGGACCTTGCAGGAGTGTACCTCTCTCATGCGGTAACGCTCCAGAGTGGACGGGCAGTCCTCTGTGGCCTCGAATGACTGACCTGCAAAGTCTGCCTTGTCGTAGAGCTGTATCTTGTACTGTGTCCCACTTGTCTAGAATGGACATGAAGTGGGAAAATGGACGGGAGAGTATTGGGGTTGGGAAGGACAAGGGAAAGGGGTAGAATGGAGCAAGCAGGACATGGAAGTGATAACATTGGAGTACACTGCTATAAATTACCACTCAAAAAGAGCAGTCTTGTGTATTTTTTTCCTAATAAAAATGGTAGATTCTTTTTTCGGTCATTGTATTGTATTAGTGCAGTGGTTGGACTTACTAAGTGGATCATCTTGCAGGAGCTGAGCCGGTCATTGAGGCCCATCCAGCGCACGAACTCCGGGTACTCCCCACGTGTTACCACATACTGGTAGCCCATGTAGTTAGGGCGCTCGTAGACCACCCAGACGCCGCTCTCCACGTGTATGGAGTTACAGCGGCTCAGGTAGTTGTGGAAGTCTGAGCAGTCGCTGTCGCACTCATAGCGGCGGCCCTTGAAGTTTTTATCCTCGTAGAAAATAATCTAGAAAATGTATTGGACGGATGTTAAAAAGCACTTTTTCATATTGACATGGTCAAACGTTCTGTATACTAATATAGTTAAATACATCATCCACATGTATATGTAAAGATAAAGAATCACTACACTGGTTTGATTCGTGCCAATACCGGGAAAGGCACCAAAATGCCAGCTAACACCTGCTGGACGGTAGAAAGTTTTCTCTATAATGCCATAACAGAACCAGATGGGCAAATAAAATAAATAAAAACAAAACATTGGCACGTTTCAACGCTTCTGCTTTGCACCGAGATAAATGTTGAAAGCTATCCTCAAATCCTGATTAGCCAAAACCTTTTCGACTGGCACGACACGATAATTTTCATTGCAAATGAATGGCAAATCTTTAGAGTTGAAGTAGATGCTAACATTAGATCTGATTTTATAAAATACACTTTTTAGTTAGTCAGAACGTCTCAGTAATTCATAAGAATTGCATAACTAGAGCAAAGATCTGCCTCAATATGGCCAGAAACAACTCTTCGTGCACATGAAATAGGCATTGATGATAATAATAATAAACTTTGCACATGGCTTCTGTTAGAGCATCGAGACACTCTAAAGTGTGTACTCACCCTCCCCATTATGGATCTCGTATATAAACTCGATTGAGGAAAGTTTCTCAAGTCCTGACTGAGTGCAGACCCATTGGTGCTACTGTTTATATACTTGGCCTCAGATTTATGATTAGTTGGCTGGGGAGCACCCAATAATCGCTTTGTCATGACAACGAGATCCAAAATTTGAGTCAGTGATTTTAGGCCTTTATTCAGGATTTCCAGAAAAAGACATGTGGGATTAACGTATAATGGAAATAGTGCCAGAGCCACCCGTTTGCTCCCCCTCCATTCTATCCTGGCTGAAACACTCACATGCACTATCCCAGAATGCACCACAACACAAGCATCATGCCAACCTCGGAGCCAATGCCAAGACCACTGGCAAATGTGAAGAGCCGAATATAATGGATTGTTGCGTCATACTGTTCTGAATGACGCGTCGTCAGCTCTTTTTACTGCTTATAAAAATGAAAACGTTCTGTTAAAACCACTTTTATAGTTATATGAAAAGGGATTTGGGTTTTAATAGCAATTCATCCGGAGACAAACGCGGTCATTAAATGTCCAACATATGCAAAGATAAAGCATCTTTTATTGGTAATCAAACAAAATCTCTTCCCTTAATCTAAACATAATGCCAAACTGTACTTAACAGACTGTGCTCTCTTTTTAAAAACAGGTCCTCTGGATTTATTCATACACTTTATTCATATTGTAAAAAGAGACGAGATACATGAAGGACAAAAGTGAGATCCTACAGAAGTAGAAAAATGAATCCAGAGAGTAATGTGGTATTTCATGTTGGTTTGAACATACAGGACATATAAATTAAATCTCATAATGAATCTAGAGCAATGCTTCCCCAGTTTTCTTTTGTGGACTCCCTTCTGATCTATACGTTTTTGTGCTTTCCCTTCGGGGCTGTGAAATGAATATACAGGGCAGATGAACTCCAGAACTGAGCGACACTGGTCTTAGAGAACACAACAAGTAGCACTTACTGGGAAAGTTATGAAACTGGAAGTGCAACGACTACAGCAGGGGAAAAAAATAATAAATACATTCACAGTCATACTGGCTGCCAATAGAGAACTTGGTACTCATGGATATCGAGCATTAAGTAAGAGTGCTAAATATGTTCTGGCTTAGATAAGCTTTCCCTTAATTTAATCTTGGATCTGTACTCTTATTTTAAGAAAATGAATGCATACCAGCAAAAGGCATGTATTTCCTTCCTGTAAACTGGACTACTTCGAGAAGACAACAATTCTAAAAGTAAACACTTTCAAACTGTACACATGAATGCAGGACTCTGTTCTGTGCTATTCTTCCATATGAAAATTAATAAGGCAGTCGTCCTCTCGGAGGTAATCGCAACGCTCAAGTACCTTAACTGTAAAGCTTGCGTCTAAAAAAAAAACCCTAAAAAGCCATGCCGCTTGCAGATTAAGGGAATAATATATAATAATGAGGCATATTCTGCAGCATGTATCCAGCATATAATTCTCTAACAGTAGTAAGTAGTACAAGGCATATACTGCATCATATTTTGAAGACAACTTTCAGCATACCATTTCAAATTCATATCCTGAGTCTGCTACGCTAACTGCCGATCTTGGATCAGTTCTGGGTTGGATCAGTGCTCAGAGAAAAGCTTGTCTGCCCCAGCCAAGAGAAATGCTACGCAGATGTAAAGCTCACTAAATAAAATAAGTGCATCGGTGTCTGTTACAGTGTTCATGTCCTCAGGAGACTGTGGGGGTGTAAGCTTTTGGATGCTGTAGCGAACATTCAGAGCCGTGGGTGGAGTTTGACTGGCACGTGGTATTTGAAGGCGTGATGGTTGGAGGCAGTAGGCTGTCCAGCTCCTGTCTGTGTCCCGTCTCCAGGAGCCACTCGTGAAACTTCTGCTCTACCAGAGCCCGGAACTGCTGCCGCTGCTCCCTGGAGAACCAGTGAATGAAATCCCATTAGAGGTCTAAAACAACCTGTTTGTGCTACAATATGTATTCCAGTTGACCGGGGTGCCAATACATTTTAAGGTCACGTCGGTGATTTTGGCAAAAAAATCAACGTTCAACGTTGCAGATTGCACACACAAACGTTTCCTAGCCTAGAATGGAAATATCTGAGTTGAGATAATATTATTGAGAGATAGGTCGTGATACTTCCTTGTCCTGATTATAATGTTCCAGTTTTTTTTTTTTTATAGAATTTCACAGACCTTTATATCTAAGACTGTATTTTATTGACAGCTGCCAGATATGCCAAACATTGATTTAAAATTTTACAATTTCTGATGTACAATCAGTACTTTTAACTCTACCTGGAGCGGAGTTATGTTTATGATTTTCTGAGTATCTACTAGCATTTGGCCATGACAGATTCTCACTTTACCGGCACAATGAAAGAAATTACAGCCTCTATGATCATACTTAACACTATGCAGCCTAATAACGTACTTGTTAAGGTGCGTGTCCTTCACCAGCTTCTGCCAGTCGTGCACCCTCTGTTGACGCTCCTCCAGAGCCTGCTGGTAGTCTGACGGCAGTCCCCCTGGCACCTCACAGGTGTCGCCCTCCATGAGGAACGGTACTACCATAGGGCAGAGCTGTGCAGGGGGCAGGACGCGGTAGCAGGACTGGTCTGGTGAGGGACAATCTGGGGCGTAAATCAGCGGCTGATCCCAGAGATTGGGGACGACCGCTAAACCCACACTGGCCATGTGGTCCTCCAGGCTGGGGTAGTGTGTGTGGAAAGGCCCCAGTGTGAGGCTGGCGTTGCCAGGCAGTAGAAGTGGCCTAGTGGCAGTGAGAGCATGAACGGTGCAGTCGGTGGAGCCGCCCACCGCCAAGCGTCTGGCCACACACACCAGCCGCACGTTCTCACAACTCTGCATGTGCACACTGGTCTCCACTGGGCCCAGTACAATGGTGCTGTCTCGACATTTATCTAGAGTCACTGACCTGTAACGTAAAAGGACGGACCTTGCAGCGGGACTTTACTCATGTTTTTCACAAGTCTTGTCGTCATACTGGTAATATTAAAATCAACAGTACTTTTGCTCAAGACTCTTACCTAAGGGGTGAAAGTAGGTAGATAAAAGCCTCGCTGCAGCGGTGCAGTTTGACGTTCGCGCCAGCTAGTTTCTCAGAGTCTTTAGCCAGCGTCTGTTTGTAAACCTGGGACATCAGCACCACCCTGCTGCCTGGAGGGGCCATGTGTGTGTTCCTGGCTATCTTGGCTCTCTTCATAGAACCTTCCACTAAGGTAAAGAAAGTATCAAGAATTCACCTGATTGCCCAGCAAAGACATTGATGCACATTTAAAAACATTCTGATCATAAATAAAGAGAGCGAACAAAGCTTAGCAGGAAATGCCACAAAAGAACAGCATTTTGCACCTTGCAGAGCCCAGGCCAGCTTCTTGCCCGAGCGCAGGCAGGTGGACATGCCGAATGGGTTGAGTGTGAGCGCCTGGCACAGCCAGCTCTGCAACTGCTGCACTGAGTAGGAGCGGCTGATCTTTGAGTATCCAGCCATGGACTGGAGCGGGCTGCGGCTCAGTAGCCGATGGAGGGGATGGATAGTGCGGCCGCGGCTCGCTGTGCCCTCCAGCAGCACGCTGAGAGCCTGCAGGGCTTTGGCTGAGAGTTTACCGTCTCGCGAGGCCTGACCTGAACCCCTCAGCTCGCCTGGATCTGCCAGCAGCTCCAGCAGTTCGGACAGGTGAGTCTGCACGAAGGTGAGGTGTGCCTGGTCATCCCAATTCTGCCCGAACACAAAACACAAAAGATATGCTGTTACTGTGTTCTTGTTTAGTGACATTGAGGAAATGTTTATGGAGCTCAGCAGTTCTCGTGTGTGGGTCTAAACACAGATATTGCATTGTATGAAAAACACTGATCTCATGGAACATATAAAGATGGCATGACAGCCATAATTAGAACTGACGTCAGGTTTTGACCTTGTTTTGGGAGCTGATCTTGGCCTCCCTATCAGAGGAGGATGACATGGAGCGAGAGCGAGGACTCGGCCACTCTTCACCGATTAGAGAGACGCGCAAAGAGACACGGTTCAGCTGCTGCAGGTAGAGAAACAGCAGGAACTGCAGCGTGTCCACAGACAGCTGGACATGAAGAGACATAGGGAAATGAAAGAGATTACTCGTATTAGGAACATGTGTTTTGAAAAATCTCTAGTTGCTACGTCGTCGCTTTAGGACATGGAATGAATGAAAGAAGATTATGAATGGTTATGATTAAAATCCTGTTGTTTTGTCACACCTTGCTGCGCTGGCGGTCGAGATCACGAGGGTTCAGGCTCAGAGACAGAGCCTCTGCCCACTCAAGCTTATCCTCAGCAGAGCGTGGCTCCAGCAGGTCAAAGGTCTCGAAGTAGAGCCAGGCCAGCTCCTCGGGCAACTGCAGCTTGCCACAGGCAATGTGCCGCCACATATGCCAGCCCAGCCGTGGGAAGCAGCCATCACGTGTGCGCACGTAGCAGGCCATCTTGCGCAGGTAGTGCATGCTCAGCTTGCTTGGAGGAGAGGCCTGTAGCACACCCAGGAGGAACGGCTCCAGACGGGGCCACACACTTGCCGATAAGGTTTCCATTTCTGCGCAAAAGAGATGAGAAGTGTTACATGTAGTCTGGATACCACCGGAGCCCATTCCTGAAAATACAACGGTTAAAGAAATGTCAATGAAATCCATCAATGTTAAGACAGAAATGTTAAGAAGCCAATGATTTCCAGCCTGTGATAACTATCTGCAGAGTTGCCAACTCTCACGCGTTTGGCATGATACAGAGCCTGGGCTCTCACGCTACCCAAGTAAATCTCACGCCAAATTAAATATCAAGCCAACGTACAAATACAGCATAGATACAAATCTGCTTGTACGATTTGTTTTCTGTAAGTATCGAGAAGATGTGGGGTTTAATTAAACCAATGAAGCCCCGCAACTTCTTGATTATACCGGTCTGAATCGGCTGGGTCCTGTACCAATCGTTTCCTCCCGCGCCATGTAAACTCACTGTATATAAGCCGGAGTTGTTGTGAAACATAACTGTCTGTGCACACAAATCATTCGATTTATAGGTCTAAAATAGCATTTATTCATTCCTTCTTTACCGGAAATGTAGCCTTTGCAGATGAGTATTCTAAAGTATTTTAAGAAGAGAGAGAGTAAAGACACTGGAGAAGACAGGGACGATATTTTAAAGTCCCCGCAAAGTGCCTTGAAACACGCATCGTCATTTGTTGTATTTAATTTAAGAACATGGTCAAATATAAAGCAAAATTCAGTCAATCGCATTGTTGAACAGTTCAGAGGACAAGAAATTAAATAAAAAAACAAAAAACAGCAGCAATAGAAAAGCATATACTAACGTTTGGGCAGTTACATGAATTTGAACAGCTTTAATATTGTACCGTTATCATAAGTTTCTTGTTTTGTATTCTCATGTTTGAAATGGTTTTAAAGTATACTTTAAGATCAGTGTTACAGAAGGTAATACATGAGGGTTTTGTTGTTTTTTTTTTAGTTCTTCTTGTCTTGTGACTGTAAAGCTTTGTTTAAATAATAAATAATAATAATTTAAAAATGAATGATGTAATTTTGTTTTTCAGAAAAAAAGGGTTTTGTAAACAAAGTAAAATATCATATGGTTTTAAAGTTAACGTTTTGTTCAATTTTGTTGTCATGTCCATTTTAAAGTCAACCCAAAATGTGGTAGAGATAACAGATTTATATTTATATGGTCATGTCCAGATGGTGAAGTTTACGCCATCTTGATCTGGATGGAGTCTTTGGATCCGACAATAATAAAATTATTGTTAAAATGTTTCTCAAAATGGAAATACCACTTACTAAAAGTTTGGGACTTTATAAGGTTGAATCATTAATATTTACAACTGAGGATTTGGTTAAAATTAGTATGCCATTGGGGATAGCCTTAATTATTATTATTAGTAGAAGTATTTTAAATTCTTTTTCATTTACAAGTGCTGTCCATTCTTGTCAACAAGCTGGTTTACAATGAATATGAATGAATTTACAATGAGTTGGCTGGAACCAATTCTCCACATACATAACTTGTGGTTATAAGTGATATTACCATTGTTCCAGATAAAACATCTGCTGGGAGAGAAACTGTGCTTGTACAAAAGTCACCAGTACAATAGTGCTGGTCTGTGATAACTAACTGGGCTTGACAGTTAGCACCGTGGATTTTTATAATGTTGGGGGCGGGACACTTCAGATTCTAGAGAACATTTGATTGGACAGAAAATCTGATGAGAAGCTGAAGTGCAGAATGATGTCATCAAAATCGCTGATCCGTATTGGTGGTAGAGAGTGCACATTTTGAATTGATATATTTTCTAAATATGAATTTTACAGCCTAATTCTTATTTCCACACAGCAAAAAAATTATTTAATTCATATACTTCACTCCAGCCAGGAAGCCAAAGTTGGCAACCCTGCTGTCTTGATAAGTAGCAGATTGCATATTAGTATCCATGTTGTTGTTGTTTTTAATCTGGAATCTTTACCATAGAAATCCAGAGGAGTCAAATGTCCAACCTGTGACTTATATCTGACTATAAAACTTTAAACCATGCTCATATTAAACTGGTTACACTAGTACACGCTAACTCATATTTGCTAGCTGATTAGTAAATGAGCATCTTCAAAGGGAGAACCAGGTTCCCATGGCAACCACAGCACGCGCAAGGATTTTAACCGTTAAATATAGATTCGCCAACAATATAACTAGCTTCTGTTAGTTACAGACCTTATAATGTATTTATGAATAATGCAATAGGTCAAATATAAAGCTGATGGCACAAGCATTCTTACTTTCTGCATCCGGCCGTCCTCTGCTCTTCGGAGCCCTGAGCCCAGTCACTTCCAATGCATAAGGAATATAAACAGTGAGACTTCAGTGCTAATCAGATTTTTAAGCTAAAAGTGTAACACTGAAATGGCGGACGTTGCTGTAAATAAAGTTTGTACGCGATATTAGCTCCCGCCTGCACACCTCTTTATTTGGCGCCAGAAACACTAACGCGCATTGTTTGTTTGTTTGTTTGTTTATTTCTTTTTACACAGGTTGAAGTTTTCCCCCTTAATTTCACTTTGAACTTTTAGTTATCCAAAATGTGCTGCAAACTTAAAAAAAAAAAGAAAAAGAAAAAAAAAAGAAAAAAAAAAAGGTTTTTTTTTAATCAAAGAACTCGCTTCTAAAAACACTTTTCCGTTTGCTGTGCGGTTGCTGTAGCCAACACTTCACTAAACAACACACCACTTCCTGTCTGGATTTCAAAATAAAAGACACGAACAGAAAGCTGAGGCTGCGGTGGGAACAGGATTACCAAAACTGGACAGTTGAAGACTGGAAAAACGTAGCCTGGTCTGATGAATCTCGATTTCTTCTGAGGCACACAGATGTTAGGGTCAGAGTTTGGCACCCACAGCATGAATCCATGGACCCAACCTGCCTTGTGTCAACAATCCAGGCTGGTGGAGGTGGTGTAATGGTGTGGGGAATGTTTTCTTGGCACTCTTTGCACCTGTTAATACTAATCAGTCATGGCTTGAATTCCACAGCCTATTTGAGTATTGTTGCTGACCATGTGCATCCCTTCATGGCCACAATTTACCCATCTACTAATGGCTACTTCCAGCATGATAATGCACCATGTCATAAGCAAAAGGGGGCTCATATTTGTTCCATGAATATGATGAAGTTCAGTGTTCTTCAGTGGCTTCCTCAATCATCAGATGGTCTTCTGAGTCACTGGATCTGAATCCAATAGAGCACCTTTGTGATTTGATTGAAGGAGAGATTCGCAGCATGAAAGTGCACCTCAAAAATTATCAATTAGCCTATGTGACACAATAATTTGAACATGAGCCAGAATGTTAAGGGAAGGTTTCCAACATCTTGTATAATCCATGCCATGAAGAATTTAGACTATGGCATGCCGATACCTGCGGCATGCCGCATTGAGAATGTTAAATAGTGCTTTTGTTTATTTATTTAACCATGTAAATTAACTAGAGTAAATCTAACATTTAAAAACATCAGATCATCATATGGACTTCGTCGGGGGTGTGGAATTTTTTTGTTTGTTTGTTTATGATTAGGAAAGAAATCAGCAATTTTTTAAATATACTGCAGATACAACTTAAACATTTCAAACACAGAATTCTTCCCAGACTGTTTTGTTCTATACAGTCCCTCCAGGATTTTGCAATTTTGCAATAGCAGAAATGAACACAAAATGAAGGAAACTCCGCAATATTCGGAGGAGCTCACAATTTTTCTAAATTACCACAGATTTACTCCAGATTTGGGCCAAGACACATTATATAACGTCATCACAATGCGCATTCAGCCAAAACCTTCTTCGATTCACGTGTCAAACATGAGTACAGCTAATAGGTCTCATTTACTAACAAACATCACTGTGAAAGACCCTGCAAAACTATTTCTTGCAATCGCGATTTCATGATTTCAAGAAGTTTTCTTCTAAAAAGCACAAAAAAGTCAGCAAACTGTATCACAAATTTTGAAAAAAATCTGCAGCAAAATCATATATTTGGGCTGCAAAAAAAATAACAAAAAACTCCTGTAAATCCTGTACAGACTGTCTTTGTATGCATTTTGTGTTGTTTTGTCGCTGGGGCTGAAATTTAACATCTTGACAGCAAATACCAAAATTGATCTCTCTTTTTAAATTAGTTATTTATTTATTTATATATATTTTTAAAAGTTTTGTTTGTTTGTTTGTTTTTTTAACAATGGGACATAATCACAATTGATACTGAATAGTTAGTTTCATGGCTAATAACTCTGCTGAAAAAAAACAAAAAACAATAAAAAACCATCACAGAAATTCTAATGGTTTCCACTACAAATACCATTACAACCCATCAGCTGTTAACCATTAAAACCATTACCAAATGGTTTCCATTACGTACTAGAACTTATTAAGGACATAGGTCCTTACAAATTACCAACAGAGACCCACAGGGACTATTACAGTTTCTGTTAAAACCAATTCAATTCCCATTATCACCATTAAAACCATTACAAATTCTATGCGGGTTTCTATTGTTGTTGTTTTTTCAGCAGGGGCATTAAAACTATGGACAGTATGCATCTTCACTTGGTAATTTGTTGAATTTGTAGTATGAAACCTCCATAACATGGTTAGTTATTCAATATTGGGCGTCATCGAACTCAAATAAGGAACTCCAATAGAGAGTGATAGGTCTAGTTCCTCCAGCCTCGGGTCAACGAGTCACTTCTGCGCATGCGCGACTTTCCCGGAAGTCCCGGCAGCCTAACCAGATGATAGATCAACAACCCGAAGAAACCTGGTTCAACGATAGTGACAGAGGAAGACGGCAGGAACGCACAGTAACTGTCCCAGGTAACAATGTGAAACGCTACCTGTGTGAATTTAGCTGTTTGGCCGGAAAGAGGTTGGTGTTGTTGGGAAATATCCGGGCATTTGTGTGAGCGGGCCGCTTTGTTTGTGTGGCCGGAGGGACGAGGAGCTCGGTCGGAGTCCAGTCTGGACCCGTGTCCTGGTGGAACGATACAAACCTCCTTACAGCTGAAACACAGAAGTGTACACTTCTGTCAGAGCGGAACATGCTGCGTAGATTAATCATGTATGAAACTGATGCACCGTGGTATTAGATTGATATAAATACAGCATTAATCATGTTGAGAAAAATTAAATCATGCATCAGAACATCTGCATCTTCTGTCCTTGGATGCTACTAAGACGCATCAACAGATTCTGGTACGTGACATGGACCTCTTCAGTTACAATCTGGTCCAGAACTTGATGTCAGTTTCCTTGAGATCAGTGATCCCAGAGTATTGAGTTCAGACATGTATTTGTGGAATGTGTCATAGGCTTTCTATGTCCAGTGGTTCCCGAGCCTGGTCCTGAAGAACCCCACACTGTACTGTTTTCGCTTCTTTAACACAACAAAGTCTTGTTAATGAGCTGATTATTTGGATCAGGTGGGATGTGAGCAGGGAAAACGCTACGTGTAGAACAGGCAGTACTCCAGGACCAGAGTTGGGAACTGGTGGTGTTGGCAAAAGTTTATCTGTAGTTGATCATTACTGGAGCTTATTATAGGAGATAAATACTTAATTCACTGCCATGCTTACAGGCTCAGACACCGGTGTTCCGAAATCGACTTCTCAGACATTTTCAATCAATATAAACAAATGAATTGTTTTATCACTGCAATTTCCGTTATAAGATTAGTCAGGACACGGTTGGGTTTCTGTGTGTAGAGTATCGTGACTCTGTGTTTAGCTGCTGGTCAGCAGGGCGATGGGAAACGGGAGGGGTGTGAGCCCTCTGCTGGGTGAACAATTCACACCTCTCCACAGTAACACTGGTACAGAGATAAAACAGACAGCAGAACTAAAGCTGTTAATATTGATAGTAAAACACTGTATACAATTGCCACAATAAAATTACAACATTTAAACCTAGTAGGCTAGGTAAAAAAAAAAAATACTAAGGAAACACTGCAAATTCTTAAAGCCTGGAGTGTCTACATTCATACGAGCCATTAACCACTGCTGTGGAGTGTGACATCATAAATACATTCAGTGCTGAACACGGGAACCCCAAAACAAGTGGAAATTCCATCATGATAAGTGGGGGAAAAAAATAACATGATAAAAATATTAATCAGTGTGGGCTTGAATAATGTGTTACTAGGTGATGTGATTTCCTCCAAGGTCTTCCGTTCTCGCAGACTCCATTTTAATATAGCTGTCAACCAAGTTTCATTTCTGTCCGCATATATTTTTGTTACTGCACGTTTGTGGTTTTTTTTTTTTTTTTGTCTGTGCTTATCTCCTAAGCAGCAGAGATAAGATAGCTTACTTTTCAAATGATAATGTGTGATATTAAAATAAGTGTAACATGTTTTTCATCCCTAGCACTGACCCCCTCTCTCTCTCGCTCTCTTTTTGTTTCAGGATCAGAGGCTGCAAGAAGACTCCAGAAGTAATCAGAAGCCAGCGTTTGGTTTGCTGTTTGGTTTGGTTTTACTGAGGCTGCCTAGGAGGACCCCCATCCCACCCCGCATCCCCACTACTCCTCCTCCACCATGAGCAACCGTGGGAACGCAAGGACCAACGGGAACCTACCCCAGACCAAGATCTGCCAGTTTAAGCTGGTGCTCCTGGGAGACATGGCAGTGGGCAAGTCCAGCCTGGTCCTGCGTTTCGTCAAGGGCCAGTTCGATGAGTTTCAGGAGACCACCATTGGAGGTGAGGAGCTGAGTGAGGAGCAAGCGTGCTGAAAATTGAAAACTGACTTAAGCACTGACAAATGTTGAGAGGTTTGAAATGTACACTTATGTAGTACATATTTGAGTGTAAGAGATCCCATCTACAGTGCAGACAATTTTAAACAGATATTGGAGTGGACATGTACTGACTGTATAATGAAATTTATTGCAGTGTGATTATAATATATAATAATGCTCTCTCACTCTATATGCACAGTTGTGCCCAAAAGTTTGCATACCCCTTGCAGAATCTGCTAAATCTTAATATTGTTAACAAAATAAGAGGGATCATAAAAATCCCATGTTGTGTTTTATTTAATTCTACCCTGAAGAAGCTATTTCACATAACAGATGTTTACATATGGTCCACAAGACAATAGCTGAATTTATAAAAATTACCCCGTTCAAAAGTTTACCCTTGATTCTTAATACTGCGTGTCGTTACCTGGATGATCCACGACTGTGTTTGTTTTGTGAGAGTTGTTCATGAGTCCCTTGTTTGTCCTGAGCACTTAAACTGCCCACTGTTCTTCAGAAAAATCCTCCAGGTACTGCACTTTCTTTACTTTTCCAGCATCTTCTGCATATTTGACCCCTTTCCAACAATGACTCTATGATGTTGAGATCCATCTTTTCACACTGAGGACATCTGAGGGACTCGTACACAACTATTACATAAAGGCGCAAACATTCACTGATGCTCAAGAAGGCAACACGATACATTAAGAGCCAGGAGGTTGTAAACTTTTGAACAGGATGATCGGGGTAAATTATTAGTATTTTGTTTAAAGATCTTTTTTTTTCTTTTCTTTCATTTAGTACTGCCCTTCAGACGCTAAATAAAATCGTTACATGTCTCCCAGAAGACAAAATACTAACAATTTACACCAATCATCCTGTTCAAAGGTTTACATCCCGGATTAAATGAAAAGAAACATAAGAGAATAGACGCAAAACAGAAACATCACGTAAAATATAAATAGTGGAAGTGTAAAAACTGTAAACGACTGCTTTTATAGTTGCACAGTCCTGTGAGCAATAATCCAGTACAAATTGTGCAACATCTCCTTAGTGCAATACAAAAGAAGTGACACTTTGCAGCAGTGACTAAAGCATTGGAAAGAAAACATTTCTAATGCGGCACGTTTTGTTGATCAGCATTCTCTAACATCTGCTAGAAGGAAAGGGTTGAAATACGGCTCATGCACTCCGAGGCACTAGACTTGAGTTTGTGATCAGCAGATTAAGAATGATCAGGAGTAAAACAAATGAACAGGCTTTGTTTAGTATCATCCATCACGTGCGGTCCAGAGGGGATAAAGGGTCCATATTTGTCCGGACCAGTAAAAATAAATTAAATTAATCGAAACACCACATAAGAGCAGCTTCATTAGATTATACCTATGTGCTATTTTCCTGGTGGGGTAAAAACATTTTATGCCCCTACCCCTTTGAAACATATAGTCATTGTCTCTGATGTTCAGATGTTGTTCAGGCAGGAGCTAGAACATGATGTGAACACACATTAGCTGCAGAGTTGATCTAAATTACAAGGCCAGTGAGAATTGTCCATTTAAATTCCTTTTGAGTCCATAACTTGACTTGGACAGTGGCGCATACCAGCCTTCAGATGTTCTTGTCTCAAAGCAAAAACGCATTCTAATTCACACGCATCGAGTGGATCTTCATAGTCTGACCCTGCATCCCAATTGGCATACTATGCACTAAATAAGTATGTACTCTTTTTGTGTAGAAAATGTACATACTTTTGAGTGTGTACTTGTATGCAAGTACTGGGACATACTAACACGTCGTGTAACGAAAGAGAAGGTTGTTGCCTGGAAGAGAACAGTGTCACTGTAAACATGCCCCTCGATACATTTCAGCTTTTCTTTTTCTATTATTCCTTATATAATGTATACTATTAGAATTTAATTTATCATTCCCTCGATTGATTTATTTCTTTTTTTCTCCACATTTCATTTACACCTCTCTAAAATGCATCCTTGAATTCAGCAAAACAAAACTCCTCCTCCTTGGTGCAAGGAGCTGTGGGAAATATTCGCTGAAAAAGTGTCCACGGATCCACACTTTGCAAATCTAACGGCAATATTAGACCATCCGGATACGTTTGGGATACTCGTTTCAGTATACTATGATTTGGGACATACCAGTTCTCATCTCGGATACTATTTAGTACTGATAGTATGCCAATTTGGATGCAGGGTAAGTTACTTTCCCTTTCTCCATTTTGGAATCTGGGCTAGTACAAATGAGTTGCTTATTTGGGGAATCTTTGGCTGCGTCTGAATATCCCTACTACCCCCCTACTACCCCAGGCGAAAAGCAGGACACCGAAGGAGTAGTGTGTCCGAATTCTCAGTCTTCATGAAACAGTAGGCAAGAAATACCCGGATGGACTACTGCTTATGCAGAGATTCTGCTGTATGGAACCACTGGACACTGTGGACACTGCGCTATCCCATAATGCAACAGGATTGCCGCGGAAGATCTGTCAGAATCAAAAATGGTGGAAGGCATTGCGTCGGCTCTTTTTAAGTTGTCGGTGATATGACAGTGCCGACATGGTGGATGTAGTACGTCCGGATTGTATTCATGCTACACACATATATACTGATCAGTACGTGCTGTATCAGTGACCGAGCAGTAGGTACTGAATCGAATGCAGTAGGTATGCAATTTTTTTTTTTTTTTTTTGATTGCCTAAATTTGGTTATTCTCCTACCGAGCTTTCATTTGTTCTCTTTAACTAGATGTGAAATGGGTCTGGTATAAGTACTGAGTTAACAGTAGACTGGATATAATTTAGTACTAGGTCTAAGCTAAACAAGTCATACAAATCCTATGAACTCTAAAGATAAGCAATAAAATGCAAATGTTTCACCAAAAGAGAGGATTTGTCCATGATTGCATCAGATTGAACACCACCCCACTCCCATTTCAATATTTACACATTCCATCATTGACTCTGTTGCATTTTTGCTGCTACTGTATTATAAAAATATAGGATTTAATTTCTTGTCACTATTATACACTATACCTGGCTGCTACCGCAATAACTGCTATGTCTATATTTGGTATAAACTAATCTGCTGAATACTCAGTCATGGCATATACACTGTCACTTACTGTGCCTATTGTCCCGTTTTAGTAGTCCTGTACTGTCCTGTGTTTTTAGCACACGTCTTCACGTGCACTTTATGTAGAAATGTGTAGATCTTATTTAGTTCTGTGTCGTCTCATGTGGTCAGTGTGTTGTTTTATGTAGCACCATGGTCCTGGAGGAACGTTGTTTCGTTTCACGGTGTACTGTACCAGCTGTATATGGTCGAAATGGCAATAAAAACCACTTGAACTTGAGTAATAGCGGTTGGTAGTGTAACATCTTTCTTCCTCTCTGTGACTTTTCCCCAGCTGCTTTCTTGGCTCAGTCAGTTTGCCTGGATGACACCACGGTGAAGTTTGAGATTTGGGACACAGCCGGACAGGAACGCTACCACAGCCTGGCCCCTATGTACTACCGCGGAGCCCAAGCAGCCATTGTAGTGTTTGATATTACGAAACCGGTAAGTAGCAAAGCTGTATTCTGGCTTTGTAGAGCTTTGGTTAAAATGTGGAAAGACCTACATCTTCACCTTTCTACTTGTTTACTCCTCGACTGATTTATATTGCATCGCTTCCTGTTCTTGTCTCTATAGGAGACGTTTGAGCGAGCGAAGGCCTGGGTGAAGGAGCTTCAGAGGCAGGCAAGTCCCAACATCGTCATTGCGCTGGCAGGAAACAAGTCCGACCTCGCAGACAAGAGACTGGTGGAGTACGAGGTGCTGTTCCTCAACACATCTGCCACTGTGCTTACAGAGGTTTGGTTAGCAAGCAACATCTGAAAGGTCAAACCGTTTCATTGCTAGTAAAGGCTGATCAGGCTGTTTGTTTATTAGACCAGGAAGGCATAGGTTCAGAGGAGGGTTATTGGATTCCAAAGGTTCTAGCATGTGTCATTAATCACAGTCGATTTTTGAGATCATTCAGGGTTGCAAATTGTGGCTTCAAGTATCGGAATGCCACACTGGATTTGAAGTAGATCTGCTCCAACAGGATTGCTTAAATAAATGTAAAAGTGGCTGAATTCTCAAAAACATAATTATCAAAGTTCCTGAACAAGTCCTAGCTTGAAGGTTTTACAGATGGAATAAACCTCTGAAGCAAATTTCAAGAGCTTTTTATATAACCTAAAGAGGTTTTTATTTAATATGTTGAATTTTGTAATACCAGGGTGCAGTAAGCAGCTGTTGGTGCACTAACTGGACGCTGGTACTCATTCCAACCGGGCAGGAACCTTCACTTGATTCGACCTGTTTAGTCAGTTGATCTTGGCCTTCAATCAGCTACGAAGTAGAGCTTGTTTTTGGTTGGAATACATAACCTGCAGCCTCAACGGCTCTTTGCTGATTAGATTAGATCGGTGCACTCGATGCATCTGCAATATTGGCCATATTTTGTGACACTTTAAAATGATCATGCACATGATTACTGCCATATTGTATCATTTAGTTGTTGTTTTTTTTAAAGCACCAGTGTGATTGTGCCATTTTAAATGTATGGCCAGATGAATTGGCCATGATGTTGGCAAGCCAGCCTACACACAGATATACAGTCCCCTCTGAACCTATTGGAACAGCTGTAGAGTGAAGACATTTGGGTTTGAGATCAAAAGAAGAATATGAGAAGAGAGATTAGGATTTTAGCTTTTATTTCCTGGTATTTCTATGTAGCTGTGTTAAACGACACGGAACATTTTGTATCAGACCACCCAATTTGTAGGCGAGCAAAAATATTGGAACGTGTGGAGAGGAGGGGAAGGTTTTAGACTGGCCAAGTCAATCACCAGACCGTAACCCAGTTGAGCAGCATTTCACCTTCTGAAGAGGAGACAAAACAATAACTGAAAGAAGCTGCAGTAAAAGCCTGGAAAAGCATCTCAAAAGAAGAAACCAACAGTTTGGTGATGTCAGTGAGTCACAGGCTTGATGCAGTTATTGCAAGTACGCAATGTGCACCAAATGTTAAGTGTTATTTATTTTAATTTACATCAAGATTTATCTGTTCCTATACTTGTGCTCACCTAAAAAAAATGGGTGGTCTGATACAAATGGTTTTATGCTTTATGCTGTTTAACACATCTAGATGTAAATACCAGGAAATAAACACAGAAATCCTAAACTCTTATCTAATATCCATCTTTTGATCTCAAACCCAAATGTCTGGTGTATAGCACAAACAACTGAATAGTTTCGGAAGGGACTGTGTATCATGGTGGGTTTAGGTGTATGTTTGGAGCTTATATGGCAGTAGAGAATGTTACGTAAACGTCACGTTCATGGTCCTGTTACAGGAGGCTCAGACCTACGCTGAAGACACAGGCTTGTTGTTCATGGAGACCTCGGCCAAGACTGCTATGAACGTGAATGAGTTATTCCTGGCCATCGGTGAGCCTCCATGTTCCTTGTCCCAACACTAAGACAGTTTTTTTTAACTATGTTGTCAACTGCATCTGGTTATGAAATGAATGCAAAGCTAAAATGAAGTGGCCATGTAATTATTAGTAAATGCACGCCTTTAAAATCAACCCCATTAATCAGTCCCTCCAGGATTTTGCGATCGCAGAAATGAATGCAAAATCAAGGAAACTCTACAGTATTCACAGGAGCTTGTAATTTTTTTTAAAATTACTACAGATGTTCCTCAGTTTTTGGCCAAGACGTGTCATGTGACCTCATCACAATGCACATTCAGCCAAAGCCCTATTTGATTCACGTGTGTACTTGCTAAAAGGTCTCATTTACCAATGAACATCACTGTGTTTTCGCCAATTCGAGTAGTAGTGTTCTGCAAAAAAAGCACAAAAATAACAACGCAAATTTTGGGGGGGAAAAAAAAGAGTCAAGAGTTTTTGGCTGCAACAATCCCCCCTGAAAAAAAAAAAAAAAACCTCTTGGAAAAAATCTTGGAGAGACTATTTAATATGGTGGTTAATAAAAGAAAAGTCAATTTGAACAATGATTACTCTTAGATTGCTCTGTTTTGGTTTTGAGATCTTTAACACTAAAAACTATCATTTGACATTTACAGCAAAGAAGATGCCGAAAACAGATACTCAGAACCCGACGCACGCCGCCCGACACAGGGGAGTCAACCTGCATGACCCAGACGCCCAGTCCAGCCGAAGCTGCTGTGGGAATTAAACCTCTCTCTGTCCACCATCTACATCAACAAGGGACACCACCGGCCCCTTTCCCCCTCGTTCCCCACCCTCCACCCTTCCACCTCCAAGACTGACATGGAGTGAGAGATAGAGAAATAGAGAGCGAGAGAGAGTGTGTGTGTGTGTGTGTGTGTGTGTGAGTGTGAGAGAGAGAGAGAGAGAGAGACAGCGAGAGAGCGAGCGAGCGTAAGTGAGTGACAGAAAAGAAAAAAGACGAGAGGTTTGGATCCCTCATTGAGGTGTGGTGTGAAGTGCAGGATTGGTGAGCACACTTGTACTGTAGAATACAGGACTATATATGTGTGTGTGTGTGTGTGTGTGTGTGTGTATA
>JANDJT010000199.1:16246756-16261788 GCA_024331685.1 Stegophilus panzeri | reverse complement strand
AATATATATATGGCACTTAATGGTGGATGTCTGATCCCTGATCCTGTTTATTTTGTCAACATTTACTTTTGCTTATGCAAGCAGTTGGGAATTGCAGAACTAAGAGGAAAACAAGAAAGGGAGTAAAAACTATCCTCTAATGGCTTCTCAGCACTAAGAAGAACCACAGCACCTTAATCTTGCCCCGTTCATCATACAACAGCAAAGCACGTCAATGAAATTAGATGGAAATGATCGCGATTGGTCATGATCAGCCCCGGACACTTTCTCCTGCATGTATGTAGACGTTACCTTCTTCTACAGCTGTAAAATACTGGACAGGAAGCGTCTTCCCTGCCCCCTTCCCTCTTCTTATGTGCTCTCCAGTCATCTGTTCATATCTGCTTTGTGATTCCTCTTCTGTTGGAAACTACTGATTCAACCGTCTGTAAAGTACTAGTGTTAGTAACATAAATATATGATTGGTAGCAATCCTACGTGAAAAATTCAAGTATCCGGTCTTGCTCCGAACACAGAGGTCACACAGATCCAGTCTTCTTCTTGTGCTGTTTGTCTTGAAACAACAAAAAAACACCTGCAGTCAACCGCTTTTAATGTGGACAACAAAAAATCTGACATTGCACAGAGGAAAATGGTGGTTGAGTTGGGGAAAAAAAACCCCCAGAAAGGTTGGAGGGAAGAAAAAAAATAACAAAACAGAAGTGCCTACTCTCCGTGTTCTTTGTTTTGGACCTGCTCGGAATGCTTTGAGTTAGCAGATGTATGGCAGAACCTTGAGGCCTTGACGGTTTCAAGCCAGTCTCTACTTGGGTTCTAGCTCTTAACGCACCCAAAGCACCTAAACAGTGTTCTGCACAGCGTGAGTCGTTCTTTTGAGTGTGTTTAGAACCGGGACAGAGTAAAATAAAAAATAAAAAACCCCGACTGGATGGAGACCCTCTGGCCTGAAGCACTTCAATAACCTGCAGCACATTACTGTGTGTTAAAAAGAAAGATTCTTTTTATTGTCTTGTTTTATGGATGCTGTTGTTTGTTGTTGTTTTTTTGTGTATAAAAATCTAGTAATTCTATTGAATTTATTTAAAATGAGTTTTAGTCTGTAATTTTATGGGTTGCCAATCCAGTTTTATTGTCATTTAAGGAATGATGAAGTGTCTACATGGATTTGAAGGCATTTGTCACATCTCTTACAATCCAGTTTTTTTTTTGTGTGTGATCGATTTGAGCTCCTGTTAACACTTGTGTGAACTGGAAAGTCAAATAAAGCTGTGCTTTCTGCGATGAAAAGAGCGTTTCCGGTCCGTTTCTTGGTCTGCCTTTGAACAGACTCTTCGCAAAGTGGATCGAATGTTCGTTCATCGAACGATGAACCAACACCAGTGAGTGTTAGAAAATAATTTGATAATAGTTTGCATAATTGCTGGTCTGTGTGGAGCCTAATGCCCCAGTATAATGATGGGGGCACTATACCGTAAAAACAGCACAGTCTTTCGGATGAGGCATTAAACCGAGGTCCTGACTCCCTGTGGTCATTAAAAATCCCAGGACACTTATCGTAAGAGAGTGGGGTATAACCGGGTGTCCTGGCGAAATTTCCCCATTGGCCCTTCTGTCATGGCCCCCTAATAATCCCCATCCCAGTATTAGCTACATCTCTCTTCTCTCCACTAATAGCTGGTGTGTGGTGGGTGTTCTGGTGCACTATGGCTGCCGTCACGTCATCCAGGTGCATGCTAAACACTAGTGGTGGTCGAGGAGATTCCCCCCAACCTCAACCTGTTCCAGCATGACAATGCCCCTGTGCACAAAGCAAGTGCCATGAAGACATGGTTGGATGTTGATTGGAGTGGAAGAACTCCAGTGTCCTGCACAGAGTAGTGATGGCCGCTTTTGAAACACTGCTTAATGAAGCTTAGAAACCTTTATGAATCTTTTGTTTCGAATAAGTGGTTCGAACTGTGTAGAAAATTGGGCAAGTCTCATGATTTCAGCAAACGAGGCTTCGTTATTTCATTACTGTTTCGAAACCTTTCGAAACTCCGATGGTTGCCACTAGGGCATGCTGATCTCACCGTGAACCCATGAACAAGTGTCTACTACAGTTTTTACTGATTTTGGGTCAGAATACAAGCACTAATATTTAATGATATTCAATGATTTGTAAATTATATTGAAAACATTACTGTTGTGAAGATATTTGCAATTGTTTCGTAAAAGGTGTCATTATGTTTGGGCCTAGATCTCGTTGCTTTTACACTTTTGACCAGCAGGTGTCGCCAGCACGCGGTGTTTCGAACACTTCGAAACCGTCAATCGTTCTGTGAAGCAATTGATTCGAAGCTTTGAAAAGCTTCATTTCTCCCATGACTAGCACAGAGCCCTGACCTCAACCCCACTGAAGACCTTTGGGATGAACTGGAACACCAACTGCACGCCATACCGTCTTGTCCCACATCAGTATCTGACCTCACTTATGCTCTTGTAGCTGAATGAGCACAAATCCCCAGTCATGCTCCAACATCTAGTGCAGAGCCTTCCCAGAAGAATGGAGGTTATTATAACAGCAAAGTGAGGACTAAATCTGGAATGGGACGTTCAACAAACACATGGGGGTGACTGTCAGGTTTCCACCTACTTTACTATCGGCCATATAGTGTTTTTCTTCCCTCAGGAAGGAGGATAATTGAAATGGACAACCCTTTTATTTTTCATTAAACAACTTATTTTCTTAACCTTTAATGTTTAATGTCAAGAGACATACAGTAGACTGGACAGTTAAAGACTGGAAGAAGACTAGGCCATGTTTGTCCAGTCATCAACTTTCCAGTTTTTCCACCTCTAGGTTCGCATGTTGTGTTCTGAGATGCTTTTCTGCTCACTGTGGTTGTAAAGAGCTGTTATGAGTTACTGTAGTCTTCCAGTCAGCTTGAACCGGTCTGGTGATTTTTCCTTTGACCTCTATCAACAAGGTGTTTCCACCATCACTGTTGATCACTGGATGTTTTTTTGTTTTCCGCACCTTTCTGTGTAAACTCTAAAGATTGTTGTGTGAGAAAATCACTGGAGATCCAGGAGTTTCTGGAATACTCAACCCAACCCATCTGGCACCAACAACCATGCCACAGGTAAAGTTCCCGAGATCACTTTTCCTCCCCCACCATTCTGGTGTTTGACGTGAACATTAACTGAACCACTTGACCTGTATCTGCATTTTATGCCTTTACCACACTGCTGCAACATGATTGGCTGGTTGGTTAAGTGCATGAATGTACAGGTCTTCCTATTAAAGTGAAGTGTCAGTCACTGTATTTTAAATAAATTGTGAACTTAAGGTTAAGATTGAATTATAGATAGAATCTTATAATACTACTTAAGGTCATGATATGATGTCCTGAATGCTACAATGTCAGTGGAAGGTCACCTTATCTTAAAAAAAAAAAAAAAAAAAAAAAAAAAAAAGACAGCGTCAAATGGGATTGATAAAGAATAATTAAAAACAAATTAATTAAAAGGAAATGTTTATCATAAAAAATAAACATCATAGTGACACTGAGAATATCATACAAGTGTATGACAATGACAGCATGTAAGAAAGCAAAAATATCCCATAATAATAGTAGCTTTGTTCTTTAAAACCCATTTTATCAACAGTCCAAACTGTTTAACATAAAAACAAAAACTAAAACGCTCTCTTGGATAAACAAAATTAATTTGCATCAGTCTATAAATTTTCCACTCAGCCTTTTTCTAACTCTCCTCGTCGTCAGCTGCTGCGTAGATGGTCTGGTTGCGCCGTTTGATCCGGGGGGTGCTGCCCATGGGGGTGAATGATCCCTTGGTTTCTCCACTAGGCCGCTTGGGCACTCTGGCCGGTGGCGTGGCCCCCTCTTCCTCTGAGCTTGTCTGGGAGAAACAGCTCAAGAACGGTGTAGAAGGTGGAGGAAGTCTAAGGGGCAAATCTGAGGCCTCATCACTCTTTGATGCTGTGCGAGGAGGTGGTAGGACAAGCCTGCCCATGGCCTCTCGCTGGGGGCTGCTGTCCCTATCACTGTCCTGCGCTCCTACTGGAGCCTCAGGAACCACTGCATCTGTTCCAGGCTTCTTTACCTCTCCTCCATCCTTCTCCTCCACCTCCTCCTCCTCTTCCCACTCATCCTCAATGGTAATCTCGTCAGGGTTGTAGGAGCTGGAGAGCACCGAGGTGTCAGTGGGGTACTCGCTGGGTTCATCTACGCTACCTGAGCTCTGGTTGTCCTCATCCTCCTCTTCGTTTGCTCCTTCCTCTCTCCAGGATGTAGAATTCTGCACGCTCTGGCCTGCCAGAGCATAGATGTCGACGAGGCTGAGGGTGGCACACAACTCTGTGGTCTGGGGGTTGGTGCAGTAGGCTGGTGGGGCGTGGGGCTGAGGGCGAGAAGGGTCATAAGCGGGAACCGTTGGACTGAAGTTCTCAGGGATGCTGAGCTCACCATTTAAAGCACTCACTATCTCCATCATGGCTTCCTCTGATGCACTGTAGTCCCAACTAAAGGAAAAGCACAATGAGGTCAACTGAGGACAGACTAAGACTAGAGTCATGTGTGTGGAATATCTATATATGCTTGAAGAACAGGATTTTGTTTGTTCTAGGGAAGTGCCATATGCCTGTAACTGTAGGAGTTAAGCAGATATTTGGCTGTTAGACGGGTTTGTGTGTACTTGACAGAAATAACGAACAGAAATATTTAAACCCACGGTAAAGTTTTACTGCAACACGAGCTTTTAGACTCACTAAAAGTTTAAACAAAGAAAGTAATGCTCCATGAGAAGCGCTCCATGAAAAGGACTTAATCCGCAAACCCAAGATAGCCTGTGTAATTTGTGCCGTGCGTCGGCGGGATCGTGGTCGAGCGCCGGGTTGTGAATGGAGTCGGGAGTGCGAGTGAGTAAGATGAGCCTTACCAATCATGGTTATTGCAATTAGTCTTAGTGATACTAATTTCACTGAAGCCTACGGTACACAAGTAAGCACTGCCATCCCCGGACCCCCCCCCATAAATGAGCCAAGAAAGAGGAATTTTGGTCAAATGAAAGTAGTTCATGAGCTTTGCCAGTTTTAATAAGCAGCAAAGCATGTCGCAGTCGCAGTGTGTAGCGACACTCTGCTGTGCGATGTTTTACCGAGTGTGAAGGCCGTTATTCTCAGGCGGGTGCCAGATGTTTGGTGAAGGTTTCTGAAGGCGGGTAGTGGCCTTCAAGATGGCTAACCACTCTGGGTCATACTCCAGCTTTTCAGAGGAGCCAGGTCTGTCCGCGATCTCCACTACCTAGAACGTTAAGACATATTTATTATACAATTGCTTACCTTATCAATCCTAGCCATGTCTTCTTTGCATATAAATGTACTCCTCCTAGATAGCATTTAGTACAAATATTTTCACAATTCCTTGTACTGGAGAGCCAGTTTTACTGCATCAGCATGTTACCTGAAGGAAGTCTCGATGAGGAAGACACTTGTCCAGAGAGAGGAACTTGGTTGTCTTAGGAGCAGCATTTCCCCTGGCCTTTGAACACAGAAAAAGACAATACTGGTTATAGAAGGAAGCGGAAGAGGACGTTTGTCACGTATACATTACAGCGCAGTGAAATGTTTTCTTCACATATCCCAGCTTGTTAGGAAGTTGGGATGAGCCCAGGGTCAGCTTGAGCAAGTGCTATGGCTTAAACCACTGACCTTCTGATCAATAACCCAGAGCCTTTAACCAGGGCTTGACATTGACAAATTTACAACCACATGATAATGCTTAATCACTTGTCTAAATAAAAACATTACTTGCCCGGAGAGGGAAAAAAAAAAAAATGATATAGTGTTCTATCAGCTTATAACACCTTACTCGAGTCACTCAACTTTACACAGCACCACACCAAACAGTGATGTCGTAGCTGGCAACAGCACTGTTACAGTCCTGGAAAGAAGCAAACGCAAAAACGTCATTTTTCAAACCATGTTTGCCTTCATGTTGTGCGACTGGTGTTTGCTTTTGTCACGGGACTGAAGTGCATCATGCCTGGAGGCACTTGTCCCCTTGACTAATGAACATGAGCTGTAATAGAGGAACACTTCTCACTTTCTTGAAATCACAATATAAAAATATCAGCTACTTTTCTAGTTGTATAACAAGTTGGTTTAAATTCACTAAGAGTTACATGCTCAAGCAACTTGTCAAAGTTTCTATGTTGTCTAAAATTCCGAAAGACAGCTTAATAAAAGTAAACTAACACTGGATAGCGATGTTGCTAGCTAGAGTGTTTACGGTAACATGACCTGTCAAATTCATATCCCCAGATAGGGATAAATATTTCCTCTCCCTTTTATTTTCATAACCTGTGTTAGATTCCGTGGTCCTTTGTTTTTTTGGTTTGATGCTTTACCAGGCACTTGGGCGGGTTGTGGAAGCTTGAGAAACATTGCTTTTTTAGAAAATGAAACCGAAGCACTTCACTGCTGTTGCCTGAGGTAAAGTCGAATCGAATTCTGATTGGTCAACCTTGTTTCTAAGCAACTGCATGTTTACACCTGCGCTTTCCTGGTTTCCACTGTATGCCGCAGCCTACGCGCTCTAGATTATTTCCAGCAGCACAAGAACGTGAACTCTGTTAGAACAGACTAGATCACAAATAAAGGCAGAATTATTTATTATTATTATTATTATTATTATTATTATTTTGTTATTGACGTATTCAGGCTACTTGTCCAGTCAGGCAAGTACAATTCTCTTTCACTTACCCGTCCAGCAACCTCGCTTGTCCCAGATAAACCCTGCTTTAACCACCGAGTCACCAGTGCCACTTATAATAATGAATTAGTACCTCGTGCTGCATCACGGCAGCGAATTTGACGTGTAGATGTGCAGAGAACCAGTAGCCGGGCTGCAGGTGATTGAGGAGCTCAGCGGCGGCCGGACTTCCCAGCGTACCTGACTCCACCTCCTCACGCAGGAACTTCTTCTTCCTCAACAGCTGCTCCGTGCTCCCGTAGTGGTAGATGCCCCGTGGCCAGTCGTGCGTCATGAACACATCCATGGGCATGCGGATCTGCCGTGCAAAGGAGGAGGGAAGAGAAAAAAAAAAAAAAAAAAAAAAATACATGTTCAGATTTTCTATCATTATAAAAATAAAGAAACAAAACAATCACCTACAAGACACAGCTACGGTATGTGCTGCGTTCACATTAGCAGTCACTGATCTCTCTTCCAAGTTGTCGAACCCGGGATGACTGCTAGTTTGTGTCTGTAGTGGCTACCAGCAAAAATTCCTAGTCTACTCTGATTTATAGACATCACCATGTTGCATGTGCTTGGAATACATGTTTGGCATTGTTGCTAGTTCTGTGGTTTACAAATAGTTTAAATTAGAGATCGACCGGTACTGATTTTTTTAAATAACTGCTAGCGATTATTTGTTTATGTACCTAATAACCGATATACAGAACCGATATTTATTTACTGTTTTACTTGTTTTTGACACAATAAAAACGCCACCACTGAACTGAACAAACCATTTGATTTAGAAGAATTTCGTCAATTTCAACTCCTCCTCGCATACAAAACAAAACTCTTGTTTATACACCAATAAATAGAGGGGACTGAAAGAGTGCCGGAAATAAATAAATAAAGTACACTGTTACTAAAGTGTCTTTTTTTTTTTTTTTTTTTTTTTTAAAATAAAAGTTTTGATGAGGTAAACAGATTACATCACGGAGTTTGTCTCAATTTCTCAGTTCCAAGCTGCATAAACTACATATCAAGCATTTACGTAACACATCTCATGTGTGCATTAATGGCTGTTATGTTAAATATAGTTTATTAATTAAAGCAAAGCAAGTATACTTTACCTGTGCACACCGTTGTTGACTCGGATACAATGCTGCACGCAATTCTCAAAACGCCCACAAGATGGCGCCATTTATCAGTGGATCAGATATTACAAAGCCGATATCAGATTATGGAAAAATGCTTAAATATCGGGGAAAATATCGGTAAAACCGATTATTGGCGGATCTCTACTTCATATGGATAATGACTGTATACAATTCTGAAAGTTAGGAGGAAAATTTTATCCTATAAAGCTATGTTCACACACGCATTGATTTTATTGCGGCAAGTCGCCAGCTGCAATACTATGAAGGTGCCAGTAGGTGTTCCTGCTACTGGTTGCCATAGTAATATTTATCAGTGGATGGCGCAACTAGCATTCCACTTTTGACAAAAAACCAGTTTTCTTGCCACTAAAATGAAACGTTCTGAAGGGAGAGCATTTGTATATAAAATCCATCTGTGCTTGTGTGTGTGTGTGTGTGTGTGTGTGTGTGTGTGTATATATATATATCCTACAAGATGAAGAAGAAGCAGACTCATGTGCTCTACTGTCTTCACTCCTATTAGTAGTCACTGCACCAAGTCGCTCCAAAGTAGCATAAAGTTAAACTTGTCTCCACTTTGTCGCGTTGCTGGACACGCCCACATCTAGTCGCTAACAGTCGCTGTCACTCATGTCATTTAAATATGAACTAAAAGCTCAGGCAACTAGGATTTTCCTGAAGCCAGTCATTACGATTTGTTCCTGAGCCATGTCATGAATAATGTAGAAAAACTAAATATAGAATATCTTAATTCGTCAAGTGGATTGGCTTGGTCAGTATAATCACAGCTCAGAGCTGCCACTTCCTGAAGAAATCTAGGATGAAAGGGGACGTCTTAAACCACCGCCATTCTGCAGGATAGCGTGTGACATCAATGACTGTCTGTGTTTCGAAAAGAACTACATATCACATCGTAGCTTATTAACATATGCTGCAGCTTGTACTAGAGCGAGAATGTATTTTGACAGAGAGTCTTTAATTCACTTCGGTAAATCGCTCCGAATAAGAGCGTCTGTAAATATAAATGTGCTCTAGTAACAATCCAGTGATGTCACTCCTAATACTGTGTGACAGCTTTGGGCATCATCTATAGACTGAAGTGTGGATCACAGTATCTAGAATAGCTTTGGATCATTAACTTCCTTATAATTCCCTTACTCTTGGTCAGATGTGTTACCTGTTTAAGCTTAAAGACATCGCTGTTTCTAATGTGGTAGACACTGCGCAGGGTTTCTTGGCTGTATGGTGGAAACTCATAGTGTCCTGTAATCAGAGAAGAGATTTAAGAGTTAACACCTTAGTTGTCGGTTTTGGTAAGTTTGGATAGCTGGAATATGCGCTTTACCTTTTCTGTAATCGTGCGTTTTAAAAATCCCAGAAAGGCCACCGATCCGTATACCTCTGTAGCGAACAACGCCAGCGTAACCTGCAGTGACAGACGAGTAAAACGGTGTAGTTTAACTCTTTTTACCAAATGGAATTAGTTCCTGTTTTGGGGTTGCCCGTGTTCAGCACTGAATGTATTTATGATGTCACACTCCACAGTAGTGGTTAATATGAATGTAGACACTCGGGACTTTAAGAATTTGCAGCATTTCATAAGTTTAAAATTTTTATTTATTTTTTTTTTAAACCTAGCCTACTAGGTTTAAATGTTATAATTTTATTGTGGCAGTTGTATACGGTGTTTTATTATCAGAACAGCTTTAGTTCTGCTGTCTGTTTGATCTCTGTACCAGTGTTATAGCACATTTCCACCCTACGGTTCGACTCGACTCGCTTTTTGGGGGCTTTTAACTGGGATTTTTTTTTTTAGCACCACCTCAGTTGAGGTTCCAAGCAAGCCGAGCCGATACTAAATGTGAGCTGCACGCTGAGGGAGTAAGGATTCTCCTTAACCAGTGGTTTTGTATTGTGCGTCATTTAATACATACTTAAGTGTATGGTAATATTCTGTTAATTGAAAATGATACATTATTTATCTCATTACAGATCGAATTACTACAAAAGGTTTCTGTCTTAGATTTTTACATCTCGCTTGTTACCGATTACCAAACAGGCGTTTATCGAAGTCGCTCCTGAATCCAGCTTAGTGATATCGAGCACTACGTGGAGTCTAGAACGCCGTTATTTTACATTCTTACATTTACATTTATTCAATTAGCAGATGCTTTTATCCAAAGCGACTTACAAATGAGGAAATACAAGCAAAGCGATATATCAAGCAGAGAACAATACAAGTAGTGCTACCATACAAGATCCATTAATTGAGTTCTAGAGAAGCAAAGTGCGCAGAGTAGAGGTGTAAGTTTCCAAGAATAAGTAATAGGTTTTTTATTTTTTAAAGATAATGTGGCGTTGGCATTTTAGGGGTTAGTTACGTGCTCATGGAAGAGGTGGGTCTTTAGCTGTTTATTGAAGATAGTGACAGATTCTGTGGTCCGGATTGAGGTTAGAAGTTAATTTCACCACTGAGGAACAGTTAGTGTGAAGGTTCTGGAAAAGGACCTTGAGCCACGCTGAGTAGACACTACTAAGCGTCGGTCTTTAATCAGGTCCATGTTCAGTCAGTGAACAGGAAAGGCATTTGGAATATGGCCTGACCGTGTATTTGCACAGGGCTTCAATAATACAGCATTATTCCTGCGTGAAGGCGAGTGGAAGATGGCACCCATGTTGAGGCGGCACTAAAGTGCAGTGGAAAAGCAAGCTCAAAAAAAAGCAGTGGGCTCACACCCCTCCAGTTTCCCATCGCCCTGCTGACCAGCAGCTAATCACAGAGTCACGATACTCTACATACAGAAACCCAACCGTGTCCTGACTAATCTTATAACGGAAATCGCAACGATAAAACAATTCATTTGTTTATACTGACTGAAAATATCCATTGTACTGCGAGAAATAGTTCAAATTTAACTTTTGCTCTATAATCATAATCAGACTGTGATCCTGATACTGAACATCTTGTCAACACACTTACTATGAGGCTTGTGCAATATTGATTTTTACCTGCTTGTGATTTAGCATTAAAAAAACAAAACCCACAATAAGACGATTTAATGTCCAGAGCCGAGTGCGAGTGATCACTGGTGCTAGTGTAATCCAGTGTTAAAGTGTGGCGCTCCTATGCAAAATGCATACAAACTGGCAGATCATATACAGACTATTGTTATATCGCACTTAGTACTTCTGACTTACTGCTGTGGAAGAGGAATGATTTTATAATCCCACTATTAAGTTAACTTTTCTTCTTCATGACTTTTCAGGGAGTTTTTCCTCATCACCATCACCTTTGGCTTGGATCTAAATCTAGCCTACATCTGTAAAACTGCTTTGTGACAAAGTCGATGGTTAAAAACACCACATAAATAACGTATAACAAATTGAACTGGAATACTCAGAAGGAGGTTTCTGAGCCTGCTTGATAAGATTTATGCGTCAGCCTCAAAATTCTTCTAATCATCTAATCAACAAGAAACAGCACACACACACACACACACACACACATATATACTTTACCCAACATGTCTTACCCAAATAGTATATATTCGGGGCCACCCAGCCTCCATAGGGAAGCTCTTGCAGATGGTTAGAAGCCTCATGGTTGCCACCAATGAAGATGGTCAGGACCGGAGCTTTCTTCTCTCCTGAATAGTACCTTCCACAAACCAGTGCACAAGACATCAGAAACGAATCAACACAGAAAAGAACAATCAGAGACATAACTGTGAAGTTGCTTACTTGTAAAAGGTCTGCATGTGCCTGTACTTGAGTGGCACTGCCATGCACTTCAGATCTCCTTCATTCCTCACAGCCTGGAAATCCCCACAGCACAGCAGCACATCCACCTTAATACCTTCCTTACGCTCCAGGTAGCCAATGGTCTCGTAGATCTTGTCCAGCTCACCATGGCAGCAGCCTTCCACTGCTATTTTCATATCTGGGTTTGTTTGTTTGTTTTGTGATGACGTGGAAGCAACCAGGTAAGATCAGCAGAAGGTCCTCTTAAATCTGTGGTCTCAGTGCCATTAGCATCCCGCCCAAACACTACACCCTTACACCTGTGAAACAAATGAACACTAGTTTAGTCTACACCCCATGTAGTGCACTATAAATCCAACAGGGAGACATTTGGAATTCGGCGAATGTTACTATCCATCATACGGCTAACCCCACACTACCATAGCAAGCATGCTACTAGTTACCCGTTACATCCTCTTAAACCGAACAACACGCATGCTATGTATTGTGTTGAAAGCCACAGCGTTATGACTAGCACTGCGTTTTAAAATAAAGAGCTTTAGCTTTACAGACCTGTGTGCAGGACGCTACGTCACAGCAAGTTTGTTATAGCAGCCGTTAGCGCAGGAATTCAACCGTGTTCTTGGCGTGCGCAATGCGCATGCGCGACCGGGTCACTCGCTGTCTAAGGTATATGCATTTTTGTAATCAAACCCGCACTTTCCTTTATAGTTACACGAATTCTTATAAGCTTGTAAACTTACTAGGATTGCTACGGATAGTTTTTTTTTATAAGTTATATAATGTAACCTTTCAAAAAAAAAAAAAAAAAAAAAAAAAAAAGCAATGCCATGAACTTGTTTGTAAAAAGTGTACAAAACATTTTTATTCATATGGCAACATATATAGGTCAACACTACTACTCCTACTCCTACTATTATTAGTACTGCTACTACTACTACTACTACTACTACACCAACTACTGGTACAGCTACTACTACTACTACCACAACTGCTACTATTACTACTACTACTACTACTACTACTACTACTACACCTACTTCTACTATACTACTACTATTGCTACTTCTACTGCTACTACACCTACTATACTACTATGTCTATTACTAATATTACTGCTACTACAAGTACTACTACTACTACTTCTACTATACTACTACTACACCTACTCCTACTATACTACTACTATTGCTACTTCTACGGCTACTACACATACTACTATGTCTATTACTAATATTATTGCTACTTCTACTGCTACAACAAGTATTACTACTACTACTACTACTTCTACTATACTACTACTATTGCTACTTCTACTGTTACTACAAATACTACTACTACTACTACTATTATTATTATTATTATTATTATTATTATTATTATTATTATTATTCAGTCTAATCTAGAGTGACTAGCGCCAGATGTAGATGACAGGTCGGGGCGGATCGTGTGGAAAGTGCGTCTGCGGATCGTCTCTCGCTCAGGGGGAGAGAGAGATGGCGTGCTTGCTGGAGGCCCCTCTACGCATCAGCGTGTTATCAGTGAGTCTCTGTCGCTTTGTCAGTAACAAAATTCAGCCTTTTATGCGTGCATGATGTCCGACATGGCAGATCCGAGCGTGTGTGTTATGACGGTTGTTTGGGTCCAGCTAGCGGGCTTACGCTGTGTGTGTTTGTGGGGAGGCGAGAGGTTGGCTGACGGTCACCCGGAATGAGTTCATGTACCGGCGCGGGGCGGAGAGGATGCTGTGTGACTCTTCCGTCTTCCACTCGTTTACTTCATTTAGTCCGCGGAAATATTCCCACTTTGGGTGTAAAATGAATGAGTCAGGGATTAGACCCTGGATTAGAGTTAGCTCCTGAGTTAGCTAGTCTTGCTAGTAGCTATGAAGTTGTTACTTTACAGGCTTGTTGCTGCTTAGCAGTGTAGCAGGATAGCTAGCAGGAGCTTAAGTGGACCGCTTAGTTTCAAGTAAAATATTAGTACATTTCTCGCATTTTGGAGGATATATAGCTTTCTCTGGCCTTAAAGGAAGTAATATGTGAGTTGTTGCTGTGCAGCTGTCAGACTGGAAGGCTAACTGAAAGTAAGTAAACGCTGTGGACGTGGAAACGCCCCCTGTCCTGTTGCTCCACTACTCTGAGGAAGAGAAAAGCGGTAGCTCTGAGGACTAAACCGCTCCATACTGCACTTATAGTGTGCACTACATAGACTACAGGGCCGCGCAGTTTGTCCCCTCCGTAGTGCACTTATATAGGAAGTAGGACGTTATCTGGAATTTAGCGGGACTTGCTTGTGGTGTATGTGTGTTTGTGTATATATATGTATACACATTTGATGTAACGTTAGTTTCGTTTTAGAGAAATACGTCAACATCTTATTTCCCATCTGTTATCAAACGGGTTACCCTGCTGAAAAAAACCTAATAGAAACCATCACAGACATTCTAATGGTTTTCACAACAAATTCCATTACAAACCATCGTCTAACCGTTAAAACCATTACCATTATAGGTTTTTAATGGTATCCACTAGACATAATATGCCACCAACAGAAGGCAACAAATTACCAGTAGAGACCCACAGGGACTATTACAGTTTCCATTAAAACCAATACAATTCCCTTTAACACCATTACAAATTCTATGAGGGGGTTTATCAGTAAGTTATTAAATCATCCATCCATATACAAATAATATACCATCCAAATGATGCTCAAAGGACGTCACGGATGCTGTTTAGGGCTGAGCGATATATCGGTATCAAGATAAATGATTACGCGATACTTTGTTCTGAGATATTGTTGGTATGGTGATGTATTTTTTTTCATAATTCCAAATTAAAAGGTACTGAATGCATGCTGTCGATTTGACGTAATTTATGTATTTTTTTTTACTAAATATTCTTTGTCGGCATTAAAGAAAAGTAGTGTCGAACTCGGTTTAACCTTTTTTTCTTTGTTTATTTTACTGTTTTGCAGACTGTTTGTCAGCTAAATAATTTATCGTGATCTACATTGTGTATCGTAGAAATGTCCTCGTGTATTGTGATATGATATTTTTATCATATCTCCCAGCCAAATCACCGTCCCTGGTTTGTCTCCGTGCCTGTTTGGGTTTCTTCTTACTTCCCCAAAAAAACATCCTGGAAGGTAGTGTGTGAACGCAAGCGTAAATCGTGCCTGCGGACTCATCCTTCCGTACTTCCATTCGTACTTCCATTCGTACATCCTTCCGTACTTCCATTCGTACATCCTTCCGTACTTCCATTCGTACATCCTTCCGTACTTCCATCCGTACATCCTTCCGTACTTCCATTCGTACATCCTTCCGTACTTCCATTCGTACATCCTTCCGTACTTCCATCCGTAC
>JANDJT010000199.1:16217849-16246608 GCA_024331685.1 Stegophilus panzeri | reverse complement strand
ATTTGTACTTCCATTTGTACTTCCATTCGTACTTCCATTCGTACATCCTTCCGTACTTCCATTTGTACTTCCATTTGTACTTCCATTCGTACATCCTTCCGTACATCCATTCGTACATCCTTCCGTACTTCCATTCGTACATCCTTCCATATTTCCGTGAGCGCTTTATCCTGGACAGAGTTGCGGTGGATCTGGAGCCTGTCCCGGGAACACTGTGTTGTGAGGTGGGAATACAACTTCATGGGAAGCCAGGCCATTGCAGGGCACCGTACGCTCGCACTCACACTCACACACTCATTCACATCTAATAACAATTTAGAGTCAAGGCAAGAGTCAAGAACATGTTTCTGGGAAGTAGGAAGAAACCGGAGAACCCAGATAAAACCTAAATAGGCACTGAGATGGAACCAGGGACAGTGCCATTTTGCATGATGCCATTTTCAGTATCATTCGGATTGTGTATTATTATTATTATTATTATTATTATTATTATTATTATTATTAAATCTGAATGGAGATTATCCACATAAAGAGAGAATCTTGTTTGCTGTTGAGTGTGTCATGTGATTTGAGTATGAGCGTTATACCGGGATAAGGATTAACCGCTAAGTGTGCCAACCTCCACCCAATACATTATATATCAAATCAGCCGGCTGTTTGAGTACAAGTGACCACGCATGCCTCAGGATGCGCTCCACATGCACGGCACCTGAAGTAACCAGGTGTACACAGGGTCAGCAATTCTGCAGAATGAAACATTAATGCAACACAAAGTTGCAAGTCATCCTTCGCTCTGTATCGGACTCGAAGCCGTCATTACCGTGGCTTTTGAAGTCAGTGTAAGCTGATCTGTGGTCAGTATAGTACACCGTTTCCGAAATGGACAACTTGGACCGTTTTATGTTCAAGGCTAAAATCATAGTGGACGTTACCGTGAGCCATTATGCATGTTGTCATTTGTAGATAAGAGTTCTAGCAGTGTCGGAGCTGTTGGTGTCACGTGACTCTCACAAGCATCATGTGACCCACGGCAGTCGTCCTGATCTCATTAAGACGTTAACGCAGATCTCTCAACCTCGTCGTTCAAACTCAGCTGCAAGTTTTTTTATGCCGCAGTTACGCTATTTGACATACAAGAAGGCTGTGTTTCCAAAACATCAGCTGATTTGGCCTCATGCGTATATTAGTGCTTATGTAAGATGACATGCCAGGGTTGATATTTGAGCCTGAGTGTTTGTTCCAGAGGTTCAGACCACTACGCGTACATTTATGTTTATGGCATTTGGCATACGCCCTTATCCAGAGCGACTTACAGAAGTCTCTATCAATAAATACATCCCAATACTGGTTCATTTGGTGACGAGCTGAGAATACCATCAGCCTTAAAACTCTGTTAAGATAAGATAAACTTTATTGATCCCACACTGGGGAAATTCCCTCATTACAGCAGCTCAATTTCACAAAACAGATAAAGAATAGAATAGAAAAAAAGTCTAAAAAAAAAATATATATATATATATATGTGTGTGTGTGTGTGTGTGTGTGTGTGTGTGTGTGTGAATAGTAGTAAAAAAAATAGTAATGGTAATATGTACACTATGAACACCTCAATGTTTGTACAGATGAATAAGAAAAACCTCATTTATATACAGATACGTGACAAATGGAATATTGCACAGTTCACAGTAGAGGGTGAGTAATAAATGAATAAATATACATAGTGCAGAATTTTATTTTTACCCAGCTAGCAGTGCTACATTATGTTGTTATTGATAAGAGACAGACGGAATATTGCACAGCTCACAGTTGGGAGGTAATATAGTAAGAAAAACACACAGACAACGAATAATTATTTTTTTTTAATGAGAAGTGCTAATTTAAGTACTTTAGGAAGAGGTAGATCTTTAGAAGTGGTTTGAAGACCGTCAGTGACAGCTTTTCAGGCATCTAGGGGAAGTTCATTCCACCACCTATGTGCCAGAACAGAGAAGAGTCTTGATGCATGCCTTGCTTGTGGGTCCAGTCGAGCGGTGCTAGAGGATCAGAGGGAGCGTGGTGCAGTGCGGGGTGTGAGAACTGATTTGAGGTAAGTGGGTGTTGGCCCATTTTTGGTTTTGTAGGCAAGCATCAGTGTTTAATGTGGTGGTGTGGGAGAACTTAGGAAGGTTGAAAACCAGTCGTGCAACTGCTTTCTGGATCAGTTGCAGAGGTCGAATGGCTCCCAGAGGAAGACCTGCTAGGAGCGAGTTGCAGTAATCCAGTCTCCAAATGACAAGAGACTGAACCTGCACCTGAGTGGCCTGTATGGATAGAAATAGACGAATCCCTCTGATGTTGTGAAGGAGAAATCGACATGAGCGTGTCAGATTAGCAATGTGAGAGGAAAAGGACCGCTGATTGTCCATGGTCACCCCGAGGTTGCGTGCAGTAACCGAAGGTGCTGTCTGGAGTTCCCATATAGGAAGTGATCTCGGTGGTCCCATTCCTTCTAGAAACTTCTGTCCACTGATTAACGCAAAAACAGAGTTCTCAAGTGTCAGAGCTTCGTTTCGTTGCCCAAGAGAGCTGGCGATGGCTGGATTCAGGGCAAGCGGTGGGCAGAATGGGGGTTTTCCAGCTCACGTCCCGCTGCTCTGCCTCTCTGAGCTGTTTTCTGCTCTGAGTTTTGAACTGGGGTAAATGCACTAATTTGTGATTATTGTCTTGTCACTATGCAGGAAGTCACAGCCACCAGTCGCCATTATGTTGACCGGCTCTTCGACCCCGACCCACAGAAAGTGCTGCAAGGAGTCATGTGAGTATACAGTGGCACGTCTGTGCGCTCGTCCTCCTCGGACCTGGCCGGTTAACGGTTAGCCCATACCGATGTCTACCTGTGGGTGTAGAAGTGTGATGTGAACAGTGTGTGTGTATGTGTGATAGTTCACATTCATGTTTCACTAGCGTGTGTGTGTGTGTGTGTATGCATGCTCCTGTGTTGTCAAAGTGCGTGATCTTTTCAGCTTTATTTTTAGCTCGGAGCTCTAGTTACGGCTAACCGTCTGCTAACGATCTGCTTCATCAGTACTTTTCCGCTCTGTTATAAGCAGCTTCAGCTGCGATTGAAATTGCAATTATTTAGTAAAAAAAAAAAATTGAACTGAATGATGGTTGACCTTTTTTTTTGTTTTGTTTTTAAATCTGCAGTTAAACCTCAGGCAGTGTTTTAGATTTATAACCACTGATTTTATTATATATATTCAAACAATAGAGAAAAAAGTTAGGAAGATATGTATGGCTGTATGAAGGTGTACACTTTGTGATTACGCTACACAATGGAGACAGCATTAATGCACCAGACTCGCTAAAGCAACTCCACAATAAAATAAGCTTTGCAATATCGCACACTACTGAAAACCAAATTTGTGATTCCAGTTTATTTTCCAGTGCTAGTCTTAGGGATTGTGTTTTCATGGAATTGCAGAGTTTTGCAAAATTCATACATATAAAAACTTTATAAAGTGTCTCTGTGTTAACACGGGACTGCGTTAAGTCAAGGCTTTATGAGTCCCATCGCAGAAATGAATACAAAATCAAGGAAATATTTCGGACAGGAAGCGTCTTGAGAGCCGAAGCCCTCTTCGATTCACGTGTGTTGAACATGAATACGGCTAAAAGGTCTCATTTACTAGCATCACTGCGAAAAAGCGTGCAAAACAGTTTTGTACAGTTGCGATTTTGCCACTTCGTGTAGTTTTCCCAAAAAAAAAAAAAAGCACAAAAAACTCATTTTTGGCCGCAACAATCACAAAAAACTCAGCAAAATCCTGCACGGACTGAGTTAATGTTGTGCTGAAGTCAAATTTGTAAACAGGAAGTGGTTTTCCTTGTGTATCAGCCAAGTGGATAAAACTCTATCGATTTGCTGAGGCATCACTGATAGTCGCTTCATTTCACATTCGATTACAAAGAGTATTTTACTACTAAATGTTTTCTGAAAGCAGCTGGATGGATGGATGGAGCTGTGTAGCGTTTAAATGGTGGCTAGAGTGTGTACAGTCAGACCTGAGCCCAGTCTCTTCTGTACTGATCTGTGCAGTAATGTTGGTAGAGATGACCTGATGAATTCTTATTAATATGCGTCCTGGTCAGAGTATTTTCAGTGTATCGTTATAAAACTGTATTGTTTTCAACAGTGACATGAAGAACGCTGTGATTGGAAACAACAAACAGAAGGCCAACCTGATTGTTCTGGGAGCCGTGCCCAGGTAGGTGGAGCCCTACGTCTGCCCTTCATTCAGGTCCCAGAATCGCATGGTACACTGACACGGCAGAATATAGCAGCGGCTGCTTTTTGTGCACACAGATGTGTAGTAGTTGTGTGCTAATAATATCGTATACCCAGGACACACAGCTTCATACTGTGAGCACACTGCTCTAATACTGTAGCTCTGTGGCTGAACTGACCTGCAAATGAGTCTCTACCTGCTAATGTTAACAACTCAGTGTAAAATGACCGTGATGGTGTAATTTCAGGATCGAGACTGAGACCTTTTGGCAGACACAGCTATCTAGTGATTTAGGGTACGTTTACACGACAACGATATACTAAAAACAGAAAAGTTTCACGTACAGACGACAACGTTGTCAAAACGATCAGTGAAAACGACTAAAAACGCTGTATTATGCATGCCAGTCCAGTAGGTGGCGATGTCACTTGTCAGCCATATTGATCCGGGCAAAACTGCCCTATAAACAAATACAAGTAAACTGGGGAGTTGTAGTTCTGGATAAAAAGCACAATAACGTTTACATTTCTCAACCGATTTCAACGGTTTATGATCTACGTGGAGTACAAAAAGTAGTTCTGTCTCCAGTTACTTAGAATCTCGATAGTTAGACTTGGAATATCATTCATTGTCATAAGGAATTGTGAAAACTCACGCTTGTCCAGCATTAATTCGGCTTATTTTTCTTGGTTAATAAATGCTGAGACGTCCCTCATGTAATATAATTTAATGTACATGAAATGGGCATAAAGGTTTTTTTTCATTCTGAAAATGGATTTTTCTGTCTTCAACCCCATCCTTTAGCTTTTCTTGTGCTCCAGGTTAGAATTCTGTTACCAAAGCTCGTTCATTTTTAAATACTGAAGAAAATCGAAATTTAAAGTACTAAAAGTACTAAAAATTGACCATCGTTGTACCAAAATGGAACAAAATCGGCAAATACAAAGCAAATGGTGAGACACTGGCAGTCAGTCTGCTTTCTATATTTTATTAGCAGTAAAAGGATACAGATATACTCCAAATCAGACCATTACAAAGATAATTATAAGGATTTGAACACCCTTCGTCGGCGTAGATGTGGGTTAATAATTTGTCTCCGCTGGTCGTATAGTGATGCAGTAAATCTGCACTTTGCTGGAGAAGCATCAATAAACTCAAAATCTTGAGCAGCATAAACACAGTCCTGTAGTTGTGAATGTCTCTCACGCATGCCTATAGACTGAACACGTAATACACGTGCGCATGACGTCATCGTTTTCACAGATTCCTGTTTTTGTACGTTTTACACATACAGGGGTTTAGAAAGGTAAAATTTCTGGACTACCTGACTACCAATAGTGATTAATTCCTGACTGTGAATAAGACGCATCAATTTAAAGAGGTTGTGTTTTGTTTTATAGTGGCACTTCACTTTCCCCACTTTTGACTAGTGTCATGGACTCTGAACTAGAGGTCGACCGATTGATTGGTTTTGCTGATTAATCGGCACCGATAGCCAATTGCTGGAACAACGGTTATTGACGAAAATCCACACCGATAGTTTTTCCCTGTTGTGGGAGCAGCTGAGAAGGCTCGAGAGCGGTACGAGAGCGGCCTCTAGAGGCGAAATAAAAACTATCACTGACCAACTTTGTTGTTATTTGAAGTGGTTTTTTTACTCATTTTTGGATGTCTCTGTTTTTATTTGCTATTTGGAATGTTACTTTTTGGTTCAGTTTGGATGTATATCTTTTATTTACTTTAATATTTAATAATAATTAATATTTATGTTTATTTTGTTCAAAAAAAGGTACAGTATATTTTCATGGTACAATCAGTACTATTTATTTTTGTAATAAAGTTTGCTCAGCAGTATTTTACTTTGAGTGTTATGTTTTTATTCAGTATCAATTTTAAAATCCATCGGTTGATTAATCGGTTATCGGCAGGTACCGCCCGACTTAGTTATCGGTATCGGTAAAACCCACTATCAGTCGACCTCTACTCTGAACATCTGGGGGTTTTTCAACAAGTGTGTACTTCTCTATCCAAGTATTGTTAAACATATTGCCTGTTGTCATGCTAAAATCAGCAAACGTCTGTGAAAATGCTTTTCTTCCTCGATGAGCTGCCTTCAAGTAAATAATTTACATAAATGCATGTGATGTTGGCAGAACGAGGTGGTTCGTGTTGAGGTGGTGAACTATGGCTGTTGGTTGGCTGTGCTACAGTATTTTCGAGTGCTCAGTTCGAGCTGCTGAAATATTTTGCTGTGACAGCAGCCAAACTCCAGTTCAACAGTGGACGGCCCTTTTCTAATAAGTGTATAGAATATTTTTTAATACAGGAGCACATGGTGCTGTGGAGCACAGGAAGGATTGCTTACAATCTGTGCAGTAATAATGACATTGAGCTGACTGACACTGGCTGTGTTTCATTTATTATCATGTAAAGCAGTGGATAAAGTACAGTGTCCCAAAAGTCTCCATACACAGGGGACTATGCTTGCACCATGTCGGTTGTGCCTTCGTCAGTGGATGTTCGTGGACGTCCACTTCCCGGTTAGACTGCAACACTTCGTCTTTTTGAATTTGTTAATAAGTGTGGCAGCAGTGTCGCATGTGTGTGATGTGCTTGCCATGTTTCCTGTTATAGTCCATCATAACCTTGTGACAGCTTCCCGATCCAGCCATGAGAATGATTTCAATACGTTCTTCTTTTGTCAAAGGCGTTCTTAAAGGCTGCCTGAAAATTTTATATATATATATATAATATATATTTTTATATATATAATGTATGAACAATTTTGGAAGACAGTTTGCTAAACAGTATTTATTTCGCCTATGTATGGAGACTTCTGGGACACCCTGTACTTTATAATGTTAGAACTGTTGTATAACATTTGAGGTGTGTGTGTGTGTGTGTGTGTGTGTGTTTAGGCTCCTGTATTTACTCCAGCAGAGCTCGTCCAGTGCAGAATTGAGGACAGAGTGCGCAGTAGTGTTAGGCAGTCTGGCCATGGGCACCGAGAACAACATCAAGTCCCTGGTGGACTGTCACATCATCCCCGCCCTGCTCCAAGGTCTCTGTCCTTTTCTCTCTGTCTCGTTCTCTTTTCCTCTGCTGTTTTGTTCCCACTCGAAGCTCTGTACTAGTAATGATAACTCGTGTCTCATGTGGCAGGTCTCTTGTGTCCTGACCTGGTCTTTATCGAGGCCTGTCTGCGCTGTTTAAGAACAGTCTTCATCAGTCCTGTCACGCCAGTGCAGCTACTCTACACGGTAAGACGACATGGAGCAGTGCTCACTTTACGTTTGAAGAGCATTGTTGCCTGCTACTCGTGTTATTGCTGTACTTTGTATGTAACTTTTAAGACAAAGATGCATAAGCGTCCTAATAAATTAACCTTACAGTAAATACTGTTGCATCCTTTACTCTGGTGTTGTGCATTAGAATTAAAACCCGAGGCTACATCTACAAAGCACCGAGTAGAGCAATCCTAAATGTTGACGGAGAATTGTTTCCTAAATATTCCAATTCACAACCAGCACCAGGTAATCGGAAATCATCTTAAATCAGGCATTTGTGAAAGAGCTGCGCAATTCCACTGAGACGATAGTCTCAAATATCCTTATACAGTGAGACATCAGTCATTAGTCTTACAAGTAATAATAGCGGTTCATAAGCCGCATCGCAACGTAACTGGTTTTAGCAGACTCGCTCTATAGTACAGTCTAGAAGCGAGAGTGCAACAGACACTACTGTTTACAGTGCGCATGTATATAAATCATCGGCTCTGCAACTTTTGAGACGGATTTATTTCATAATGAACGTAATTCAGCTTTTCGAATATTAGGCTCGTTATTCAAGTGTGTACAATAATATTGTGCCTATTTATTGGAACCATAGTATTAACTGTCCCACAACGCAGCACATTAGGTCTAAGTTGACGTTAATTATAACTTTCTTTCGAGTTGCTGAGGTTTGGATTACACCATTTCCGTTCAAGTGACAGGTTAAACAGGCTAATAACTATAAGGGGAAGTATTAGCTCAGTGGTTAAGACATTGGACTACTGATCGGAAGGTCACAAATTCATATCCCAGCACTACCAACAAGACCCCCATCTGCTCATCTGTTTAAACGGGACAAACGTAACTTGCTCTGGATAAAGGCCCAAATGCCATAAATGAAAATGAGAACTTCATAACAAAACCACCCCCAGGGGTCCTCGGGCCCTATGTGAAAGCCACTCGTATAGAGAACTATAGAACAATACTAGACCAGAGATGTGAAAGTCCCCATTATAGTTAACCTGTTGATCATTTATTGATAATTGGCAGTATGATTATTTTACTGCAAAATCATATGTGATCCGTATTTAGTCATTGGGAATTTATCTACTTATACAAACTTTTTGTTGCTGCGGTTGTGTCAAATGTACTGTCCGTTGTGTGTTGTGATTCTTTGCAACTGTTACTCATTCATTACTGAAAACCCTGAACCTGTCCTTTTTACCCTGGCATGACTAAAAGTCCCATACACTACTGTAAGGGATGAAGTGAAACTTGTACACACTAATACTAGTACACACGTGCTTGTTACTTGATTTGTACATCACATAAGTTCATATCCATGGAATTGTATTAATACTTTGATAAACGAGGCCAGATGTAGACAAGTAGACACGGGCATGTTCAGATGATACTTACTCGTGTGTATCCACTGTTCTTCTCATTAGGACCCCACTGTGATCCCTCACCTGATGTCTCTGCTGAGCCGGTCCCAACGCACACAGGAGTACATCACCCAGATCTTCTCTCACTGCTGCAAGGTCTCACACACACACACACACACACACACACACACACACACACACACACACTCTATCTCTCTCTGTCTCTCTCTCTCTCTCTCTCTCTCTCTCTCTCTCTCTCTACATACTGACATTTATAATTTACCGCACTGTCAGAAGGTGTCACTGTATATGTGTTATGTCTGATTTTTTTCTGCAGCCTCACTATACTATACTAATTTTCTAATTGCCCAGAATGTACTTTGTGACACGTTGGGAGTATATTATTCCCATTATTTTCCTCCCAATTTCATTTTAGATTAATAATAAAAAATTGATATTAGATAGATTGATAGTGATATTATATACCACAGTAATACCCAATTATATTGTTGGCACAAAATAAGCCAGAAACCCATAAATGTGGAGGGATCTTTGTAGTTTATTCAGTTTATTGGAGTAAAAGTCTTTACTTATTTGGACCGTAGCAAAAAAAAAAATGGCTAAAGAATCAGAGCCTAAAAGACTTTTTTTATGGAATCAAAAATCGCTCCTCTATGGAATTACTCTAAAGACCTATAACAGTGTGTCCTAAAGCTGGGAGATTTGCAGGAGATATAGTTCCACATAACAATAAAAAAAATATACAAATGATAAACCATCAGTCCTATCTTACAATTTTCAGTGTAAATATGAGATTCCATAGTTCCATACATGATAATATGATTTGGACAGGTATTTACTGAAAATGACTTGACCTTCCATGTTAAACAAGCCTGGTAGAAAATATAGAGATCACTAAACCATTACTTTAATACATTCTTTTACTATTTTTAGACAGTTTCGTTCTTTTGGACCTGTTTGTCAAACAGAGTTTGAACAGAACACTGACGTAAATGGATTATTTTAAGTGCTGTCCCCCTTGCATTATTCCTTAGGTGTGCAGTTTTAAACCTTGCTTTAGGTCTTCTAGGCTTTTTACATGTCGGTGTTTTGTTCAGACGCCAGAGCATCAGACAGTTTTGTTCAACAATGGTGCAATCGAGAACATCGCGCCACTGCTCACGTCACCATCCTATAAGGTACCTCGCATGAGACTTCACACACACACACACACACACACACACACACACACAAAATAGAATAGTAATGCTATGGTGTTAAACCATGGCAGATCATCAGTCTCGCTCTTCCCTCTGCAGGTACAAATGCAGGCGTTAAAATGTTTCTCCGTCCTTGCATACGAGAACCCTCAGGTCTCCATGACGCTGGTGAATGGTGAGAGAGTCACTGCTTTTTCTCAATTTTTCTTGTTAGCATTCACTCAGTCAGGCTTGTAAATGTTAATGGTGTGTGTAATTTGCAGTGCTGGTGGACGGCGAGCTGCTCTCTCAGGTTTTTGTGCGAATGATGCAAAGAGATAAACCCATTGAAATGCAGCTGACAGCAGCCAAATGGTGAGAGTCACACATTGACCACCAACTGTTCTTCTCCTCTACATGTGGGAGAATAATTTTGGAATATTTGGGGCATTAAGCATATTGCTTGTTTAAAGTGCACAGATTGTGGTTTTTCAAATATTACCTTTCATGTGGTGTGTTATAGATCTGTTTGTGAATGTAAAAACATCTGCAAAGTTTCAAAAATCAAAGCTCACGACAAACGGAGTTCTTGACTCCCAAAAGAAGGAACCGATTCTGAACAGCTGAAACGAGTCGTTAGTAATTCCAGACTTGCTTCCTGTACTAACTTGCGTAGGTTTGTAACAAAAAGCCCCACCTCTGATCTTCATCAGCTGCATGCTTACAGCGGTACACCAATCACAATAGACTGGGACATCTGACCAATCAGAGCAGAGTATGCTTTCTGAAAGGAGGAGTTTAGAATGAATCCTTTAGAACGAATCATTTAACGAGTCGTTTTTTACACTGGGGGGGACAAAAAGGTAATGCTGCAGTTTAAATTATGAACACACTAAAGTGTTTTTTGACCTTCGATGCATGTAAATCTATTGTATGAGACCTTTAAAACAGAATTAGGCACTCAAAACCATAATAAGTGCGCTTTAAATGATCTGTAGATTTATGCTGCCCTCTACTGGTTAAGATTCTACTGGTTCATTCTCTCTCTCTCTCTCTCTCTCTCTCTCTTTCTCTCTCACTCTTCAGTTTAACATACATGTGTCGAGCAGGAGCCATCAGGACAGATGACTGCTGTATCACACTAAAGGTAGCTCAAGACACTGCATGAGTGTCTTAAAAGAGTTGTGCCAAAAAAATTCAATTTAATATAATTTTTCACCTGTCTCAAAATGTACCAAGACACATTTGCTACAAGACTAATACAGCTAAGACGTAAGGGAAGCTTATAGCTACCAGTTCAGCATTGTGAACACTTTCCAGTTGGTTCATTATTATAGTTTTTATTTCACACACACACACACACACACCAAAAAAAAAAAAAAAACAATTCCAGAGGTGGTAGTAATGGCTGATTGGTTACGGTTCTGGGTTCTGATCAGAAGGTTGTGAGTTTAAATCTCAGCTCTGCCAGGCTGCTGCTGTTGGGCCGTTGAGCAAGGCCCTTAACCCCCTCTCCTCCATGGCTGACCCTGTGCTCTGACCCCAAGTGAAGAATAGCTATTTATTGTACTAAACTTGTATTCTTTTTGTCTTTCAATTTAAAACAAAAATAACATACAGACCAGACTGGAGCTATATTATATGAATCGCTTCCAACATTCCCTCTTCATACATCAAGCTCCACCGGATGCTTGTGTGCAGAGATACGACTCTTATTTGTCTAAAAAAAAAAAAAAGAAAGCGATTCTGATGATCTTTAAGATTAGCCATTACTACTGCCTTTATATGTATTACTATATCTGTTATTTTTATAGGGTGTCAAATCAGAAATCACATAGAAAAAAATTCATTAGGGATCATTTAAATTGGCATGGTCTGAGGCAAGTGTGTGAGTGGTCTAAGGTCAGGACATCAAACATGTCCAAACGTTTTCTGTAAATGTGAATTTTCTTACTTCCGTATGTTTATTCGGCTTGCCCATGGCTGTTGTGTGTGTGTGTGTGTGTGTGTGTGTGTGTGTGTGTGTGTGTGTTTGCTCAGACTCTACCGTGCCTGGTGCGCATGTGCAGTAAGGACCGGTTGTTGGAGGAGCGAGTGGAGGGGGCGGAGACGCTGGCCTACCTGATGGAGCCTGATGTGGAACTCCAGAGGATAGCGAGCGTCACGGATCACCTGGTGGCTATGCTCGCCGACTACTTCAAATACCCCAGCTCGGTCAGCGCCATCACCGACATCAAGAGGGTGAGACACACAAACACTGACTTTCATTTATTCATTGCCATTTAAAGGTTAACATTTAAAGGTTTCGTAAAACATTTATAACCCATGAATAACTCGCTCACGTAGAGGTGTATGTGTTATACACTATGGGGAAAGCTGCTGTGATTACAGTGAACAATGAGGAGCATATTTCAGTTGATTAAGGAGAGACTGTGGCGTGATTAAATAGATCATCAGATATTTTCCTTGGATAATCTCTCTCTCCCTCTCTCTCTCTCTCTCTCTCTCTTTCTCTAGCTGGATCACGACTTGAAACATGCGCACGAACTGAGGCAAGCAGCCTTCAAACTTTACGCCTCTCTCGGCTCAAACGATGAAGACATTAGGAAAAAGGTTAGCCATTTTCTGTCCCAAATTCCCTGAACAATATAACAGAAGTGTTGCAAACTGTGCAGTTTGCACTGTAAAGTATGTGGACACCCATATGTGCTTGTAGAACATCTCATTCCAGATTTAGTCCCCTTTTGTTTTGCTGTTCTAATAACCTCCACTCTTCTGAGAAGCCTTTCCACTAGATTTTGGAGCATGACTGTGGGGATTTGTGTTCATTCAACCATAAGAGCATTAGTGAGGTCAGGCACTGATGTCAGATGAGGAGGGCTGGGGCGCAGTCAGCGTTCCAGTTCATCCCAGAGGTGTTCAGGGGGGTTGAGATCAGGGCTCTGTGTAGGAGTTCTTCCACTCCAACCTTAGCAAGCCATGTCTTCATGGAGCTTACTTTGTGCACAGGAGCATTGTCATGCTGGAGCAGGTTTGGGCCTCTCAGCTCCACTGAAGGGAAATTGTAATGCTATAGCACACAAAGACATTCTAGATATTAGTGTGCTTCCAACTTTGTGGAAACAGTTTCAGGAAGAACCACATACGAGTGTGATGGTCAGGTGTCCACGTACGTTTAGCCATATACTGTATCTATTTTGGCGTAAGGCAAAAGTAGTCCCTTCAAGTTATCCTAGGTTTAGATAAATCCTTAGAGATCAGCTGTCTGCAAATTTTGCAAATCACCGAATAAGCTCATCTGACGAATGATAAACCGTAAATGTACAGCAGAATGGAAGCAGTCTGAGCCTGAAGCTGTTCTTCTTTAATGTGTTTGGATTATTTCCGTGAATATGATGTTAATTAAAATTTGTTAAGCCATTAGTGTACATGAAGCTCAAGTTTCAAGACACATCTTTGACTCATCTGTTTAAAAACAAAATGGAGAAAGGGAAATGTTCTGCTGTGCCAGTCATGTCATTTCACTTTTGAAATAAAACGTTACCTAATCAGTTTTTAAACATGTAGGCAACTCATTTTGTGTAGCTTGCATTTGACCAATCAGTACTGCACAGCTGGCTCCACCCAAATAGCCAACAGAAGACAGGAAGCTGTCATTTCTAAAAAATTCATCTTGCAAAGCCGTGTCTCTTTGTTTTAGTTTTTTTTTGTAGCAGGCGTCTATTGCGTGAAAAGCAATACGTTTCGATTCTTTGATTATTGTGGATCATCTCTTTTTCCCTCCCTGCAGATCACAGAGACGGAGAACATGATGGACAGGATAGTGAGTGGCCTGTCCGAGTCCAGCATAAAGGTCCGCTTAGCTGCAGTCAGGTATCTTACTCGCCTTCGTCGAACGTAGCTCAGCTCCGTGTCCTGTTCACATTCGAGTTTTTACACATTTCTGTTGTAGGCTTGCTCTGGTGTTGATCTGTTGCACTGCAGATTTGAATGCTTTCCCTGCTCGAATACCCAAGTGTGTTGTGGGAAAGGAAAATCCTAAGATGTACTGCTTTCTATATAGTATGTACTTTCATTGTTTCCCATTCACTGTGTTCCTTCTTTTCAGATGTCTCCACAGTTTGTCACGGTCAGTACAACAGCTGAGGACGAGTTTCCACGATCATGCAGTGTGGAAGCCGCTAATGAAGGTTTGACATTTTAATATCGGTTTAGTACTGTTCTATGATGTACACACAGACTCCTCCGAAAGTATTGGAACGGCAACGTCTATTTATTTATTTTGCTATACACTGAAGTCAGTTGGGTTTGAGATCAAAACATGAATATAGATCAGAATTTCAGCTTTCATTTCCTATCATTTACTTCTAGATGTGTTAAACAACTTAGAACATGGCACCTTTTGTTTGAACCCAAGTGATCAAAAATATTGGAACGTCAGTGATGGGTGTTGGCCAGGTGTGCCCTGTTAGATTGATTGTTTAAACAGTTAATAGCCCCGAACAGCTACTCTTGGTTTGAGCCCTGGGTTTTGTGTGTGAAGACAAATGCATGCAATCTAGCAAGATTGGACTTCATCATGCAGCAAGACAGTGACCCAAAAAGCACTGGCAACACAACAAAGGACTTCATCATGGGAGGAAAAGTGGAAGTTTTAGACTGGCGAAGTCAGTCACCAGACTTTAACCCAATTGAGCATTGCATCTCCTCACCCAACCCCGGTAAGGTAAAATCCTGGAAAAGCATTACAAAAGAAGAATGCAGCACTCTTGTGATGTCAGTGAGTCTCAGGCTTGATGCAGTTATTGCAGGCAGAGGATATGCAATCAAATAGTAAGTGTACTTTACGTCACCTTATTTGATCACCTAAAAATTGGGTGGTCTGCCACCAAAGGTGCCACGTTCTAAGTTGTTTAGCACAATCATAGATTTAAATATCAGGAAATGAAAGCTACAGTTCTGATCCATTGTTTCATATTCATCTTTTGATCTCAACCCCAAATGTCTTCAGTGTATAGCAAAAACAAAAGAATTGGCCTTGCTGTTCCAATTCTTTTGGAGGGGTCTGTATATAAAATCGTAGGCTTCTCTGACTGGTGCGTGTGTGTGTAGTTGTTACAGAATGCTCCAGATGAAGTGCTGGTCATGGCCTCTTCAACACTATGCAACCTGCTGCTGGAGTTTTCACCCAGCAAAGAGGTCAGGGATGGATACACGCTTGAAAAATTTTTACTCAGCACTTTCACAATGTGTCAATCCCACATTGAGCTTTAACTGGAAATGTTGCGTTCAATGTGCACAGCCCATTCTGGAGTCCGGAGTGATCGATTTACTATGCAGCTTAACACAAAGCGACAGTCCTGCACTGAGGGTCAACGGCATCTGGGCTCTCATGGTGAGAACTGCTGTGTTTAGCGCCACCTTACTGGCAGTCTTTGTAAAGACTGTATACTAATGTAAAATGTGTGTGTGTGTGTGTGTGTGTGTGTGTATAGAACATGGCTTTCCAGGCTGATCAGAAGGTCAAGGTGGAGATCATGAGAGCACTGGGGACAGAACAACTCTTCCGGCTCCTCTCGGACCCTGACTCCAACGTGCTCATGAAGACTCTGGGACTATTACGTAACCTGCTCTCCACACGACCAGTAAGACACACACACACACCAAAGCCATGTCATTATTTACATGCACCATTGTGCTGGACTGGAAAACAGAGCCGAGAGAGCTGTGCAGAGAGTTTTTAATCCCTCATCCTCCCCCTCCAGAAGATACTCTGACCAACACTGTTAAATAATCTGATTTTCTTTTTCTTTTTAAAAAAACATACTAGTCGATCAGTTATAATATGTAATGTTGCTTAGTAAAATTCCATGGGCATTTGCAACCCTTAGAACCTTCAGCCAATAGACAACCAGTATGTGGTGGAAGAAACACCTCAGCAGGAAGAGCTTAGTAAATATTCACCAACTTTTTGCCGTCTCTCAGTGTCCTGCACCTGCTCCGACCCACACGAGGGTAAAAACATCTAGACGTATTTTTATACTTTGCATGGAATCCCAGTTGCAGCGCAGCCCTTTACACTAAATGTCTTCGCATTAACAGGTTGTGCACATCCTCTCGCACACTCAAATGCCGCCAAGAAGATTGTAACCTGTAAACTTTGCAAAAGCAGAGCTTGTGTAGCACACAGGAAGCACGACTTATGTTTATATCCAAAATGCTCCACTGTGTGCAAGGGGTTGAGGAAATTGGTGCGAGTTGCTTAAAAGGTTTTGTTTCATGCAAGTTTATTGTCAGTATATGGTGTATTTGTACACTTGCAGTGTCACTTCTGACGTTTATTATAACGAGTAATCTGTAAGTGATCTATTAGTAACGAGGCCGCATTGCTCCTCACTCGCAATGTAGACGCGGTGATAAACAGTGTAGCGCAAGTAAGATCTGTAATGCATCTGTAATGCAATTAAAACGCTATGATCAAAGCAAACATAAGTAAACAATATGCCTAAAGGCAGGACTGTAGTTTAATTACATGTTTAACTAAGTAACTAATGCATATTTAACCCATTATATGTGTATATGTAAGTTTGGAGACACTTGACTGAAATGTTTCTCATGATCTTAAAAATCTTTTGATCTGAAGGTGTATGATTAAATGTTTGAAATCGGTGTTGTAGACAGAAATATAATTGTACCAACATATTCATTTCTTTCATTAGAAAACTAACATTTTATTTACAAAAAAATAAACTGAATTTTTTAAACTGACGACTCGGAGCGAAATATTCCGAAAAGCAGCCAATAAGAGTCCAGCGTAGGTGGGAACTCCTTTAATACTGTTTAAAAAGCATCTCAGGGAAATTCCTCAAGAAATCAGTTGAGAAAATGCCGAGAATACATTTCTGGAAATTCTAGGCAAAAAAAGGGGGTCTACATTTGAAGATGCTAAAATATTAAATTATTTTGATTTATTTCGTATTTTTATCACACTATAATTCCCATAGTTCCATTTGTGTTACTCCACAGTTTTGATGACTTTATTATTATTCTAAAATTGAATAAATAAATAATGAGTGTTACTAAACTTTTGACTGCTTCTAAACGGTAGTGTGTATCTGTTTGTATGTATGTATGTGTATACATATATTGACACAACTGTTTGTCCATTTTTTAAATATATATATATATATGTATGTGTGTGTGTGTGTGTGTGTGTGTGTGTATGTCTTAATCTGAAGTTTATATTTGTAACACTCAGTTTATGGATTTTATTTTAAATAAACGAAAAAATGGTACTGAATATTTTAATCGAAGAAATAATCGGCCGATTAATCGATTATGAAAATAATTTTGTTGCAGCCCTACAAGATTATAAGCTTTCTCAGCCATTGTCAGTCTCTCTCTCTCTCTCTCTCTCTCACTCATTCATTCACACGAGCACACACACACACACACACACACACACACACACACACACGCACGCGCGCACACATTAATCTTCTTACTGTGTCTTTTCTAGCACATAGACCAGATCATGAGCTCCCATGGTAAGCAGATCATGCAGGCAGTCACATTAATCCTGGAGGGAGAGCACAGCATAGAGGTGAAAGAACAGGTGAGAACTCACCCTCACAGAAATACTGTCATTTATCATTTCAGAATTGATTTCTGCTGCTTTGGCACCTCTTATTAATTGGGGAACTGGTTAAAATGTAATAAGCTTCTTTAATGCTTGTATTTTCAGACTTTGTGCATACTGGCCAACATTGCTGATGGCAACACAGCCAAGGAGCTCATCATGACAAACGACGACATGCTTCAGAAAGTCAAGTACTACATGGTATAACCTGCGTTTTTCTGATTCTCATAGATACAGTACATGTGTGTTTATTTGTTTTTGTTTTAATGCCACAAGATTTGATTGACATTGATTACATTGATCTTTGATTGGTTTTGCTTGTGTTGTTGCAGGGGCATTCCAATGTGAAGCTGCAGCTGGCTGCCACCTTCTGCATTTCCAATCTGGTGTGGAATGAGGAGGACGGTGAGGGTAGAAGGGAAAATGGTTTAATATTTTGAACGTTTTTAATGGTATGACAGCAAATGTTTTACTATATATTTTTTTTTACTAAACATTCAGCAAAATTTGAACGAAGAAAACAAGACAATTGGTAGAAACTGCTGCTCAAACACTAGTTGAATGTGGTAATCAGACTGATCTGAGAACAGTCCTCAGAAGAACAGGCCTGACTGACATCCGTCCGTTTTAAAAGAGGATTGGCCTCCCCATGTCTCAAGCAGAACTAAACCCAAAGCACATTAGGATTGTTTAGCCTTGGTTTTATTGGATAGTGTGCTGGACTTCTCACAGCAGGCCAGGTTAAACCTCACCCGCTAAGAAGTTTTTGGCTGGAACATTGATTTGTTCATTCATTCATACAGCTTGGGTATCTGCTTTATGCTGGTCGCAGTCGCAGTGGATCTGGGCCAAATACCCTGGGAACACTGGGAGTAAGGCCTGGATGGAATACACCCTGGATGGATCACCAGTCCACTGCAGACCATGCACACACACATTTGACACCTACAGGCAATTTATAGTCACCAAGCTTCCAGATGTTTGAAAACAGTGTGAGAGTTCAGGTAGTAATCACACAGTCTACTGTTAGTGAGTGAGTGACTAAGGCTATCTCTGTCCTTCTGTCTTTCTCTTGTTCCTACAGGTTCCCAGGAGAGGCAGGATAAATTAAGAGAAATGGGTTTTGTAGATATTTTACACAAGCTCACCCAGGCATCAGATCCTAACCTCTGTGACAGGTAACACACACACACACACACACACACACACACAGATATGTACACAGGTACATTGATATTCTGTTGTAGTGGATCATGGTTTTCTTAATAATTCTCTTTCTCTTTTTCTGTCTTAGAGCAAAGACAGCGATGCAGCAGTACTTGGCGTGACCCTGAGCAAAGGCAGCCATCACTGAGAGGATTGCCGCCCCACTCCCCCTCCCCCCCTCCCCCTGTCTCTCTTCTGTTTCAGTTCTTGGAGTTTTGTTTTGTTGCAAAAGACACCTTTCGAAACTACGGAGACTTTCCCGATCAATGCCATAACCTAGAGACGTGGTTGCCAGGGGCAATGGAACACTTGCGAACATGTCTTCTACTGTTTTCTTCTGCTGAACTTGTAGAAGATGGGTTTTCGTGGCTTTTTCCTCGTTTTTTTTTTTTGTTTGTTTGTTTTTTCTTCATTTTTCCATTTTTGGATTTCGGACAGTAATTTGATTTAAAAAAACAAAACAAAAAACAGGACTTTAATCTGCTTGTGCTGCAGTGCCACCCGGTGGTTTGGATGCTTTGGTGCTTTGGACTTCGTCTCAGACTGCTAAGCTAAACAGACTAATGGCAGGGTCAAAGGGAGCGTTGCCTCCTTATTTCAGTTTGCTGACTTGTTATTGATATTATTATAATTATTAGCATTAATTATTAATTTTGTTTTAAGAGGGGTTTCATTAAGAGAGGACAAAGTTAAAAAAAAAAAAGACTGCTTTTTGTGGATACATACCTCGTAAATATCTCTCTCTCACTCTCTAAATATATATATATAAAAAATATAAATATATAAATATATTTTTTGATTTATAGTTTCCCCCCAGATTTTCTTTTCCTTGTGTTCTTTCCTCTAAATGATTATTTGTAGGGGACGAGGACAATATGGTAGAAGCTGAAGTTGTGAGAACTGCTTTCTTGTGGGGGTGAAATGAGCAGACGTGCATTAAAAATAATTTAAAGAATTTAAAAAGCCACTAAAAAGTAAAGGTGTGCTTAAATCACCTTGAATCTCTGCTTTGCAACTTGCAACGTAGCTCTGTTTCGGCTCGATCTTTTCAACATCGTATTTTATTAATTTTTTTCCTAATTTATGACATTAGTTTATTGGTTTCTTTTAAAACGAGTTTGTTATTTTTAATGCCGTTCTGTGAACGTTCCCCCTGTCACATGTACCTGAACTGCCTCAGTTTTCAAAATACAAAAGCAGAATATATCCAAGACTAAGACTAACAGGTGGAAGATGCTGCTCTTGGTTGTACTGTCGTTGTTGTTCTCTTGAGCAGAGTCTGCCTCCTTATTATCCGTAACTTCCAGAGTTCACTCCTTCATTTGCAAATTGACAATGAATGCTCCCCTTGAAATATATGCGGACCACTGCCACGGAGCCGGCCACCGCTTACTGTCTTTTGTCCTACTTGAGAAGCAACTGGTTTGCACTTGAAGATCTAGATCAGGTTAAAAGTGGTTTAGTTCACTTGTAGAGTGTTAGATAATCCATTTCCCTAAAACCTTCATCAGGCATGGAGCAAATAACAAATTTAAGCTCTCACTCTTAACCTGCCTACCAGGGACTGGGTTTTGGTGGGTTTTAATCCTGACACGCGAGAATCACATACAGCATTGTTTTATGTAGCGTGTATGCTGTACTACAGTGCTCACCAACCCTGTTCCTGGAGATCTACCTTCCTGCAGGTTTCATCTCCAAGAAAAATCTAACACACCTGTTTTAGCTGATCGAGAACTTTTTAAGGCAATGATTAGATGGCCAGGTGGGCACGATTATGGTTGGAGCTAAAGTCTTCATGAGGGTAGATATCCAGGAACAGGGTTGGTGACCACTGCTGTAGTATCACTGGGTTCATGAACCTGGTGTAACTCATGAATTACTGACATCAGCATGTCTAAGAATCAAACATGCAGAGTAGACCAACATGCATCAGTCACATCATTACGCTATTTGGGATTTGATGGAAGGACAGGAAACTAGTAATGTTACTGTGCTTTGAAGGCCTGACTAATGTAATTCCTCTGGGCCTGAAGACTGGATGAGAGTGGGATGGATCCTGTGCCCCTCACACCTAGCAGGGACATGATGATAAGACACTCTTGGTCAAACTTTCATCCCCTATTCATCATACCTACTTGTCTCATCCAGTCACCTCTGAATCCCTCAGTGTTTTCTGATTGGATCATATCTGCATGCGAGCTTAGACGTCTGAACTCACCTTTGGTGAAATAAACCTAGTTCTGCAATTTATGAAGCTCATTTCTTGCGTGAACTGTAAATGAGTCAGTAGGACTCTGGAGTGCATGCTACCTAAAACTTGGGGATATGGAGACAGATCTGTAAAAAAAAATTAAAAATAATAATAATTCATTCCAAATTTCCCAACCCAATTATATTTACACTATCCAACGTGCTCTAGCCTAACCCCCGCCCCCCCACATCTTACACTCTGGATTGACACCAGCACCGCAGCAAATGTCACCATCCAGCACAGACAGTCCTGTATGACCTACAATATGTCCAAGCTGTCTGTCTGGCACAGCTTGTCAAGAGCAGTTAATCCGAACACACTGTCTCACCATTATAATTCTACGTCCTGCGCTTTCCTGGAACTGCACAGTTGGGTATCGGTGTGAACCCTGTCCTACAGTACATAAACAAGCCTATGTGGTTGGCCTTTGCAGTTGATTGTGTATTCTGCTAGATTGCTTGGAGTCCTTTTCAAAGCAGTTGATCTCAGTGAATTATGGAGGCTATTTGCTTGATGGTCTTCCCTGTCACATACCCACTCAACAATAACAAAAAAAAATCACATGCCACATGCACATCGTTCCAAGGGGTCCTTGGTTAAGGATGTTTGAGTTGAGTGGCTGTTAATTTGGCATCGTTCCATGCATTTTATTAGTGAGTCTGTACTGTATGTTCTACAGATGGTCCAGCTAGCTTGCCATGAGCAGCCTGTTTGCTTATTGTGCTTGCTGATTGTTATTGAATCTGAGTGTAATTTTGCCTAGGCTCCATTTGAAAACCCTGCTATTATATTTTTTTGAGCCATTACCCAAGAGCCACAGACCAGCTACTGTAGGAATCCTCTATCTGTAATAGTTTGCATAAAAGCTTGGTGAGTGTAGTGAATTATATGAAGCTTTCTATACACAATTAGTGAGCTCCAATACTCCCATAAAACCCTTTTTGATTGAGAAGTTAAATTACAGTATGTATGCATTTTTGAGTGAAGGCATGGAAATTCCTCAGCTGGGCTTTTAAACATTGTAAAATGTTCTGCTGAATTATGTAGAAAATAGACTAAACATCATTTGGTGGTGGTTAAATGTTATGTTAAAGAAAAACGGTAATGTGGCTAACTGTGTTAAGACAAGCCAGATCGTTCGCCAAAAGCAGCTGCCTCTAGCCTTCCTTAATTATTAGCAAGATTGCCCTTATCGGGTAATAAATACTCCCTCAATCAACACATCACTCTCCATTCTTATAAAACACATTTTATTATTCAGGTAAGGGTCTGTTAAAGTTCATTGCAGTTAACAAAATACATTTATGCTTCTGGACCTCCAGCCAGTTTTCCCCTACACACTTCCCATATTTTAATAATGCAGGCACATTCCTCATGCAAAAAAGATGAGACATGCAGGAACCCCCACCCACCCAAACCCTGAACCAAAGTCTCATAACACCCTGCCAGTCATAAACAACCCCTCTCACATACCAGCCCCCTTACACAGTTCCCAGGTAAAGAAAATAGAATCAAGAATGAGGTGTCCCTACTCAAGCAAGATGACAGATGAGAAGCCCATGCTTAGTGTTTTCTCAAGCTTAGGAACCTTGGTTGATTTCAGCTGCAGAAATGTAGCTGCTTATCACCATCGTTGCATGTGACGGAGTTGACGATAAACTTGCTTTAATAGGTTTTGTCGAATGGAACTAAGTGTAGAAATATTCACCTGAGCACTTTCTACTTATAAGACTTCACTCTCATTCAACGTGATGGGTAATAAATAAATAGACAAATAAATAGTTAAATAAATAATTACTAGGTGATAAAAGTGCAGTGCTCGTTAACGTATGACATGACTGAAACCTTTTTGTAAGAATGAACAGTAAACAAATGGAGAGATGTTCAGGAGATGTTGGATGGATGTAGGAAAGGCACACGTGGCTGGATGGCTAAAGCTGCGTGTGTTTGTTGTATTACTCAAACTTGCACCTGGGGATTTACTCCCCTCTCTACATCTATCCCATGTGTGCAGTTCATAGTCTGTCGGCTGTTTGGCATGCCAAACCAGTGTCCTTGACTTTGGCAATCCACCATATGTTACTGGGCCTTTTTAACTTAACTCCCAAATGGACACTAATTGGCATGCTCAGTCTTCCCACTATTTGGCATGCCAGGCTAGGGCAGTGTGATTTTTTTTAGCTGGCATATTTTGTATTTCTGTCTGGGTCCCTATTAGTGGTTTGTTTTGATTGTCTTGTCGTAATGCCTGTTGTGGTCACATTTAGAGAATGGAGCTCCTGTGAGCCACCCTAGGCTATTGGCCATTATTCCATGTGACAACCACATGCTTTATGGCTTTATGCATGTGTACACTATATGTAAAACAAAAGGAAGGCTACCCTTTTCATATCCCTTATTCCAAATCATACTTTTTGTTCAGTAGCCATTTAATCCTCATGTTAATGAGGGCCATGAGTTATCAGTCTTAAATCAGATACAGTATACTGGTAAACCTCTGTAAAGAAGTGGAGAAAATAAGGCATGATTTATATAAACGTGTGTGCTATGTGAAGTTGGAATAAGCTCTACATTCTCAGTCTAAACAAATATGCAATGTATGGGTCTGGATATAGACATGTGTGCTGTCTACTTGTGCTCAAATAGGGAGAAGAAACTGAGAGTGATATGTGCTGTGGTGTAAAACATTCATTCATCTACCTAACTGCAGTGAAAGACCAGAGCAAGTAGATGCATTTGTGACCTATGGTTGGTTATACATAAAGCACAAATGTTTTGGCAGTATAGAAGAGTAACATGAGATTACAAACACGTGCCATCTCCCTTATTCAAGCCTACAACGTCAACATGTACCCATGCAGAATAACCAACAGGAACTCTTCATAGGTCAAGTACTTCTTACAAAGTTTGCTGGGTTTGATTGGTTGGATACAAATTTTGGTTGCCATGCACCATGCCAATTTGAGCTTTTGTGTGTGTCGTATAATGCCACTGGAGAACAGCTCCTGTCTGTCGAGAGAAGCACAGGCCCCTTTGTGCTGATATGGTTGGGATTGGCTGGTGTCAGGTTTTGGTGTGTTGAGATGGTGCGAGATGCCATCATGACCAGTTATGAAAGTTGCAGCCTTGAAGAAAAGCAGCTCACTTTGCCCATTTGTATAGTGGATGGACCCTGCTTTACTTTCTGAATAACACTCAAAACACCTTATATTATCCTTCCACCCTTATTTGATGTACTGATGTGCTGCAGTCCAGCTCCTGGTTGTGCTACTGCTCTCCTCCCATCTCTCCCCATGGCATTCACAGTGGTGGTCCTTCCTCATCGATGAAGCTGATGTGCTCTGTTGAGCTCTTCCCTCCTGCATCCCACTCCTGCATCTCCAGTTCCAGCTGAGGTTGCTCAGTGCCAGACGCTGCCTGGGCACAGCTGGAGGTCTGCCGGTGCCACGGGAAGCCCATCGACCCCTGGCCATCTCTCAGGGAACAGAGCAAGAGAGGGGAGGGGTGTGGACAGGATGGTGAGGAACAGGGCAGGGTCTGAAGTATGGGTGTGGAAGCAGAGGAAGCCGGGGAGGGACCATCTCTCAGTCTGGGGTCACCTGGGGAGTTACTTAGTGAAGCAGGTGCTGAGCAATGGGAGTGTGGTGGGGGTGGGTTGTCTTGAGAAGGTGGTGGGATGTCTTGTGATGATATGGGAAATAACAGGCCCTGTGTGCAGCTGGTGGGGCAGGAGGGGTGCGGTCCTTGACAAGGTGTCAAGGAAGGTGACTGGGAGCGGGATGAGGATATAGACATGGAGAAGGAAAGAGAGGGGGAAGTGGCACGAGAAGCAAGCCGGTCTGGAGCTACCTGCCCGTAGCCATTAGTAGGGCCAAGAGGGATGTCGTTCTGCCCTGCCCCTGTGCCATCTTTTTTAATAGTCTCTAAATGGGACAGGCTGGCATGAGGGGAGCCATTTGAACAAACCACCTGGGATTGCAGTCTTTGTGGTGGACTGGTGGGTATGAGGCAGCTGGGTAGACCTACCACCCCCACCGGGTCTGTGATGTCCAGTAGAGAGCAGGGAGGGGCTGGAGGATATGGGGCTGCAGGTGAGTTCATTGATGGACCACTGCCAGGTAAAGTCATCGGTGGTGGGGGGGTTGAGAGGAGTGGCTGAGCAGCAGTGAGGAACAGAGGGCGCAGGAGGCGAGTCATCTCCTGCAATTCCTGACTGAGCTGGGAGACCTGTTTCGATAAGCTGTTCATCTACAGACAAAAACAAGACAAATTAATGAGACACTCCAGATTTAATACATTAGAGTATTCATTCAGATTGTACACTGTGTTTACACTTGTATCAGCACCACACCCTCTACCCCAACAATGTCCCTGCTGTACCATGGTCCAGTCAGTAATTTTATTCCTAGGAAGTGGTAGGTATACCTAATAAAATGGCAATATCTGTAGCTACAAGGTGCAATATGGTGTTCTATATCCTTATACATTTTGTGTGTATACGTATACACGCTGGCCACTTTATTATGGACACCATACTAATACTGGGCAGGACCATGTTTGCTCTCAGAACAGGCTCGATTCTTGGTGTCATGGATTCCACAATGTGTTGGAAACATTCCTCTGAGATTATAGTTCATCTTGGCAAGATTGCATAATATAATTTCTGCAAACATTTCATGCTGTTAATCTCCCATTCTATCACACCCCAAAGGTGCTCTATTGAATTCAGAAATCTGGTGACTGGGGAAAGCCACCGAAGTACACTCAACTCATTGTCTTGTTTATGGAACCAGTTTGAGACAACTTATGCTTTGTGATATGGCACATTATCATGCTGGAAGTAGCTATTATAAGATGGTCAATTGTGGCCATAAAGGGAAGCAGTACTCGCATAGGCTGTGACATTCAATCAATGCTCTAGTGGTATTATGAGGCCCGATGTGTGTTAAGAATTCCCCGCACCATTACATCACCATCAGCCTGAACAGTCAACACAAGCTATATTAGGTCCATAGATTGAGGTTCATCATACCAGGCAACATTTTATCCAATTTTCATCTTCCCAGTTTTGGTGAGTCTGGGCCCAGTGTAGCCTCAGATTCCTGTTCTTTTCTGACAGGCATGGAACACGATAGTGGTCTTCTGCTTTTGTAGCCCGTCCACCTCATTGTTTGACATGTGCATTCTGAGTTGATTCTCTGCTCACCGTGGTTGTAAAAAGGTTATCTGAGTTACTGTAGCCTTCCTGTCAGCTTGAACCAGGCTGGCCTTTCTCCTTTGATCTCTCTCAAAGCGTTTATTATTTGTGACCTACTATAATTCATAGATACATGAAGATGTTGGCTTGATTTACTCAGAACACACTGCACATCACAACGTGATCATTCTGTCCATTCTATGCTGATAAAGCTTGCTCCTATATCGCTCATCCAAGCGAATCTGCTTCACACCTGCACATCAAAGCAGGTTTTCCACTCTAGTTGTTTGACAGTGTAAATGGCACATTAATGCTTTAGTGTTTGTTTCAGGCACTCACCTCTTCGCTCAGTTTGCTGATGCTCTGCCTGGTTTCCACTTGCTCTTGGCTCACTACACATACACACACACACGGACATATAATGAAAAAGACGAGCAAGTAACAAAGCAAGGCTTTTTTGTGTGTGTTTTTCCCCAGTATATGATGAATGGATGGATGGATTGATCAATTTGAGACAGATAAACGTGTGAATAGTTTACCTGGATTTGGGGATGGAGGGCCACTATGAGGTAGGTTAGAGCTGAACTCAAACCTTTGTGCTGAACCAGAATTGCTCTCTGTCTCAATGCCATCCACAAACCTATAGACCAACAATGATCCACAGACAGAAAGAAAAGGCTCAAATAAATGAATTATCAGCTGTTCTGCTTGCTCAGAAACAAACCAAAGATCTACATCTTTTACATGCAAATACATGTGTGAAATGTGAACGTTCAAATGGCCTTCAAATCCTAATACAACACGTAAGAACTGACTGTCTGCAGTCTCATTGAGCCAAACCTGTGCTTTCCTAGTGTGAAACTGGATGGTTGTCATGGCAGCCGGACACTTGTGCTAAATTATGGACGTACCAACTGCAGTTCTCTTGTTGGCTAGCAGGGGGCGGGGGTCAAAAAATTAGGTGAACATTAATTGTGATTATTCCAGACTTCGTAAATGATCACATCTATGTTTTCTAAAGAGTAAGTTTAACAGTGATTGGTAAACCATCTTGCGATGATTCCAGAGCATATCCTGGGAACACTGGGCATGAGGCAAGTTGTAGCCTTGTTCAGTTTTTTGATGTAAACTTTGTGTCTCAGACATACTAGGGTTACAGAAGTCTTCCTGTGACAGTGATGGCAATACCTGCCTTTATAAAGAGGTTCTCTTTGATGGCATGCCAACAAAGCTGATGAAAATGAAGCTGTATGTATGACTGGTTCTCGCACCTGGGGCTGAGCTCTGGAGGGGCACTGCTGAAGCTGACCACAGGTATCTGAAGCGTGGCCGGGCGGCTGTGATCAGAGGGGGGACGGAAGGGCCTTGGGGGCATGAGGGGTGAGCGCAGGGGTGAGCTAAGCCCCCTCGTGAGCCGCAGAGGTGAGCGAGGTTCCCGTGACACGGAGTGCTGCTCTTCATCGTTCTCCTCGTCTTCACGAATGGAGGGCAGTTTCTTGACCAGGCCGCCGTTGCTCTCCCAGTCCACCTTGGAAAAACAGAACAACACACTCTGTAATTAAGAAAGAATAGCGAGGTGAAAAAAATTAGGTGCTTCAAGTTGTTTTGCACATAAAATGCATGCAGTAGTGAATGGCAGACTGTAGGGGGCGGTGTAACACAACCTGCCCGTCATTGTACTCTTACTCTCTGCAACGTGTCTTTATTTTCTCTTTATTTCATCTGCAATTCTAGTACTTATTAAACCTCTTCATCATTCCTTCAAGAGCCCTGTAGTTTCACCACTCCCTTTTTCCAATAAGGAGCACTGATTTCCCCCATTTGCTTGAGCCACTGCTGTCATTTTTCTTTTGAATGACACCAAAAAATGAGATGTGGAACCACTTCAGTAGCAGCTCTTCGTGGTGTTTTCAGATGTTTATTTTTACGTTTGTCAACGCAGATGACTGGGTCTGTCAGTATCCTTTCCATGCAAGCTACAGTACACCCACCGTCGCTTTCTAAACAGTCTTTATAAAGGCAGTGTTTATTCGTTTTACACATCTAAGAACAGATATTGTTATTTGGAGTATGATTAAATTCATGTCTTCCTGGTCTTTTTGGTTCTTCCCTATCCTCAGCATCTCCATCTTTTTTTGTGCAACACAAGCCCTCCCCTTCTCCAGCTCTGCTTTTCTTGTTCTTCTGCTTTTCTTGCTCCTCCCCTAGTCTTTCCATCTGCAGTCCCCAAGTGAAGGCATATTTTCCCTCCTCCTGCCATTCTTAGTAACATGGGTCCCACTGGCACTGTAAGAGCTGGTTCATGTTCAGAGCTCACATGTGTACCAGAATCCGTAAGATGC
>JANDJT010000199.1:16178322-16194976 GCA_024331685.1 Stegophilus panzeri | reverse complement strand
ATATATATATATTTTATTTTGCTGTGGGTAACAGAGGTTAGGATTACAGCCACTCTTTTATTTAAAGTTATTTTGAGGTTTGAGGGTTAAGCTGAGCTTTAGATAAACTATAATACATATGTTACATGCTTGACTGTCTGCAGCAGTGTTAATAAGTAGAGCCTCTCTCTCACCCAGAATGGCCAGTACTGTGTTGTCCTTGAGCACCTCCATGGAGCCTGAGCACACAAAGTAGATGGCCTGCAGCGCGTCGCCCTGGCGGATGAGGAACTCTCCAGGTGCACAGAACGACGTCTTAATGATAAGCGAGAGTGAGCGTAGACACCCATGACTGGCCGACTCGAAGAGCGGCAGCAACAGTAGCTCTTTGTTCAGATGCATGGCGATGTCTGCTCGCAACTCATCGGGGAAGTCCTTCAGCAGCTGGGGGGAGGACAGAGAGAGAACAGCAACATTATATGAGATAGATAGATAGATAGACAGATTTTTTTTTGCTTTTGTGTTTTTGTACTTTTTTAATTACTTTTCATAACTTTTATGGTTTTTTAAATAACTTTTATGACTTTTATAAAACTATATAACGGACAGGTATGGAACATGAATGAACACTATAACTACTTTGAACAAAAGAACTAGGCTGTAATAACGTGTACTATTTTATATGTAAAACATGTTGCATTACATTCATCTTGCATTCTAAAAACATTTGTATAAGAATAATGTAGGCCTAAATTGGGACGAAGGGTGCGTCTCGTTATCATCGGGACACCTGCGCTCGCTTCTTTCTACATTCATGTCTGTGTCAGCTGCCATGCGGTCACCGGAATGTGCTGCTGAACAGAGCAGACATAGAGAAGGTGAGAGTGCAGCAGGAAAGCAAGATTTCGTGCTTGCAGGACAGTACTGGTGACATTTGGAAAGTTCCTAAGGTCTGTCCAAAAAGTCGCTAGATTTGTCGCTAGGTGCTTTTTTTTTTGCAAAAAAAAAAAAAATGTTGCTAAAGGAGTCTGAAAAGTCACTAAGTTGGCAACACTGGTCTGCACTGACAGCTAGATAAAAGGCAGCTAAGCTCCGCCTCTCCCCAGCCAAAAGAAAATACAGAAGGAGAGGGAACGCAGGGTTTTTCATTTATGCACATTCTATTTGAAATGCAATAAAATACACAGAGTACCCAAATGATGCCCCGTCTGTGTTTTTCTTGAAAACAATTTGCGCCTCCCTTCCGATCTCTCCACAACCCCGAGGTAAAGAACTACTGACTTACTGTATTTAATGTATTTCAGGCTGGAGGTTTCCTTTAACAAGTTTTCAACAAAATGAAGTCTCAGTACACCTCATACAACACATTCATTTTTAAACATTCAAACTAACAATGAGCTGATATCTGCGCATAAACAATGTTGTTTGTCCACTGGCAGGAGAATGATTGATGTGAATGTGCGAAAGAGAGGTATGAAGAAAGTGGCCTGATTTTTAGAGAAGACTAGACAACTAAAAGCACCTTATAAAATGGAGGTAAAGGAGCTGCTGGGAAAGATGATTATGAGGGAACATAAGGGAGACTGAGAAATACAGAACAGGTGATAGAAGGGAAAAGGTGAGTGAAATGGTGACAGACAGTGACTTTCTGTAGAAAAAAATAAAGTACTGAAATAACGTACTTTGAAAAGAGAATTAATTGGTCAGAATAGCTCTTATACACTGAGCAATGAAAGGTTATGTAATGCCAGTCTATCATCTACATTGTAATGATGCTTTTGCTGAAATGAAATTCATTCAAATTCATTTTTCACATATGTTCATTACAATAGTGGGATTAGAGGGGTCAGTAGAGGGATTACAGGGTTCAAAATGCTACTGAATCCAAACCCAATTGTATCCTGTTTTCCTTGACCTGGAAACAGGAAGTGCTGAGCACAAAGCCGGAGAAGCTCACCTCACTGACGTCGATACCGTTGTTAACGGACCACGTGGTCTGAAAGCACTCCAGCATGCGCTGTTCCAAAGCCTTGGGCAGTCGGTGAACGCGGATGAAGTCCTTTAGGTCTTTGGTGCGTGTGTGGTAAAGTGAGCGGCGGGAGTACATGCGCTGGATGATGGCTGTGACGTTACCAAAGACTACAGCGTGCATCAGCGCTAAGAGAAGAGAAGCATATGACAAGGTTAAGTACAATTCTGACTGTAGGTACTGTGCCACAAGGCCAATCATGTAGGCTTGTGTTAAAAGACTCATCAACTCCCCTTTCTATGTGTTCTGGAAATCAGCATTATCATCATCGGGGTCCAACATGTACCAGGCTACATATTACTCAGCAGTTTGACTGAAGCATTGCAGTAGAGGGATGTACTGATCCCATTCTTGATATAATACTGATGTCAAAGTTCTGATTATTGGATAATATCTGATACTGATCCAATACTGACATCCTCACAGTAACTGAATAACACCCTGGATTCAATTTCAACCATACATTGTAAGAATTACTTCATAAATTGCCACTTGGAATGTGAAAGAGAAAGAAACAGGCCCGCTCTAGTGTAACATAACTTATTTCTTTATGTCTTTATTTAGCTTAGTGGTATCCAGACACCCCCCCACTCCCCACCTCTTCCCGGGGGTCTATGAAGCATAGCCGGTGTCCTCATTGATTTCTCATTTTATTTCAAATCATAACCCACTAGTTATCAAAGTTCTATTTATTACTGAGTTCTGATAGTTATTCAACAATTTGATCAGGTCACTTGAATCGAATGGGTTTAATTCAAACTTCGATAACTCAAAAACAAGCCAAATCGAACCAAAAATAGAGAAAATATTATTTCACCCTATACAAATAATGTTCAGAAAATGAATCAGTACTGAAGGGGTCTGTGGAATTTATATTACAGTTAGATAACAGGCTAAGAAATTTACAAGGACTTCCACACTTTAGACAAGAAATCATTCAAAGTCTTCCTTCTGACCATGATTTTAATTTTATTTGGCCTCTTTTGAGTTATTATAAGTGGCTGTGCTGTAAAGCAGTATACTCCAGTGGGACTGTTATTCAAATCAGTGAACACACATCTGTAGGTGTATAGACCTCAGACTAATGAGCTGCAGGTATGAGTACAATTGGAAGAGAGTGTGTGTGTGTGAGACAGGTGTTGTGCTACTATTGACAATAAATACCAGTGTGTACTTGCTTGTTTTGGTTATAATGTGGATGTTTACAACAGTATGTGGTAGTAGCTCCATTGCCTGTTATGAGCTAAAATGGGTACGTGCATATATATATATATATATATATATATATATGTTTCTGTGTGTGTGTGTGTGTGTGTGTGTGTGTGTGTGTGTGTGTGTGTCAGATTACTGCATGTGGGTGGCACAGCAGCTGTCAGCTGGATGGGAGAGTAATGGCCTCTAGTGATCACATGTGGTGGCAGATTCAGAAATTTTGGGTTGTGTGTCTCGCCCTCTCAGCTGCATAGAGCTCTCTCCACCTCCCACGTGCCTTCGAGGATATGGACCTAAAATCAGACCCACGCTCTCAGAGACACTTCCTCCTCTCTCAGACTCACATCTCAAATAGAACTCTATTCCTGCACCATGAGTGCTGTACTCTTCATTATAACCCACCGCAGCACCGCAGCATCTTAGAGCATTTGTTTTCCAATTTCCCCTCACACTTGCTAATTTAACCACTGGGGGATAAGTCGCTGATCCATTGAGCCTGAGGTGTTAGAAGCAGGGAAATCCTTATAAAGGACACTGCATAGACACCAGAAGAGGGAAACACTTAAATAACGGGACTATACCTGTTCCTGTATACCTGTGCATCAGTATTTCTCATATAGTATGGTATTACAGTATTCCTCTCCTCCTCCTATATATAAAATACCTTTCCTCCTATAATAGTCGGTTCCTCCTATAGTAGTCTAGTCTTAAAGTAACATACAGTATTCCTTAGTAATCTTCCTTAGTAATCCCTGCACTCCTTTAGTAACCTGTTTTGACTGCGTGTGTGTGTGTGTGTGTGTGTGTGTGTGTGTGTGTGTAGTTTCACAGGTTCTACCAGTGTCTCTGTGGTTTCCACCCACAACAAAAGCTGTACATTAGAATGTAACAAAATGAAACATGTTTAGCTTTCACTGGTGTGACTAACCAGGGGGATGCATCTGAAGCACAGGGCTTTTCTTATTCTATACTACAATATTCATCCTATAATATTGGATTCCTCCTATAGCAACGTATTCTGTCTAGAGTATCCTATTCCTCATATAGTATACCACAGTATCCATCATATAATATCCTATTCCTCATATAGTATGATGCAGTATTCCTCCTATAGCAAGATATTCTGTCTATAGATTACTACAGTATTCCTCATACAATATACTACAGTATTCCCTACTTTAGCAACACACTGTGTCTATAGTATATTACAGTATTCATCCTTTAACAACATTCCACATATTCTGTCTGATTCCTCTTGTAATATATTATTCCTCCTACTGTAGCCTATAGTAAATACACCATAACTTTGTTTCTGGGTTTCTGCTCGTCAGGTGTCTTTACCGAGTGGAGACATCACTTTGAACTTGGTAGAACAGGAATAGTCATTTTTCTTCTCAATGGACAGACCTGAACTCTTACTGCACTCTGTAATATTCTATAATTATTTAATGCTCATTGATTTTTCAACCTTTCATTATTTCATTCCAAAAGAAATGCCCTTACTTAATCAAAGGGACAGATTTCATCCCTTTTTTCCTTTTCCATCTAAACCTTAATACATTCAGTCAGAGCAAATGGGAAAGTCTTTTGCATATTAAGTTTCAGACTAGGGCTTGGTTATTACACAGTATTAGCAATTTCCTAATTTACATTAATGAACACATACACAGTGAGTGCGTAACTGTGTGGTGTTGTTGTTTTTTTTTTAAACCATTAGCAATCAGTTAGCCTCTGTACAAATGCTTTATACTGTTTGTAGGTTTTGTGCTTGCTGAAATGGTCTGAGAATAAGGCACTGGGAGCACGGCCCATGATAAGTGAAATCAATAAATGATGTGGTTTAAGAGGAAGTGTGGTTAGAAGAAACACTCTTTAATTGGAATGGATATCAAAGGAAAGCATGGTATAAATGCAAATGTGGTTGAATGAGGCGCAGAGGTTAACAGCCACTGCTGCTTAGGGAAGTGTACTCTAGTACATGCAACACAGCATGCTGGGATGGACTACGTGCAAAGACAAATGTAGTCTAAAAGAAATTAGGAAATAAAGTAGAAAGCATCCAAAGGTGTGGTATTCAAGCCATCTACAACTTCTGCTGAATAACAGAAGATGGTGATGTGATCCTCACTAGTCACTGGTGGAAAGCAAGAATCAAAAGCACATGCTTCTGCATATTCATGAGGTCAGCTCCAGGGGCTGGGAGCAGTTAACGAGCTAACAGAATATTCGAACGACTCCGGGCGTTGAAAAACAATCGCGCCGCGCTGCATAGCGCCCTCCCAACACAAATTATAATAATGATCATAGAGAGGATGGAAAAGCATTTGTGCTCAGAACACACACATTTCCCCAGACACATGTTGAGCATACGCAGCTTTCCCCACAGCCCCATTAAAGCTTTAGACGGATCTGACACGGCTGAAACCGAGAGCAGAATTTCCCTAAAAGCGCATCTTAAGAGCACTTGTGAGAAGTGTGTCACACAGTAAGTGAAGCTTAAATTGGTGACACAATCACATGAAGAGAGACCATCAGGAACAGCATTGTTTTAGGAAATTGTTTGTCATTGCTCATAGTGTGAATGCGATATCTGGATGCTAAATTTGAATAATAATGCAAGGCCAAAACTCCAGCAGATGGGCTTCGTTGGATATGCAAAACAACCTTTTTAGTTCGTTTTAATTCAGTTCTTGTAGTTTTCTGCTTTGTACTAAAAATAGGGACGTTTAAAAATAAGACAATTTAATATCTTCTTCTTTAAAAAAAAAAAAAAAACAACCACAAAAAAACCTTCCAAATATTTGTTTATGGACAGCTTCTAGTGTGAATAATTACAGCCTAGTGGGGAGAGAGAGAGAGAGAGAGAGAGAGAGAGAGAGAGAGAGAGAGAGAGAGAACTGTTTAAATTGAACTGTACTCTGTTTTATTAGACTCTTGTCTTCTAACCGCAGATCGCAACAAAACCGCTTCTGGATTCACCCTCTAACTATGAGTCAGCCATCTGTATAATAGAGTACATCACAGAATGTCCAACAACTGCAGATTTGATTTGGTTATGATTATTTTTCCGCTCTGTGGCAATAACAGAGGGTGAATAGGACCAGACTGACACACATACACAACATGTTCCACTGTACTGTTTTAAGGTAATAAGATTATGGGAAAGAGAAATGGTGCCCTGCGATGGATTGGCACCCTGTCCAGGGTGTACCCCGCCTTGTGCCCGATGCTCCCTGGGATAGGCTCCAGGTTTCCCAGTGACCCTGAAAAGGATAAAGTGGTATAGAAGATGGATGGATGGATGGATGGAAAGAGAAATGTGTTTTGCTTTGCTTAAAGCCTTGCATACACCGGTCCAGCACTTTCCAAATCCAACAAACCCAAAACACTGCTTTCGATCATTGCAAAGTCTGTATTAAGGTTCCTGGTTGATAATGTACTGTACATAAATGGGTTTTTTGGAAGATGTTGGAGGTTTGTGCTAGGCAGCACTCTGCAACATCATCAAAACACCAGCCATTTTCTGTAGATTACACACACAGGGTCAAGGGGGGCCTGGAGCCTATCCCAGGGGACTCGGGGCACAAGGCGGAGGACACCCAGGACAGGGTGCTAACCCATCAAAACACCAACTGAGGCAATATCTTTTGGAAGAACAGTGTTCATCCCTCCAGTACAGTTCCAGAGACCTGTCCAGAGTACCAACACCAGAGGCGTACCTACAGGGCAGGAAAGACAGGCATTTGCCTGGGGCCCCGCACACAGAGAGGGCCCCCAAGGTCTGATCATTTAAATAATCTTAAATTTTCATCTTAAAATAATGCGCAGCAACATCTCAGCAGCCCCCTTAAAGGAGGCCCCTCTGGGGGCACTATCACGTTTGAGGACTCGTTTATGTGCGAGCTTTAATTCCTGAACATGAATCTGAAAAATGAACCTATCTGGCAGCCAGAAGCTCAGGGATAATTAAAGACAAACAAACCCACATCTAGTAGTCCAATTTCAGTTTTATTTCACCTTGAAATGCAACAGGTACCGGGAATTATGCACACAACACCGGTGGCACCGCTTAGCAAGTTCGGTATTGTGTCTCTTGCTCCCATGAATCAATACTTTACATTAGTTAATATGTTAGTTAATAGCAGGAGTGTAACCTGGCCTGGGTATTTGGGGCTGTAGCCCTGAAGATTTTTTTCTTTAGTCCCAAATAATTCTCCACTTGTAGCGGTTTGTCACTACGTAACTGAACATCAGTAAAAGATGTATTTTATCTTCAGTGAACAGAGGCAAGAGCAATCAGACAGGGTTTACAGGAAAATACAGAGATATACTCATGACTTATTGGCTGACAGGTCTCAATTCTGCCAAATGCTAGCTCACACAGTCAGTCAGCATGAGGAAAAATAGATATACAATGATTATTATTATTATTATTTTTATTATTATTATTATTATTATTTTAGTAGCTGAAACTGAAACACTAACATCCTCTCATTTTGAGCAGGAAAACAAGGTGTGTAAATGTCTATATGAGTTCAAAGTTACGTGAACACATGAGCAGAGCATAAGGACAGATAATGTACTCTGCATGACACTGTAGCAGCTAAACCCATACAATGATAGCTTAGTTGTGCCATGTAACACCAGTCCCATTCACAAGGCGTGAGGATAAATAAAACGTTGTGAGAAAACAGCTTTCGATTATGTCAAGATCAAAGAAAATGAAGTCGTGATCACGAGAAAACAACAAATAATTATTTTTTTTTATAATGCATAGCCGCTTAGGGCTTCCGTAATGCCATAGTGTTTTGATGGAGAAGACTCTGGGCTCAGCCCCGGATGATTAACAGTCCAGCTAACACCTCTGGGTAATCCATCAGTTAATATTAATTAACATTAGTTGAAGATGGACATTTTGTTTCCTCACTGAGGTTTGATTTCCTATTTGTAAAACACACCATGAAGCTGTAAAAAAAAAGCAGGATGCAAAACAATACACAGGCAAGCAATAACAAACATGGATAAATCATAATCATAAACAGCAACACAGATTGGGGCTAAACATGGAATATAACCTTGGAAAGTAGGAAAGGCTTCACCAAGATACTCAGACACAACAGGGTATAAACAGACAAACGAATCAAGGACTAACATAAAACAGGTGAACACAATCAGATAACAAACAGGCCAGGGGTGGCGACAGGAATAGAACACAAACCAAAACAAGCATGCGCACGTGGCACTTGTCACTGTGGTAACCTGTGACGTGAAGGAGAAATCCTATAGCATCGGCTGCACCACCAGTGTTGCCGCTAATCTACAGAACCAAAAGTGACATCACATTGTTGGTTATAAATCAGGTTCTAGTGCAACCCTATTGTTTTCTCACCTCCAATCAGCATGGTGCAAATGGAGAAGATCTTCTCAGAGTCAGTGTTAGCTGAGACGTTGCCGAAGCCCACACTGGTCAGGCTGCTTAGAGCGAAGTAGAGTGACGTCACATAGGAACTCCGTACCGATGGGCCACCACCCAGCACTGAGTCGACACCATCCACTGGCCCTGCCCCGGTCCCATTCAACTGGGTGGAGTTTGCTACAGAGTCCTGCCCCACTATATCACTGCTGGAGGAGTTCCACTGGCTTACATTGCCACTCAGACCATCCAGGTTGTTGGGCCTCAGTGATTCTGGAAGGACGGATGTGAGGGGAGAGAGGAAGTATGGCGTGCCCAGACGTTTGGCTAACTCATGCAGCCAGCCTGAGAGAAAAAGAAAGAAGTCACATGAGATCAAGGAAGAGTAAACATTTCAAACATTTCTAAAATGCTAAAATGTGTATAAAACTTTTAACTTTTATATATGATAAATATCTGATGTCTGAAATAATAACACAGACACAAAAATAGACACACACACACGCATAATACTACTAATAATAATAATAATGATAATAATAAATTATATATATAAAAAATAATTCCCTCCCCCTCGACCCCCCTCACTGACCTGTCAGCATCAGTATGCGTAACGTATGTGTGTGTTTTGTCTTAATAATTAGCGTGTGACGATGTGTGTGTGTAGTGCAAAAGAATATGGACAGATGTCTTAAAAGAAAAGCTCCAGATGCCTCTGGACCATCAACTTCATCCTCATGTAGCTAACGCTGTCTAGCATCAGTGTTTGTGTAGGGTGCCACACATTTTTTACATTTTCAAAGCGCACCGTGACTGAAAAAAGGTTGGTGGAAAAAAAGGCTGTTTTAAGTACTGAATTATGGGACTCGCTTTACTTAATGGCCTTAAGACTCTACAAAGTCAATTGTCGTGACATTATAAAATAATAATAGCCTCCAAAGTGTCATAACACAACCTAATGTCAACAAATCTCTGTCACTTGTATTAGTTGTAATGTCAGAGCAGCATCAAAATTGATGATATGTCAGATGTTAAGAAGGGCTAATGTAAGTTTCATGAAAGTCTCTATTACATAAAGTGTCACTAAAAAACGTTCTGTATTTTTAGCCTTGAGTGATCACGCATACTGTTATCACGGGAAAACTGCCAATTTATTTAATTTAACCGCTACAATGAACCTGCATAAATGTATATTTTTTATCTTAAATAGTATTAAGTACTATTGACACTTTCAAATGTGGTCATACACAGAAAGTGCCTATATTCTGCATTCTGTCAATGGTTTAGACACGGCTTGTTACTTGGAGTGACCTGTGTTACTTGACTCTAAACTTCAAATTATTCACCTTTGACTACAAAGATGGCATCATTTTTGTATGCTATTAAGCAGTAGCACTTCTGCTTTAGTTGCAGCTTTCATTGGTCTTCTCACTCATTTCTGGTCATCTAGGAGAGTCTTGCAACACTTGTGTCACTATCAGCTGCTTTAATAGCTCTATGCTTTAATCAGATAAATCTAATCGGATAAATGGAAATGAATGCACATAGCAGTCACGAGGCCTGGTTCTCAAAAGTATCCCTTCACTAAGGCAGTAGAGTCGCTGCCCCTGTCTGTGGTACTGAACTGTCACTATCCTGAGTGCTGAACTCACACTCACGAACACATCAGTGCTCCAGAAGAGCTCTAACACCCTGGCAGCACGGCACTGCATCTCAAAGCATACAGTTTGTCCCTTTTGGCTCGAATCTGTTTGCCAACACTTCAGTCCAGATAGATCGGATTCGTTTCTCTCGTTCTCTCGGCCTGTCAGTCTGAAAGGTTCTAGCGCAGACAAAGTGCAGCATGGTGCCGCATCATCCGAGACCACTGAGGCAATATTCGGAGATATCATACTGCTTAAAAGTGTTCATCTATTACTGGCAGAAATGAGGGAAGAAGGAAAGGGAGAGCAGGTTGGGGGAGGAGATTTTAAACACTCTCAGTACACACACATACACATTCTGTCACTTAGCCTTCAGCCTTCTTTATTACTGAAGCACATCAACAAGCATTTCAGGCTTAAACCTGCAATTAACACACAATCTGCTGTGTGCTTTCTTTGCTCATTTACATACATAGCAGCTAATTTAAACAGTCAGAAGCAAGTGGCAAGGAGATGGCAAAAACAAACATCAATTCAAAAGCAGTTCATTCCAGTTTAGCCTGTACATTTTCTTTACATCATAACGAATCATTTTCAGCTGTCATCACCGGTACGCAAGCAGCAGAGCTTTTATCATACACTAGTTTTCCATGTTATCTATTCATACAGCAAAATGTGTACTGCAGAAATATAGCATATATACACTCACCAACCACTTTAATAGGAACACCTGTACATCTACCCATGTCACACCCCTCTTCATCTCCTTCCACTGGCTTCCTTTACCGCCCGTATCAAATTCAAGGCCTTGATGCTCACGTACAAGACCTTGTCTGGATCAGCACCCCTGTACCTCAACACTCTCCTGAATGCTTACGTTCCCTCACGCAATCTGCGATCGATTAACGACCGACGCTTAGTAGTGTCTACTCAGTGTGGCTCAAGGTCCCTTTCCAGAACCTTCACACTAACTGTCCCTCAGTGGTGAAATTAACTTCCAACCTCAATCCGGACCGCAGAATCTGTCACTAACTTCAATAAACAGCTAAAGTCCCACCTCTTCCATGAGCACGTAATTAACCCCTAAAATGCCAACCTCATATTATCCAAAAAAACTAAATAAAACTTACTCTGGCTCGTACACCTCTACTCTGTGCACTTTGCTTTTCTAGAACTCAATTATAAATCTTGTATGGTAGCACTACTTGTATTGTTCTCTGCTTGATATATCGCTTTGCTTGTATTTCCTCATTTGTAAGTCGCTTTGGATAAAAGCGTCTGCTAAATGAATAAATGTAAATGTAAATGTAATGTACTCACTCATGCAGTTATCCAATCAGCCAATCATATGGAAGTTGTGCTATGCATAAAATCATGCAGGTATACATCAAGAGCTTCAGGTAATGTTCACATCAAACATCAGAACAATCTCTAGAGTTTACACAGAACGGTGTGAAAAACAAACAAAACAAAAAACATCCAGTGAGCAGCAGTTCTATGGGCAGAAACAATTTGTTGATAAGAGAGGTCAGAGGTGAATGGCGAGACTGGTTTGAGCTTATAGGAAGGCTCAAATAAGCACTCTTTACAACCGTAGTGAGCAGAAAAGCATCTCAGAAAGTACAAAATGCTGAACTTTGAGGCAGATGGGCTACAGTCCAACAGTAGAAAACCACATCATGTCCCACTCCTGTCAACCAAGAACAGGAGGCTACAGTGGACATGGAAAAAGACCATGACATGACAAGACGTTCCCGCCTGCAGAACTGCTACTCACAGGATGTCTTTTTGTTTTTCGCATCATTCTGTGTAAACTCTAGAGACTGTTGTGTGTGAAAATCCCAGGAGATCAGCAGTTTCTGTGCATCTGACACCGGCAGCCATGGCATGCTGATGTAACCGAGAACACATTTATTTCCTCCATTCCACGATTCTGACTTTTGGAATAATTACATGAATTTGAACAGTGCAGGTCTACGGGTGTTCCTAATAAAGAGGCCAGTAAGTTTACATAGCATATAGCAAATTGCCTGGGTTTGTTTTGGAGAACGGATCTGCAGTTTAATCTAAATCACTCTCCGAAGCTGGTCAGGACAGAGGGTGAGGCAGACACAGGAGACAGACAGAGGAACATACAGTACCATACAGTGTATTATGCACATTTGTTATTGTCTTAAAGATAAGGCTAATATAAATAGTGAAATCAATGCCTATATATGAACTCATATCCAGAACAAAAATCCTGTGAGAAATAATTTTCGTTTAGTATGCTGAGTGAAAGGGAACGTGGCCAACACATGCTTAGCATATGCAAATTCCTCAGGACTGATGGAAAATCATCACAGGCAGCTCCTTCATTAAGCTTGTTGAAAAAAAAGACCATGAGCATGTCATCAGTGTTGATCTGAAGGATAGATAAATAGATAGATAGATAGATAGATAGATACAGTAGATAGATAGATTGATAGACAGACGGACGGACGGACGGACAGATAGACAGGCAGACAGACAGATAGATAGATAGATAGATAGATAGATAGATAGACAGACGGACAGATAGATAGATAGATAGATAGATAGATAGATAGATAGACAGATAGATAGATATTTGTTCTATTTCCCATGTTCCCTAATCCTCATTTCCTCCTCTCTCACCTCCATGATTATCTATAAAAACCATAATGGAGACCAAAAAATAGAGCTTCTTAAATCTGTTTCTCTCTGGCTTTTCACTCGAGGTGTGACATGAAGTTTGAAAGGCTTTTAACAAAGGTACTTCACGCTTCCTCAAGCCTTTTGAATGTTGTATTTGAAAGACATGCAAATTCATTTCTATTTCTGAAATGAGGTCGGTTTGTTCCTTGCACACGCAAGACGAAATGTAATAAAGCCTCGCAATGGTGTGTCAAGTTATTAGGAGCCTTCATTCTGTAATGATCAGGGTGAGAATGAAACGTCTCCGATACTGATGGAACTGTACAGAACGGTGCACTGGTATCAAACACCACACGTGTAGGCCATAATGTATGCTGATTGAGCTTCAGGAGTCAGCTGCACCAGCTCAGTGGAAGCTCGATCGTAATTCAGCGTGTAAAGTCGATACCATGGAACAGGTTTAGAGTTGAAATCTAGTGTGGTGTAGAATTTTGGCTGCATCACAGATGCTTAAGGTACATTGAACTAGTAGTGTGTGTGTCACGTTACGGCACGTTATGGAGGTTAGGACGGACACAAATGCAGATAAGAACTTTATTATATGAGAGACAGGCAGACAAATCCAAACCGTGAGACAATAGCATGGTCAAAAACAGGCAATGGTTTTTCATGTGTTGTTGTCCCATCCAACAACACATGAAACGAGGAACAAACGCTTGGTATACGTAAAACTCACGTAATACTTCGCAACGAACAAAGAGACATGAGGTGTTTAAATACTAAACATAATCAGAGTGAACACAAAACAGCTGAGACTAATGATGACACATAAGGGGAACAACCAATGACAATACAGGGGCGGAGACAGGACATAAACCATAAAAAAACACATGTCAGAAGTAAACAAAGTCAGTGTCACTGACAAACCCGGAAGCAAGCGCTCACATTTTGCGTTTCACAACGCCGCGTGCTCCAGCGCTAGCACGAAGGGAAACCACGACAGTATGAAGTGATCAAAATGTCAATTCAAGGAGTGACATATTTCACCATCATCAGCCAATCAGAAACATTATCCAATATCAACAGGAAATATTACATACAAGATCGAGATGTATCAGGAAGCACTTAATGTCTGTCTTTTTTTCAGTGTAATATATTGACCTGTAGTTAAATAAACAATGATGCTAAATGTATTGTACTTCACTAATTTATCCATCTTGTACTGTATTTGTATTTTGTACTCGCTTGTTCTCTTCTACTGCTTGGGCTCACATGCAACAAATGTACCAGTATAATACTGCATTGATAATAAATACAATATTTTATGGTGTACACTCTCTTGTCAGTAACTCAATTTGATGGCATTTTAGAGTACCCGAGAAAAAAGCTCGCTCCTCTGCCTGATATAAAAATGGCCTAGTCGTTTCATTTATACGATCCATTACGGAAACTGCATTTCAGCGAGGTGTCCATGTCAGATGGTCATAGTTGACCATAACTATCCACGTGAAGGAAAACATAAAAAAAAGAAAATGCATTTATACAGTAGCTGCAATTGTTCTTTTCTTTTTCTTTTTACATTTACATTTATTCATTTAGCAGATGCTTTTATCCAAAACTCTTTTTCTTAAGCTCTGCGCATGTCAGCATTGTTCACTTAGAACAGATTCTCAGAGTAGTTTTATTTGCTGCAAATGTTATTTTTAAGCTTTATGTTATAACTAGAAGCTTCGTTGTCATTCGGTGCAATTGTTCCTTTTTAGCAGTCTGTATGTAAACATAGTCAAACCTAGTGGACATCTATATGTACATTCAAACTAGGTGCTGATAGAAGCTGGAAATGTACAGCACATACTGGCATAATGGCTATGAGTTTTGGTACATGAGTTTTTAAATATTTCTGGCAAACTTAAAAAAGTTATAGCTTACGGCTATGACCATGGCAACTAGAACTTAGCAAATTCTTCACAGACGTACAGTACACTGTCGGTGGTACATGGGTGTTCATTGGTCATTAGTTAGAGAAATATGCAGTAAACAACATTAAATAAATCCCTAAGAATTGCTCATTAAGGACAGAAACTTTCAGATACTAAACTGGAACACTAATGAGACGCATATTATTAGTGCAAAGATACTGTATAGTGTATATACTCACCAATGTCCCAGGACCCAGGAGTATTATTCTCGATCTCACAGCGTCCAATAAAGTACCAGACACACGCCATCCAGTGAGCCAGCAGAGCAAACATCGACATGAGCAAGGTGAGGACAACGGCACTATACTGTGAGTAGCGCTCTAGCTTCTGGAGTAAGCGCAGGAGTCTTAACAACCGAACAGTCTTTAGTAGATGAACCCCAAAGAACTGAAGACATAAAGCACACACAGCAGTTAAACTGAAATTCTGCATCAGATTATTATTACTGTGTATTCTGTTGTGATGTGATGCACTGTACCACAAGGTTTAATACTGGCAACAGCACATGCTGACATTTATAGCAAGAATTTTTATTACAGTAAAAAACTCACCACACTGACATTGAACGCGTAGAGCAAGTCAAAGGGTAACGCAGCGATTAGGTCCACAAAGAGCCAGGTGGTGACGTAGTGCACGCAGATGGAGCGAGCGTCGTACACCACCTGGCCTGATGTGCTCACAAACGTCGTACGGAAGTTCAGCACAATATCTGAAATTATACAAAACAATACAATGTCAGCTTAGCCCTCGTGTAAGTTCTACTGCACATTTAAATATAACATCAGTGTTTGGACCAGTGAAGTTTTCCTTCCACATTGAGATAATAGCACGGGCATGGGCTCATCAAAGCTGAAACAAAGCTAATACACAATATTTTTGCAGGAATAAATATTCTCAAATATTAATGATGGCGTAATTTAATGAACAACGAAAAAAAACGTAAAAATAAACAAATCATAAAATCACGGTTGACTGTGCGCTGTAAATATTCCATATATTAAAAAAATGTAAAAAGTACTTTGGGTTGTTCGACTGTAGAACTAATGAGGAGTTAATGACAATCCTATTAAATCAATATTCTGACTGGGACTTGCACAGTTATTAAATGCAGCAGAGCTTATTCAATATAAGGCTCAGCTACATCTAACATTTTTGCCCAGATCAGTTCCAATCATTTATTTGTTTTGGTCCTGTGGTCTGTTTGTCCTTTCCACTTTTACATAATAAACAATACGACTTTCGTTAATTTCATGCAGCCCTTGTGAAATGTGAAAGAAAGCAGATGAGGTCAATATTCCAGAGTAAAAGAGGCTGTGTCTTACCTAGCATAAAAAGGATCTCCACCAAAATGTCGCTCACACTCGGTGGACTTCTGGGTGTTGGCATATCGTCCCGTACACCAACCACAGTGAAGCATACGTTATAGGGGACAGTGACTGCCACATAAAAGGTGGCTAAAAGAATCAACCAATCCCAGCCAGCCTTGAAGGTACCGTAATGAAGGAGGATAAAGCGGGACTTCTGAATGGCTGCTACCTTGTACTCGGGGATGGGTGGCTTCTCGCCAAACATATTCTAAAAGAAGAAAACAACAGTATACACTGCCCTCCACTAATATTGGCACATTTTGTAAATATGAGCAAAGAAGGCTGTGAAAAATTGTCTTTATTGTTGAACCTTTTGATCTTTTGGTAAAAAGATTCACAAAAATAATCATTGCACACATACATTTAGCAAAGATATA
>JANDJT010000199.1:16150917-16172968 GCA_024331685.1 Stegophilus panzeri | reverse complement strand
ATATATATTACTGTATAATCACTCAAAAGTGTTACATAGTGAAAACATTATTTTAAAAAGTGCTTAACTGGTTAATAATACTATCTTTATGTTTCAAGAAAGTATAGCCTAAACCTAAACATTTTCCCAAAATTCCTCTCCAGAATCTGTCACTTCCCGCATGCCTGGCTACAGGAAGATACAGCATGATGGTAGAAAGCTGCTATAGCTGGCTTCTGAAGCCGGGGAGTGAATTTCAAGTTTAAACTTTAAACTGGCTACATATTTTTTGGGAAATGAAGAGGGTTTCTATATTTTTTTCACTCGAAAGTCTACGAAAGTGAGTTCTGGACATAAGCGTAGCGGGGATATTCTGCATGCGGTTGAGCAATATCGACGATCCCGATTGGCCATAATACGTGGGAGCATGGAACATAATACCTGGGAACAATGGAAACACATCTCTATCAGAGCGCATCCTCAGAGGACCGATCAGACCACTGCAGGGAAGATAACGAAGTCTTAATGGAGCTGAAAATCTTAACAGAAGCAGTTACTTTAACAGATGTGATAGTAGAAACTTTGATATGGATAAAGCTGCTACACATACCTGAAATGATCCAGGTTTAATCTATTTTGAACGCCCTTATTCATCTTATTCTTATTCATTCTAATTGATCTAAGTATTATATCCACAGCTATGTTAGCCTACAAGTCTATTAATTCTCTCCAAGCAGGGATTCAAAAGACTTGTTTTGAATGCTGTTTGTTTTGTACCACACGTAATTCACAAATGTTGTTCAATGACCTTTTACGTGTCTGTACTGATACTCAAGAAAGCATACTGTTATGATATATTATAGAGGTAATTTATATTGATATGTTTAATATAAACATCATCTGAAAGTAAATTGGGTGTGACCAGTCATGTGATGTGGTGTCGTAGTCGAGTGATGTGCAGGGGCTGATGGGTATCGTAGTCGACATTTGGGAATAGTACCTAGGATTCTGTGTTTGTGTGGATGCTCACCTATCTCAGGACACTGCTCTTCATCCTGGTCCTTCTTATTGTCTGTGATGTCTTTATGGGACACCAGGAACAGCACGACCTCTCCTTTCTCATTCTTAATAGGCACGATATCCAGCAGACACCAGAACTGAGTACCTGCCAATTAGAGAGACTTTTACAGCTTCTGTAACAGCTGCTCGTTAACACACAGCAGAACACAGGGGAACACGCTACAAGCTTATCACTGACACATGAAACATGCTGGAGAAAATCTCTAATCCAATTCATCCCTCAGTTATCTGCGTCTGCCTCACACACACACACACACACACACACACACACACACACACAGTTTAAATCAGCTCTATCTGTCTGAGGAGATTGAAGGCTTTCTTGGCAGGGATGTCTTTATCCCTCCTAATCGTCTATGCCTTCCTTGGGTGAAACTGAAAATAAATAAATACGGAAGAGGTATTTTGACGGTTACAATCCATGCAGTAGTGCAGATCCATGTGTCTCACCTGCTTACCTAAGAGCTGCTGATGAGATTTACAAAAACAACTATATTCCAAACAGGGCTCTAAGAGAAGGTGATGAAGATCAAGTGTCTGTTATAACTATGCTAGAGAATATCAGGTGGGACAAATCACTCTAAAATTCACTCTGTGTGAGTGTGTGTGTGTATCATTTTTATTATGCACAGCTTTCACAAAATTTTTTTTTAGAAAAAACATCTTCATCTTCAAAAACTTTGTATTATCGAAACTTTTGAGGATTTAATAATACAACCGATGATGTACAACAACATACAATGACAGCAAGTTGTCTGTGTGCAAAAACCGAGCTGTTTAAACCAATAAAAATGTTTTAGTTTTCTAGAAAATGAACCACATCAATAAACAAGAGTAGAAGAGTTTGATTTAAAATGGCACGGAACACTCTAGGGCTAGGTAATGACCCACAAATATATCACGTAACGTAAAAGACATTTTCAAGTTACATTATTTTATCATTTATCAACACATTTATGAGCATCATATCAATATTTTATAAAGCAATATTGGAGGCTGTTTTATGCTAAAACCTGTGAGAAGACTAAACATATGATAAGGAATCTTACATTGTCTTTACGTGCAAAAGAGACTAGAGAAGATTCTTCAGATTTCAGCCATTCTGAACCTTTTATAAAGAGTCCTTTCATTTTTTTGTGTGTGTGTGCTGGTGAAGCCCTTATATCAGCAAAATGACTGATTTGAACTTATAATGAAATTTGCATTTATTGCACAGATGTGAGTCAATACGTACTGCTGCTACGACTTTCCCAAAGTGTCATGAATGTGCTTTTAGGAAAAACAAATTAATAATATGTAAGATAATGAGAACTAAACCTAACAGTGGCTACGTTTACATGCAGCCAAATAATCTGTTAATAATTTGACTGATAGCTAAGAATACATATTAAAAAAATGTTCATGTAAACGTCTCAATCAGAATGGGTTAAACCAAATGAGGGCGTCTCAATGTAATTTCTATCCGGTTAAACTAGGTGGGTAATCCATTTTTTTTTTTAAATAATACATTAATTAGAAGAATGATAGCCATGTAAACATTTGTGTGTTCTGTAGATATGTGTTTGGTTCACAATGAGCTCCTGTATAAAAAAAAAACAACCACAAAAAAATACAGCTCATGCAAACCCATTTTAATTGATTTAAATGTAATGGGTGTGATATTTGCCTCAGAAAAATTAAACAGTTAATATTTACCAGAAATGCAAGGTTGCAGACCATACACATTTTTTTTTTAAAAAATGCAGGGTATTACATGGGACTACCCTGGACTATTACACATCTTGCTCTTGGAGTGATCTTTGTTGGTCTCCACTCCTGGGGAGGGTAACATTGGTGTTGAATTTCCTCCATTTATACACAATCTGTCTGGCTGTGGATTGGTGGAGTCCAAAATGTTTAGAGATGGTTTTGTGACCTTTTCCAGCCTGATGAGTATTAACAACTCTTTTTCTGAGGTCCACAGAAATCTCCTTTGTTCGTGCCATGTTACACTTCCACAAATATGTATTGTGAAGAGCAGACTTTGATAGATTCCTGTTCTTTAAATAAAACAGATCGCTCAGTCACACCTGACTAAAAACACCTGACTCTAATTTCACCTTGAAATTAACTGCTAATCCTAGAGGTTCACATACTTTTGCCACACACAGATATGCAATATTGGATCATTTTCCTTAATAAATAAATGACCAAGTATAATACTTTTGTCTCATTTGTTTAATTGGGCTCTTTTTGTCTACTTTTAGGACTTGTGTGAAAATCTGATGATGCTTTAGCTCATATTATGCAGAAATATCTAGAAAATTCTGTCTGGAACAGCACCGCCCTACCTCAACACTCTCCTGAAAGCTTATGCTCCCTCGCGCAATGTGCGATCGATTAATGACCGACGCTTAGTAGTGCGTACTCAGTGTGGCTCCAGGTCCCTTTCCAGAACCTTCACACTAACGGTCCCACAGTGGTGGAATGAACTTCCACCCTCAATCCGGACTGCAGAATCTGTCACTATCTTCAAAAAACAGCTAAAGACCCACCTCTTCCGTGAGTACGTAACTAACCCCTAAAATGCCAACCCCACATTATCCTTTAAAAAAACACCTCTATTCTGCGCACTTTGCTTCTCTAGAACTCAATTAAAAGATCTTGTATTGTAGCACAACTTGTATTGTTCTCTGCTTGATATATCGCTTTGCTTGTATTTCCTCATTTGTAAGTCGCTTTGGATAAAAGCATCTGCTAAATGAATAAATGCAAATGTAAATGTAAAATTCTACAAACTTTCAAACACCACTGTATGTCAGTTTTAACACTGACATTTCATGTTATTTGTCATTTGTTTTGACATTTCTGTTCAACAACCAGAGCATACTTGTTCCTGGATGTTGGTTACATTTACAGCCATCACACACTCTTCTTTTCACTGTCTGTCTAATAATCACACTTAGAAGATGTTTTTTCTGAGGCGGAAATAATGTAAAACCTGTTAACAACACAAGAAGAGAGATGAAAATGCTGACCACATAGACCAGTCTCACACGCTTCTCGTTGTTATGACAACGCTGAGACGAAACCTCGCTCTACGCAAGCGTAAAACTTTGAATTTGATTACAAGTAACGTGTATATAAATGAGGATTATCTACTCTACAGTGTCCAGTTTAAGAAAAAGTGAGGTCCAAATGTCTGAGACAATATTGAAAATCTGGGTTTGTTTGTTTTCTTCCATTCAAAATCGGAAATAAACAGATTTTTAGAATTTTTAAACATTTAAAGCAAAGAAAGCAAATGTTCAATATTTTGAATATTTAATATTCTGCACTATTTCTAGGTCCCTGTTTAAATGTTTGCAAATTTGTGATATTGACCATGTTAACCACTTTGTACAAAATGTCATATTTTACTCATGATCAATCTCTTCTATTGATGCATGTGTTCAGACAACACTCCGATGGATTTGATCTCGAATGGATCATAAGGTTTTGCATAAACTTGTGGAGTTCATGCCAGCGCAAGTGCACACTGTCATTAAAGCAAAAAAGGGGACTTACCAAATACTAAGAAACTCTGAAATTCATGTAAATATTTCATAGAGTCTACTTTTCACTCAAGTTGCTGTCAATAATATAATCTGTAATAAAAATGGTTGTATTAAATTAGAAAAAAAATGCAAAATAGAAACATTTTCACTAGTGCCCACAGACCTTTGGACTCCCTATATAAACAACATTCGGAGTCTACAATCGGAATAATTTCAGTCGGATTGGTGAAAATCTTCCAGTCTCGATCAGTCTACCAATAATGATAACTGAGAGTTGTTCTTTCTTCTCTGTTTCATGTTAAGGCAAAGTCACATAAAACCTAACTAGTTTTGGCATCAATTCTCCAGCATTCCTTTATTAAAGGTTTATGCATCGCTTATTATTGTGTTATAAAGGCCCTAAGTAAAATGCTACCAAAACTACATTATTTAATAAGGTAAAGCTTCAGCCACACCGGACATGACTCAAATCTGACCATTCACGTGAATGGAAGAAGATTTCATGCTCAAAATGGGGTCTTTTGTTTAGGAGCAGTGTATAATTTCACATCTTCATGCTGAGTTCATCGAGAGGAACTTTAACCCGACAAATCTGCCAGTCTTGGATGTGTGGCCAATAGAAAACGCAGGCATGTGGCCAGGGTTATGTATTTCTGGAAGACTCAACTGATTATTATTACTGTCTCAGAACATCCAAGTCAAGGACTGTTTCAAGTATTACAAATTAGCTAAATAAATCATAATATTCTATTTAATACGCTAAGAAAACTGCAAATAATTGTTAGCATAATGTCTCTCACAAACAACAAACTAGCAGTTAGCTAGCTAAGGTTCACTGCTGTTCACAGAACCAATACTTTCCCTCCAGAGAAACGTCACACCAGGCCTGCTCATAATCGCCTACTCGTCCAATCTGCTACTGTTATAGAAGTACTGCCAATATCCATCATATCCAGATAAACCCAAATGAACACAATACAAGTTAATGCAATGCTAAGACATAAATGCAGTCTTAGCTCAGTAGTTAGCATTCAGTGCTAAGGAGTGGATGGTCGTGACCTCAAATCTTGCTGTCACACATATGGGATTCTGCCTCAGTTTGGCTAATCCTAGAGGTTCACATACTTTTGCCACTCGCAGATATGTAATATTGAATTATTTCAAATCCGTATGTCTGAACGAAGGGCAATCCAGAGTGTCATCTACGTGCATCCATGAACTACTATTCCTTTCACATCTAACCCCACTAACATGAGAGAGATGAGGTGAGCTACAAATCACACTATTGATGCATCGTTGTTGAGGTAGCGTGTGAAAGAGATTTGTGAGAACGTGCACATTCGCTGACGAGACAGATGTAGACAGAGCGACAGAGACTATATTAGATTAATACTGGTGAGCTATGGAAAATGAGTTTAGCACTTTGTATGCACAATGGGCCTCATTTATCAGTTCTCATTATTTGTTTGTTGATATATTTATTTAATTCTTCATAAGTTAGTCTTGGCCAATTCCCAATTCCCAGGACAGCTACAACCAGGCAGGATGAAGGCTATCACGTGCTTCCTCCAAAACATGTGAAGCCAGCAAACCGAATCTTTTCCAGCTGCTGCTCATTCTGCATTACTGAGTGGCATAACATGCTTGGAGGAATGCGCTAGGGGAGATTTGATTGATAGGGGAGAGAGTATGGCACCCCTCCCACCCAATTTTGCTCACTTGGGCCCTGTTTACAATAGTGTTTTTTCGTTTTAAAACGCATAACTTTTGCTATGGTTACACTTGTCGTCTATACTACTCCGGCGTTTTCCACCCTCGAAAAACGGAGACTTTTGAAAACGAAGGCATGGCTTCGCCCACATTCGCTTCCTGATTGGGTCTTCTGGATCATTGCGTATCCTTCCCTGATTCGTCAAGCCCCTATATGACCATTTCGCTACCTTGATCGTATATGCAACAACATGGAGACTGAACTGCAAGCTTTGCTGGCTTTGTCATTCTTAGCAGTCATTGTGCAGTTAAATTCTGCATTTTATAATACTGCAGCTGCCTACATGCGCAAGAGGCGAGCTGTGATTAGAACAAATCGGCAACAAATCTCATTTCAAGCAGCGTAAGCCCTACATGGAACGCCGGTTTGGACTAGCAACCAACTTCCTGTTTACACTTGTATGCGCATGCCCAGTGTGCATGAATGGTCATGTGACATGCGTATTTGGTCGTGTAGTGTGGACGGAGGTCGTTTCTGAAACACAGCGGAAATACCAGTGTGGACGAGGATCGTTTTCGTTTTAAAGCGGTGTTTTAAAACGAAAACGAAAACGCACTAGTGTAAACAGGGCCTTGGTCTCCTGGCCAAGGATGGTTGTCGGGATACAAACTCTGGAATGATCTCCAGAAAAAAAAATATATATTTAACAGTGTAACACTGTGTGAATGGTCAAAATCTGAAACCAGATTACGGACAATGTGAATTAGATGTGAATTAAGTGAAGTGAAAAGAAAATGGTTTGATGTGAAAATGGAGTAAAAACTGTAAACTGTAAATGTCTCGTCAACTCTCAGCCTGATATCACTCTTAAAAAAGCAGAAGTGCATGTGTCTGCAGGAAGTGAATGATCCACAGCACACTAGGGAGTATACAGTGGGCAGTGGTGGCTTGGCGGTTAAGGATCTGGGTTACTGATCATAGGGTCGGGGGTTCAAGCCCCAGCACTTAAAAGCTGCCACTGTTGGGCCCTTGAGTAAGGCCCTTAACCCTCTCTGCTCCAGGGGTGCTGTATCATGGCTGAACCTGCGCTCTAACCCCAACTTCCTTACATGCTGGGGTATGCGAAGAAAAGAATTTCAATGTGCTGTAATGTATATATGATCAATAAAGACTCATTCATTCATTCAACACATTACACTAAGATCAGTCACTTATCGGTCATTTAGTGCTGGGTCTAGTAGTTACACACGGTGGCAACTTATACACTGCCTGACCCCCTCCTCCTTTTATACAGCAGCATTCTTGACTGAAAGACTGGTTTTACTTGTCTTAATTTAAGTATTTATGTTGGTTTCCTTTCTTTCTTTTTTTCATATTTACTCTTATTTTAGTCAGTGTCATTAATAGGAAATGACTGGGTGTCACAAAAGTTTCATTAAATTTGTATGTTATTAAAAATACACAAGCAGTCCATATATAAAAGTGCTTTAACTCATCATGATATATACAATTTAAAGCCAATCAATAAAGGTTTACTTTAGTTAGTCTTCTTATGCGTAAATGTATATACAGGATACAAACTTTTTGCAAACGTACAAAGTTGGATACAAACGCACAATGCACGACTGATGCGTACGGATTGTATTAGTTGTAAATAAATATGTTTTAAAGATCTCCAGGAACAGGGCTGGTGACCACCGTTTTAAAGAATGTGTCTGTAAATGTTGGTATTAGTCAAAGTAACACATCTAAGTAGAACAGTATTTTTCACTAGTCTTTCAATAGTAAGTCTTTCAGAAGGATTTTGAAGACGTGTGTTCTTGTCCACTGGGCCATCATGCCCAAGGCCAAAGTGTTTTTTGTAAAAGATTTTATAAAAACATATTAAATATTAAAACCAGATATCCAAGCACTGGTCGTGGAAACTCACTGCCCTGCACGGTTTTAAGTATTCCCAACATACCTGATGCACCTGAACAGCTAATTATTAAACCTGTCACGATTTGGGTCAGCTGTGTTGGGAATAGAGATGAGAGGAAAACTTGAATGTGTGCAGGAGAGTGAGTTTTTATGGCTGTTTTGAAACTCTGCTTTCAGATAACAAACATTCTCCATTGTAATCTTCACTAAGATCTGACTGAAGGTGACTGAAATTACAAAACTGGCTCGAATGACTGCATAGGACATTTTTTTTTTTGGGCGGGGGGGGGTTTCAGACCGTCTGATGCAAAAAGAATTCTCCAAGAACCCCAAAATTTCATCACAGGATCTGCTAGTAAGTCTTACAACTGTTGGTGTCAGAGTGCATGCTTCTACAATCAGAAAGAGATTGCACAAATTTGACCTGCATGGGAGACGTGCCAGGAAAAAGCCTTTGCTGTCTAAAAAGAAGATTAAAGCAAGACTACAGTTTGCCAATGAGCATATAGGCAAAGACCAGGCCTTTTGGAATAATGTGCTCATGACAGACGAATCAAAGATAGAGTTGTCTGGCCATAGTAACAGCAGACACGTTTGGCGCAGACCAAAGAGAGCTTTTCAGGAGAAACACCTAATACCGACTGTTAAGCACGGTGGTGGAAATGTTATGGATTGGGGTTGCTTTACTGCCTCAGGGACTGGACAGCTTCCATTCATTGATTCAACTAGGAATTATGTATCATATTAAAGAGTGCTTGAAGATAATGTGAGGCCATCTGTCCAAAAGTTGAAGTTGAACCGAACGTGGACCTTTCAATGGGTTAATGATCCTTAGCACACTAGCAAATCACCAAGGAATGGCTCAAAAAAACAAAATAAATGGGGGGTTATGGAATGGCCAGGATTTGAATCCCATTGAAATGTTATGGGGGGATTTGAAACAGGCAGTACATGCAAGAAAACCCTCAAATATATTGAAACTGAAAGAATATTGCATGGAAGAGTGGTCAAAAATTCCAGCAAGACTGGTGGAGAATTATGCAAAACATCAACAAGAAGTTATTTCTGCTAAAGGGGGCAATACTAGTTTCTGAGGCCAAGGGTGTACTTACTTTTTCCACAGAAGAAACACATCTATTGATATTTCTGTTGAATAAATGATTGAAAAAGCTCATTTTCTTTATGGTTTTGTTCAAGTATATTAACGTCATTAATAGGCACTGTGTCAAAGATAATCAAATGTTTGCTTGTCCAAAAATGTCAAAAAAGCCAACAATTTCCATGGGATGTACTTATTTTTTCACATGACTGTATGTTTCAGCATTTGCAGTCAATCATTGAATCACACCAAATGCCAACAGCCAACTCGTTTCTGATTGTTTATAGATGCAGAAAGTTACAGTATCACATGCGGAACACGTGTGGTTTCTATAAATGCTGCAGAAATGCTGAGTAGTAGGTACTGAGAGCTATTTCAATATGAATTACTGCAAATTTGCCTGGGCCAAATGAAACGAGGCAGCGCGCCATAATAGTAATCTGTGGAGCCTTGAATTTGACACGTACATAAAATAATTGTGAGAGCAGAACCTCCTGAGAAATGAGTACTAGCTCATTTTCTCACTCGGAATTTTGACTTGAGCGGCTCAAATCCCTAGTGCACGCAGATCACAACTTAAACATCTTAAACTACGCCACTGTCATGCATTTTAAAAAAGATCAATATTAGGTAGTAGCTAATACTCAGAGCTTTGATATTTGTATGAGATGGAAACTGGAATCAGCCCACCCTTAGTTAATACATTTCAGTGTTCTAGTCTCTAGTACAGAACCTTAATCACTGAGCCACCAGTGCCCCAGAACCTAAATATAACAAACTATAAGCAGGTGATATACTGTATATAGTATACTGTTAATACTTTTCTCATAAACATGAAAACATTACAGTGGTGCTTGAACGTTTGTGAATTTCGAATTTTGAATATTTCTGCATAAATATGACCTAAAACATCCTCAGATAAAGAGAACCCAATTAAACAAATGAGACAGAAATATTATACTTGCTCATTTATTTATTGAGAATGATCCAATGTTACATATCTGTGAGTGGCAAAAGTATGTGAACCTCTAGAATTAGCAGGTAACGTGAAGGTGAAATTAGAGTCGGGTGATTTCAATCAATGGGATGACAATCAGGTGTGACTGAGTGGTCGGTTTTATTTAAAGAACAGGGATCTATCAAAGTCTGATCTTCACAACTCATGTTTGTGGAAGAGTAACATGGGACGAACAAAGGAGATTTTCCAAGTCAAAGTCCTGACCTTAATCCAATAGAAATGCTGTGGAAGAACCTGAAGCAAGCAGTTTATGTGAGGAAACCCACCAACATCCCTGAGTTGAAGCTGTTCTGTACTGAGGAATAGGCTAAAATTCCTCCAAGCCGATGTTCGGGACTGATCAACAGTTACCGCAAACGTTTAGTTTAAGGAGTCATACCAGATAGTGAAAGCAAAGGTTCACATACGTTTTCCACTCACAGATATGAAATATTGGATCATTTTCCTCAAAAAAATAAATGATCAAGTATAATATTTTTGTCTCATTTGTTTAATTGGGTTTTATCTATATGTATATAGCACAAAATGCTACACAGGTCCTTTGATCTATTCCTATAATAAACCTCTGTCACGTCTATTCCTATATTTCCTTGCAATCTCTCTGATTACAGAGCACTCAGTTTAGTACCATGTTTTGCACCCAGCAGTAGGTAAATATGTGGATAACTCTCATATTACAATCTGTATAATCTGCTATAATATGAGAAAAGGAGCGCAGTGAATCCGGCTGTGAAGCATTTTTAAGCCTTCAGCTGGTGTTCGCAATACTACTAAGGTATTATTACCAGAAAAGCCTGAAAGGTTAGGCACAGTTAGGACACTGTTGTCTCATAGTGTTTTTATCTTCGGTGCCCAGGTGCATCCAAGGTCAGTTATTACACTGATAACAACAATTCAAGCAATCTGAGGAGTTAAATATGTTTTCTAAAGAAAGGGAGCCATTGAACTGTTGGCACCCACTTGGGGATGTCATCAGCTTAGGACTAAAATAGGCATTTGTACATACAGGTTTTCACACACAAGGAAAATCCATTTCCATTATTTTTTTTTGTTGTTGTTGCTCAGCAGTTTATGTACTGTACAGTACTCTCTCACACTCATTCTCTCTCTCACCTCCTTTCTTGTAGAAAACCAGTTCAGTCTTGAATTCCCGCCGGTCATCCAGAGCGCTCTGGATTTGCGCCATCAGCCTGTCGCTTGTCTCCGGCCCATACAGAAAGTTGCATGCACAACTCTTCTGCATCAGCTCAGCGCGAGCGTAGCCTGTCAGCTCGCAGAACCCGTCGGAGCAGTACACGATGGGGTAGAGGGACTGTACCTGGGCATTCCCCAGCACAAAGTTGCTATCTGTGACAGAGACAGAAAGGGATTATGGGAATTTGTTGTCCTCCGTGTTTTAGAAGCTATTCTCTATGAGTGCTTTCCTGTAAGGCAGACAGCTGTAGAGTCATCAATGGCTGTAGGAATTTCTTAAGCATGCCAAAAAACAGCATGTTTATTTGGCAAGAACAGGTTTTATGATGCAAATATTAAAAGTGGATTATAACAATGAAAAAGCATTCCTCTTTTCACTTTCTCCTGCTTTTCTTGGTCTATATTCTGGCAGAATTAAAACTTCTCTACCATCCAGCTGTCTTTCTGACAGACATGAGACACCATTGCTACCCACCCTGCTCTCCTTTTTAACATTTAACGCTCATTTTTCTTGCACAATATCGACTTGAGTGAGGAATAGTATTATTAGTAGTATTAATGCCAACACCACTGTCTGACAATTTATGGTAGCCACAATATATCACACTGACAACATGAAAAAAAAGGAATTCCATTCCAAACATCCCTGTAGAGGCCACCACTTTTTTTTTTTTTTTTTTTTTTTTACGCATGATGCACAGGATCAGGTTGGAGAAGACGGCATCTTAACTGGAGATAACACTTATTTAGATTTAGAAAACTGATTTTTATATGGCATGGTGATTATTACAAAAAAATGAGCAACTCCACTTACACATTAAGTTACATTAAGTTGTGTGTCATACACACACACACACACACACACACACACACACACACACACACAAATTAAGCATAATTCTTAATTATTCTCTGATTCAGTCACATTTGTCTTTTCACTCCTGTCCGAGATTATGGATTCTGCTGCTGTCAGGACAAAATATTATGCTTGGATACTTCTAATTCATAATTCATAAAGCAAAAAATGCTGTATCGATTTATAGTATACGGATAGATGTTTATTCGAATCGGCCCATGTTTTTCAATTTCATGATTATCTTCTGGCTAACAGTGCTTGTGTTTAATGTGGTGGTCTTGACACATCTGTAAAACACTTGTCTTAAAATCAATAAAAAATGACAAATCTAAACGGGCCGCCCAGGAATTGATGCTAAGCGTCTGCGTAAAGCAAATCAGAATACGGAGAACTTTCTTCAAATAAATATCAATGTACTTTTTGAACTTGTCACCAATACTTCCCCAGATGTGGCTGAATGCAGACTATTATTATCCCTCCACCCATCCATTTTCTGTATCGTTTATCCTATACAGGGTCACATGGAGCCTGGAGATTATCCCAGGGAACTCATGGCACAAGGTGGGGGACACCCTAGATGAGGTGCCAACCCATCACAGGGCACAATTGCACACACAATATGGACGATCTGGAAATGCCAATCAGCCTACAACGCATGTCTTTGGACTGGAGTACCTAGAGGAAACCCTGTAGCACGGGGAGAACATACAAACCCCATGCATACAGGGTGGAGGTGGGCTCGAACCCCTAACCCTGGACATGAGAGGTCACATGCCACTGTTGCTACAACCAAGGATCTCCTGTCACTTTATTGCTTGCGAGTGTGAACGCATTGCAGCATAGGAATGTCAATTTGACATACTGGCCTTTTTTGTCTCAAATATTTATTACACACTGAAATATCATAAATAAATAAGCTACAAGCTGCACAAATGCACCCCGAAGCCTTCCCTAGAGGTTTCCTTTAAACAAACAGCACAGGATGCAGCAGTGCAGAATGGAATCAGGCAGCACTGGTGAAGACAGGTGTCACTGAAGAAGAACAAAAGCCATGAATCAGGCCCAGAACAATAAAACAGCTGGCTTCCTGTGTTCAAACCAAGTAAAATCAAAGCATAGCCTGAGACCTCTGCGTGTCTTACCAACACACAGCTTCCCTTCTTCCCTTCTTCTATTTAAGCCCTAATTTATTATAGAGATAGAAGTGTATTTTCACCTAATGGGAATTTATTGCTTTGTGTTCAGACACAAATATTGATATATATGGCAACCCATTTCAGGAGTTGATGGAGATATAGTGCAGGCTGATCAGCTATGAAGGGACATGAGATTTGCAGTGAAATGATGATGTCAGAGGGCAAGCAGCACAGACAGGATGTCAGCACAGCACCTGTTTGCTAAAGAGAGATGCGAAAGGGAAGAGATCGAGACAGAGAACAGAGAGCTGCCTTTTCCACTCTCGTGGAAAAGTCAGTGAGTGAAGGAGACAGGTGCTGATGCGCTGATTAGTGTGCTGAGCCACAATAAAAGGATGAGCAAAAGACAGATGCATGATAAATAAACCCTTGAAGAATCTTGACACCGCTTGAGTTTTGTATTATTCTATACACATAACAACAGCACCAATATGAGGCCTTGATGGAGAAATGACTTCCCGTGTGAGCGTTCCTCAGCTCTACCCCAGTGTTAGCATGAAATACATATGTGGTGTGCTGGGAGATGGTCACATGGCTCGGTAAGTTATCATTAAATATGATTCAGCTCTTTCGGGGGAGGAGGAGTAACACACACAGAGGAAAACGCTATACACTTCTGCATGCATGAGCTCATCGGCACCCATGATTGGCTAGTGTTGCTATGATTGATAGGGGAGACAGTGTATGGCACCTCTCCCTCCCTGACAGCACAGACAATATTGCTCTGTTAGACTCCTGGCATCATCAGGATTTGAACTCGAGAGTTCTGTATGATAGGGCAAACGCTTTTCTGTTGCGCCTGTAAGGCTGGTGCCAAGATGTCTGAACCTGGAGAGAACTGCTCTCTGAGGAAAAAGGACTCTCACAGGAATTAACACTCGAACTCTCTCCCACAGAATTAACATCCTGGAAGATCCTCACTACATTGTTTCCTTCCTCCTCTCTCCCCACACCCTTCTCTTTCTCTGTGTTGGGATCACCTTAAACACTCCCAAGGTCTATATGCATTACATAACACGTTTTAATATGAATAAGATGTTGACTATACATGCTTTCTATCAATCAAAAGGTCTCAGTGAGTCTGGAAAATATGGACTCATTCCCTCAACAGCAGTTCAAATCACTATTGAGATCTAGAGAAAAATATTGCATATCTTTAAAGGCATACCCTACCTCCTGTATGTAAATAAGGTACATCCTTCCACAGACATCAAAGCACAAACAGCACCATTTGGTGGAACCACAGAGCATCTGGGAGCATATTTATGGGAGAGCTGTCCAAAGATTCAGGGACTCTGTAGACAGATCTCCCGCACGATCGCTGTGTGTAGTTTTTCTCTACCAGGTATGTACGTTTTGACTTTCTTATGTTGTGTTATTATGTCTTGAATTTGATTGGTAATGGTGAATAATGCTGAATGTAATTCTTTCTTCTTCTTATTATTAGTATTATTGGATTTGGATGTGTTCATGCCTGGTTAAATAAATGATTAGACTTGATTATATTCTGACTTATTCTGAAATTATTGTCTCTAGTAGATTACGTTAAGTCCTTGTTACCGCAAATCTGCGACCAGGTTAGTACAGGCTAAAATCCAGGTTTAGGTGGAGCATTGGGGCACGCCAACTGATTTTAGAGTCCAGGCTAACAACTTGGCTTTAGTTAAGTGTATTGAGAGTATACAGGCTCGATATGGAATTTCTATTTAGGACAACATAAAGTTGATCTAAATAGGGGGAAGTCTAAATCTCTGGTTATTGTAATATTTTTCTAGTTATGTGTACATAGGAAACTATGGCATGATAATATAATTTAAAGCTAATTTTCACTTAGATATTATTGGTCTATCTCTGTAGATTTTAGTGGTCATGACCTCTGACTAGAAATAATGTTACTATAACTAAGTGTTACTATCTAAGAGGACTAAGCAAAGTACTTTTTAGATAAAAGGGCAAGCATGGGCGGCCATCTAAATAGTATTAGTCAATTACCTCTGGTTACTGACCAAGACTGGCGAGTTTGTGACCGTGAGATCCGCGTACACGACCGGTGCGAGACTCTGAGCGACATGGAATCCGAATGAATGAACACAATTTAAAGTATAGAATAAACTAGAATGTATCAAATGTAAAAGATCAAAAGTATTTACAGATCTGTGATCTACAAATAACTAGAAAAGACTTAATTTAAGAGAGAGTCAAACAGAATTGGAATAACAAATTTAATAATCTAAATGTATTCACATCGCATCGAAAATACAGAAACACGCAGGAATCCTTCTACCATGTCATTGGATGCCGTTGTTGGACCAGTGAGTGGACCACTACTAGCAATATGCTTTCCTTAATTTAGTTACCCCACAGCATTAAAGCTCATCCTAAACATCATTGCATACAGTGTTAAATGTCAGTCAGCTGTACGCATAAGAACGATTTGTTCATACCTGGGGAGGAAAGGAAAAATCTCAGACAGAGAATATTGTGGAGCACATTACATGTGTACAGTGGGGGAAATAAGTATTGGACGTGTCAACATTTTTTTCAGTAAATATGTTTCCAATGAGGCTATTCACATGAAATTTTCACCAGACATCAGTATTAACTCAAGAAATCCACAAATATTAATAATTCACAACATTAAAGTCCTTAAATAAATTTATGTGTAATAAAGAAGAATGACACAGGAAAAAAGTATTGAACATGCTAACTGAAATTGATTTAATACTTAGAGGAGAAGCCTTTGTTTGTAATGACATTCTTCAAGACACTTCCTTTATGAACAAACTTCACTGTTGGTATAGTGTTTTTAGGGTGATGTGCAGTGCCATTTCTTATCCAAACATGGTGTGTAGTATAACAGCCAAAAAGTTCAATTTTGCTCTCGTCTCACCTGACTATAATCTCCCAGTATTTCATAGGCTTGTCCAAATGCGTTGTAGCAAACTTTAAATGAGCTTCGACATGCCTTTTCTTTAGAAATGGAGTTTTGCGGGGTAAGCGTGAGCAGTGGAGTGCGTTGCCTATTGTTTTCTCTGTGACGATGGCACCTGCTGCCTCCAAGTGGTTCTGGAGCTCTTTCCGAGTGGTCCTCGGCTCTTGGGCTACTCTTCTGACTATTCTTCTGACTCCCTGGTCAGAAATCTTGCGAGGAGCTCCTGTGCGTGGCTGGTTGATGATGGAGTGATGTTGCTTCCACTTGCAGATAATGGCCCCAATGGTGCTAACTGGAGGATTCAGAAGTTTTGAAATACGTCTGTATCAGATTCCATCCATATGTTTCGCAAAATAAGAAAATTTCATGTGAATAACCTCATTGGAAATATATTTACTGGAAAATATTTTAACGCGTCCAATACTTATTTCCCCCACTGTATGGCTTGAGGATTTGTGCTGTTTGTGCGTGTGATCTGAGTGCTGCTGTAATATCTTTATAAGCTTCTGTGCCAACACCTCTGTGATGTCATTTCACTATACAACTTCACATCCAATGCTAATCTCTCTCTCTCTCTTTATCTCTCTCACTCATTGTGAAAACGTCTACTGTGTCTCTGCGATTCTGTCCTCTGGGTGGCGAGTGTTGTCCCAGGCAGTGAGTGATCAACCTTACACTATACATTTCATTATGAATTTCAAAACAGACAAGGGATCCCCAAGAGTCACTCTGGATTGATAGCCTTGACTCCAGTGGCCAAAAAAATTAATTAGATGAATACATACTTTAATCCCAACTGTATATAACTGACACTGACAAATTGAGATTGGTGTAGTGACAATATTCCGTGAAAATGCCTTACCTTTAATAAACGTGATGTTCTGTTCAGGGAAAATCCAACAATGTGAAAAATGATTTTACCACTAAGCAGTTTAACAGGTTAGGCTGCAAGAAACTGAGCATCCACAAGCTTCACCATACCACAGGTTTATCGCAATATTTCTCTTTCGAATACCTAGTCCCATTACTCTGCAAGCAGGTGGCCAATTATCAATAACATTCGAAATGGTCCAAAAGTATTCCTTTATAATCCATACGCTGATACCATTACTGACGAAATCCCATTCCTGTACACACCATTCATAATAACATGCGCAGATGACCTGCATTTCCAATAAAACTTCATGAAGCAGAAAACTTACTGAAACAGAGTCAATCATGTTTTTTTAGGAGGAGAGCGTTTCCTTTAAAATGCTTATGTGAAGTGTTCTCATTGAGGTGAAAATGGAGTTGTTCAGGAATGAGAGCCTCTAAAGGGCCACCAGTAGCCGCTCTGATGAAATGGAGTGAGCTCTCTCAGGCAAACGGTTTGGTAAATATCCATTTACATAACCATGTTTGAAAGTGCATAGATGATTTGGTGTCGTCACATGTATGGTTTTGGGCTGAAACCTGGCTGTAGGCTTATAATGGCACTATTTCGTGACTATTTCAACATAAGCTTACAAACTGGCTCAAAGGATATAAAATCCAAATGTTAACATTTTATCAATTTTTGCCAGAATCTGTCATCCTAAACACTCTTATAAGTTATTATTTTGTTTCATTCACATTTTGAACAAAGTTTTTTCAATAATGAATTGTGACGGTGGAAAAATAAAATGAGCCTCCTTCCATCCTACACATCTATCTGGCTAATAACAAATGATTACCAACCAACATTGGTATATACTGTAATAACATAAAGGTCATTCTAAATTGGTTCCATCTATGAAACTCGTCAGGAATCCCCAAGGTCCGGAGCTCAGTGCTTTTGGGTTTCCTTGTTCCTGACCACAGCATCTTTGCATCTATTTGCTCTGCTGCACATTCTGATTTGTTCTTGTTCATTCTCTGGCAGTAATAAAAATGTTATGTGCACCACTTTAACATCACTGCCAAGAAAGCTTTTGTGTTATCTTTACCTCAAAGACAAAGCCTGGTCTCCTCAGTACAGCCGTTGCAAAGTTCCATTAAAAAGAAAAAAAAAATACAATTCAAATATTCCTTCCATTATTTTCAGGAAGATATTTCTCATGCACAGGAAATGTAATTAATATGCACACTACCCGGTGATCCACGTCATCATAAGTAAACAAATGCAAGCAAAATAGTCAAACACTAATTCTCAGACATAAACAATCAACCTGTTCTGAGAAAACACCTGGATACCTGGTTACAAACTGGTTTGGAAAAAAAAAAAAAAATTGGAAAAAAAAACAAAACAACAACAAAAAAAGCCCTTGCTGATATCATTTGGTGAAATTTGAGCACACTGAATATAATACATTATCAGCCACACTTCCAAAGTCTCCATATTTTGTTACTCACACATCCTACTTTTATTTTTGTGTGATTCTCTCTCAAATGCATATGCGAGAAAGAGAAACACACTTTGTCTTTTCCAGTCTGCTTTGGTTATTTTCAGAACTTAACTAAGGTTCGTGATTTTTAATTGAATTTTTACAGGTTTGTTTTCTCTCAGCATTCGGCTTGACGCTGGAACTCGCACCTGCTTACTGCGTTTTCATTTCACAGCGCTTTTGGACTACTGCAGTCGGTGCTGTAATTATTTTTAATGGCTGTAATCAAGCATGTTAAAATTCCTCAACGCAATCAATTACTGAATTAACTGCTTGATCAGTCAAAGAACAATATACTTCTCTTTGTATTGCTCTGTTGTTGTTTTGATTCACCTAGGTTTGTGTGTCAAAAGAAAGAAGAAAGAAAAAAAACGTCTGGGTTCTGGATTTTGGGTTTACAGAATGCTGTGACTCAAATCACAATGAGCAGAGAGACACCTGACCCAAGACATCTCGCTAATAATGTATTGTATATGTTCGAGGAAAATCTTAAACAAGTAGCTGTTTTTCTTAACTGTGTGTAACTTTGCCAATGATGCTAGCTGTGTTAATTGATATGAAACTGCAGGTGTGAGGTGCATCGTGACGGAATGATTTTACTGCGCAGTATCTTCAAAGTCCAGCACTGCTGCAGAACTTTCATAAATAAAAGAGCATCTTCCAGTGCGAGCTGCTGCCCATAAATGATGACTGAGTTTGTATGTGTGTGTATTTTAGAGAGAGAAAAGCTTTCGGGAAGTATTCTTATTCCTACTATGGTAAACATGGGTGGCTGTGGCTCAGGTGGTAGAGCGGGTTGTACATTAATCGTAGGGTTGGAGGACTCCACATGCCGAAGTGTCTTTGGGCAGGACACTGAACCCCAAGTTGTTCCCGATGGCAAGTTAGTGCCTTGCATGGCAGCTCTGCTACGGTTGGTGTGTGAGTGTGTGTGAGTGTGTGAAGGGGTGAAGGAGAACCAAAGCGCTTTGTAGAACCGCTAAAGTTAAAAAAAGTGCCATATAAGTGCAGATCATTTACCATTCTCTGATTTATGTGAAACTTCAATCAGGGCTGTGTGTCCTGAGCATTTGTATACTAATAAGCAGTGCTGTGGTAGTTGAGACCAGTTTTGATCTTGAGATAATCCCGGTCTTGTCACAAACTCAGGTGAAACTTTACTCTGTCTTGTCTCGAAATTATTTTTTTCAACACCCCCGAGTCCATAACATCATTTCCATGAACAAGTACTTTTGTAACACTACCGTTACAGTACAAAATGTAAATGTGTATCTCTGCATGTAGAGTTACAGTATATAACGCTTATACATTTCAAGTGATTCAAAATCTTCCTCAAAATAATATCGCACAAGTACTTGTAATGCACAGCTGTATTCGGTTTCAGAAGGATGTATAAGCCCAAAAAACAACAAACTCTGTGTCATTTCGTTTACTTCACACATGCTCCATAACCCCTCAAAGCAATAATAATAATAATAATAATAATAATTCCTTACATTTATGTAGCGCTTTTCTAGACACTCAAAGCGTTATACATAGTATGGGGGTTCGCCTCAACCATTGCTAGTGTGTAGCATCCACTTGGATGACGCGATGGCAGCCATAGTGCTCCAGAATGCCCACCACACACCAGCTATTAGTGGAGAGGAGAGAAGAGTGATGTAGCTTATTCAGGGATGGGGATTATGAAGATAGAGAAAGGCCAATGGGGGAATTTCACCAGGACACCCGGGTTATACCCCTACTCTCTTACGATAAGTGTCCTGGGATTTTAAATGACCACAGAAAGTCAGAACCTCGGTTTAACGTCTCATCTGAAAGACATGATAGCATGATATAAGTAATGATATAAAATAAGACTACACTGCAGTGCGTGCTAGAAGAATGGTCTATGCTTAACATATCCTATGTATGTTTTGTCTACTTATTTGTATAGTATGATAACACAAAAGTAGATGAGTTCTTTTTATTAATTCAAGAGAAAGAAACTCTTGAAGTTAAGAAGACACGACAACCAGCACATTAACACATCTGAGTGTCTGATCTTAGTCTTGATATGGACTCGGACATGTGGGGTGTTGGTCTTGCCCCGCTGTAATATTTGGTCTTGACTTGGACTCCATTGGCTATGGTCTTGGTCTTGACTTAGTCTTGGTTAAAGTGGTCTTGAGCCCAACACGGCTAATAAGTTCTGATTAAAAAATGTATTTGCTCTATTCTGGTTTCTATTTATTCCAGTATCTTACTAACACACTGCAGTTTACTGACAGTGCTGTTCTGTGTGTTTGGTGTACAGAGCAAGGTTAGTGGAGTAAAAGTTGTTCTGTTCCTGTTTTTGAGCCTAGGCCTCACACACACACACACACACACACACACACACACACAAGCTTAATGCTTGCTGGCAGCTATGAATATTACATACTGTACTAAAAGGTAGAACACACAACAGATGCTCATAATTGCACACAAGCACACACACACACACACACACACACAGACACACAGTATATACACAGATACGGCTGTTAGGTAAATGTACACAAACACAACACACTGTCAATAGCAATGTCCCAAAGAAACAGAACTGTTAAAGAGAGATCCAATGCTCTGTGTGTGTGTGTGTGTGTGTGTGTGTGTGTGTGTGTGTGCTGTTTTGTGCTTCAACAGCCCTTTATTTTCTCATTTTGTTCTCCAGAAATCCTAATCCATGCATGGTGGAAGTAAGAGAGCGTATCAAAGCATCACAGCTTCCATTAGCTTTAATGTTATTCCAGTTCATGATGGCTGGCTAAGAAGAGCAGACAGACGAGTAAAGATGAAAGATAAAGGGAAAGTACCTCTTCTAATATTCCCTAGCTGCGAGTCTGATATTGCTAAAGCGATATTTCTAAAGAATTTAGAAATATTTTGGGGATATATTTATATTATAAATATACTCAGCACAAAAAAAAGAAACTTCCCTTTTTCAGGAGACTGTATTTTAAATATCATTTTGTAAAATCCAAATAAGCTTTACAGATCTTTATTGAAAAGGGTTTAAACAATGTTTTACATGCTTGTTCAATGAACCATAAACAATTATTGCACATGCACCTGTGGAACAGTCCTTAAGACACGAACAGTTTACA
>JANDJT010000199.1:16120423-16133849 GCA_024331685.1 Stegophilus panzeri | reverse complement strand
ATTCTATTTGAAAAGCAATAAAATACACCGAGTACCCAAATGATGCCCTGTCTGTGTTTTTTTCTTGAAAACAATTTCCGCCTCCCTTCCGATCTCTCCACGTGCCCCCCGGCTTGAGTACCACTGTATTATAAGATGTAAGGCATAAAACACAATGAAGAGTGCTGTTACAGGAAAACACACGACAGTGATACTGAGTACCCCAGTGTTTCCGAAACCAGCAAATCCCAAAGTGTTGCCAACACTAATGTTTGTTAAACTTTAAAAGAGCAACATTTTATCTGTTCATAGTTGCATTTAATGTTGTGAAACCTTCACGAGAGAAGTTCCCTGCCTTACACGATTTTAATGTATGCCGTGCTTATCTCCGCAGAGTGTATTAAAATCGTGTAATGCACACCTAGCCGTGGATTATCCCTTACATATATGAGACACATTCCAAAAAGGGGGAGGGATGTGAAGTTTAAAGATTCATAAATGTCATGCAAGTCACAAGATAATATATAAAAACTTATAAAATAATTAGAGTATCAAGCATTTACTGTATATATTTATACCCATCATAATAAGACCCATCATAATAATAATAATCTCTCTATATGTAATGACAAAACCACACTACTGTACATAACCCAGTAAAATCACCTCACATGTTTTAACATTAGCCATTTCTAAATTGTTCAGGATCACTTTATCAAATATTTATGCAATGCTTGTGAATTATTGCTATAAAAGCTCCAGTGTATTATTAACACTCTCATATGAATTTATTTTTATTTTTTTTTGCCTTGGATGATATTGCAACGATCTTTGAAACTTCTTTCACTCTGGATTTGTGAAAAGTGTAATACAGACTATAAATCATCCTCTCTGCCAAATTAGCTCTTTCTTTTTCTTTTTTTTTCCCAACAGAAAAGGTTGTTTACAGATTCAGTCTCAGTCTCTCCCTGTGATTCATTCTTCATGTTAGGATGCCGCTGTAACAGTGTGAAATCCGTACGAAGCTTTTGAAGAAAAAAAAAAAAAAACACATTCATGTTTTAAAGATCAGATAATTATTTTGGCATTAGCAACAATATGGGTGTTGATATGTGAAAAACTTGAAACATCCAGCTAAACTAGGAGCGCTCTCCGGATTAGTACAGCAGGTAGCTTTGGGCAAAATAGTGTCCGGGAAATAAAAAAAATACATATTTAAAAAAAAAAAATGACAATGGAAAAGAAAATGTTTGTACTTCCATTTCAGAGACTATAAGATGCTAATTGGGTTTGAGTTTGAACTGAGCTTAATTGATCTTATATAACACACAGGATGTTGCATGGCCTGAGGCTTGTAATCAACAAAAAAAAGCAAATTTCATAGCTGACTTAAGGAACATTTGGCTTATTAGTTTTTATTGCATATTGTTTGTCTCCTCCTACCATCAAATTATAATACAGCATCCTGACTGTGTGTAAAGCCAGAGCTGTTTGATGCACTCAGCCTTTGCTTTTGGAAGTCTGGCAATGTTTCTCTCATGAAAGAAAACATACACACACACACACCATACACACACATGCGCACATGCGCGCGCGGACTAGCAGAGGAGTAATGTTGAGCTAGAGCTGTTTGATGTGAGTGAAGGCTGGAGAAATGGAGATAAATATGAGCTTTGCTAGCTCTTCTCCTCCTCTTCATCCTCTGCCAGTGGAGCTGAGATGCTCGCTCGTGCGCTTGTTCTGCCGCTTCTCTGACTCGCATGTGGCCTCTAGCAAGAGTCGGAGAGAACGGAGCCAGCTGAGAGAGAACCTGTGCTAATTATAACTGTGTTTATATTCATGGGCCTCACCATAACTGATTCTTACAAGTCAATATCTCTTTCTGTCTAGATTTATCTCTTCTTTTTTTTTCCTCATTTCAATTTTGGATTGTTGATCAAAAATAACCACATTCATTTCAGTGCTGCCATTTACAGCTCCTTCTAATTGGGTCTATAATGAGGCCTGGGAATTGTCCTGTTACAGCTGTGCAGGTGTTGTTCTTTATTATCCTGCAGCTGCAGAAGAAAATAGTTCAGGAAACACAGTATGTCAAGTTAAGATGCTTGCTTCTTCTCATGGGCCAGAAACTTTGAGAAATATTCCATCACATATCAACACCGTGATGCAAAATTGGTTATATCAATTATCTTTGGTGACGTCTTTATCCTGGTCATTTCGTTCCAATGTATACAAGCTATATAGAGGAATGACAATAAAAACCCACTTGACTTGGCTTTGGTGACGTCTTCATCCTGGTCAGGGTCGTTTTGGATCCAGAGCCTATCCCAGGAACAACCTGAATGAGACACCAGTCCATCACAGGACACCATGGACACACATATTCAGACCTAGAAGCACTTTAGTGTACAGTTTAGAGCTGCAACAACTAATTGATAAAATCGATAATAATCGATTATGAAAATCGTTGTCAAAGAATTTCATTATTGATTAGTTGTCTGCGCGTGGGGCATGTTTACTCACTACGTTACTTCTGCTCAGAAAACACGCTTCGGAGAGTAAATACTAACGGTGAGTCCCAAATAACGTACTATACACTTGCACTATGCACTGTGTACTCTACCGTCTAGTGTATGCATTTTAAAAATGGTAGTATCATCTAAAATGGAACAATGGCGGGTTTTTTACTAACCGGAAGTATAAGCCACTTCCTAGTCAGTGGAGCATGACGTCATACTCACGTAATGTGATGCCTCTAGCTTTAAGATTTATTAAATCTTCAGTTTACTGTTTATGTCAACGTTACCTTTTATAAAAAGTAATGCATAAATACTACTATATAATATAAACTTACATATTAGTTATTATATATAAGTATATATGCATTATTTTTATGGATGCACAAAAAGCCCAGAATTAAACTACAATGCTAAATCAATAATATATATTCTGGTGTGTGTCTGTGTACTGGGTTCTTTTCAGTCTTATACAATTGGACAAACAGTTGTGTAAAGTTTTAGTCTGAAGTTTATATTTGTAACACTCAGTTTGTGGATTTTATTTTCAAATAAACGAAAAAATGCTACTGAATGTCGATTATGAAAATAATCGTTAGTTGCAGCCCTAGTACAGTTTAACCCTGGCATGTTTTTGGGAGGAAACCAGAGAATCCAGAAGAAACCCAAATGGACACGGGGAGAATATGTGGAACTCCACACAGACAGCAACCGGAGTTTGGTTAGTAATTAGGTTAGTAATCTTCCCTAGTGAGTCCTGAGTGTTCAATTCATTAAGCAGAACTGAATTTCAGGGACGTAACCGATGCTGAGGATCAACTCACTAGTTACAAGGCAAACCTTTTCTCACTCACATTGTCTCTATGTCTTTTGTTCGGTTAGTAAGTCTTCTGTAACTGTTATTTTTATTTATATATTTGATGCTTCAAAGTTATTTATGATTGGCAGACAATCCAATTTGAGCGTAGTTTTCTCTCCAGAAGCCTATTAGGATCTGTACATTGCCATATCACAATAAACCAGTGACTCCGTTTCCCAGGATGCACCACCAACTACAAACATGGCCGACAAGGACTACACTTCCCACACACACACACACACACACACACACACCACGTCTTCACCTTCTCCGGAGTTCTATTCACACACACCTGTTACCAATCTCACACACACTCACTCCACAGTATATAGAGACTGTTAGAACACAATGTCTTTGTGAAGTATACTCTCAGTTGCTATTGTTTCTGTCATTGCCAAGCCTTATTAAGTGTTGATATTCTGGTTTTGTTTACTCCATTGACCTCGATTCTATGCCTTGCCTGTTTTGACCTGTTTGCCTGATCATATGACCCTTGCCTGTTTAACGTTGTGGATTTTTACATTACCCTTTGGACTTGTTGTTTTTGGATTAAACTACCTAACCTGCACTTGCTTCTGTCTGTGCCTCCTTTACGTGGCATACATACTGTACATTTATAGCAACCAGTTTGGATGCGACACATGATGAACTAATCATGCGTTCTATAATCAGCATCACAAAACAATACTAAGAAGCAGAAAAGGTGCACATTTGCTTATGCACATGCACTAACTGCTCTCTATTCACGTAATCAGTTTAAGAATGTTTGCTTCACTGCAACGTATTGCCACTTATTAATCAATTCCGGTTATTACCTAGGGTTTTTTGAGTACCCTTAAACGTTTTCATTTCCATTCGTTTTCTATCCCTTTTTTTGCATTTCATCCAAACATATCTTTTGGATTTGTAGCCTGGAATTAAATTCCACATTTGCATCTCGATTTAAAGTACACATTGTATTCGTTCATTCATTTGTCTTCATTGCATGCTTTTATCCTGGTCAGGGTCACAGTGGATCCATGGAACACTGGGCATGAAGCGGGAATACACACTGGATGGGACAGGGTACCACACACAAACACACTCAGTGACACCTATCTGAGTAGTCTTTGAGTAGTATGCTTTCGTGAGGTGGCAGGAAACCCGAGAACCAGGAAGCAACCTAAAAGGATATGAGGAGAACATGTAGCAATCCAAGCTCAGGATTGAACTAAGGACACTGGAGCTGTGACACATCAACACTACTTGCTTCACCACCCTGCCAACCTATGTCACATAAAGTAATTTTAGGATGTCTTGTTTCCTGTGGAAACTGCATTGTACACTGAGCAGGTGAAGCTTATGGGTCTTCCTCAAAGGGTACAACGTTCTTCACAGAATGGTAGAAGGTTTCTGAGTGTCAACCAGGCAGCAGCAGTCCCTCACCTGCGAAAGTGTAGTCCTTTGGCTCTTTATTGAGCTGCCTTCATTTGCAGGAACACAATGCATGGTCTTTCTCCACTCAGAGTGAAGGCTTATAAATAATGCAGCCTCACAGGCATGATGAAGAGGAAACAACTGCATCGATACATGTTATATGGAAAACTGTAATGCTGTGGTAGGAACTTCTTTTGGAACATTTCTTCTGCAATCACCATTTGTAGAGAGAGAGAGAGAGAGAGAGAGAGAGATCTTGTATTCATCTGACAGTAGGGTCTTTCAAGTGTTGCACCCAACATTACACTCAGACCCCACAACTCACCTTGACCTATGCACTGAACCTAGACACGCTGACACACAGAGACACTGCGACACACACACCCTGTCAAAGCTCATTGAAGATGACAGCTAAGCAGTAAATAGAAGTCTAGATGAGCAACACTGAGAGACGAGACAGTCTCCTCTGGCTGGGTGCAGCCTGACATTTTGAGAGATGTTCTGTTTTTAGAGAGGACATGTTCGACCGTCCCTGTCCCTTCTGCCCTACACCCGTGCATCTCATCACTGCACATGTCGTTGGCTGAAGGACAGGAAAATCAGCAAGGACTGACTCGTGTTCGTTCATTTGTTGAAATGGATTTGCCAGCAGAAGTAGAAAACCTTTAAAGCAGTTTTATTTCCTGTATCTGCTATTCTCGTGAATTCATTTGCTGCATGTGTGATGTGGGAGGAGCAACACAGGTTCCACCAGGACACATCAGTAAATTCATGCCTTTTTTCAAACCAATTTTGTGGATGTTCATGACATAAATATGCTACTTCAGCTTCTCACTAATATGTTATTCTATCTGTGATAAATAAGAATGTACAACACATTTGTGCCTCTGAAAGCGTTTATCAAGTTTGTGATGTGACACGATAGCATTCGATCGACATAGCTTCAACTGAAATGAAATCACACTTCACTTAGATACTATGTAGTAATAGTCAGTTGACAACACAGTCATCTACAGTCAGAGCGAGCATGGGGCAGAGAAAGTCCTGCCCCTGTGGGCCTTTATTAGTGCTTGTTCCAGTTTCCATTTTTGACCACTAGGTGCAATAAATAATCTATGGACACGTGCATGCACACTGCCCCCACCATTGTGCAATATCTAGAACATCTAGACTAGTGACACATTTAACAATATATGACGATGTGAATGAGGAATGAATAAACGATGGGACTAAATGGTTCAGAAGCGTTAGCTTGACTGTTAATCATCTGGGGCTGAGCCCAGATTCTTCTTCATCATAAAACTGTAAAAATGTATCTCTAAATAGACTGTTTCTGTGAATTTTGATTCTTGCATGTGAAGGCTAATTGCTTAAAAAGTGTGAAAATTGGACAAAAAGTTGGATTTTATCAAAAAAACTTACCTCTGGTGTTATCACTGTTTGCAGCACTTCCAGACCGATAAAATATCAAACATTTTGTCTATCTAATGCAAGACTAGGCTAGTTTGGTGTCACTCGCCAAGGGGAGGCACAACTAAGCTACCATTGTATGGATTTAGCTGCTACTTTGTATGGATGCTCTGTTCATATCACGTTCACGTAACTTGGAACTCATATAGACATTTACACACCTTGTTTCCACGTATTTCCTGTAAACCCTGTCCTCCGTTCACCAAAGATGCAAAATTACAACACCTCCGTCTTCTTTTACTGACGTTCAGTTACGTAGTGACAAACCGCTCCAAGTGGAGAATTACAGCCCCAAATACCCAGGCCAGGTTACACTCCTGGCTCTGTTCCACCTGCCCCTATGGATGTGCCATTACTGCTTATTAAATCTTATTTATTATATTACAGATAAAATATAGAGGTAGAATCTAGTGACTGACAGACAGCTGGGTATTTCTACCACTAAAATTGAACTATTATGCAATATGTAAAGTCTAATACTTTTACATACAGTATATCACTATGAAAACATCAACATGCTGCACTGTACAGGGAATGCGAGCTTAAGTACACTTCTTTATTATTATAGTATTCATTCGAACCCTACCCCTTTCATACACAGTGCTATTTGTGCATGAACCGTGATTATCATCTACATGAGTTGACGTACAGTATAATATCAACATATTCACTTACCAACAGGATGCTGGTTTCACTCATCAATAAATACACCTGTTATTCTACATGCAATGCAAATAGAATGGTAAATGGTCTGCAATTATATAGCACCTTTTAACCTTAGCGGTTCTACAAAGCGCTTTACACTGTTTCTCATTCACACACACACACACACACACACACACACATCAATGCAAGGCGCTACCCTGCTATCATGAGCAACTTGGGGTTCAGTGATCAGCCATCCTGAACCAGACACACAGTGAATAGAGAGTGGATTAGTGATGGAAATTATAAGGTGGAGATATGTGTATAACACCACAGGAGCAGCAGCAGATAGCACTGATACTGCACCACCATGCTTATCTCTATTATTAATCTGCTTTTGTTAAGAGATGGTAAATAGCATTATTATTATTATTATTATTATTATTATTATTATTATTATTATTGCAATAGGCTAAATTAGGTATTCTATAGCTCAATACCCATGAATATCCACTCTCATATCCTGCCTACATCATTTATATATAGCACATTGAGGTGTACACTGAAATCTGAACATCTGTGTTAAATTAGCAGTTTGATTGATGCAGCACACAGATCAATTTAAAAAGATCATCCAAGCTGTAAATAAAAGTCGATTAAAAACACAAGCTGGTATTTCGTCATAGTGACAGTAGCACATATGCGTTTGTATTTTTAGAATTCCCAGTAACAATCTTACAGCGGCTGGTAACGGTTCCCCACAGCACTGAACGGAAAAGGGAGTCCCCAAATAGCCAAAATAACACTGCTGCATCAAGGAGAAAAGAAAAGCTGCTTTGTGACTTTATGTCTTTTGTAAAACAATACAAATAAAATGGAACTGAATTGAAAATGAGCATGGGTGAATCAGGGAGTCAATCAAGTGCTGTCGAAAAAATATGCAGGAAAGTAAATGAATAGATGCATATAGTAATTCAATTGTACTTTATATAGTCATGAAAAGTGGTTTTACATGCGTAGTAATTAAACCTAGACCTGTGTGTGTGTGTGTGTGTGTGTGTGTGTGTGTGTGTGTGTGTTAGTTGTATACTTGGGCCTCAGTGTGATACATCAGTGGTGCATTACATCATGTTCACATAATCAACACACACACACACACACACACACACACACACACACACAGGTTTGTCTTACTATTCTGGTAAGAAACACTGACATTTATTGGACCTAATTAATACTATGCCTACAACTAAATGTAGCCCTCAGTAAGCAGACACCATTGGGCTCTTTTAGTTTTTTTAGTAATAATAATAATTTTTAAAAAATTTCAGCAAATTGTTCCGCAAAGATGCTTTGAAATGTGTTCTAAACGGTTTGTAAAACTCTTGATTCTTTCCACACAAACACACACACACACACACACACACACACACACACTTCCAGCATCATCCGTTGCTATACAGCATAATATGGCAGAATGTTGGCTGTCCCTCCTTCTCTTGTGCCACTGAGATACCAGGATACGTTGCCAAGGCGACAAGTACCCATTGTGTCTCCATTGGTTACTATGGTGATGGAACAAAGGGCGGGGTTTTGGTAAACCAGGTACACTGTGTCTAGGCCAGCTGCACTTTATTGCACTTACACACGTTACACTGACAGGCAGCTTTAATAAGCATCGACACATGTATTACTTAAAGGATTCTTGACTGGGTTTTCTTTATAATCAATAGCAAAAATACAAATGTCTAACACTTAAGTGTCTTAAACTTATAACACTCTCAGAACACAAAAGAATTATTCTAGAGCCAAAACTAGCCTTGAAGAACTATATAAAGCAGAAATTATTTTTTTACAACCACCCTGAAATCATAGTGGAGAGCAATCTTAATAATCCGGAAGGATCCCCAAATACAAAATCTCACCCTTTTTTGTCATGACACAACAGCAACAACTTATTGGTCTCACACACACCCACACACACACACACACACACACACACACACACACACATAACTATACACAGTACGACCGTGCAGTGAAATGCTTTTTATGGCTGTCCAGTGACATAAAAAAAACGAATTTACTTAAAACAGAATGTTTTTTTTTTTTTTTTTTAAATTAGAAAAAGAAAAAGATAACAATATTATATAAACGGATATAAAATATAGATGGAAGAAAAAAGTGCATACTATATGTGGAATAAAGTGCAGATATGTGTAGCTGTACGTGTAATGCAATGCTGTGTAACATGCTGAGCTTTCAGGCTGTCAATCATAATGTACACTGTAGGCTAGCTAGCCAGTAGACTGATGCTAATACAGCTAGCAAACATTAGCACTGACCACAGCTAGCATTTGAATTTGTTTACTACCTCAGCACTCGCACTGTATCGCCAGCTCTGACAGTTGTTTGGATTTAGATGGTAGCATTATATCTTTTAGGGGTGTCAGTTATGTGTGAACACTGATATTATGGGAATGTGGTTTTATAAAAATCATCAATAAATCTATAACTCATTACAGGGAGGTCAGGTGACATTTTCAATATCCTCTGCTTGTCAGTTTTCATCATTTCAAATGTAGCTTCTAACTCTTTTCTGACAAAGATATATGATTAAAGCTACTAGCAAAATGAACACCAGGCCACACAGACTTCAACACAGTTGTTAATTTCGGCCTTGACTGAAAACAGAAATACATTTTCCAATTTTGAAATGAAGGCATTTCTTTATAAAGCAGTGAAGCAGCGTGCAACTGTATTACATCTTCATCATTATCGCCGGTAGGTCATACTATGATTTATTCCTCGTGTACTAGTGGCAAAGCTCTGCTCTGCTTGCTGTTCACATAGACCAAAAGTGGGGGAGCTCAGCTATGAAACGCAACTTAATTTGAATTTTAAAATGGTGCACTGGGACACAACAACATTTTCCGACTCTGTGTACAAGCTGTTGTTCATGGAAATTGTTGTTGATTTTAAAATTCTATCATGCAAACTTTTGTTCGTTCATTTAATTACAAGATTACAGTGAACCTGGAAGTTATCCAAGTCAGGAATACACCCTGTGTGGGACATCACAAGATACCACACATGCTCACACACACACTAATTTACACCTAGGGGCAATTCAGATATCATTAATTAAGAGAGCCCAAACGTACTAGAGAGTCTAGAAAGGTGCTGAAAAATGCTCAACGTTCATCACTAGCACAATATACTGTTTCTTCAATGAGTCAAAGACGCCTTGGTTAAGTAGTGACTCCAGGTCATTTCTTTTGTGCGTGTGAACTAAACTCCATGTTCTTCTTCTCCAATTGCTCAACGTGACACCATCACTGACCTCTGACATGCTGTAAGAAGGACGTGCGCTCATTACAGCACTTGCATGTCATTATGCAGGCACTAATCCTGATGTATAACTACATTTCAATCTTCCATTTCCATTCATCCTTTAATCTAATCAGAAATTAGGCCTCCTTGTGAGGCTTAGACTCCAGGCTACTGCACCTACTGTAACAAAAATGCCCTATCAGAGCCCTATCAGAGAAAATAAAACTCCATAATAAGATGTCATGTCCATTGCTTATTAGCCCATGTCAGAAGTGATGATGATTTTTTTTTATGTTAATGGAAATCACATTATTAGTATAGAATAAAATAGCGATAAAAGTGCAGATAGTGTGAATATTTTTTAGATGGTAAACTAGCACAGAGTGGTGCAAATAAAAAATGAAGTTGGGTTTATATTTAAGTTGGGAATATACACCAATCAGCCATCAGTGAATAACATTGATTATATCTTTACAATGGCACCTGTCAAGGGGTGGGATATATTAGGCAGCAAATGAACAGTCAGTTCTTGAAGTTGATGTGTTTGAAGCAGGAAAAATGGGCAAGAGTAAAGATCTGAGTGACTTTTATTAGGGCCAAATTGTGATGGCTAGATGACTGGGTCAGAGCATCTCCAAAAGTCTTGTGGGTGTTCCCGGTATGCTGTGGTTAGTACCTACCAAAAGTGGTCCAAGGAAGGACAACCAGTGAACTGGTGACAGGGTCATGGGTGCCCAAGGCTCACTGATGCATGTGGGGAGCGAAGACTAGCCCGTCTGGTCTGGTCCGGTCCTACATAAGAGCTACTGTAGCAATAATTGCTGAAAAAGTTAATGCTGGCTATGATAGAAAGGTGTCAGAACACACAGTGCATTGCAGCTTGCTGTGTATGGGGCTGCGTATCTGTAGACTGGTCAGACTACCCTTGCTGACCCCTGTCCACTGCCGAAAGCACCTACAATGGTCACATGAGCATCAGAACTGGACCATGGAACAATGGAAGAAGGTGGTCTGGTCTGATGAATCATGTTTTCTCTTACATCATGTGGATGACCAGGTGCTTGTGTGTTGCTTACCTGGGGAAGAGCTTTGGGCAAGCTGGCGGGGAAAGTGTGATGCTCTGGGCCATGTTCTGCTGGGAAACCTTGGGTCCTGGTATTCATGTGGATGTTACTTTGACACATACCACTACCTTCATGGCAATGGTGTTCCCTAATGGCAGTGTCCTCATTCAACAGGATAATGCACCCTGCCACAGTGCAAAAATGTGGCAGACTATACTAATATCGGTCTAATAAAAGCCCCCAATAGCAATGATTGAATCCTGAAGATGGCACAGCAATCCATGGATGGCTCTAAACATGGCTGTGCTCTCTGTGTATGAGGGATGGCATACTCTCTCTACTATCAATCAGAGTCACACTAACCAATCATGGGTGTCAGTGAACTCATGTATGCAGAAGAGGGTGGATACAACTTTCCTCCGAGTGTGATATGCTGCCCTGTGATATATAGCATGAGCAGCAGTTTAAAAAGATGTATTTGACTCGCTTCATGTCTCTCAGAGGAAGCATGTGCTAGCCTTCAACCTCCCTGGTTGGCATCTCGAAAAATTAATGATGAATATCTACAGAATGTGTTCTCAGATAGTGGGACTGTTGCCATGGAAATCACATAGGTTTAAGAAATGGGACAGGACTTTAAAGCCTGAGTTTGAACTCAAGTGTCTGTCATGGCAGGTGGTAAAATAAGCAGAGTTTTGGACCAAAGTGTGTATGTGTCAAGTCACAAACCTTCATTTCTGGCCCTACAAACAGTAACAGAGTGCAGACAGAAGAGAAATTCAGTGTATGTTCAATCAGATTAGCATTAAGACCAATATTATTATGCCAGGAAATGTGTGTGTCTGTGTGAAAAGAAAGGCCAGGAACTCATCCACTAAGAAGCGAGCTAATAGAGAAAGTACACACAAAACACATTAGACAGTCTCAGCTCTGCTGTTTAGCCGAGCACCTTTTAAATGACAAATCAGTCAGCACTCAGACCATTCTCACCAGTGACACAGGGTTTTGAAACATAACTTCTGAAAATGACTTGTGAATGTAGGTGAGACAGCGCACGTCTCTTGTGCTTCCCTTGCCTCCTGCACGCTCAGTAAGCGCTCTGTTTAAGTGCTCTGACTAAGACAAACCTGTGAACCTGCACTCACATCTACCAGATGGATGTGAATAGGAATGCCATCTTATCATAGCACCAGAATGTCTGATCATTTTTAACTGAGTCCTTGTCCCCATACACTTAACTCCACACCACACCACACCAAATCACACCACACACACACACACACACACGGCTTACTCATTAGCCTTCACCTCTATATGGCACCTTAACCTTTGTGCTCTTCTGAACATCAGTGATGAGATGAAACCGGCCCTCGTCCGTCTAAAACGGGACGGGGTGGGGGTGTTCAAACGCATGAGTCACATCTGCGCCACCCTACATCACAGTGACTCACTTTGGCTTCCCAAAGAAAGCCTTCATTTGAAGGTAAACCTGTATCCAAGCCTTTACAAATACAAACCATAAGCCTTTACCATATACAAACATAAAACACACAATACATACAGTCAAAAATGGCCAGAATCAGCGAATACAGTGAACCAGAACACATATACAATTATTAAACCATTTCTAGACAGCTACTCATTTCAAACTTTTTCTTCATTCTACTGGCAGATCATTTTGCTTCTTTCTAGTAATAAATGCTTAAAATGAGCAAAATGATCTACCAATAGAACATGATTATTTCAAGAATGAAATTCAAGCTAGAAATTGGTTTAATAACCTTATATTTGGTTTATTGTAATCTTATCATATGGAATACAAGAGACATTTGAATATATTTTAAGATATTTTCACTTGCTATGATATGAGAGGTCAAAGGAGAATGGCCAGACCAGTTCAAGCTGACAGGAAGGCTACTGCAACTCAGATAATAACTCTTTACAACCATAGTGAGAAGAAAAGCATCTCAAAACACAACACGCTAAATCTTGATGGACTAGAACAGCAGAGTCTGCAGCAGGAATGGGTGCTTTGGCATTTGCTGGTTTGGGCTGAAACAATGATATGGCACTAGGGTTGTCAAAAGTACCGGTACTTCGGTACCAAGTCGGTACTAAAAAGAAAAAAAGTTGACGGTACCAGA
>JANDJT010000199.1:16094224-16104701 GCA_024331685.1 Stegophilus panzeri | reverse complement strand
TGACTTTAGCCGGATTAAGGTAATCAATAATCGCTGTTTACATGCTAGTTTCTTAATCAGAGTATCATCTTAATCGGACTATTATCGGATTATTGTTGTCCATGTAAACATACTGACTGAAACTGGATTCTAAGTATTGGAAAAAGACCAGGCGATGACCTGGCTGCAAAAAAAAGTTTGAGAACCCCTGCAACATATCAGCATGACTACAAATATTTACAGCCTTGATATACTTGATAATTTAATGTTTTCAAAAATATATGAAATTCCATTACATTCATTCTATACTTAAACAAATATTTTCATGATGAATATACTGCTAATTTATTAGCACACTGTTATGCATTGATAGCTTGAAAACAACAACAATTAACCCGTTCTTTGTTATATTGATTTATAAATGGTGTGGCCTGTTCTAGCATAAACTTCAACACATGTTCTTAAAAAAAAAAATTCACACACTTTTAAGATCATTTTTATAGAGTTAAACACTGAAAGCATTTTTTCACTGAAAGAGCTCAGAAATATTGATTTAAAAAAAAAATAATTCTACATATATTATTACATAACTACACTGCAACACTGCATTAATACCGCACTTGTCCTACTTCCTTTACCTAATCAGAAGCATCTCAATATTCAACACACACTCATTACCACCTAATTATCTCTTCAATGAGTGTTTGCACATACCTGTTTGCACATACCGGTGATTAGCAACCTGGCACGTATATTTAACACAAACCAATCTGCAAGCTGCCACTGTGGTATATAACCAACAAAACATTTCATTGACAATAACAATTCGATAAAATATTTTTTAACACTCACTGTCCAGTTTATTAGGAACACCTGTACACTTGCACATTCATGCAGTTCTCATGTGACAGCAGCTCAATGCAAAAAAATCTTGCAGATACAGGTCAAGAGCTTCAGTTAGTGTTCACACTGAACATGAGAATGAAGAAAAAGTGTTATCCCTGTGACTTTGATCGTGGCGTGGTTGTTGGTACCAGATGTGCTGTGTGTTTTGAGTATTTCAGAAAGTGCTGATCTCCTGGGATTTTCACACATACCAGTCTCTAGAATGGTGCGACAAACAAATAACATCCTGTGAGTGGAGATCAGAGGTGAATGACTGGTCTGAACTGACAGGAAATCTATAATCAGTACATTGTGGTGTACATCAGTACATCAGTACTGTGGTGAGCAGAAAAAAATAATTTTATCATCTAATCTTTGACTGTCCAGAGTGAGTCTGTGCCCATGCATATGATTGGCTGATTAAAGTGGACAGCGAGTGTATAATGAAACTGTCTTGGCCTATGTATCTGACACAGTCTGTGCTACAAACGTATAGCAGTGACCAGGATAAAGGTGTTGAATGATGAAGGAAAGTATTAAAAACATCCTGAGCTACACATTACAGAATGTCGTTCATACATAAGTCAGTCAATCAGTCAGTCAGTCGAACAGAAATCACTAATCTTTTACACATTGGTATTTTAGTATTGATAAATTGTTAAAAACAAACAAAAAAGAAGTTGAAGAATAGCAGAGAGAGAACTAAAGGATCTAACTAAAAATAGATATGTGTGTGTGTGTGTGGGGGATTAAAAAATGACATCTGCCACAGGAAACAATGCTTCCTTATAACCTAAAGGAAGCCTACTGGTGTGTTGTGACAGGTTGCATCAGTGATAATCAGATTGTATAACTCTGTGCTTTCCACACAGAGGAATGGTTTTTGTAATATCCACTTCCAACATATTTTGTCCATTTTAACTGGCAACAGAATGAATATATAAATGAGAAATTATTCTTCTTGTGTTGCTGGGTTTTTTTTTAAATCTACATCGTTATATGATGTAGTGCTGATGGTGGCTATTCCCTGCTGTTTTACTGCAAGTAAGGTAGCTCGGTCGTAGAGCCGTAAGTGTAGGTAGCGTGGCAGGGACAGACAGATTGAACCATCAGATAGACTCAGACCTGTCAGCGGTCTCAGCTCTCTCTCAGTGCTCAGTGTGCTGCATGACATAACCTCTTCTACTTATTAGGAACCTGTCTCACACACACACACACACCTCTAGTCAATGCAGGACTTTAGGAGAGGGCAGGAGCATGTAGTCACTTGTCAAAACAGGAAAGGCATGCCTGGGTGAGATGGGTGGAAGAATATGGTGTGCTGGACATGTCTCTTTGAGGAGAGAAATCTTAGTACGTAACACTACACTACAGACCACAGAATGCTCTATTTGGAGATGAGAAAAGATGAGAACAATTGAACTGAACTGTTGTCATTTTGCCCCACATCCTAATCGTCCCTGACTCAATCGTGAGCTCAGGTTACCATCTGTGTGGAGTTTCTGTGTGTGTTCTCCTGTGTCTGTGTGGGTTTCCTCCAGGTTCTTCAACACTATTACAGCAGAGACGAAAGCTGCTGATATTCACAGCTTCATTTGTTGTCTCATCTTTCATTCCTTTATAGGTTTTGTTAGCAGACCATGTGAGTAAAATGTTTGAAACTAAATGCAACGGAAGACTGACGCAATAAATGTGCGTGACAGCCTTCCTCCTGCGGAAATTATGTATGAAATCCGATTCCGATCACAAGCGGTCAATAAAGACGCATTCGTAATGCCAGGTGTGAACGGTTGTGAGTCTCGGCTGTGCGCTTGTGATCTGATCACCCAGGACCCATCACGTACGTGAATCCCAGGTGTGAAGCAGGTGAATGTGTGTGCATGGTGCCCTGAGATGGACTGGTGTCCAGGATAAAGTGCTTACTGAAGATGACTGAATAAATGAATGAATGTTGTGATATGGTTGAACGCAATGCGTTCACACTCAGGATCTGGTTTTCTGAAAGCATCATCATAATGGTACGCAACCTAACATCCATGTGTGACCTATGAAGTGTCCTCTGTGGAGCAAAGACAGCATGTAGATGGACTGTTTCTGCTTGTCAGATGTCAGTTACAAAAAATCTTACTTTAGCAGTCTGAGCAAACCAGTGCACGTACACGGGTCCCTTTCTTTCCTGCTTCACACATTATATATGAATAAACCGCCATCTCATTTGCAAGGATCAGTGACCCCATAGATTTTCCATCTCAAGCAACGCAAGCCCAATTTCCTCCACCACTGGTTTCCTTCTCCTTCCTCCAAAACTGGATACCGAGGCATCCAACTGATGCATCAAATCCAAGCTTTTCTATACCTAACGTTTTTCATTCAAGTTGCTCAGATGAACGCATTCCCAAGTTCTTACTAAGCATTAAAAAAAATCTCTTTCTTTTACACACAAAAACATGTACACATATAGTCCTAATTGCTTTCTTTGGTTCCTCAACTGGAAGATATACAAACAGGACTGATGCTTTCAGGGGAGAAGAAGGCCACACATACCTCCTGTACTAATAACTCCAATCCGTTTCACCAGGGATTTGGTCAACTGACGTCACTGTGTTCTCCATTGGGTGCACTGTCTCCAAGTAGGATCCCACAATACAATAGAGAGAGAGAGAGAGAGAGAGAGAGAGAGAGAGAGAGAGAAAGCAACAGAGAGCAACCATTTTCTTCCCATTTTGTTCTTCAGTATTCTTGTTTGATATGGTGGCCAGCTGTTAACTGATATGATGTTATAGCTGTGCAAAAATTCATAGCAGCACTGGGTAGGAGGGTTTGTTTTCAGCTCTGCAGGAAATCTTTGTCAGTATCTGCACCACTGGGAACCTGTCCATCACGGGGTACGGAGAAAACGATGGTGGTGAAGGAAAAAGTGGCTACAGTAAACTGCGTGAAGCATGAATAGAAGGAAAGACCTGAATGGGGATCCTGATGAAAAAAACAACAACAACAAAGTGATTAACCAAGATATTTCATTATTTTGAGGTTTAAAAGGTTTAATGACAATAACTTAATTCATTTTGAAGTAGATAAAAAAATGACTTTTCAGTAAAGCTCTTAATTAAAAACAGATTTGTCAAATAATCCAATTTAATTCCCAGTGAGAACTGATATAATCTTCTGAACGCTTTGAATGAATTCCAGCTTGGTGCAGGAGACTCAGACAGAAATGTAGCTTTTCGCTTGAATTATAAACAGGGAAAAATTTGCCATAGAATAAAAGGTGCATAGGCATATAACAATTACATTTCAATAGCGTTCAGTTTTGCCATTATGGCTGCGTTTGTTCTGCGTTGTCTTCTAATCCCATCCTACAATTCTGGATGAAAGAGGTTTTGAGAGTTGCTGGGTGCTGTGGAGCGGGTCTCTGGAGACCAGTCGCTCCTGTTAAGATCCTGCCCATAACACTGCTCCCTCAGGACGCTAGTTATAGCCCTGTACACGCTGTACGTCTCTCCATGATGAGAGAGAAAACGCTAGTACAATGGGAGTAGAGATACACACTGTTCGAGGTACTGTGAGATAATAAATTATTTGTTTCGAGGTCATTCGTTTTTACACGATGAGAACCTGAGAAATGCTGATCTTCTCATCATTACCATTTGTTTCTTGCTTACAGTCTTCGTTTGGATTATCCAGAGAGAAAGGTCACAGAGCATGCTCGGAGGAGACAGTGCTGTAAGATAGCAGGGTGATACGTTGTGTGATGGCAGGTGCGCGAGTTCTAAGTTATATAATAGAAGTGTTAACAGCCTGGCGCAGGAGGAATTGCGCTGGTGGTAGTCGGTTGGCGAGGGGTGCCGCATTTCCTCATGATCCATAGGGCTGAATATAACTTCAGCTAATTGACACCAAGCATCCTCTTTCTCTCCACATGATGCCAGCTTATGTCAAGCAGAGCATGTTATTACACCTGCAAATAATGCCATCCTTCACACTCCTGCCAAGAACCAATTCCCAATTTCATTCTATAACCTACATCCTAGCACCTGCTTCTACAGATGCCAAGTGAACACTTCATGACTTTTAAGATCTCAGAATAGCTGCACTGCTCAAACTACATGACTTTTACCATTTGCAGTCTGCTGTTTTGTGGTGTGCACACCGCATGACCGATCCCAGACAAGGCTCACACACTGCATGATCTTTCACGTGGAGAGATCCACACCAAAGCACGTCTGAGCCCCAGATCATGGAGTGGTCCAGCATGTGACTGTGTCAAGAGCAACTGGGAGTGGACTACTTTGTATGGAAACAAGAGAAAAATGTTGAGGAAATATTGGTTTGGGAAGATGCATGCAGTAAGGACTGTCTGTTCTTCAAAGAGAACTGGAGGCATAGAGAAAAGAAACATTACTAATTTTATACTGTGCATCACCAGATATTCGTAACAACCATTTGGGTATGACATGCCAAATAATTTCTTACGGAAGCAATATCATTGTGTCTAGATTTTGTTCTCACATTCCACACAGATAGATGTGATGATAGAACTGGATTCAGGGATCTGCTACACATAAGAGCAGATTTATTCAGTCCACACAGGATTTCGTGGAGTTTTTTTTGTTGTGATTGTTACAGCCAAGGGGCGCACATGGCTTAGTGGTTAGCACGTTCGCCTCACACCTCCAGGGTAGGGGGATCGATTCCCACCGTGGCCCTGTGTGTGTATGTGTATGTGTATGTGTGTGTATGTGTATGTGTGAATGTGTGAATGTGTATGTGATTGTGCCCTGCGATGGATTGGCACCCTGTCCAGGGTGTACCCTACCTCGTGCCCGATGCTCCCTGGGATATGCTCCAGGTTTCCCCGTGACGCTGAAAAGGATAAGCGGTATAGAAGATGGATGGATGGATGTTACAGCCAAAAATGCTTGCTTTTGCAGTGACTTTTTTCAAAATGTGCGATGCTTTTTTTTTTTGTGCTTTTTTGCAGAACTTACTTAAACCCGTGAAATTGCGATTCCACGGAATTGTTTTGCACGCTCTTTCGCAGTGAGGTTTGTTGGTAAATGAGACATTTTAGCTGTCCTCATGTTCGGGGCACGTGAATCGAAGAGGGCTTTGGCTGAATGCACGTTGTGATGACGTCACACGATGCGTCTTGGCCCAAATCTGCAGCGATTTTTAAAAATTGCAAGCTCCTCCGAATATTTCAGTTTCCTTAGTTCTGTGTTCATTTCTGAGATCGCAAAATCCTGGAGGGACTGATTATTTTTGATTTCCTCTCTAAGTCTAAGTCTCACTGGCTCACACCGCATTGCTGAACCGCTCGCACCACATGAAGCAGTCGTCGCGGGCACGTGCATCAATTTGTCACCATGAACACGGGGCAAACATTGTGTCATGTGCATTCAGCATAAGAGGATATTCTTTACATCTCTCTCTCACCGTATCATCCTCAGGTTAACTCTGCTTCTCTCCAATCTCTGTTTTGCTCTTTTTTGAGCTTCCATTTGATGCATCCATAAAAAAGTAAAAGGGCTACCATAATAGTGCACTCTGACTCACTCAGTGTTTGACAAAAAAAGAAGAAAAAAACATTGAAGAGCTTTAAAATGCTATGCCATTTTTAAAAGACACTTCAAGTAAGTGATCAAAATGTTATGATTATGTATGAATAACCCCTCTATTCATCTGTCCCTGTCTATTTTGGCCTGTGATAAATGGAAATAATGTAGGAGGCTCTTGTTGGCAGACTGGCACCTTGTTAAGGAGGATTAAGGAGCGTGTTTATCACCTCACTTGGGGAATCTCTTATCTCTAATGCCAGGCTACTGGATCAGGGGAACGAAAAATTTTATACACACACCAGCTGATAGGGCGAGGGTAACAGGAGGTGAGGATTCACCACTGACTAATTCAACTTCTCAGAGCACTGTTTTTTAATAGATGAAAGGCGTACCAAGCGTCACTGGAACAGTACGCTTCAATAAGATTAAAGCACTGTTTACAAAAATGAAAGATAGAGAGGATAGCCATTTGTTTCATTGTTTACGCCCATTTGCACACTGACTACATTTACATGCACATCGGCATTCCGATATTAATCGTTATTTGGCAATCCGATTGCCCGATTCAGATTAAAACAATACACCCACCCCTGGAATATGCCTGTTTTAATCGGAAATTTGTTGCATGTAAACACCTTATTCAGAAAATCCACTGAAAGGAGATATACGCGCATGCTCAGCCTGCAAGGAATTGTGGGTACTAACAGGTGCTTAGCTATAGGCTAGGTATTTAGGAACAGCAGCCCAGGCATACTTACAGCAAGCATGTATACAGGAATATTCTGATGCCTGTAAGCATATAAACATTGTATTCGGAATATGGCTGCAACCCGAATATAGACCTGAAACGCAATGTGATGCGCATGTAACGGTAGTCACTGTTTCTCTTCCAATTTAAGCATTTGTTTTATTCTGGGCAATGTAGGCACACTAAAAGTATACTAGCTAATTAATTCGCTAACGGTAACACAGATGGACGTATAGTTGTCAAGCACCGACAGGATTTGGATGCAAGTGCAGTGTTTTATTGAACGAAACCAAACCAAAAGTTTAAACATCGGCAAAAAAATCAAGCAATCAGTAGTCAGATTTAACTAGGCTAGGCAGAACTCAATAAACAAAAACAGACAGGATCAATAGTAGAAAAGCCTGTAGAAAAAGAAACTGCTCAGTAACATCATTATTGGAGCGCTAGGAGCAAGATTTTGCAAAGATAAGCCTGAGTTATTTATTCGGAATGTGCTAACTGGGAACAGACGGGTATGAAGTTTCATGGTTGGCTAAGGATTGTGGTAACTGTAATTCAAATATTATGTCTTTTAGACTTTAGAAACTCATTGAACAATACCACATACTCACAATAAACCATTTAACACATTTCCTACAGTATACCAAATTAGCCAACAAGTTAGCTAGCAAGCTACTCCCTCTTCTTTATAGCAGTCAGCTAACTTGTCCTTCACCTTGATTTTGGCTTAAGGACACTATGTACGTATCACTGAGAAATAATGAAAGATAAATAATCAATATAACAACTGAGTAAAACTGGGAACTGACGAACCACAACCTAATTGATGATATAATGATTTAGAAAAGTCTGAATAATGATGCCTGTTAGTGTGAGGTGTGATACATTTTCGGTTGAGATAATGATACCCTTATTTCTTTGGAGTCTTTAGAATCCTCATCTAAATGTGATTATGAGATGAATTTTCAGTCTAGAGAGGGAAACGCTTTGGAGCAATTATAACAGGCTTCTGGTCCTGCATGAAAGACCTGACGTTTTTCTTAAGTGGCTAAAACAGCCAAGTGAGAAGTGAGAAAGAAGTCACTGTGTAACATCTCTCTCTGCCAAAATCCCCCAGCCACCCCCCCACCCCCACTCCACCACCACCACAACCCCCCACCCGGAAAAATAATCTGTGCCTCTGTAATTTGGTCTCTTTTTGGTTTAGAGGTGTGAGATGGCTGTCAGCCTTGACCAGCGGCCCATTGTGAGGCCGTGTCCCTCTCACCTCGCCTTCACCATGGTAACCGGCCAAGTTCTCGCTCTCCCTGCACCTTCAAAATGAGGCCAAATTACATTCAATACAGTTTCATTCACAACATTCAAGCCAGTTTAACGAGCGCCATTCTCACAAAGAATAGCAGCGGATTAAATGTATTTTCATTTCTCATTCATCAGTTCTAATAATAGATCTCGGTGTGAAGTGCATTAAAAAAAACCTTCAAATAAAACACATGGTTGTCATAAACTGTTTATTCTGTCTGCAAGTTAAAAATCTGTAATTAGCACAGAGAGCAGTCCTTTCTACTGAAGCATTCCACATTGATCTGCTATTGATACTCATTCCTACTGCTTGACATTTAGCCATTGATTTCCTAAGTAGAGTGGGTTTTTTTTTTTTTAAGAAAGGCATTATGGGAGCAGTCTTCTGCATCTATTTGAACCGATCAATCATCCAAAACATATGAATTCAAACCCACCTTACAAACGCCTGCCTACATGCTGCCTGCCCGCTGTGCTCAGCCATCAATCAGAGCGAAGCCGAACAAAACAGACAAAACTTCGTTCAACACAGAACAAAAGTGAAAAAGAGGAAATGTGTATAATATTCCCTGTTTCAATTTCCATTATCCCAGTGTCACAGGGCTGACAAGTCTTCGGAAAAGGCAGTAGGACCTCGATTTCCTCAAAGAGAGCAATGACAGTTTTTCCCAAAGACAAAAATCAGACTTGTGTGTTGGTGACAAGCATCAAAAAAGCTATATAGTATAGGAGGAGATTCCTGATCAGCCATTTTGTGTTGCACTGTGTAATACTGCTGTTGCATCCCATTTATCACTTACCTACAAAAACCTGCATCAGCAACATGGAATTATTTTCTACTGTATAGATATATAGTACTGTGCAAAAGTCTTAGGCACCCTATTTTTTTTTTCAGTACAAACTTTGTTATAGATTTTTATTTTATGACTTCTACATTATCGAGTCAGTAAAAAAACGTTAGATTCCCAAACATTAGTTTTCTAGGACAAAATTAAATGTTAGAGACTAATGTTTGTATGTCAGTAAAGAAAGCAGCATATTAAGTGGTAAGAGACACTTTTCAGATAAAAAAAAACATAATGAAGAAGAAGAACCGTGTCTGGGTCTGTAAGATGCTCAGTAACACTTACAGCTCATTTCCTTATAAAACTGCACTAATTCTACCCGAGACTACTTTTTTTTTTTAAGCGAAGGGTCGTCACACCAAATATTGCCTTAGTTTCATTTATTACTGGTTACTGGTCTTTATAGTATTTTTTTGTAAATGGAGAAACATTTAATTAAATTATTTTTGAAAGCATCTTTGCTCTACAGCATTTTTTTGCATGTGCCTATTACTTTTGCACCTTACTGTGTATACATCCTACACTGTGTATACAAATTCACAAAAATACTCTGCTCTCATGGATATCAAACAATTGCAAACACAATACAGGTTAATTAAAAAAAAGTAATAATTAAATATAGGTGTGCAACAATTATTAGCACCCTTATGAATCCATCCATCCAACCATCCATCCATTTTTTGTACCACTTATCCAACACATGGTCACAGGAAGCCTGGAGTCTATCCCAGGGAACTTGGGGCAGGAGGCAGGGGTCACCCTGGATGGGAGGCCAGCCCATCACAGGGCACAATCACACACACACATTCACACACTTTGGACAATTCTGAAATGTGAATCAGTCTACAATGCATGTCAGACAAAAAAAGGGATTTTTTTTGTTCTTCCAGATGAAGTACATTTATACAATGAACAGAGAGATGAACTAAACAACCAATAAATACACACGGTGCAAATCATCAACAAACATTTAGTACAAATTCTAAAAATCTTCACCATCCATCCACTTTTTGAGCCTGGAGCCTATCCCAGTCTCAGACACAGTCTCAGTGTTTAAGTCTAGGCTTAAAACGTATTTGTTTGCTCAAGCCTACCCTGACTAGACTTTCTGTTATGCTAAGCACAGTCCTAATAATCTTTTCTCTCCTTCTGTCGAGCCA
>JANDJT010000199.1:16077223-16091588 GCA_024331685.1 Stegophilus panzeri | reverse complement strand
ATCCCATTTGAAGTTCCAGTAGTGTCTGGCAAACTGAAGACGCTTGAGTTTGTTTTTGGATGAGAGTAGAGGCTTTTATCATGAAACCCTTTTAAACAACCTGTGGAGATTTAGTTATTAGGGCTCAAATAACAATTGTGTGGTCCTCACCAACTTCTATAAACAAACACAACAGATTACAATATGTAATCATTTTTCAATCTTGCTCTATTGACAGAAAATTTCACTCATTTTAAGCATTTATTTCTTAAAGAAGCACAATTATCTGCCAATAGAGCAATATTATTTCAAGCTTTAAATGAGCACAAATGGCTTGAAATAGGTTTCATAATCTTATATTTGGTTTATTGAATTATTATAATAGGACATTCTAAATAAATCTGACCATATTCAAGGTATTTCTACTTGCTAAGATGTCATTTTTCTGCAGTGCAGCTGTTGGCAAAATTTTCTAGGAACAAGAAGGCCTACCTAGAAGAATCCCGTTTTTTTTTTTTATTTTTTTTTTTTTTATAGAATTACATGTTCAAAAAGCACACCAATCACCTGACAAATCCACCATCACTGAACACAAATAGCCCAGAGTCTGTGTGAACACCAACAAGAAAAGGAAGTAATCCAGTGAGCACTGGTATCACTTTGACTGGCTTGAACGTTAAAAATCATCCCGGATGGAAAAAAACACAGTTTATATGTAATGACTATAATCCAACACACTGGAACAGAAACTAGCAGCGGCAACAAGAGGAAGAATATGAGATGGAGGAGGAAAGGAAAGCACAATGCAGCAATTCTGGCACAATGTATGAGATTGAGGAAAGATGTATGAATGACAGAGCGTGATTTATGTTCGAAGATAATTAACAACAAGAATCTGAAGGTTAAAGTCTGCATCTAAAGCTAAACTGTGAATGTACTGTATGTCACAGTCTTTAGCTAAACACATTTTCTCTAACATGTAAAATGTACATGGACACACCGTGAAAAAAAATGAATGTAAAACTGAATATATTGTCCACGATGGGGGTAATAAGTAAATCTGAAATAGTTACACCAATAATGTGCTAGAATGTCATATAAAGCATTGTTTACGATTGTGCCATGTCAGTTATAACATTACAAGATCCTTACAGGCTAGCATACCAGAAAGAAAACGAGGAAATGACAGTTAGCGCATTGTTCTGATGAAGTATTGAAGGTTAAAAGGAAGTCAAACCAAATACAAATAAAATGCATCTGGTAAAAATCACTTAAATGGGAAATGAAGCAGGATGCAAAAGGTATATTCCCTTACAGTACATGAAGACTTATGAGCGAATATAGTACAAGAATGATGGCTGTGGTATCTTCATTCGATGACTCTGTAACAGCACATAACAGGAAGGAAGGAGATTTGGATGAAACCCGTTCAGTTCTAGTGACCAGGCAAACAGAGAGACACAATAATAGCTGGTTGTGATTTGCACTACTGTAAAGAATTTTTTTTCAGTCCCTGGCTATGCTACAGATCTAGAATACAGAGAGCTGACTGATGCACACAGTCATTAGCTCTGAGTTCAGACTGGCTAAGATCTGTGAGGACTTGCTCGTTTGTGTGATTCTGTCATCCACTTGGAGGAGAGATTTTCTGGGCTGGCAGCTCATATCTCACTCAATCGGTCTGCCACTGTGGGCTGGTCCAAGCGGTCATTTCTGGTTAAAACGCCTTGACGCTACAATATGCACAAGGCAGCACAGGGGTGCAGTCAGACAAACACACACACACACACACACACGTTTGTCTTATTATCATTGTGAGGACCTTGCACTGACAATTATTATTGCAGATAAGAGTTCAGGTATGGCCGAGTACAATACTATAATATACATGTGGACATCATGAGCTGCAAGGTTGTACCAAATAAGAAGCTACTGGAATCTAGAGGACATTAGTGCATTGTCTATTTCCCTTATCTGCAAATGGAGAGTCCAAACCACAGACTGGTTAGTAATTAAGGAGCTGAAAGTCCCTGAGGACAGACAGTGCTGGATGTCATTAGTTGCTGTCACAGCAACAACACAGGGCCCTAATGTCTTCAGTATCCCCCATTGATCTACTGGAAGTGTGACTGTTTATCACAGACGGTGATGCACATGTCATCTCGTATACACTCTAGTTTAGCCATTCCATCTTCATTTTAGTAATTCCACCCCTCACCTCTTTCTGTCCATCCATTCTGTGTGTGTGTGTGTGTATGTGGGTGCGTGTATGTGTGTTTTACACATACATTTTTCTCATATGCTTCTTTCAGTTCTCTTTCTCTTATCAGTCAGACTCCAACTAAACTGACAGCTTGCTGCTTTTAGAGAAAAGGGGACAATACCTCAGATCTGATTTAGAGGTACACACACACACACACACACACACACACTACAGAAGCTAAAAGTGAATAGACATCTATAAAAAAAAAAATGCAGCAGGACTGCAGCTCAGCACCAGTCATTTCCAACAGTGCTAATAAAGAGTGATGTGAAGGCTCTATGTGTATTGTCAGTGCTTAGTTTGGCTCTACACCGACAAATACATTGAGTGGCTCATATAAAAATGCTTAAGCGTGTGTGTTTTCATTCAGCAATTAGATCCAGAACAGAACACGCACTTGACTTTTGGACAACCTGGACATCTCTATTCAGAGGTATATAGAAATATACCAAGTTGTTTTGCCCTTAGGGTTGAACTAATTAATTTCGACAGATGATTATGCTTTATCTACGGCATATATTATATGTTAACGCTGGGCACTTGGGTCACAGCTGACTCAGAAAAAAATACCATTAATTAAAGTGATGTTGTTTGGTCTAGGGCCACTTCAATTGCAGTAAAATATCATTGTGCTCTGATGGCTGTTTGTGGCGTCGAGATTAAACTCGTTTACGTTGACAGCATACAGAGGTGCTTTAAAAACATCCCCATGCTAGTACAAACAGGAAGTGGTAGCTCAGTGGTTAAGATGTTGGGCTACTGATCAGAGTGTCATGAGTTCATATCCCTGCACTACCAAACTTCTACTGCTGGGCCTGTAAGTTGCTCTGGATAAGAAATGTAAGTTGCTCTGCCAAAATGCCATAAATGTAAATAATGTAGGTCTAGGAATACTATCAAGCCAAAATTAGTTAATTGGTACCCATTTAAGTGTTTACTGAAGATGTAGGATTTACATCTTCATTTGAAGACATACAGTGATTTAGGGGAAGTTAATTTTATTGGCTGAGAAGCCTGTTTCTGCCACATATGACCAAATATTACACAGCTTTATCTCACAATAATGAGATAAAGTTATTACCGGTTATTTTCATGCAACTGTGGCTTTTTTTCTCACAACTGCAAGATATCACAAAATTGCAACCTTAGGTTAATATTTCGCCATTGCATCTTTATATTTTGCTCTTACTTGTGACTTAGTGCTTCCATTTGCAATAACAAAACCACAACATCAGGCCCTCTTGGCCCTGCACAGGTTAAACGGTTCTTCGATATATATAATGGTTGCCCATGAGAATCTCGCCTATACAAATAGGCTACTTCAGGTGGGTTACTGCCCGTGTTTACACAGTTAAATCAAGACATGAACTGTAACAATGCAAGCATATGCAGCGGTGTGTAAACAAGCAATATAACCTGAAGTCTTCTTTTCATCAGGAACTAGCTGCTCTGGGAAAATGTTTTTTTTTCGGAACAGGACAGCATGTCTGCAGTGTTGGTGTGGCTTAGGTTGAGGTAGAGATAGCTTAATAACCAGAAGCACAAAGTCACACTAACACACGCCTGTGAGGCAGAAAGTTGCAACTGTGAGATATGAATTCACAATTGCATGATAAATCTGTGCAATATTTTCTCATATGTGACAGAAACAAGCTTCTATACAGGAGAGAAAAGAGTCTTGATACAGGTCTTGGTAATAGAAAGAAACATATTAGGAGCACGAGTATCAGTACCAGTGATAAAATGTTCATTCTACATATATTATTCTCTTTATATATTTTACATTGCATTTAACTCACCAAGATTCCCTAATCAACACACCTTAGGCAATGTATTGTGGTACCGGTGCCAGTCGCTCCCTGCTATAATGTGTGTGTGTGTGTGTGTGTGTGTGTGTGTGATTTCCCGTTCCCCCTTTTTTTCTTATGATGTCAATCATTGTTCATTTACCTGTTGATTGGGGGGAGGTGTCAGGGAGGGATAGTTAGGGATTACGATAGGGCAATGTTAATAAGAGAGTGGGGAGCAAGTTGTTTTTTCATCTTGGGGGGAGAAGGAGGGCGTGTGTGGTTGTATACCTGTCTGTTTCATTGTTTTCGAGGAGTTAGGACACTTCCTAATATCTGTATTCAGTTTGCAAGACTATAGGCAATAAATAACGGCCCATTGGATGCTTTCGAACTGGACCATTGTCTCCTGTCTTCTTTCTGGAAAGGGTTACAATACCACAGTATAATTGAAATATACAAAACAGAACTCAGGGTTTTTTCCCCCCCTGAAACTAAAGTAAATTTTAGAGAAAAATGATTCATTATAAAGGTCTGAGAAACTGGTCTATAAAATGTGCTCTGCTTTCCTGCACCAGTAAAATTGCTTTGAAAATGGTGTTAATTCGTGGTACTCGAGTATATTCCTGTATCTAGCAATGTCATCTGAAATAAAATGAAATGGAAGCTAATTGGCTCAGAGAAACTCTCACTGCAGGACAACATTTCGAACCCCCTCCTCCTATACGACTGCTATAAGGTAGTGAACACTGTTTAAGTGATACAGTGAATGGAATGGAAGCTGCTATAAATTTGACATTCAACTTAATGGAAAGAGTCTGACTGACTAATGCCATTGCTGCTATCATGACCCAGCACGCACAGCTTTCATGGCCCCCGACTGTATAATCCCCATACAATGGAAAAGACGGAGTTTAGGAGCGCACGGCTTAGCCTCAGCTTTCCTCCAGCCTCATAATTAAAGATTGTGTCAGATAAATAACTTAACTGCCATAGGGAGAGAAAGTACAAGTCTAAACATTAAGCCGCTGCAAAGTATAGAGCGTCTCTCGTGAAACAGTCATTCACTGTTCATAGCTTGTACAAACTGTTTCAATCAATCATTTGAAAATTACTGTGATACAACATTTCATGTCAAAAAGCCTGCAGATTTGGGTAAGAACGTATAATAATGGAGTACAATACAGTGTGATGAGGTAAGATTTTAGAAAACGTATTCAAAGTTGACAGCATTAAAAAAAAATGACATTTTGAATGGGTCTTCATTTAGTCACTGTCTGAATCATGAGAACATTGCCTAACACATGGCAGACAATATGTAAGGAAGAATACACAAATGGGGCAAGCAGTTATAGGAAAATAATCAACGATGTGGTGTGATAATTGGTCAGCTGATTATTTTCCAATAACAGCACATCCCAAAATGTTTTATACCACAGCAATTTACCAATTATTACATTATTAAAAATTTGATTAAAAATGGCACATTATATACTGTAAATTATCCATTTATAGTCACGTTTATAGTTACATGTTACTTAGTTTCTTGTAATCATTTATGTTATAGCAGTTGTTCCCTCACCAGCCTCGCTTTTGAAGTTAATTAGATTTTTTTTTTTTTTTTTTTTTTTTTAAAAGCAGCTTGTCCACAAAGCGCTCCATCCTGAAGACATTCCCATTAAAGTTACAACTTTACCTCTGACTTGTTACCTCTGAATTTTGCCATATCCACAATTATGCATGTCTTTTCTCATCTGTTTACATGAAGTGTCAATCATACAGGGCCCTGTGTAAATTGTTACTATAGAAATGATAACGTAACAGAACAAGCACATTAAAAAAACAAACAAACAAAAAAAAAACTTGCAACTGAACCTGCTGTCGGAGGTGCTGTTATAGAAAAGTAATCAAGTACTTCTGACCAATCAGTATGGAGAATTCGAGAGCACTGTGTTGTAAAGAAAAATAGCACGTAAATATCATGATACACGATAAATATCACTAGATTCAGGTTGCTAGCAAAATGTACAGGAATACAACCTGGATGTGATGCCTGACCATTGCAGGGTACCACGCACACTCTCAGTCATTTACATCTAGTGGCAATTTAGTGTAGACCATCCACCTACCAGTATGATTTTGGAAGCTGGGAGGACACCAGAGAACCCGGAGGAAATGCGTACACCGCAAGAACATGTGAAACTCCACCCAGACAGTAACCCAAGCTCAGGACCGAGTCCCAGATCCTGGAGCTGTGACAACAGCGCTTCCCACTGCGACACCATGCAGCTATCAATTTCATATCATCATATTTCCCAGCCTTAGTTAAAATCTCTTTTTTACACATCATATGCGGAAAGCAATCACCAAGGACAATCACAATACAGTCCCATAAAACGTGCCAGTTGACTCAAGTAGAACCATCAGGCCTTGATAAATACATCCACTGAAAATATCTATGAACTAATGAGGAGTAACTCGTTTAAGAAATGCAATCAAAGAGAGAATCCCATCAGCATCTAATATCAGTCACTTAGCAGCTTGAAAGCTGATGCTTAAAGCAGGAAATTCGGTCTGAAAGCCTTGAATTCAAGCTGAAAGTGGTCTGACTGATCTAATAGCCATGCCTGGCTTCAACAGACCAACTGCATGAGAGAAATGATATTTGCTGCTGTAAAATTATTTACAGCCATGGAAAAGATTGGTTCCTACTCAATAGACAACTCCGCTGGTTTCACTCTGATAAACAGCAAAATGATTACTGCATTCCTCGATTCATTTCATTTGAAAATGACTTTACCAGTCTCAACGAATCCACTTCTGGGTGGATAACTGACATCACATCCAGTTAACAGCAAAAGTAGCTTGTTTTAAGCAGCAGCAAGTATAAGCCTACTACTACTACTACTAATAATAATAATAATCATAATCATAATAATCATCATAATAATAACCAAAATATTAATGATAATGGAGAAATCTTTTTTGTTTGGGAAGGTAATATCAATTGTTCTTCAGAACATAATGGAGTATGTCTAGGGTTTTTCTGTTTTTCAGCTTTCAGAATTTTTTCTTTGTATGTGTCATGATTTCCCCTCGAGCTAGCGCTGTAGCATGCAGCATGCTCAGAAACCCGAGCTCGATGCCCGAGCGCACACTTTTGTGTTTTCAGTGACATTGACTTTGTTTAATTTCGACACATGCATTTGTTATGATTTCTGTCCTGTCTCCGCCCTTGTATTTTCATTGGTTGTTTCCCATATGTGTGTCATGATTGCTCTCAGCTGTCTTGGGTTTCACCCCTGATTACGTTTGTCCTTTAAATCCCTCATGTATCTTGTACGTTGCGAAGTATTGAGTGTTATCACCGTACCAAGCGTTTGTACCCTGTTCCTCGGTTTGTTTCGTAGTCTTTGGTCTTGTTTCTTGTTTCTCGTTACATGCTTTTGCCTTGCCTAGTTAATGCCTGTTTGCCAATCGCCTAACCCATTGCTTGTTTTTGACCATGCTATTGTCTCATGATTTGGTTTGGATTTGTCTGCCTGCCTCTCTTTAATAAAAGCTCTTATCTGCAGTTGCATACGTCCTAACCTCCATTACGTTTAATTACGTGACAGTATGATGTCACCTAATCTCCCAAGTCACAGAAATGATCAGTAGTGACAAACACAAGAAATGTGTAAATGTGTAATTTGCTTCATCAAAAACATTTTATATAAATTAAATTTCAGTTCCATTCATTCATTCATTCATTCATTCATTCATTCATCTTCAGTATGTGCTTTATCTTTGTCCGGGTCACTGTGAATCCAGAGTTAATCCCAAAACAATCGGAGGGAAAACACCCTGCATGGGACACCAATCCATCCAAGGTCACCGTACACACTCACTCACTCACACACACACACACACACACACACACACACACACACACACACTCCACCTAGAGGCATTTTACATGTTTGTTTGGTTTTTTTGGATGGAAGAACCTGGAGAACCCAGAGGAAACCCAAGTGGACACAGAGAACATGTGAAACTTCAGACAGTACCCCGAGCTCAGGATCGAATCAGGGAACCTGAAGCTAAAAATAAATCTTTAGAAATGGACCAGTAAGTCTCTTGTCTTATAAGTGTTATATAAAATAAGTGGGGAATAAATATGACATGCAAACATTTGCACTGACCATCAAATTAATACGGTCACATAATATCAATGGGTTTGTCAATATTTGGAGCCTGTGAAGTGTTTCAATATTGATGTGTGCCATACATACAATAAGCATACATACAATAATGTAGCACCATGCAACAAAAAAGAGAGAGCGAGAGAGCGAGAGAGAGAGAATCTAATTGAAATCTTATATATAAATATTATATGGTACTTGTATACTGCTTTTCACTATTTTCTTCTATATCGCTACATTTCTGAAACAATGGACGCCAAATATTTTGTAGTATTCATGTTTCATATCTGTGCCTTGCTTCAATTTCCTTCAGTACAGTTTTCTAAAGCAGAAGTGAAGTTGCAAGTTGGCTTGTGAAGCCTTGCATATACAGTACCTCCCCAGACATAGTGAATGCACCATAAACCAACAGTGTTAACAGTCAGTGGTGCAGGTTTAAACAGGTTAAAACCCGTTCTCCGTAATGGAATCGTTCATCACACAGTCAGACTTGATGGACCAGGGATATTTAATCAAGCGATTTTTCCCTCTGCCGTAGTTAAGTGACTGCCTGCGTATACAGCATGGCCAATTACTGACTGATTTGCCGAAGCCCGGCTCTGGCTGGAGCAGAGGCGAATGAGATATCACAGGTGCTCAGCTCGAGCTCATGGTGGCTTTTCTTTCATTTACTCGCCACTCAAGAAGGAAAGTGATTTCTTCTTCCATTCTGCTGTTTCTGAGTCATCAATAAATGAGCACAACTCTATCTGGTCACATGACTGTAATGCAAAAGGCAAGGCCTTCACTTTGCCTCAGTATGCGTGCATAAGCCATGTATAAGCCTTTCTGTTTCTTTTTCATTCTTTTTCTTTCAGTCACAACACACTCACACACACACACACACACACACACACACACACACACACATACACACATGTTCTGAGCTAAGATTTGCTCCTATGTTGCATTGTTTTTACCACTCAAAGGTCATAGTGCAATCTGCACAACACTTTGATCATTTCTCAAATAAATTAGGTTTCGCTTTGGACAAAAGTAAATATACATGCATTTATCTTATTTAAGTGTTCAGCAGCAACTCTGAACGACAGATATTTTTGTTTAAAAAACAAAAACATAAAAAAAATACTGTATATCCATGTTCACATATTAACAGGAACAATACATATTAATTCCAATACATATTCAGGAACCTGGAAATTCCATAATGTTTAGAACACACGGCGATGCCAAAGCGCTAAATTGTGAATGTCACTCTGTACCACCAGAGGTAATTAGTCTACCAAATTAAGGGCTTGACAGGAAGCCCTTGGGCATTGAATTCGATGGTGAGAGGCGGACATACGTCCATGGCCTCCTTTCAGTACAGCTAACAAGCTCTTGTCAACTTCCTTTCACCATTTCTCCTTCTGGGAATCCCCATGCTAATTTGAGAGCCATTCCACTATTTATCAATTCAACTCATAAATAGTGAACAATCGAGTCCGATTTTTCCCAGAAGGCATTACAATCCAATGCAATTTGCTGTGAAACTGTGAAAATGGGAATCTGGGTAAATATGAATTACTCTGGGGCTAATTAATTTTATGAGACAGGATTAACAATTGTCACTTGACCAAAATTGACCTTCTTCAGGCATATACTGCCAACACCACCCTTCTTTCTCTAAATTGTTTATCATATCAGAGCCAACAAAGCTTCATTGACATGATATAAACTGCAGATGAAATAAACTCCAATCAGATATGACAAACCTCAGGCTGGGACTGCCATTTCCAATCTCACCTCACACACTCCTGCTGTAGCTGCATCGCCATCGACGTCTCCTCATCCTCCCTCAGCCATCTGTCCACGCACAATGTCCGTCATGGAGACAGTCGCCCAGCAATCTCTGCTTGGCAAGACCGCACTCTGGAGTGTTTACAGTTCAGTAGCACATAGACTGTTACAGACTATCACCTTAAAAACATTTTCTCACAGTGTTTTGGAGCGCTGGTGAGTCTACGGCTTATTTCACCGCATGGCAAGCAATAGTACCATTTAAGAACTGCTGCTGTAATCATAAAGACTCTACTGTGTTCAACGCAGGACTCTTATTCACTACTTATACAATGATTTGAGCTCATATTTGTGAAAATATTAGCTCCAGTACCACGTCGTATTATGTGACGAGGTACTGTACATTGCTGCTATAATGAACAGAGGATAAAGAATGACAATGATCTGGACATATTTCATGATTAATGATGGCAATCAAAGCAAAGCAGACTTTAAAGTGTGTTCTGTGAAAATCTTAAGAGGAGGAACTATGGCATCTTTCTACAGTACAAGTAACCTGAGAAAACATCTTAAAGGCATTTTAACATTGTGCTTCAGGGGGTTTCAGCAGTATCAGCGAGCGTGGTCAAAAAATTTGCACAAAAGAATTATGTACACAAAAATATTCACAAGTGTTGAGCAGTGAAGTGAGCGTGCAGAGAAATCGTTGCACATGAGACATCATGCCAGCTGCCTTTGCTTTCTCTGTTAAAGGTATTATTTAAACGCCGTAACTTTAAGACTTGCTTTCGGGGAAAAAAGCAGAACATGGAAACTTAAACAATCATTAACTAAACATTTGAGCAAAGGCCTGAATGGAAATACTGTTTTTTTCCCCTTCCATGATGGATATAAATGATAATGGACAAGGAATTAGCATCACTGCTGCAGACAAGATTTGAAAGATCTGACCCAAGCTTACATGTAGAAAGAAGACAGAGAGCTGATCAGCTTTTTCACACAACCAACAACCATCTTGACCTGAAGCAGGGTGAAAGTGAGAAGCAGGTGTTCTGTCAGGTGTCTCTTTGTCTTGATGTAAATTTTTTCTGGATGATTAAAATGCTTCAGCTTCATCAGAAGTAAGATGTTTGGAGAATCAGGAGACTAAGAGCCAGGGTATAGTCAAAGAGATGGTTTATTATGCGCTCAGAGACACCTTGGGCACTACAGCATCTCAATCTTAGTTCAAACATAAATTGGATACAGTTGGCTTTCATACTCAGCTGTACGTGCAAGCAACATACCCAAAACTAGTTAAGGAAAACATGAGAGAAAAGACAAAACAGCTTGACAAAAACATAATCAAGGACAGAATCCCAACAAAAAAAAAAATCATGAGTAAGCAAAAATCACATTGAACTTGATCTTAAATGACTGAATTATAATCATGGAAAATAAGGAACAATATTTCACAACCTTTAGTCTGAGAAACCTAAGAAAGATTGCACACATATGCGCTCTTTGAGATGGACTAATTACTCTCTGGACGGAAGCCAGGTCATCTGCATTTGCTGTGTCCTCAGACCACACCTCATGTTAGCGGATGCGCCTCTGATACCCATTTACAAAAAAGCCTTTCGTTCGCCTCAGCTATTAATCCTGCGATTACTGGCACATCGGTTTCTTTTTCACTCAAACGCCTTCCTGTTAATTCGAAGGTGAATTTCAGCTTGCTTAAGGTCCTAGCTGACACCACTTCGCTTAGTCAGAGTTAGCATAACCTCGAAATTTGACGCAATCCATATATTTTCTTCACATTTTCTCCTAAAGAACCTCCTAAAGGCCATTAAACCACCCTGTGCAGCTTCAGCTTTTCTGTCTATTCTCGCCTATCAACAAAGCACCTGCAGGAGCACGCTCTGATTGGGATATTAAACTAAATTACACAGCTGCTAAAATAAGCTGTAGCAATCCGTGGGTAAATTGAATATATCTGCAAGGAAGGTGGCAAAGAGGCATCTTGACATTTCCAAAGCCGAAACAGCAGGGTTTATCCTCATCATCTGCGAGACCTCATCATGCCCTAAACCACATTTAAGATCAATCACAGCAGCTAATATGTGTCATACCATGTACTGGTGTGAGAAAGGAGTTACACGCTTAATACTGTGTCATTACTCTGGGAGTGGCATGACGTAAAAAAAAAATATCATAAGGTTATTATATTTATTAAATTACATAGTATATATCCTTCCTTATTCTCTATTTGTATGCTCCATTTTGGATTGTTCCGACTGTAAATTTAACAAGCACTGGAAACAAAACCTGAGCTGGGTGGTAATCCACGCAATGCCATAAAGCTGCTGAGGTTCTGTTACAAATGCTTAAATGGAATAAAAAGCACACTCGCGCACAGAAGAGAGACATGTTACACAATACAGACAGATCATATTTTTAGACACGAATCCTAAAATAGTTTGACAGATGGTAACCCCAAACATGTTTCTCACATGACCAGGATTATGCAACAGCACACATGTAATCCAGGTTGCCATAGGTACATAATGTTCATAATTCTCTCAGATGTACGCAAGAGGGCCAGGTCTTTATCCTTATTAACTATGCATCATTTTTATTTTATTTATTTATTTATTTATTTATTTTTTGCAGAGAACGATGCAGTCGTTTGAGGCCTGGACACAATGTTATCATAATAATTACTCTTGCACGGTGGTTCTCTTTAATATGCAGTCCGGTGGTTTATTTTATTGTTCCAACTCCCTAAAATGTTTCATAAAAGAGCTCAGCTAAACATTAATGAGGTGATCGAGGGGTGCTGTGCTTGTCAGAAAATAGGTTTTATCCCCATTAACTCACCACAATAAAAGGCAATCACTTTCCTGATGCCTGCTATAAAACTCTTCTTGTCATGGTCATAGGCAGAAGATGGACTAATAAAACCGACGACTGATTGATAGAAATTTATGGAGGGAAATGGTGATGGGGTAGGCTGAAGTGTGTGGCTGTAATGAAAACTATTGAAATAGAGAATAAGAGAAGCGTGATGTTCTGTAGTGTCCTCAGGGGGGAGAAATCACTCTGTGGGTTCTCAGTTGGCACTCACAGTCCCACGTCTCTCTCGAAATCTACGCTGTGCCTCATTGAATCATCAGAGCCCAACGAGCAGACGTTCATCATAATGTCCCGTCGCTCATACCAACTGCACATTTTATTAGCCTTTTTTTTAATACAAAATCTTACATACTCTAACCTCATTATTCTGGTTCTCTTTTTATGATTCGTATCCTATTTAATCAGACCGGGTGGTGGCTTCCTTGTTCCATCCATCCATCCATCCATTTTCTGTACCGCTTATCCTACACAGGATCGTGGGGGGAGCCTGGGGCCAATCCCAGGGGACTTGGGGCACAAGGACATCCTGGATGGGGTGGCAAGCCATTGCAGGGCGTAATCGCGCATTCACACACTACAGACAATTTAGAGATGCCAATCAGCCTACAATGCATGTCTTTGGACAGGGGGAGGAATCCAGAGTACCCGGAGGAAACCCCCTAAGCAGGGGGAGAACATGCAGGCTCCGCACACACAGGACGGAAGCGGAAATCGAAGCACCTGAACCGGGAGGTGCGGGGAAGGCATGCTATCCACTAAGCCACAGTGCCCCCAGCCTCCTTGTTTTTTGTTGTTGTTATTGTTGTTGTTTTACAGTCACAAACATCCTTGCTATTTTATCACTTTGTGACTACAAAACTACACTTTTCTTATTACTTAGATCTGCCATGGCTATAATGAAACTCGTACCAACAACGGGAATGGCTGAACGTTTTTTGTTTTTAAAAATGTTTGCAAAGCAACAGTAAAAATAGCAAGCTTGAACACCACCAACATCATCAAGAATTCCCAACAGAGACTCCTCTCCCTCAGAAGACTGAAGATGTATAGAGTACAGAGGCAGCTGTACTCATCCAAAGCATCCTGACATCCTCTATCACTGACTCACGCACCAAGAGGAAATGATAACGGTCTTCGCTCAAGGCCTCAACAATAATCGGACACGATCTTCCATCAGTGCAATCTCTGTATATCAAAGGCATCCAGAAAAGAGCTTTACCCTTCTCCCATCAGAGAATTCAACTCATTACTTCTCCTCAGCACTAACTCTAAATGTAAAACTAATTGTTTGGTTTATTGTTTATTATTGAGCTTTATGAACCCAATTCCCACTAACACCAGTTTGTGACAATCCAAGAATCCTGAGTAGGGCTGCACGATTATGGCCAAAATGATGATCCCGATTATTTTGATCAATATTGAGATCACGATTATTTATCACGATTATTAATTGATTTTAGTGACAACATATTTTTATT
>JANDJT010000199.1:16046681-16065684 GCA_024331685.1 Stegophilus panzeri | reverse complement strand
AAAAGCATCTCAGGGAAATTCCTCAAGAAATCGGTTGAGAAAATGCCAAGAATACATTTCTGGAAATTCTAGGCAAACAGGGGGTTTCAAGATGCTAAAATATTAAATAATTTTGATTTTAATTCCATAATTCCCATAGGTCCATTTGTGTTACTCCAGAGTTTTGATGACTTTATTATTAATTTAAAATGTGGGGGAAAAAATTTAAAAATTTAAATAAAGAATGATAATGATAAATAAGATAAATAAGAATAAATAAGAATGATAAATAAGTATTCTTTGCATCAAAGAATACTTATAATACATTAGTTCTACTAACAGGGATAAATGGAACTCCTCCTTAGAGGAGCCATTATTATGCCATGGATTTCAGTTCTGCAGTGTGTTTTATGAGTATAAATTCAAATCAAACAGATCAGTATGTTCTCATCACTCAAACTCATCAGCTTTTAAGTAAAATCAGGACCAAAATAAAAAACAACTGAACATGATCATCAAGAAATCCCATCATTCAAATAACAAAAAACATCATCCAAATGACTGAGTCTCATAAGGCTAATCAATCCTACAATCATTTATTAACTACTACTGTATATAAACCTTTAAAAAGTAGTGTAACTTAGCAATCAGTGAGATGTACGGTGGTGCTTGAAATTTTGTGAAAGTTAGAATTGTCCATATTTCTGCATAAATATGACATAAAACTCACAGCTACACAGATCCAATACTACTCGATCATTTTCCTCAATAAATAAATGAACAAGTATAATATGTTTTGTCTCATTTGTTTAATTGGGATCTCTTTATCTACTTTAGGACTTGTGTGAACATCTGAGTATGTTTTAGATCATATTTATACAGAGATATAGAAAATTCACAAACTTTCAAGCACCACTGTAACTCATTAATGTGGTGCTGTTGATGAGCTGTATTTAAGCCTATTCTTTTCCATTTTCTCCCTCTGTATCCCTGTGTGCTGTGTTTTAGGTACCTGAGTGACATAACATTGCTTCACAATTGGGAAAGTTAGCCAAATATGGATGGATTTTTTAAATTGAAAACGTCTGACTGATGCCTATCCAGCACCCTCTTGTGAGCAGACAGTAAAGTGAGGAATACATTACAGTACTGATTCAGTGATTTATCCAGGGGAAAAAAAGTGTTTTCTGTGGGAAGATATTATCCAACCATGCCATGGTTTCCAGCAAATTAAACACCGTCTCATGACAAAGTTTGACATGAGACTTTGAGTGGTTAGTCTTCTGTGATGTGCCATATGTTTTGTTGTTGTTTGTTTGTTTTTGTGCTTTTTAGAAAATGTGCTGTGACAGAAAAGCTTAGGAGGTGGGAATACATGGACGGAACACCAGTCCATCGCAGGGCATCATGCATACACACATTCGCACCTAGGGGAAATCTTTAATAGGAGTCTCATGCAAACCTTGTGAGAACATGCAAAACTCAACACAGACAGAGCTCAGGATCAAACCATGAACCCTGAAGCTGTGCGGCAGCAACACTACCTCTGCACCACTGTGCCACATGCTTAACTGTATATCACCAAATATACTCCAGCGTACTGTAAACAAAGCAACGCAGCCACTCCAAACTGCAGGTCTGCATTGCAATTGCATCCAAACTGCCCATATATAACATGACAATATAAAATCTCACAAATTCACCCTAGCATTGTTTGTATACTGCTTAGACACGTTAATTATTACAGTAGTACATGGTTTGGGAAGCAGCCAGTCTATCCGTCAGAAGTGGCCTCTCAACACCTTCCGCCCCGCACACACCCGTCTGGTTACTCAGTCCATCTGCTCACTGAATTACTCAACAAGGAAATATATTCCTTTCTTTCCTGCAGGGTTTCAATGCTGAAAAACAGCACACAAAAAAAAGGTTCTTCAAGCAGGTCCCAAGAATGAAGAATCAGGAACAATGAGAGCTGTTGCTTTTGACAATCAAGCTGCAAAAGCTGACTGACACATGCATCTGTTTCTTTTTAGTCCACACACACACACACACAGGACAGAGGAACAGCTTGCGACAGCAAAAATAATGGCTCTTGAACACATACATGAGGAACGTAGGAATTCAGGCTTTGTATTGGAGATGGACGTGGTATTACAGGACGCATGGGCTACAGTTTGTACTTTGTCTTCTGATAAGCAGATGAGCTCATGGAAAAGATGTGTGAGAAAACCTAATAGCAAAAATGAGGCTATATAATAGATTTATTTTAGTTTAGGCAAATATTTTGTCAGAAATGCAGACCTATATCAGTGGAATAGAATTATCATTACTGCTATTGTTGTTGATGTTGTTGTTGCTGTTGATATTGTTGTTGTTGTTATCATTATTATTATTATTGTTGTTGTTGTTGTTGTTGTTGTTATTAATAATAATAATAATAATAATCATCATCATCATCATCATAATTTTGCTTTTTTTCAAAGATCAGCAAAGTGACACAAACAACCATAGGCACATGATAAACACTCTCAGAAATAAAGATAGCTAATTAAACTATACTCTTCCGTCCTTGTCTCTTTGTGTGGTACAATAATGAGAACATGATTTTACCTGATAAAATAATAATAATAATAATAATAATAATAATAAGGTACATAATTTGACTTCTACTGTAAAAGCTCATTACTGCTACATCACTATACTAAAAGTAGCCTACAGAAGATGTTTCCTTGATGGTACCATCCCGGTGATGTGGAAAAGTACAGTTTGGTACCTTTATTTCCGAGAGTGTAGATGAATGTGTTGCCCACCACGATGTTTGCATTCGATACCACGTTAACTGTAAGGGAAACGGTGCGGAAAGCTTTGACAAGGCCAGTGTGGAAGCGGAAACGCGCGTGCAGGTGCGCGCTACTCACGGGTGCCGTCGAAGCGCGTGGCGATGGTGTCGAGGAAGGTGTTCTGCGGGGCGAGCAGTCCCCTCATCACCGGCATCCTGCTCCGCGTGGAGCGGCTCCTCGCAGCCCGACTCGACTCCTGCTGCCGCTGCGGCTCAGCGCCGAAGCCGGACAGGAATCGGGAGGTACCGGGTGCGCATCCCAGCCCCTGCAGGAGCGTCCCGATCCGCGAGCCGCGACCCTCCAGTGTGGCGGCGGCGGCGGGGCAGCGCGCATGCCAACCCCCTCAGCGCAAAAGAAGCATGCTCGCTCCTTTAGAGCATCAACTCCCCGGGCACAAAAAAATAAATCAATGGAAATGTTGCTCAGAAAGAACAAAAGAGAGACAAGTTCCCTGGCTCTTAAAGCAGCAGGTTGGAGTTCAAAAAACAGCGCGCGCGCCGGAGGCAGCACTCCCGACAATCTCAGTGGCGGAAAGTGGCAGCAGTCGGACACTGTTCTTCTCCTCCTCGTCCGTTGCTTGGTTTTCTTCGGTTGCCACTGCTAGCAGATGTCGAGTCACGTGATCAGGCTCGGGGGCGCGGAGGGCGCTTTTTGTGCGCGCGGTGGCAGGACAGGGAGGTGACTATATACCCCTCTTCTTTGTGATGTCTGTCACAAGGACTGGTTTGTCTGCAAGGTTTTAAGCATTCATGATTTGTTTTTATTTTATTTTTTTAATTATTATTTTTTTTTTACTTGTTTTTGTACTAGAAGCATGAAGTTCAGCTAGTTTTAATGATGCAGTGCGCAGGTATCGACTAACACCACAGGTAGACGCACGTTTTGTTTTGTTTTCACATTAAACACACTATTTAATTTGTATTGAATTTACTGTTCGTTTATGAAATTTATATGTTATACTGTGGACCTCTAGCTATTCATATACCAGGCAGTACATTACACTGTGCTGATTACATCCATATTGGGGATTTGTAGGAAATTAAACTGCTTTTTTTGAGGAGGTATGCAATCGTGCATATAAACAATACAAGCACATGGGCTGCAAGTGGCACATGTGAGATGTGTTTTTACCCTCAAATGCTCCCACGGGTTTTGGCAGAGCAGGATAAAAAGACTTTACACACTACTACAATAACGTTGCATTCTGCTGCTTTAGGCAATTTCTATTTGGTGCGCTATTGTATAAAAAACCTGTGAAACAGCGACATCTTCCGGTCAGACAGAGAAACCTCTGCTCTTACTGTGGCTCAAAGAGGCTGTGGTACAAACATGCTGTCTAGTACATAGGCGGATTAACCCTATGGGCAATTGGGCAAGTGCCCTGGGGCACCAAGACTTAAGGACTTAAAAAATCACCAATACAAAATTCAAATTCTATACATTTATGTAAGTACTATTTCTTTAAGACTTGGAGGGAGCACTTGGGCGGCTATTGCCCAGGAGAACCAGGAGCACAAGTCTTAATCCACCCATGGTCTAGTGTAGTGGCCTGTGTTAAAACTCTGATAACAATGATTTAGTCTCAGAACAACCTGTCCCCTGTTGTCGTACTAAGACAAAGGGTGATTGAGCCTTTTCTGTGGTTGGTCCCAAACTTTGGAACGGTCTCCCTTTTCATGTGAGGACTGCTCCATCTTTAGCTATCTTTAAATCTTCTCTTAAAACTTGTTTTTATTCTTTGTGTTGTAATGTTTTTTAATGTGATGAATTTTAATGTTTTGTACAGCACTTTGGATCAACTGTTGTTGTCTTATATATGCTTTATATATAAATATGTACCTTTGTACATCCTGTACATCCTGTACCTTTCTGCACAGCAATAAATGAGCATTTAGACATTTGCTGAAACTGCTGAACTCCACTTAAGACCACTTTGAAGCTTGCAGACCAGTATAGGGCTGAGGTAAGGCCTCACGTATCAGGCTGGGACAAAAGCCAGAAAATCATTGAGGTAGCGGAAATGAATTGGGTGAGAGCCAGAAATTCATTAATGTGTAGAAGTGAATTTGGGACAGAGTAAAAAAAAAAACCTTGGACTTATAAAACCTTTCTAAAAGGAAATTAACTATGCATGCTCCACAAATGTAAGATATCATATAGACATGAATAATTAATTGTGGTGAAGAAGATTGGTCTGTTTTTTTAATGAGAAAAGGTAAAACCCCGCCTAAGATGAGCTCGCTGTTGCAGATAGGTATAAAAGGGCATGTGTGTGCTTGCATAATTTAGACTGTATGCAGAGGTCTCACTTTATTTGTTTTAAATAAAGTTTCATTTATTTTGACATCCATAACCCCTGGTCTCTGGATGTTTTCTGACTTTGATTGGAGGGATTTTTCCACAACAGTCCTTGCTGAAAAAAAAAAAAAACAATAGAAACCCTCATAGGATTTGTAATGGGTTTTAATGGTTATGGGGGGGTTGTTTTGGTTTTGATGGAAGCTGTAATGGTCCCTGTGGGTCTCTATTTGTAATTTGTTTCCTTCTTTTGGTGGTGTGTTATGTGTAGTGGATACCATTAAGGACCAATTATGGTAATGGTTTTAATGGTTAGCTGATGGTTTGTGATAGTATTTGTTGTGGAAGCCATTCCAATTTCTGTGATGGTTTCTATTGGGTTTTGTTTGTTTGCTTGTTTGTTTTTTCAGCAGGGGGTTCCTTGTCGGTTGTCATATAACTATAAGCGAAGGCTGTGTTTGAAAGTTCCCAGGACATTTGGGGAACAGCACCGACTCACTGTTCACCAAAACAGAACATTGCCAGAACGTTATGAAATGGTTCCATAAAATAACCTAAGGAGAACCAAACGCTAACTTTAATGAACCATTCTCTGTTAGCTGCTGAGGTTTTGACTAAACTGAGTTTACTTAAGCTTATAGCTGTAATGAAATGGTAATATCTGCTGAAGCCACGGTCTAGGCGTGGTGACTACAACCACGCCTAGTTAAGCTATAGCGGTTAAGCGGTGACTTATAGTCGCCATAACGCTGAACGCTAAGCGAGACAGAGAAGCCATGACTAGCAAAACTGACTACATTTTAGGATGGAGATCAGGATCCTTTTCCTCAGATTATATATGCTCTTGTAATTTTTTGTCGCTGATTATGCATGATTGACACTTTAAATATGACATTCATGACATTAATATGACATTAATAATTAATTATTAATAAATTGTAAGCACAATTTTTTTACGTGTAGCCAATGCTAATAATATGACAGAAGACTGTTTTGTAAGGTCAGTTTAACGGTGTTAAAGGATTTGTTTATATAACGCCATAACCTTCTACTTTAAAGGCGGATGTTGTGGGCGGGATTAATCGCTCTAGCTTAGTTCCGTGTTATCTCTGATTGGTTAAGGGTTGATCTGGTGGAACGGCAGACACGACGTATTGGCCATTCGCAGGCTATGATCAGTACAAGCCCCGCCCACTGGTCAAGTTGCATTCGAGGCTCAAGTATAACAACCTTCCCAACGGCTTTGCTGTCTAGCTTCAGTTTGGTTCATCTTTCTGATTATTTATAACCGATCACTAAAGTAAAGGTAGGTACTGACATTTTGTCATTAGGAAGCGAGTCGATTTATTGTATCGCAGTGTAACAAAAAGCGCTTTTGTTGTAGATCCCGGAAGAGTTGCTGCCGGTCTGTTAATAATGAATGGATGGTGATCACTGTGTGAAAGTAGTGCTTAGACACAAATAGATTTAAAGATCGACCTCAGAATTTATTATTTCTAACGGTATCTTTACGACAAATGATATTTGTATACAATGACAAAAAAAAAATCTCGGTTATGAGGCATGTTCAACAACTGAATGAAATAAATGTGTAGTATTTGACAATAATTCATACTGTGTCTTTACCCAGCTATTCATCTCAGAAATAGTTAACTCATTAATCGTGGTTAACTTCTGCCCTTCAAAAGACAAGAATAATTATTATTTCCTGATTATTACTTCTGTAAAGCTTTTGACAGGCCGGTTTGGGGCTTTGCGACAGTAATTAGTGCTTTACGGTACACTGATTACTATTTTATTTATTTATTTATTTTTTTTTAAACGTAAAACAAAAAAAAACACATTGAGAGTCTTTCCACAGAGCTCTCGTAATTCCTCCCACTCTGAGGTGTTGAGCAACCTACCCGGCTTCCTCCTTTAAAAAATGCTGACTTACAGGTCCAGGACCTTTTTCCTGAATAGATTAATTCATTTCAGAGCCGAGTGTGAGTGCAGGTAGTGTGTTGTGTTTGAGCAGAGCCCGTGTTATCTTTCAGCCTTCAGAATGCCGCAGAAGATCAAGGCTGGATCTGTTGTGGAGCTGCAGGGAGATGAGATGACCAGAGTGATCTGGGAGCTGATTAAAGAGAAGCTCATCTTTCCTTACCTGGAGTTAGACCTGCACAGGTAAGAGAGAGAGAGAGAGAGTGAGAGTGAGTGGGTGGTGTGCCAGAGAGAGAAATTAAGCACAGCATGATAGCTGTTTTGCCATTATCTCTACTATTCAGTAAAATCTCTTGTTGACTCACTGGAGGGTAATGATGTTGTTCAGGTTTAACCTGACTCCCCGAGTGATATATCACTGTTTAGGTGAAGCGTGACGAAAAATGTTCATGATGAAGAAAACAGCTGCATAAAATGACATGTAAGGTTATGGTTTTTAAAGTGGAGTCCGTGAAGCATAGGCACAAATTTTTAATTTATTTTGTTATGCACCATGTCTATAAATAATATCAGCAGGAATAATGCAACTAAATGGATTCCATGGGTGGAAAGTTCAAGGGAAAAAAAAACCTCTCTGGCTCTAGTAAATAACCAAAATATTTTAAAAAATGTAAATAATGTGCCTGGTTTGTTATTGCAAAAAGTTGTAAGGTATTATAGGGCAGCGCCATTTTGTCAAACATATATATTCACAATAAATTAGTCTGAATGTGTTTTTTTTTTGTAAATAATGTCAGTACTAATAAAAACGATCTGACTTCACTGACATTAGCTGGTTGGTAGCAGCTTAAATGTTCAAATATATTTTTGTACCAGCTGCCTTCTTTTTTTTTTTTTTTTCTTTAAAAAAAAAATAATTTTCATAAATGTTAAATAAGTATCATTGAAGCTGTAGTTTATAAATGTAAGGCAAGGCAAGTTTATTTATATAGCACATTTCATACACAATGGTAATTCAAAGTGCTTTACATAAAGATTATAAAGAAAATACAAGGTATTAAAAAATATATAAGAACAAGAAATATGAGTAAGAAATAAAAATGTGAAAAATGCATTAAAATGAGCAGGAGATTGCATTTATTGAGTCAGTAAATGCGGGGTTGAATAGATTTTCAGTCTGGTTTTAAATGTGGCTAGAGTTTGAGCACATCTTAGTTCTTCTGGAAGCTGGTTCCAGCCACCTGTGGCATAATAGCTAAACGCTGTCTCACCTTGTTTTGAGTGAACCCTTGGTATTTCTAACTGAAATAGCACAGCACTTCTGCTTTTCTGCTGCATTGTTAGTAAATCTACAGCAAGTATTGTGACACGTGTAAGGCATCCTGATATAAAATGAGTTTTTCTCATATTTGCCAATCCTTTCCTTCACCTTTAACACCATATATTCAGAGTCTGGTGCATGCTGCATGTTGTACTCATTTCTGCATCAGTTAAGTAGCTAGTTGCCAGTGCATGAACATAACGGCACTTTATATTCTAAAAACAGATGTACAAAGTGTTCTGAACTTCACCTGATTGCTAAATAGTGTGACAGTTTGTTCAGGGTAAAATGATTGAATGTTTTGTGCAGGATGGTTAATGCCACATCTGGTTAATGCCACCTAACCTTTGGACTTGAGTGACGCTGCACGATTACTGTCACAGAGCTGTACTATGAACTTGTTTTCATGCCCTCCTCATGTGGGGATGTATGGCTGAAGTTCAAGAAGAAGCTGATATCATTCTCACCCCCGAAAATGATGGGCTCTGCTGTATAAAAATGATTTACTCAGATACATTATAGTAATCGGACAGCTTTTTCTATATGACAGGAATTTTATCTGACCTCTTTTTGCGTTCAGAGCGGACGTGTTTAGGTGAGATGTTTAAATTGTGTAAGCTGACACTAAAGCAGGGCCACTTTAATCTTCTTGGGTTCTTCAGGATAAATACAGTTTTTGCGTGGTTATCTGGAAGAAACCTATCATTTACGATTAGTCATAACCATTCCTGATTCCTCTGTAACTTAAAAGGGTTGATGTAGAAATCTAAGAACTCTTCAAGATCCAAAGATCTCTTGAAGAGCAATAGAAGAGTCCTGTTTTTGATGAGTGTAGTGACTAAAAGGTTTAAGTTCAAATCCCAGGACTGCTTGAAAGCCACTTTTGAGACATTGAGCACCAATCTTTTAACTGTATGGATGAAATTCTTTACTCTTTTTAAAGGAAAATTCTGTAATAATGGTAATAAGTGTAATAATTTTTACTGGACTAAAGGAACCTGATTTATTAATGTAGATAGTCATCATCTGATTTGATTTATTTAAAAAAAGTTTTTATAAAAGACATTGTAACCAAATATAAAACCAAGTAGTGTTGTTGTGCTTCTCTCTTTGAGGGGTGGGAACACCGAAAGGGAATATAGGCTAAAGGTTACAACCAGTTCAGCACAATAGTTAGAGCTCAGAGGCACAGGAAATTAGAAGCTAGATAACACAAAAGGTCTTGACTACAGCTGTGTAGTCAAATTGTATTTGGTATATCATTGGCATTATACTCATATGTGTGTATGTGTGTATATATATATATGTATGTGTATGTATGTGTATTACACAGTCTGGGAAATAAGTATTGAATGTGTCAACTTTTTTCGGTAAATATATTTCAAATGAGGTTATTCACATGAAATTTTCACCAGACATCAGTATTAACTCAAGAAATCCAGAGATATAAAAGAAATCACAACATTAAAGTCCATAAATAAAGTTATGTGTAAAAGTGGAATGACACAGGAAAAAAAGTATTAAACACGCTATGAAAAAGCAGTTCTCCGAGGCAAGGTAAGGCAAGTAAGTAGTTAGAAAGTAATTATACCTCCTATCTGTGCAAATTAATATCAGCTGGGTTAGTAAATTGATGGTCTATAAAAAGGTTTTTCGTTAACAAGGTGTCACACAAGAAACATCTCATGATGGGTAAAAGCAAAGAGCTCTCCCAAGACCTTCGTAACCTTATTGTTACAAAACATATTGATAGAATCTGTATGTGTGATGAGATGTGATTTCTGACATGAAGCTACTAAACCAGGGGTGTCCAGTCTTATCTGGAAAGGGCCGGTGTGGGTGCAGGTTTCCGTTCTAATGAAGCAGGAGCCACACCTGAAAGGCAAGATCAACTGATTAAACAGGTGGAATCAGGTGTGGCTCCTGCTTGATTGGAATGAAAACCTGCACCCACACCAGCCGGATAAGATTGGACACCCCTGTACTAAACATTTTTCTGGTCTTCCTGGGAACCTGGACTGTTTTGGCTCAGAAGTGCCATCTAGTGGATGTCATTTTTAATTCTCCACTTATGCATAATGTAAACACTATAGAATATGAAACTGCTCACATTAATAAACCAGGCCAAACTGAGTATAGCTAGTAATTGGAGGTTTTTGTGCAAATAGACTGAGTGAATTTTACCACCACTGGAAAAAGAAAATCCTCTTTTTAAGAAGACATTACGAAGCAATCTAAACTTAGAATCTTTGTCAGAAACAATGATTTGTATACATATTGTACTAACCATGATCTTAACCAAATTTCTATGTAATCTTAACTATGTACAGCACTTGATGCTAACTATGTTAAGCATGCTTTATAAATAACTTGCGTACTTACTGATAAAATATTTTCTTACTTTCTTTGCTTTAAAAAATATAAAAATTTAACAAGTAATCATTAGAGCTGGTGTTGTGGCTGCACATTAAGAATGACTTTGGAAATTGAGAATTCTGACTTGCTGTGAGTTCAGATCTTGTCTGGAGAAGTTCTGAAAAAGATTGGCCCTGAAAATAAAAATGCAAATGTGAAGATCGAAATGTGAAGTAATGTGGCAGAATTAGAATAGAGAGGTTTCGAAAACTGTTTAGGGGATCTGAACGAGGTTAGAGGTGTATGCACAGGCTCTTAGAGAGTATTCTTATCACATGTTGTTGTATTGTACATCCCAGTGTACACTCTTTGACTGTTTCTGTTACTTGTAAGTAACATCGGTGAAATCTAACACCATGCATGTGTTGTTGCTATATTTTGATGCCTGAATGTTTCCTTTTGACACAGACATCAGCACTCCATTATTACATTCAGAGTGGCACATTTCACACCTTCTCTCATTGCAGCTATGACCTGGGCATTGAGAACCGTGATGCCACTAATGACCAGGTAACGGTGGATGCTGCAGAGGCGGTGCGTCGCTACAACGTGGGCATCAAGTGTGCCACCATCACGCCTGATGAGAAGCGTGTGGAGGAGTTCAAACTCAAGCAGATGTGGCGCTCTCCCAACGGAACCATCCGGAACATCCTGGGTGGCACCGTCTTCCGCGAAGCTATCATATGCAAGAACATCCCGCGCCTAGTGCCCGGCTGGACCAAACCTATCATCATCGGTAGGCACGCCCACGGAGACCAGGTGAGCCGAGTAACAGTCATAAATCAGCCAACGATTTATAACCTGGTTATTAATAAACATCACTCAGGATTTCTTTTAATAGTGTTATTTCCTGCTTAACTGAAAAACTAGTTATAAATAAATTTGTACAAAATCTCCTACACAGTACAGTAATGTATGATGATACAACGCCTTGCATAAGTATTCACCCCCGTGAACTTAAGCATTTTGTAGTGTTACATAAGTATTCATCCCCAGCCCTGTTTTGAACTTTGTCATTTTGTAGTGTTACAGTCTGGAACTGAAATTGACTTAATTGGGATTATATACCATGAATCTACACACAATACCCCATAATTGGAGGCTGACCGATTGATCAGTTTTGTCCAGTTGAGTGGGTCCAGTGAGGCAATGAGGGTGGATTTGATGCGTTTCATGACTAGTCGTTCGAAGCACTTCATCACAACAGGAGTCAGTGCCACAGGGCGATTATCATTTAGACATGTCACCGTTGACTTCGTTGGCACTGGAATGTTGGTGGGTATTTTAAAGCTTGTGGGAACTATAACTTGGCTCGAGATGTTGAAAATGTCTGTTAGGACTTCTGCCAGCTGATTAGCACAGTCCTTGAGCATAATCTTTATTAAGCCCATTTCAGTTCCAAGTTGTTACAAAGAAAAATGTGGGAAACTTCAAGGGGGTGAATAGTGACAAGGGGGTGAAACGTTCCCTTTAGAATTTTAAACATGGGAGTGCTTTTTTCTGTTGTTTTTGTTTTTTCTCAAGACATTCTTATATATGATGCATATGCACAAGGTTTAAATGACCGCTGGTGTCATCAGTGTGTGTTCATTTTCTTGTTAATATACACAGCATGAATTCAGTATAATATTGATATTGGAGGACATTCTGTATATCAGTTTCAGTCTTCAGCATGTATGCGTCTTAGTCACTGTACGTATGCAACCTCGTAGCAGCTACTCAGTATCTATTCAGTACCCCGATGTAAATATATATTAGAAATTGGACCTTTCTCAAACACAGCTGAATCATTAAGAGGCATGGGGTAGCCGTCGGGATACTGAAATCATGTAGCTTGCTACAAACACATTTGGCACATGTGTAGTTGTCCCGAGTGCCACATTTCTTAACTCGTGTTCCCACAGACTTACAGTCCACTCTCAGGTTTGCATCAGACTGACGCAAGTTACTGAGGTTTCTCTGTTGCACACGGTTTATCAGTGATTCCACTTCTGCAACTACTGTACCTTTTACCCTCATTACCGTCGGTTACTCCAGACTAGGAAGTGTTCCAAAGCTGTTTCTCCATAAGCATGATAAGTAGAGGTCATGTGACACAATGGTACGATGGTATGATTACCACTGCTGTTCCTGCCATTAGCTTGGAAATGATATTTGTAATGGAGCGAAATGTGCTGAAGTAAACAGAGTACGACTGAAAGGAACAGGAGAATCGCGGTTCCCATAACGATCCACTCATTATATATGCAAAGACATATGATGCTGTTTGCTGGCACTCAGCATGATCCCCTTATTTTTTTTCATTAACAGAAAAGGGGGTGTCTTATATTTGTTGAGCTTTCAGGTTATGTACGGGTGCATGAAAAAAAAAAAAAATAATAAAATGATAATCATCATTAATTTGCTCCATGATTATTACGGCCCATTTAGGATTAAAACATTTTATTGACATTTTATAAAATGTTTTATTGCTTTTTACCAGAAACCAAAAAATGGAATTTGCTCCTGTTTTGGGGTTGCCCGTGTTCAGCACTGAATGTATTTGTGATGGCACACTCCACAGTAGTGGTTAATGGCTCGTATGAACGTAGTAGACACTGAGATTGAAGAATTTTCAGGTTTTCATAAGTATTTATTTTTTTAACCTAGCCTACTAGGTCTGAATGTTAGCATTGTATCGTGGCAGTTGTATATGGTGTTTTACTATCAACAAAGCTTTTGTTGTTTTGCCCAGTGTTATTGTGGAGAGGTGTGAATTGCTCGCCCAGCAGGGGGCTCACACCCCTCCCCTTTCCCATCACACTGCTCACAGCAGCTAAACACAGAGTCACGATACTCTATACACAGAAACCCAACCGTGTCCTGACTAATCTTATGACGGACTTGCAATGATAAAATAAAATAATTCATTTGTTTGTACTGAAAATGTCCGATAAGTTGAACTTGATTCCGGCCGGCAGAACGGAACGTACTGAGAGAAAGAGTTAAACAAACAGGAAAACGCTTTTCTTCTGCATTGTACATTATATGCCTATATTGTGCTGTGTGTGTGTGTGTGTGTGTGTGTGTGTGTGTGTGTGTGTGTGTGTGTGTGTGTGTAAATCTTTGCATCAATATCGAACCACTCCTTCATCACAGAGTGACTGTAGCTTTTAAAAACTATACACAGTATATTAATGCAAGCAAATAAATCATATGAATAGGGAACAAAATATCAGTGGAATAAAAACCTGTTTTGAGCTTTAATTTTGGAAGTAATTGAGAAACCCAAACATTATGACTAAAATATGATTAGTTATTACTTGATACATGGATGAATATAAAATGGTTAATGACTTTTTAAAAGGTTAATAGCAATTTTTATGATATTTGGAGAAACCAGATTGACTGACTTTGGTAGCTTAACGTTAGAAAATACATAAGCATTGGTTAGATGTCCTCTGCTGCTTAGGGTTGAGTAGTTCTGATGTCATCCACAAGATGTCCTTCTTGTCCTTTGACACAGCACGCTCTGCATCCTTCTCTCATGTACAAATTGTTTCTTCTCTCCTGCTTCAGTACAAAGCCACAGACTTCGTTGTTCCTGGACCTGGAAGACTAGAGATGACGTACACACCCAAGGATGGAGGGAAGCCTCTCAACTTTGTTGTCCATGACTTTGAAGGTACATGGCTTTAAAACAATGGATCAGAAATGAACATATTATTTATCATTATTGCCCTGGATCCACATGCTGTTATATATTTTGGATCTTGCGTCCACTCCCCCTACAGTATTTAACCCAGGCGTAGAATGAGTTATTCTCTCATGACCCCATGAGATCATGCAACCAGGCTGATGTCTGCATGTTTACCGTGTCAATATTGCATCATTTATAGTCTTTGTGTTCGCGCCCTACCCATGTATGAACAAATACTACGCTGATGAAATAGTAGTTTAGCCAATGAATTGCCTGCAGCGTGTAGATTTAAGGAACAGAGTGAAACCCGTGAAACATATTTCTGTTTTTGTTTGATTGGGCAATGATTGTGGATATTAATGTTGAACTTTTTACTGTATAAATGAGGGACTTTTTCACTCCAGTTAGTTCCGCATGCAGAAAATGCTGCTTATTGATATCAGGAATAGTTTGTCTCAGTTCATTACACAGTCCTAACCATGTAACAGTTAATACTGTAAAATGGCCGGATGTGTACGACTTTAATATGCAATACAGTGCTGTGACTTTCTTGTTTGACCCACCGCAGGCACCGGTGGCGTGGCTCTGGGCATGTACAACACGGACAAGTCCATCCGCGACTTCGCTCACAGCTCCTTCCAGATGGCGCTGTCCAAAGCCTGGCCTCTCTACCTCAGCACCAAGAACACCATCCTCAAGAAATACGACGGTCGCTTCAAAGATATCTTTCAGGAGATCTATGAGAAGTAAGTCAACACATCCCAAGATTTCCCAAAGATGATTTTTGTTTTGTTTTTGTTTGTTTAATGCCAGCTAACTGAATTGAAAGACCTGGTGTAGCAACAATCAAAGCAAAAAATTTAGCTCTAGAATTTTCTAAGAAGTCCCAGGAAATGACATAAGATGTAAGATTTAGTAACATTTTCTGTTATTTAAAAAAAAAAAAAAAAAATTCTAACTTTAATAATCATAACACTAACATTTAACATCAATCAGGATCTTGCTGAGTTTTTTTTTTTTTTTTTTTTTGTGATTGTTGCGGCCAAAAAGCTTGATTTTGCTGCAGCTTTTTTCAAAATTTGCGATGCAGTTTCTTGTGCTTTTTTGTTGTTGAGGAAAACTACTTGTGAAATTGCATTAACGCGAAATAGTTTTGCACACTCATTCGCAGTGATGTTTGTTAGACGTTTTAGCTGTACCCATGTTCGATGCACATAAATCGAAGAGGACTTTGGCTGAATCCGTGTTGTGATGATGTCACACGACGCGTCTTGTCCCAAATCTCCAATAATTTTGAAAAATTGCAAGCTCCTCCCAATATTGCGGAGTTTGCTTGATTGTTCGTTCATTTCTGCGATGGCAAAATTGCGACCTCCTGGACGGACTGGTTAAGTTAACTACATCCTCTATCAAGGAAGTAAATGTTCACCGAACCAGGTGGAGACACAGACAAATCATTTCAAGATTAACACGTTTGAAATTAACATGAAAACTAACTGATGAAAACTGAGGAAAATATCCATATATTTAATTTCCATATTATGCATATACCATATAATATGCATACATATACTATATAAAATAATTGTTCTTCCAGTCATATCACATTTCTACATTTAGTATTCGCACAGTTGCATATTAGAATACTAGCACACCTGCATGCTTGAATACGTGTGAGTGTAACAGTTTACCGGAATAGTCCAGTTAGAAATCATCGGTCCTCTTTATAACCATGTTGTTATACACAGACTTGTTAAATAAACTGCATGCAAGCAGCATGCTAAAATTTATCTTGAAGATGTAATATTAATCTAGAAAAAAAAAAAATATATATATATATACACATCAGTATTAACTCAAGAAATCCACAAATATAAAGAATTCACAACAGTCAAGTCCATAAATAAAGTTCTGTGTAGTAAAGTGGAATATTCAATACTTTTTTCATGTGTTATTCCACTTTATTACACGTAACTTTATTTATGGACTTTATTGTTGTGAATTCTTTATATTTCCGAATTTCTTGAGTTAATACTGAAGTCTGGTGAAAATTTCATGTGAATAGCCTCATTGTAAATATATTTACTGAAAAAAATGTTGATACATCCAACACTTATTTCCCCCACTGTATGTATATGTGTGTGTATGTGAGATATATATATATATATATATAAAAATATACACACTTTTTTTTTTAAATTTTTTTAATAATATTCCATCTTTAATTTTAAAAGGCACTACTACATTAGTCGAAAAATTACAATTCAGGGAAACAAGCCATGAGGTAATAGATTCCACATGTCTATTGCGTTATTGCTGGACATGCATAAGAAATAACAATATGTGCATGTGTGTGTGTTTTTAGGGAATACAAGTCTCAGTTCGAGGCTAAGGGCATCTTGTATGAGCACAGACTGATTGACGACATGGTGGCCCAGGCCATGAAGTCCGATGGAGGATTTATCTGGGCCTGTAAGAACTACGACGGAGACGTGCAGTCCGACGCTGTGGCTCAGGGTGAGCCTAAACACGTTCACACTCGCATATCTCATCTGATTCACCGTCACCCCTTCTCTTTCTCTTCATTTGGAAATTACATCTTACAGGGGAAAAAAAAAGTCTTCATTCTATGAAATTTTCTAGCGTTATGGATTTCTTCGTATGGATATTTTGTTCTGAGATGAACTGCTGTGTCTCTTCGCTCAGGTTACGGCTCTCTGGGCATGATGACCAGTGTGCTGGTGTGTCCTGATGGACGCACAGTGGAGGCTGAAGCTGCTCACGGTACAGTCACGCGTCACTATCGCCAACACCAGCAGGGCAAAGAGACGTCCACTAACCCTATCGGTGAGACACACACACACACACACACACCTCAAATGAGGAATTTTCTTATTATTAACATCCACTCTAAATGTATTCATCATCGTTTTTATATTGGTTTGCAACCTGTAATGTAATTGTGTAATCATATGTAATCTTTCACAACCATGACCCTCACGTCTGGGCGTCTGTTATTCTCCTCAGCCTCCATCTTTGCCTGGACACGAGGGCTGCTGCATCGGGCCACTCTAGATAAGAACGATGAGCTACGGGTCTTTGCTCAGGCTCTGGAATCCGTCTGCATTGAGACCATCGAGGCCGGATTCATGACCAAAGATCTGGCCATCTGCATCAAGAGCATGGCCAGGTGAGTCTCGTCTCAACTCACCTCTTCCGCTGGATCGCACTGAGCACTAATGCTCACCGGATTCACTGATTTTAAAGCTCTCACTCGCACATGCCAGATTTATAGAGACAAATGTTGGAGTAGAGGCCAGTAATCAGAAGGTAAGGATTAATTATCTATAACAACGGCTCTCACAGCAGTTTCACTGCAAGACACAATAGGGGTTAATGTTACTGCGCATGTTCTAATACGTTATCAATTCTATAGTCAAACTTGGAGTAAGTCGAGATTGTATGGTGGACACACCGGATAAATGTATTTAAATTTTTTTTTAAAACTCTGTGTAGTTGTTTTTAGTGAAGCTGACTGTGAGGATATGTTTATTTATCATTTTCGGAAGGGGTCTCCAGTGTTAGAGTTTTGTATGAGTCAGAGGTAAGACACAAAGACACTGGAAAGTTCCTGAGTAACAAACTATATTATTTTCTTAGTAACTTCAAGAGAGAGAAATAAAAGAGGCGGGTGAGGGAACGGATTTTGTGGGTTTGCGATTGCAGAAATGAACGCAAAATCAAGCAATTTTCGGAGGAGCTTGCGGTTTTTCAAAATTACCGCAGAATTTCCACAGATTTGGGACGATGTGTCGTGTGACGTCATCAAAACACGTATTCAGCCAAAGCCCTCTTCGATTCACGTGCATCGACCATGAGTACAACTAAAAGGTCTCATTTACTAACAAACATCACTGCGAAAGACAAAACAGTTTTGTGTTATTGCAATTTCACCAACTCAAGCACAGAAGTCTCCACGATTTGCATCGCTACAGCAAAATCAAGGATTTTGGGCCGCAACAATCACAAAAAAAACCTGCGAAATGTAAGTCATGTAAGTCATAACAGGGACTAACTTGTTTTGGATGGCCCAGGATATTAAACATAACTATAAACAAATAAAAAGAATAATAGCATTTTTTTATTATTATTATTTTATTTTTTTTAATTAAAAAATTGTTAGCCTTGACACAGGTGTGATATAAGAGGAAGAAGACACTTCAGGACATGCTTTTATAGGAAACTAATTAACTTCGGGGTGGAAACATTCCTCACATCACGCCACACAGTTCATTGTCTTATAGCAGCACAACTCATTGTTTTATTCCTTAATAATATAAACATAGCTTAAGAACAGTGTAAGGTCACACCATACATTCAAATTAAAACAATGCAACAACCACCTATGGTGCCCTCTACTAGTATTGGCACTCCTGGTAAATATGAGCAAAGAAGGCTGTGAAAATTTGTCTTTATTGTTTAACCTTTTGATCTTTTCACAAAAATACTCTGCTCTCATGGATATCAAACAATTGCAAACACAACACA
>JANDJT010000199.1:16024023-16046074 GCA_024331685.1 Stegophilus panzeri | reverse complement strand
TGCCCTGATGGTGGAAATGGGCATTTTCAATGCTTGTGCTATTTTCTTATAGCCACTTCCCATTTTGTGAAGCTCAAAGACCTTTTGCCGCACATCACACCTATATTCCTTGGTCTTACCCAGTGTTCTGAATGACTAAGGGAATTTGGCTTATGTGTTACCTCATATTTATACCCCTGTGAAACAGGAAGTCATGGTCAATGAACAGGAAGTCATGAACAATTTCCTGTTCCTAGTCACCCAGGTGTATTAAAAAAATTTAAATATCAGTGGGAATATACTTCAAATATATTTTTCTCATATGAATTCATAGGGGTGCCGATAATTGTTGCACACCTATATTTAAAACAGATATATTTTTTGATAAACCTGTGTTTTGTTTGATTGAGAGAGCAGAGTATTTTTGTGATTTTTTTTTTTTTTTTTTTTTTAACTAAATAAAATGAACGCAATAAAATGTTGCCAAGGATTGAGGAAAAGCCGTGACATCTTCCTGTCTTACTCTCTCAGTGTGCAGCGCGCGGATTACCTGAACACCTTCGAGTTCCTGGACAAGCTGGCGGAGAATCTGAAGGTCAAGCTGTTGAGCCAACCCAAACTGTGAAGCTGTCCATTATACTCAACACACTCACGCTGTACACACTCAGACTCACAGGACTGACACACTCAGAACTCAACCCCTCGTCCAGTGCCAATCCACAGGCATGGTCAACCTCGTCTCCTGGTCTGTGCAAAGACACACAGGACCATACCACTACTACCAGACGGGGGCACTTTCAGGAGGAAGAAATGAAAGCGTACAAAGCGTTTTAAAGGGTTAGAGATGGCATAAACACATACAGCACTATATTATTTTTTACTGTTTTAGCTCCAACTAGGAATCCTGTACTTACTATATTAATTTGAATACATTCGAACTGTCAAGTTCATGCTCAATCTAAGGCATTGTTTTAATGTTGTAAGGTTTATATTGCACTTGTAACAACATAACAAATTGACATTTTTACATTTCCCTAGGCAGTAAATTATGTAGGACATGTTCTGGCCAGGCTGTGAGGCTGTGTCAGGGTTTTCGAGCCCTTGTTGCCTTATATACATGTGTGTATGTGTGTGGTGTCTTTTCATAGATCATGTCAACGTATAAAACCCATCAACAGTGGAATAAATTAGAGAAAATGCTTTTCCATCATGTTTTCTAGAACTTATTATTATTATTATTATTATTATTAGTCGTCTTAGGCTAATAAAAAAAAAATGGGACCACAAATTATGTCGATTATTCTTAAGGATTTTTTTTCCAGTTTCAATTTTCAGCTCTTAAAGTGCACCTATTGTTTCTCAGATATTACCTTTCATGTGGTGTGTTATAGAGCTGTATATAAATGTAAAAAAAGTCTGCAAAGTTTCAAAAATCTAAGCGCATGACAAACAGAGTTATTGGCTCCCAAAAGAAGGAACCGATTCTGAACAGCTGAAACGAGTCGTTAGTAATTCCAGACTTACTTCCTGTACTAACCTACGTAGGTTTGTAACAAAAAGCCCCACCTCTTGTCTTTGTCAGCTGCTCGCGAACAGATGGAGCTGAACTCGTTATGGTAGTGGGCGTTTCCTTTTTGAAACACGCTGACAGCGGTAGACCAATCACAACAGACTGGGACATGTGACCAGTCAGAGCAGAGTGTGCTCTCTGAAAGGAGGAGTTTAGAACGAATCCTTTAGAACGAATCCTTTAGAACGAATCATTTAACGAGTCATTTGTGACACTGGGGGTGAAAAAGGTAATGCTGCAGTTTAAATTATGAGCATGTTAAAGTGTTGTTTTTTTTTGTTTTGTTTTTTTACCTTGTATGCATGTAAATCTATTGTATGAGACCTTTTAAAACAAAATTAGGCATGTTTCAAAACCATAATAGGTGCGCATTAAACAATCTGTGGTGTTGACTTGCTTTGTCCAACTGAGGGCAGCACTGGAATTATTGTTCATTTCTGCTTCTGGCTTCAAGATGAGCATCAACATGAAAAACTTTATATAAACATATTGTCTCTTTGCGTATTCACTATATAAAAAATACTAGCTCAGTCTGAGCGTGTAAAACATCAGCATCTCTCACATTGATTACCTTCAAGAAAAGAATCACATCCCGTATTTGTTTCATGAATGTACGATATGAGACAGCCTGCTTCTGATTGCTGTGCCCAGATGTGAGGATGCTATAGTGCTTTAAGGATCCTCGACGTGATTAGATATTGCCAAGCTGGGTAATCCTGCGGTGACATGCAAGCAGAGCCAGTGCTGCGAATGCCAGGAGCCAAAGAAAGATATGAAAAGTCAGGCGGACACTATTGTGCTGGGAAAATTGAGTTTGGTTCATAAGAATGGAGACTCGTTCTCAAGTCTGGGTGGCAATAAAGGTTGCTGCTGTGCTGCTGTGAGCAGAGTGTTATTAAGATGAAATGGAAAGTCTGTGACACCTGGTGTGAGTGTGATACATGTGTATTAGTGAGGGGTTGGTTATAGCGGTACATTTTCTCCCAGTAGAAGCTTAGAGTGATGTCACTGGACATAAACGCTCTCTCTCTTTCTTTTCTGTACAATAGAAAAGAAAGTTCTGGCAAGATATGACAAGGCTTTTATGATTTCACATTTTTTTCCTAATGATATTACATTTGCAAAGTATGTATGTAATATAAAGGTAAAGGACAGGAATATAAGTAAAGTGGCCTTCAGAACAACCTGTGCATATTTCAGATAAAAATGCACTCTGTGGCCAAAAGTATGTGGACACCTGACTATCACATCCATATGTGCTTGTTGAACATCCCATTCCAGGGAAGCACAGAGTGAGCTCCATGAAGACCTGATTGGTCAAGTTTGGAGTGAAAGAACTTGAGTGTCCTGCACAGAGTCCTGAACTCAACCTCACTGAAAACCTTTAGGATAAACTTGAACACTGACTGCACCCCAGCCCTCCTCACCTGACATCAGTGCCTGATCTCACTAATGCTCTTGTGGCTGAATGAACACAAATCCCCACAGTCACGCCCTAAAATCTAGTGGAAAGCCTTCCCAGAAGAGTGGAGATTATTAGAACAGCAAGGGGGGGAAACTAAATCTGGAATGGGATGTTCAACAAGCACGTATGGGTGTGATGGTCAGGCATCGACATACTTTTGGCCATATATTGTACAACATTTCTGAGATGTATCTATTACCAAAAACATACAATTCTTCAGCCAAGACGTAAACTGTGCAGATCAAATCAAATTTATTTTTGGCTTTTCTTGTGAAGTCCGATAGACATCACTTATGCTCTGTGGTTCTGAGCCCTTGAATTACTCTTGGTGGCTGAACTGCAAATTTGCCTGGACGTCATTAAGAGGCTTTCTGTCAGTGGAGAGGTTGCAGAGGAGAAGGGGGAGGATGGAAGTGGGGGGGGGGGGGGTCAGAAGAGTAGCTAGAAGATTGCAGGCTAATAGGCTGAAGCCAGCAGTGCTTGAAGCTAGCCGAACGTCCATTGTCCAGGTCCCTTGCAGGAAAAGAAACATTATTCAAGTCTCTTTCAGGCCACAGAGGAGAAATACAGTAATTATCATGGGGACTTGTTTAAATCTGTGAACTCCCCTCCCTACCTCTCCCCCTCATTCCCCTTTCTGTGTGCTCATTGTCTTGGCTTATTTCAAAAAAGCTCCTCTAATGAAGGACATGAAGGCCTCGGCTAATGGCCTCAAATAAGTTCCTCTCTGCGCCATTGTGGAGGGATAATGGTGATGTGAGCCCCAGCTGTAAACTCACGGACTCCATATTGCGCCTGACACACATCGAGTTGCATGTGAAATCACGCTAAATGCTAATGTGCTCCAAAAAAAAAAAACCCCAGTAGAATCTCTTATTTGTTTGTCTTCCTGCTCCCCCCTTCCCCTTTTTTGAGAGTCTATTAGGGGAGTCAGCCTGCCCCTGTAAGTGACATTTGGAAATGAGGGAGGAGTGCAGGAGAGAGGACCTTTTCAAACGGCTACACCATTACAAAGGGTCAAAGCGCTCATTGCTGAAATGGTGAAATTAACGACAAATATGAAATGGTAATCCTTTAGATGGCTGTTTGCAGAAATTCAACATTTACATAACATTTGACCCAAGTTCAAGTTAAAAGATTATTTCTGAATGGTTTAAGCCATTAGGTGATGATACCTAACATGCAACAGTTCACCTGAAAATCATGTTTACATATTTGCCTTTTACTAATGTTCTGCTAAAAATGTTTTTAACTGGTGTATATTTTCCGGGATTAAGAGCACCTGCTGTTGTTTTTGGGGGTGGGGGGATTACACAAAGGGAATCCCCCACCCCCACCCCCCACACCAGAAAATAGAGATAATTTGATCATATAATTAATAGGTACAACTTCAGTTATAATTGCAGCAAATATAATAATATTATTAATAATAATAATAATAATAATAATAATAAGACTTGTCTAAAGAAAGAGAAAAGTTCTTTGCATGGGAATTGTAAGGGCATCCTGTTGCTTTAATGCTGGATTCTCAAAACACATATCCTACTTTCATACCACCAAGCCTCAGGAAAAAGGTTGAAGCAGAATAAGGCTTCGCCCAGAACACTGCTTATTTATCTTACTGATATTTATTCACCCCATCTCTTTCTCTCTCTCTCTCTCTCTCTCTTTCATTCTCTCTCACTCTCTCTCTCTCTCTTTCTCTCTCACTCTCTTTCTCTTTCTCTATTTCTCTCCCACTCTCTTTCTCTCTCACTCTCTTTTCCTCTCTGATATTTCTTGACCCAGATGTGGCTCCTCTCTTTATTTCCCCTTCACTGTGTTTGTGCGCTCTCTCTGTATTTTTGATTACATCCTCCTGCACTGACGACTAAATTATGATTGGGTTTAAGGATGGCAGGGCTTTCATCTGGCCAGTGTTGCTGCGTGCTCTCTTCTCCAACACAAAAGGGCCAGCTACCTCTGCTCTGCTCGCTTTTGAAGAGTAGAGCGCCTCTGCCATCCCCATGGAAACAACTGTTCCCTTTAAGGATGAGAGACACAGAGCATGAGAGTGACAGCGAGAGTGAGAGAGAGAGAGTGAGAGACAAGGAGAGAGAGAGAGAGAGAGGTAAAACAAAATAAAAGAAATTGTGATATAGTTTCTGGTGGCACTAAGGAACACTGGACATACAGAGTTAATGGTATCAACTTGTTGATAGTTTAAATATATGACATGAGGTGTTGATTAGACACCTGGAGATGGAAAACTTTAAACTTGAGTGAACTACGGAAGACGAGCCCATATTTTTAGTTAATCCCAGAAGTTTGTATTTCTGAGCGACATAAAGCATTGCTGTGTGGTGATGCCACTATTGGCGTACCATTTAGCCCTTATAATTTCTTCAAAATGAAACATCATTTGTTAAAATCATTTTCCAACACTAATTCTCTAAGAAAACGTGGATTTAGCCATAAAAAGCTTTATGGCTTTAAATGTGTTAACCAAGAGAAATTGTAATGCTACAAAAGACACTCTTGACAATTCTTTGCCACTTTGTGGCAACAGTTTGGGAAAGACTCACATATGGGTGTGAAGGTCATGTGTTCACATATTTTTGGCCATATAGTGTAGCATAATCTAATCAAAAAAGATATTTGCATTTTTACAGTCCTGCATTTGGGGCATTAACTAACTACACTTCTAGACCAATAGCCATTCTGTGTGAGGGTGTGACGGTGAAGTGATGGTGACCTCCAAACTACCTATGTACATATGAAGGGAATTATTTATAGCATACTGTATTCTGTAGTAGGGTGCACAGTGGCTTAGTGGTTAGCATGTCCGACTCACACCTCCAGGATTGGGGGTTCGATTCCCACAGCAGTATGCTGCCCTGTGTGTGTAGAGTGTGCTGGTTCTCCCTGTGCTACAGGGGTTCCTCCGGGTACTCCGGTTTCCTCCCCAGTCCAAAAACATGCACTGTTGGATGATTGGCATGTCAAAATTGTCCATAGTATAGGAATGTGTGTGAGCGTGCCCTGCGATGGATTGGCACCCTGTCCAGGGTGTACCCTGACATGTGCCTGACGCTCCCTGGGATAGGCTCCAGGTGCAACCCCGTAGGATAAACAGTACAGAAAATGGATGGATGGATGGAACAAGCACATATGGGTGTGATGTCAGATGTCCACAAACTTTTAGCCATACAGAGTAGTATTCACTGAAGATTAGTCGCAGGACCCAACGATAAGGCGAGCGGAACCATTTATCCGCCAGCTTAAGTTTCCGCCGGGGCGCGTTTGTGCTGCACAGCGGAGTATGACAGTTTGTAAACACATTCAGGTGAGTCATTAGAATATATTACTGCATAAATATGGACACGGAATATTCGCCTTTTTTACTTCCTGTACGATGTAATTTCAGCATGTTTGACTGGATGGAAATGTGTTCGGGTGCTCTGTGTAATACATGATCATGGAAAGGAAATGTCATTGTTCAAGGATGTACGTGACAGTTAGCTGTTAGCTCGGTAATGTTATGCTAACAGTGCGAATAGCTAGCTCTCTAACTGGACTGTGTAGAGATGCCAGTGATGATCCGTTAGCTAGAACACAAAATGAGCTTAGTAACAAAAACCTGCATGTATAGTAAATTGTATTTTACTGTTTCTCCGTGTCGTAGCTCATGTTTGGGTTTTTTTTTTTCCTTCTTTCTGTGCTCTTGTTGTGATTATTGTAAACAGCTGCTGTGTTGTTAGCTGGCATCAAGTTATTCATTTGACAGTGTGCTGATGTGGTGTTGTAAAAAGACGACATTCAAGCTCCCAGTTTATACTCCTTTTTTCATCTAGAAATCTTTTAATCTATGATAATCTAGTCTCAAATATATCTTGGTATCACGGTTTTAATTTAAATGGAGATTTTAAAATTTTTTTTAAATATTTAAAAATAAAATTTTACATTCTTACAAATATAGCAAGAACCAAAAAGCGAAATAGACCAAATCCCTTAATTAATGTTTCTTAAGAAAGATATGATTAAGAACAACCTTCTCACATACTGTAATAAATATTAATCACACTATCCTTACATGCTGAAAGATGGAGAGACTACAAGGAAAGACTAACTAGTACACACTACATATGTGTGTGTGTGTGTGTGTGTGTGTGTGTGTGTGTGTGTATGTATATATAAATATTACACACACTACAGCCACAAGACTGTGGTCACCTGATCTTCACACCCATAAGTGATTGTTGAACATCTTGTTCCTTTGCTGTTATAATAACCTCCACTCTTCTGGGAAAGCTTTCCACTAGATTTTAGAGCGTGGCTGTGGGGATCTGTGTTCAAGGGCATTAGTGAGATCAGGCTCTGATGTCGAATGAGGAAGTCTGGTGTGCAGTTCATCCCAAAAGGTGTTCAGTGAGGTTGAGGTCAGGGTTCACTTGAGTTCTTCCACTCCAAACTCACTTTGTGTACAAAAAGAGCATTGTCATGCTGGAACAGGTTTGGGTGTCTTAGTTCCAGTGAAAGGAAATTATAATGCTACAGCATCCAAACGCAGTCTATACAATTGTGTGTGTGTGGGCAGTTTGGGCAAGGCCTACATTTTTGTTCAAATAGTGTTATTTGTGTAGATGAGTGCAGATAAATGAAGCTTATGATTACATATGAGCCATACGAAGCAGAGGACCCACTAGTATATGGAGGAGAAAAACATCTCTCTTGTCTACATCTCTGCTGCGGTTAAAGTGACGGGTACACAGCTGACCCGTGTATATAAATCTTTCACCTGCATGACTTTTTTTGACTTTTATATGTAGGCCACTGTTCAAAAATGAAAGCCTGGAGTTAATGTGACAGTAAAATAAAATGGCACTTTAAGAAAAAGCGATATTTATTGTGGGTGGCATGGTGGTGCAGCAGGTTGTGTTCCCACCTCACAGCTCCAGTTTGTACATTCTCATATATTTTCCCCAGGTGTGCATTGGTTTAGGCTCGTATGCAGGCTCCGGATCCCACTGCGACCCTTGGCAGGATAAAGTGGTTACTGAAGTCAAATAAATAAATGAATGATATTTATTGAAAAAATAAAATATCAACATATGAATAGTAACATTGTATATCAAATGTCCAGTCCTCGATAGATCTCTAATCTTTTCTGAGAAAATGGCTGAATCCCCACTTTTATTAGAATCCCCCCACTTTTATTAGAATCCCCCCAGTTTATTAGAAACGGACGCTGGGCCGATTGGAGCTCAATGGACATAGTGTTTCTCATATTCTGTTAAATCTGTGTAACTTAATAAAATGTATTTATTTATTTATATGAATATTTCCAAAAGTTAATATGCCTAGAAGCTCTAATGCATATTTGATTACGTTATAAGTTGAACAAAATTGGACAAAACCCTCACTCTATACTATTAAATATTTTAGGGTTGAATATTTTTTTTTTTTTTCATTTTGTGAACATATTGTTTGCATGTTTTGAAAAGAAAAGACAAGAAAAATACTGAGTAGTATAACTAAACAGTATTTAAGACCAGGTGTATTTATATTTATGTTATATGATGTGTGTTACAGTTACTTGACTGAAGACGGTGTAGTTGCTGTGGCTGTTGAATATGCTCCGTCTACATGGCTGTATATCTCTCAGCTGTGTTGAATGTGTTTGGATTTGAGATGTTTTGGGGTTTAGATTAGATTAGATTTTAGCAGTTTCTCTTTGCCATGTCAGTGTTCTGGTGTTTCACATTAGTCAGCGCTAACATCTACTATGTACCGGGTGGTTTTGATGTTTGTTGATGTATAAACAATAAATTCGGTCTCGAACTCACCTAATAGATTTTACTTACCATGTCTTTTTTTTTTTTTTTTTTGGATGCTGGAATCTTGTTAGTTTTCTTTACCCAGACTGATAGAACATGTAGTATTTTGCCTTTCATGTGCTGCAAGGGAATTAACTGATGCAAAATTGTAACTGTCAATGCAAATATTATTGATCAGGTGATCGTGTAATCAACCCTAAGCAAGTTCCCGTTGCAGTATGGTGGAAAGCACCTGGATATCACACCTCCATTTGATCAAAACACTCTGTTGGGAAAGCTTACAGATGAAAAATAATTTCCATTCATTTTACAGTATGTCCTCATGCCTGTCCCTTTGGTGTGATTAACCTGTAGTGTGAGTTTAGGAATATATGTGCAGACCATCAGACTCATCATAAATATGGAGATTACAACTGACAGAAAGGACAAAGACAAGACCATTGTTACAAAAATGTCCAATTTAAACCCTTGGGCTTGGATATAATCTATAAAATACACTATATAGCCTATAAGGTATGTGGACACCTGACCTCCACACCCGTTTGTGGTTCTTCCCCAAACTGTTCCCACAAGCACACAATTGTCTGGAATGTCTTTTGTAGCATAACAGTTTCCCTTCACTGGAACTAAGATGCCCAAACCTGCTCCAGGATGAGAATGCCCTTGTGTACAAAGTGAGCTCCATGAAGACATGGTGTGCCAAGGTTGGAGTGGAAGAACTCCTCAGCTCCACTGAACACATTTTGGGATGAACTGGAACACCGACTGCACCCCAGACCTCCTCACCCGACATTAATATCTGACCTCACTAATGCTCTTGTAGTTGAATGAACACACATCCCCACAGCCATGCCCCAAAATTGAGTAGAAAGCCTTCCCAGAATTGTGGAGGTTATTATAACAACAAAGGGGGGACTAAATCTGGAATGGGATGTCCAGTAAACACCTGTAGGTGTGATGGTCAGGTGTCCACAAACTTTTGCCCATATAGTTTATACTCTATTTTTGAAGAAGGCGTCCTTCTCATAATTATTGTCCAAACACCAGACTGTACATATGTAGACACATAGCGTAGAGTCCTGCTCTGCTAATGTAACTGTGATGAGTGGGAATACGTGCTGGGAGAAAGCTAAAAATAGAACATGCCTCTGCATCTCTACAGGAGGCTTCAATTCCAGCAATTCCTCGATGATGCATCCTGCCAGTTTTGTGGCAGCAAATATGTCTGAGTTGTCAAATGCTGTTAATGTGCTGTCACCACCATCATCGACTGTGGCCAAGATGTCATTTGGCTGAGGCGTATTTTATAGCTAATACGACTGCCCCTGCTTTGTGTGTCACCTTGTTAAACCCTTGTTAAGGTTTAATGTGTTTCAAATGGTTTCTTGGACAGAGGATTATGTTACCATTCTCTGTTAGATTTGAGCTCAGTATAAAATGCAGAAACTCATGTGCTGCAGCAAACTCCTGAGCTCATCCCTTATCCATTAATCCATCCCTCTTTCTCACAAACACCCCCAGGGATGCTGAATGTGCTGTTCCGGCATTGGCCAGAGGTGATGTAATACCCTCTAAATAATGCATGGCCTTAAGAAAGTGAAAGACCATGAGGCAGAAAGCACAGGCAGAGGAAATCGATGTCAGTGTGAGAGAGAGGGAAACCTGCAAGAGTCTGGGCAGAGGACAGCATCACATAGAAAGAAATAGCAACAGACAGTGGAGAACCCCACCTCAGAACAACGAGATGATCTGACTACGTCCAAAACCAGGTAAAGTGCTTATTCTCCAGGCAAGTGAAATGACTAAACCAGGCCAGGATGCTGGCTTTCTAATCGCTGAGTCAGGAAATATTGAAACATGTTTGTTGCAGTAGCTGCAGTCATATGATACTAATGTGAACCCTTCTTATGTTAGACCTTGATGTTAGAACAGGAGAAGTCTATAATGAACAGCGGGAGAATCTAATGTGCTTTTGTCCAATTTATTTTGATGCAGGATGTTGAAGCCTTGGGTGGACCATTGCTCCGTGCACCACATTTCAGTCCCTTTCATTGAGATATTGCTGCCTCCTGACTTGAATGCATGCAACACCTAGGCTAAACAACGCTATGATGGGATCAAACCATTCTTAGCCACCACTTTTCTTAAAACAACAGAGACAGCAACATCAAGCCATGCCTTATTAACGGTGTCTGGAAGGGATTCCAGCCTTTGAGGAAAGCCAGTTTAGCCAGGCTTCTTCTTGGGCCTAGACGGCAGATGGTGCATCTTTGTGGCCTTGAGGCATGTGGATCCTCTCCTTCTGAAGTTCACAATTACAAAGAATCCATCCGCCTTCTCTGTTCCTCTACCTCTTCTTTGGGGCTTAGACTGCGGAGGTGATGGAGGGATCAGAGGTTGAGGACATCAGTCCAGCCCTTGAGGCGACAGAGGATTACCTGCACTGCCTGAACAGTGCTCAAGAAACTGGACAAGTTTGCCCTCCCAAACTAAAAGAGGTGTTGACTCTGGACAAGTTGAACTCCAGTGGGGTATGGGGGTTGCTGACTGGGGAACAGCCAGAGATATCGTCTCACAACCTCGCCTGGGCTGAACAAACGTCCTTCAGTGTGCTAGGCCTAAAGATCGGGAAGAGGAACCGAGCACGTTCTACCAATGATTTGGCAGCCCATGCCAAAGAGACCAATTCAACCAGTTCCTCCAGTGGGGGCTTCAAACGAGGGCACAACAGATCACGGTCAGATGTGAACTACCGGTCGTACACTGATAGCGGCGTGCAAGCTATTGACAAGAACACGCTTAAGAACATGGCATTAAATAATCAAATGGAAGGTAAGAATTGTTATATCATCCATATAATAGTTTCATGACCCATCACTGTAATGGTTTGTACCTGCTCAGGTAATACACAGTGACCATTCATGTCCTTCAGTGGGTCTCATTCCTTTATTTATCGCTATTATCCCTTATTGTCATCCTCCCATATATTTATCGTCTCCTACTACACACCTGCATTTGGTCATGTCTATAGTTCTGTTTACGGTCTCTCACCTGTTGCTTGAACAATCATTCAGCTACGTCTCCTTTTTATCAAAGAGAAAGAAATTAGATCGAGTAGACGTTAGGGCCGAGTTGATTAGATTTCATTAGCAGTATTACGGCCACAAGTGCCTGGATTTGGTCAGTGCATGTTTGTTTGTTTGTTGCTGTGTTCATTTGTTTGGGCAAAGCGCGAATCTGAATATGAAAGAGATCCTCGACAAAGATGGTAATAGTAGGATAATGTAATTCTGTGACAAAATGGGCACAATGCTGTGAAAGAGTGGGTCCCAATTACCCCTGATATTAAGAGGATTAGCATACGAGTGAAAAGGTATTAGTCAGCGTGAGGAATAGCAGAAACGCCAGACCCGGACCATAGGGAATGCACGGACTCCTATTTTCAGTCCTGCTAACTGTTCTAACCAGTCTTCATTAAGGTAATTGCACAGTTTGGGGGCAGCTCAACATTGATATAATCAATGTCACCTTTTCTTCAAGGTATCGCATAGGCTTAATCCTGTGCTCAGTCATTAAGATAAAATTGATTAATTGCAGCCCTCAGACTAAGCCCACAGTTGTGTGACTCAGAGTGCTTCGTTACACCTGCCTGGTCGTGCTTGTCACTTCTTATCCTAAATGTGACACAGTCTAGCCTAATGTGAATTACACAGTTGTTGTTCGAGTGTGCCAAGGAGAAAAGAGGGATATAGGAGTGAATAGCATGGTAGAATGACCGCTTATTTAATAGTATCTCAGAGCTAATGCCTCAAGGACATTTGCATAATGTTCTTCAGATTCTAATCCTGATGGATGTGTTGACTGCAATAACGGGACAACTCCCATCTCCACGCTGTTTTCTTTCAGTTTTATATCCGGTTTAGTTAACTGTAGCTTGTTTTCTCATTTTTAAACGATTCAGGACTGGAATCAAACCTGGGTCAATGTTAACGTTAAAATCTCTCTCAAACCCGGTTCGGTCTCTCCTACAAGTGGTCACTACTAGAGAGTTTAAACATGCCAAACCTCATCATGGTTGGTTTGGTGTAACTTGAGAGCTGCTGTAGCTGTACAACGTACCGCCTACAGGAGGGTATTCCTGTTTCCCCAAACGCAAAGATTATAATCCGTATTTCAAACTACTGTTTTCCATTGCATCACGTGAGCACTGCTGTCTTAGTCTGATTACAGCCTTTGGAGCTTGACGTTCTAATGTTTTAGACACTGCTGCGGCTGTGTTGCTGGTTTTAACAGAAAGTCATCTTTGATTGTAGGTTGTGCCCCCGTGCTTGTTTGGTGCACTGTGGCGTTAGTAATTGGGGGGAAAAAAATAGGCTATTAATTTTGATCTAGCAGCCTTTAGGCAGGACAAAGTAACAGAAACACAATGAAGCATGTCTGCACATTTGCATGTTAATTGGTCAGACGATGACATAAGTTATTTACATCAGCACAACAACCTTGTCATCACCCAGTCAATTTCCACATCCTTGAAATAATAAATTATTTAAAATGATTGCTTCTGGTATCAGACAGGTACATTCATAAGATCACTTAGAGGGTGCACTGGGTTTTATATAAAAGTTCTTTTACACTCTTGCATCGCTCCATGACACAGCACTGACTTCCCAATTGAGTCAGGTCAGCATGCGCCACTTTTTCACCAGCATTAAATTAATAATGACCCTTACCCTGAATATGATCTCCAATGCTCTTTTTGAATCTCTCAAAATGAAGGAAGCGCTTCAGCCTCCAGAAAGAGGTTCCACAAGGCTAGAGCATACCACACGCCTCTCGGCACCTGATGATGCCACATAACTGACCCAAGTGAGCTCAGCCCACAGTATCCAACAGAGAGAGGGAAAGGATGGTTCATTATGTGCATTGGGGTTAGAGAATGTTAAACCAAAGATAAGACCTAAGAACAATATTTAGGGAAATTGCTTTTAAACATTCCATTTGACCTCTGTTAAGTTCCAGCATACTGACACATATCACACTGGTTCCAAATCCCCCACCTACCCGAGATTCATAGACTTGAGAGGAAACCTGGTAGTGCCCCAGCCACGGAAGTGTGTGGAAGAAGGTTGCTGTGAATAGAGATAAAGAAGGGAGCGAGGGGGGGGGGAATGGGCTGAGAGAGGAAGGACTGAAAAGGAGTGCCACAGATTAGGGGTCGCTTTCTGGCCATTTTGTTTGCACAGTAGCCTTGCAAACAATGATATTTCTTCCTGATGAGGTCACAAGGAATGCTTGCGAAAGGACTTGCACAACGACTTGACGGACTGATGGCGTGTAGCGAAATATCATCCGTTATTCGCCAACATGAGCATCCTACCCTCTTAACAGAGACTTTTCAGTGATGAACTGATTGAACCAGCTGACTGTGGGCAAGAGTAGAGTCTTTGTTCTACAATTATGCCCCATGCGTAGCTGTACAAATGACTGTTGTTTGCCATCAGCTGCTCTGAACCTTTTAAGCATCATACAGTTGATGTGACGCCAGTATTATTGATGGAAATGACCAGCCAGGAAGATGTGTTTGTTGGGAAGGAAATAGGAGACAATAATGCAGTGCGTTACTTAGTTACTTCCAACAGTGATTGGTTCCGAGAGGTTTCAGTATGCTTCCAAGAAAATGGTGCACTAGGTAGTGAATAAGAAAGCAACTTTGAGCATTATGTTTGTGTACTAATAGGTTTTTAAAAAATTGTTCTATCACACTCTTTTTTTGGTTTCCCAGGCAATAAGGAGAGCACCACTAGTCTGGTAAAACAGGGGATTTTGGAGCACAGGGAGGGACCTTGGGGCCGCTGGAATACCTGCCATGTGGAGCTCACGCCCTGTGAGCTGCGGGTCTACAGCCTGGACAGCAGCGGGAACAGGCAGCTGTGTACAGCCCTGTCACTGTCTCATTGCCAGAGTGTGGGTGCGCCTCAGCCTCAGGACGGGCGCGTGCTACAGGCTCTTTTCTTCAATAGCACTCGGTTGCAGCTCCGTACTGCCTGCCAGTGGGAGGCTCTGGAGTGGCGCCGGCTCCTTTGGGAACGTGTCCTGGTTGCCCGTCCAACTAATCGTCAGGGCGAACCGTCGTCTTCTGCTTCTCCAAATCCCTATGAACTGGATCCCAATGCAGTCTCTTTGCCAAGCTCCCGTCCACTAGTCCGTCCCAAGGCCCTGCCCCTATTCACCCAGCACTGCGCTGATGTGCTCAAAGTAGGCCTCCTGTACCAACTCAGTGACCTCAACAACTGGAGCGCCTTCACCTTCGTGCTCAGCCGCACCCAACTGCAGGCCTTCCAAACCGAGGGCCGAGGGCCAGTGTGCGAGCCCGTGCTGCGGTACTCTCTTGCCTCCTGCTTGGCTGTGCAGCGGGATGAGGCTGATGGAGGAGTCTGTGCCCACTTCCAGGCCATCTTCCCGGATGAGGTGCTGCGTCTGCGGGCTGAGAATGAGCCCCAGGCCCAGGACTGGGTGGAGGCCCTGCGCACAGCCGTGGCTGCCCAGAGACCTCAAGGGGAGAGCAGCCGTATAGCGCCATCTGGAGTGCTAATGAGGAGCAGACCAGCCCGAGAACGTCGCCAAAGGGAGGCCCAGAGAACCAAGCGCCAGTCTGTTACAACAAGCTTCCTGAGCATTCTGACTTGTTTGGCTGTAGAGAAAGGCCTGACTGCTCAAAGCTTCAGATGTGCAGGCAAGTACCATATTTTCCCACCATTAATAATTTCTCTCTGCTCTTATATATTTAATAAAATCCCAAATATCCTTGAATGAATATGTTTGTCTTGCTTGCCAACCAGCTCTCAGTGAATATCGTAAGTCATTATTGCATATAATTGTCTCTTTGAGTCTTTATTTTGACCTGAGATTTTACACTATAGAAATGTCGCCTAGATACCATTGATTGGTGTCTACGTGTCATTTCTATGACCATGACCTGGACATTTGTCATTTTTGTAATTGCAATAAAAATTCAGGTTCGCGTCATCTGTTCATTTGCACCATTTAAGTGCCGAAGCGATTTGGTATGATTTTACTTCAAACCAGTAATGTGCTCCAGAGATTTTCCATTGTTTCATCCAGTGAGATCACCAAGCATTCCGCTCCTGAACTTTGGTTAACCAAGACCACACGAAATCATTTTCTGTTACTCAAACAAACAAGCATCCGTCTCACAAAAAGCCAGTGGTGAATCCTCAGCACTGGTCTGTAATTTGGAAATGGGCACTATCCCCCGACTCCATGTGCTCTTTGTTTTTGTTTATGTTTTGCTTCATGACAACGTGGTATTATTCATAGTCATATGCCGTCTGTTTGTGGTGGTAGTGGTGGTGGTTTGCTTTGTTGTGGCAGCTTCAGAAGTTTAGGTAGACAACATGGTTTACAGGCAGGTTTTTTTGAACTTGGGATTTTTGTTTCAAAATAGGAATATCTAGATATTGAGACTGAAATGTAGAGTTTCGGTATTGGGTGACATTTTCAGCATATAGTTTTTGTAAATTAGTGTCTTGAGCTAAAATTCCATGTCAAGTAAAGGCTGTGAATGAGTTGTCTTCATCCTTGATTGGTGCAACCGTTGGAATTGAAAGCATTATTATTATTATTATTACAAACAGGTAGCAGACACCTGACAATAACTGGATAAAGAAGGGAAAAAAAATCTCCTTTTAGGATTTCAAGCACTCTGGATGCTCCAATCAGTTAACAATTGAGTTGTTTCATTCAGGCCAAGCAAATAGATTTTTACTGTTCGAGATGTATAAGAGGTTCTGGATAAAAGTCTGTTCTTTCACTGAGATTCTCTCTTATTGTTATTTTTTTCTGTTCAGAGTCACATTACTCTCTTCTTGCTTCTTAATTTCCTTGTAGCTTTCTTTGTTTCATCATCATTCATTCATCTTCAGTAACTTCTTTATCCTAGTCAAGGTCTGGAGCTTATCCCAGGAATGCTGGGTGCAAAGGTGGGAACAAACCCAGAGCTGCACACCAGGCCATCGCTTGTCATGATGCATACACCCATTCACACACTCATTCACATCTAGGGGCAATTTAGAGTAGCCAATCCATCTTCTGTCATGATTTTGGGAGGAACCCAGAGGAAACCCACATGGATACGGAGCCATTTTAAATCATGTGATTTCTCCCTTCTCTTTTGATGATGTTAAATGCTTTGTATATATGACGATGTATTGCGTATTTGGCTCTCTGTAGTGGAATGTGGGATAACTATTTTCATTCTTCCACTCTGAAAAAGGTTTTGCAGATGAAGGTGCCAAGGTTGCTTACAAAATATAACCAAACCTTCACTGCCCATTTTCCACAACGGAGTAGTTTTCATTTGTCTTTTTCCACCTCCACCCAATGACCCATTGTCTTTCTTTGTCTGTCTCCATCTTGCCTCCTCTCTCTCTCTCTCTCTCAAATGGGAGCCAGTTTCCTTGGACCAACCCCCCTCTTTTGAGTCACTTTGGAAGGGCAGTCAAAGGACCTGCAGTTGTTTTACACGTTAATCGCTTTTCCCTAAACAAATAGCCTCGGCCTTCCAGGACCTGTCAGAAGGATTAGTTGGGGAGTTGCCTTTGGAGGGCTGCGAGGACCGAGGCTGCTGGGAGAGCAAGGGGATGCTGCTGTTTCAGCTCGGACATGCAGGACAATGGACCCAGTGAGGGGTTGGGGGAGGGACTGAAATGTAGTTATGGTGTTTCTCTAACAGAAGGAGAGTCTAGAGTTTCGTCTTATTACTGTTGCATTCTATGTGCTGTCTTGGGCTTTGATTGAGCACAGCCCCCCCCCTCCAACCCCCCTTGGCATCTCTTCTCCTGGCTAACCCTCCCTGCCCCCAATTTGTTAGCACCCACTAAAGGTTGCTCTCACTGTCTCTGTTGCCACTGTCTTTGCCATTATATTGAAAATGCAACAAAACAAAACCTCCTCTTCTTAAGTGCTAGCTGGTTCTGTTGATAGAAAATAATTTTAGAGACAAGTTAATGCATTTTATTCCTGTCTGTTATTTCTAGGAAGTGGAAAATATATTTAAAACTATACAAAAATCTGTATTGGTAAATCATAGTAATTCACAGACAGCTGCCAAGCTCGAATTGGTGAAAGTTTTTTAAAATGCCCACCTTCTACATTCTACATCGTCCTGCCTGAAAGAAGCACAGCCAAACAACCCTAACCCTAACCTCTCCTCTTCAAAAAGGTCTTGTCTTCAAACTTTAGCCATCAAGCTCTACCATTGGCCTCAGAGACACGTGGAGACCAGCGACAGCATGACTCTACAATCGGCACAACCATGTCTGCGATCAGCACATTGATCGATCATAACACAGAGAAGGTTTTCCCTTTCAACAACGCATTGTGTTTTAGTTGGATGTCCAGTGTTAGCCCACTAGCTCAGTACAAGCTCTCGTTTTGCTCTTTCACCCAGTACTCAATAATCGCAGACAGTCATGCTGACGTGCCCAATGGTTTTTTTTTCTCGTAATGCTTCGTAATGCTGAAGAGATTATGATAACATCGGCAGATAATTACACCCTCAGTTTTGGGCTGCATCCCAAACCATACGCTACCCTCAGTATACCAGTGGTGTCATTGTTATTTAGGCATCATATTTAGTGCAAAGAATGTGGTCTGGAGTGCAGACCAAAATTCTTATTGAATATGTATTCCTTGCCTCTTTCAGCAATCAGATGCTATTCTTGCTGTTTCTACCAGAGAGGCTGAAATTTCCAGCAGCTTTAAGATCCATGTCATTGTCCACATGATCACTATACTCAACCATTTTCTTTGACCATCGTAAAATGTAGTCTGTCCATCCAGCCAGCAGACAAAATGGCTTGAATTCTGGAAGTCTCTTTAGTGTAGTGTAATCAAGGCACGTGTGTGGGTTTGGTGCATTAGGAACTTCAAAAAAAACAAGACGGCACCTTTCAAGTTCACTTTAACACATTAGGATAACACTGTGGTCATGTGGTTCTGACACACTAGGCTTGATACTCCAAGACGTTTGTAAATGTGTTATGCTGGCATGAATTCTGACTCAAACAGTCTGACCATTATGTGATTGTCCTGAGTCTTTATTTATGATAACTGTTGGAGGTGTCTCCAGCGTGTTGGTACGATTGGAGCCGTGAAGCATATCTCGGGTCACCAAACAGCCCAATTCAGTACCGCACCTAATTACCAGCTGTGTATGTACCTGTGTTGGGGAAGAGACATCACAAAATTGGAGTTGGACAATCTATATTCAAATCATTATGCAAGAAAAGAACTTTGAAGCACACGCTCACCTCAACACATTTCCCTTCCTCCAGTTTTGCTTGAACCCTATCTTTCTGTTCGAGCTTTTCACACAACCCTGAAGAAGGACCCTGTAGAGGGATACAAGGACGGCAGATCAAATGGGAAGGTTACAGCTGTTGATGGGACAATAGAATGGAGTCTGGGAGCTGGAGTGAGGAACAGGGTCAGGTGGGGACTTAGCTACTACTGTTTACATCAAAAAGATGGTCAGCGCATCTTTCTTAGGCGCACACACTCACAGAGACACAAACACACCACACACGCACAACCTCATGCTCACCCCATCGTGCACATCTTTTTTTTTTTTTTTTTTTTTTTTTTTTGGAGTGGGTGTCAGCTTGAATAAAGGACATCAAAGCAGCAGCTTGGGTGTCTTTACTCTTGTGTTGCAGAGAAGCACCACCCCCCACCTGACTGCTTCTTCGGCGTGCTCCCATAGAGCTAGCTTGAAAGCGTCAAAAGCGGGAACCTCGGTGGAAAAGGGGAACAGAGTGACCCTCTCTCCACCAAGCACCGTGCGCCTCCTGTAGAACAAGACACGCCCATTCCACCAGAAACCATTATGAACGAGGCACCTAGAAGTGCCCTTGATTATATTTTTTTTTTTTTTGCCCAAACAGCTGCCATTTTCAGGATTGTGCTGTGTAGCACATCAAACACACCGCTTTCCCACACTCCTAGATTTGCCCTGGCCATTTTGCATGTGTCTTTTCCCTGTTTGTCTGAGGAACCTTTTTGAAGGTGGCATCTGGGCGGTTTGAATATTTTTGCTCATTATCCCCCTTAAAAAAAAACCCGATGTGCTTTGACGTACAAAGCTGTATTGGTGGTTATGCATTTCGGTGATTTATATGCAAGCTCATTAAGGACCGTACTTGGTATACATTGCGCTGTACACTAGACGCTGAGGTTGTGGTACCTCCAGGGCCAGTTTCTTCCCAGAAGTAACACAGATTCTGGGCACTAAATCTCCCTTCTTGGACTCATGTCCATAATGGACATTGTGAAAGCTGAAAAAAACATTTGAGAACACAATCTACAGCACTGTGTCTGTTCTGGGATATGGGCGAAAATATTGGCTTAATAAACTATACTCGCTGACGGTTTTGGATTGAGGATGTTTAATCAAAGAAGCCAAACTCATGTGATTTGTAGCCTGTGAAGCTTCCTGAAGCCCCATGATTTGCTTTTATGGCCGTCCATTTGAGTTTGGACGAGCAGTCCTGTCATTACTGTTTTACTCTCCTCTGTGACACACTGTCAGTTTTGGATTTGTTTTTGCCTGTTGCATAAAAGCTGAAAAATGGAACATTCTTGAAGCATATGCCTTAAGCAAAAGTGTTCTTAATAATAGTTTTCCCAACAAGTGAACGTGAAGTGAGTGGTACAGTGATGCACTATTTTCAGAGTAGGGTGGTATTTGTGGGTTCATGCTGCACATGTACACTGATTACAGGGCAGCCATGACACACGACACCCCGCTGCGTGGTCTGTGGCTCAGCACTACGATCAGGCTCCCATCAGCGGTGGAGCAAAAGGAGGGGGACACCAACTCTGCCTTTTTATAGTCTGGGGTCCCTGCCCCTGAAAACCTCAGGTTTACATTGGCAGTGAAGGACCGTACATGATTCCTGACTTCAAGCCCAGCTAGAACAACCCATTACATATTGGTTTAGGGACGGATAGGAATGGAAGATCTTTCAGCAGAGAACTGAAGAGGAAAGTACGTTTTCAAGTGCGCCGTTTGAGCTCAGGCTATTTTGGATGAAATGTGTACGTTTACGTACAAATAACAGTCTACTTACTGGAAATGGTTTGTAGTTATAGAGTGTTTGTGTGTGTGTGTGTGTGTGTGTGTGTGTGTGTGTGAGTTTGCATGGGTGTATGTTTAATTCGACAATTGTTTAATGAAGAAGCAAATTGTGTTGGCTGAACTTACCCTGAAGTGTGACAACAAGTGTGAAGAATTGCTGTCGTTCAGTCTATGTTAATACTTTAGTACCATCACATTGAAGGTCCAAACGTCCAATATGTATGTATGTATATGTATAATATATATAGGACATAACTGTAGAGTGCAGTGGAATGTCAGCATTTACACAGAGTTGGCATGTTCGCCCCGTGCTTTGGGGGTTTCCTCCGGGTGCTCCGGTTTTCTCCCCCAGTCCAAAGACATGCATTGTAGGCTGATTGGCATTTCTACATTGTCCGTAGCGTGTGAATGTGTTTGTGCGATTGTGTCCTGTGATGGGTTGGCACCCCATCCAGGGTGTCCCCTGCCTCGTGCCCCGAGTCCCCTGGGATAGACTCCAGGCTCCCCGTGGACATGTGTAGGATAAGTGGTACAGAAAATGGATGGATGACAGGATGTGGTGTTATTGGAAAATAATGAAATAATTAACAACAGGGTGGTGTGATGCCATTACCGTCCAGAAGTTGAATATTTTCCAGTAAGCAAGGGTTTTTATTTTTTTATACCACAACAATTTGATCGAGATTATAAAAAGATATTTTCTTGTTAATTATAGAACATGATGTACTTTTTTTTTTTTAAACTGTTTATAGTTACATTTGTGGAGCTTCTGCAAAACAAGTTCATTCCTGTCATCATTTATGTTATAACACCTAGAAACAGTCATTCCCTCAGCGGTCAGGGTTTTTTGTTGTTTTTTTTTTTTAAACTCCCTTGAAGGTAATAAGACAAAAATGAAGCTTGTCCTCTTACTGAGAAACAGCAAAACTGTACCTCAGAATGCTGCAAAGACTCTTTGCAAAAATGCTAATTGAATGTCTCCTTACAGAAAGCTGCACCATATCAACAATAAAAAAAAATTTTAATCAGTTTATGTACATCTAAACCTGTAATTTGCCTTGAAG
>JANDJT010000199.1:15949328-15979057 GCA_024331685.1 Stegophilus panzeri | reverse complement strand
TTTTTTTGATAAACCTGTGTTGTGTTTGCAATTGTTTGATATCCATGAGAGCAGAGTATTTTTGTGAATTTTTTAAAAAGATCAAAAGGCTAAACAATAAAGACAATTTTTCAGAGCCTTCTTTGCTCATATAATACAAATATATAATATATATAGTAAATAAAACATATGCAAACAAACTGAACCAAAAAGTAACTGTCCAAACAGAAAGATCTAAAATTTAGCAAAAAAACACTTCAAATAACAGAAGAGAATGATAGTTTTTATTTCGCCTCTAGAGGTCACGCTCGTACTGTATAGTGACAACGGACCCTTCTCAGCCGCTCCCGCAATGGACGCAACCGGGAAAAACTATGGGTGTGGATTTTTGCAGATAACCGATAATTCCAGCAATCAGTTATTGGTGTCGCTTAACCGATCAAACGGTCGACCTCTAGTGAGTACACTGGAAGTGCAGTACATTGAGCTGACTTACATGGTTTATATGATTGCTTTTCCTCTTGTCCCGGACTGAAAGAAAGAAAAAAAGTTAAGAGTCACTAGTGTTTAGTCCAATGTCACTATATATTGTATAAAACAGACATAGTATAGAGCAGCGGATCACAAACTTTTTGAAGCAATGGACCCCTTTAACCATAACCCCCTCCCTTTAACCCCCCCACCCCAGCCATAGACCTTTCTATTTCTCAACTGATAGTGGATGCTTACTTCACAGATGTGCATACACCAAAATAAACAGAAAATAACTAAGATTCTGGGTAACTAACCAACGTATTTTACCATACATAATTCAACATTTTACCACACCCTAGCCCCAAAACAGGCAAAAAATAAATAAATGACGCTTGTCTCCTATAGATTTGACACAATTTATCATAAAGCTTTGGTCCTTGGAAGCCTACATATAATAACGTTGATAATGGTGGATTGTAATTTCCACCATTGTAACAAATGAATTAAAAACAAAACAAAAAACAAGGACCCCTTGGTCATGGACCTCACTTTGAGAAACATCGCTATAGCGCCTATTTTGGACATCACATATAACCAACACTAACTGAAAATCATAGGTTTAAATTAAAACACATATATATATTATATATATACACACACACACACACACACACACACACACACACACACATATACACACATATACACACACACACTTTTTGTCAGTCACCACAATTTAACGCACGTCTGTTACTTCAATTACATGTAAGGAGAATTTTTTTTATTTATTTATTTTTTTAAAAATTTTTTTTTTTTTTTTTACTGACACAAAAGTGCTGAGCTATGGAGTCCAGACTGGTCTCTGTGAGCTCGTGCAGATGTTCTGTATTTCGCGATTACATTACCAACATTTACAGCTTAACTTGGAGGTGAGATTTTCCTAAGCAACAAGCCCCTGTTAGTTCACAGTGAAACTCTGTCTCAATCTCAAAATCATTAACGGTAAACCAAGGTACAGATCATTCATGTTTTTGCAACAATATCTTAAAATGGTCTTTTATCTTCATGACCAGATCTGGGTGAGAAAGAAAGAAATATAAATGTCAAGTGCCTCAGTGACCTGTACACTCGACAACATCCAATTCTGCAAGCCAAATGTTTCTGCCAATAAAATATGGCAATACAGAGTGTACAGACAGAGGAAAATAATAATCAGAGTGAGAGTAAATGGGGGGGAAAAAAAAAAAAAAAAAAAAAACCCACCCACAAAATCCCTGTTGATACCTCACTGTTGATAACTCACTGTTGATAACTCACTGTTGATAACTCACCATCTGTTTGTGACTTGCTGAGAAAGATGGTGCTAGCACGAGCATGGTCTGAAGGATTGGACTCTAAAGCTAGATCTAAACAGACAAAAACAAAAAAGAAGAAGACAAAGTTAAATAACATGGACGTAAAAAATTCTTTCATAATAAAACGTGATGAAAGCATTTCTCAGTCAAGAGTGTTAACATTCAAATTCAACATAAAATCATTCTCTAAAAGTTTCAAAAGTACTTAAATGCCAAGATGACCAAGTTACACACTCTGTGAAACATAATGTAATACACTAGAAAACACTTCATGGCACAAATCACATACGTTTCTAGTGTACACTGAATGCAATTAGTGTGACCACGTGGGAAATGAGACAAGACTGGAATATTACTATGTGAATATTGTTTTAGAGCAACAAGATTACATAAGGAACACCAGACACTTAAGACACTTTTCGACAGAGAAAAAGAGACAAAGCCTTCAGAGGCTGTGGTGGTTTGTAATTTTTCGAAATGATTATCATACCAAGACTATATAGACTAGAACAGTCCCTCCAGGATTTTGCGACTTGCAGAAACGAACGCAAAAATCAAGCAAAGGCAGCAATATTCTGAAGAGCTCGTAACTGTTCAAAATTGCTCTTCGATTCATGAGCATTGCACACGGGTACAGCTAAAAAAAGGTCTCATTTACCAACAAACATCACAGTGAGAGACCATGCAAAACTATTCTGTGCAATTGCAATTTCACCAATTCAAGTAGTTTTCCACAAGAAAAGCACAAAAAAACCTGCTACACAAAAAAGATGCAGCAATATCAAGCATTTTTGGCCGCAACAATCACAAAAAAACTCCGCGGACTCCTGTATGGGCTGACTATTAAAACGTAGTTGGATAAATATTCCAGAGTTAAATTGGAGCCATATAAGTATTAAGTGCAATTTGAGACAGAGCCCGAGTCGTGTCGTGTCATACAGGCCGAGCAGACACGGACGGAGCGGAGCCGTGGTACTAACGGGAGGAAGGCGACACAACGAGTGCATTGTGGAACCAGAGGAGAACACAGTACCATCACTCTCTACAACCCTCCTACACCACGCATACCAGGAAATGAGGGAGAAACACAAGCGTACACCAAAGCCACCCTAGACATTTACATTACATTTACGGCATTTGGCAGAGGCCCTTGACCATTTATTCAACTGAGCAGTTGAGGGTTTCCTTGCACGCTCTCCCACTGTCCATGTGGGTTTCTCTTTGGTCCAGAGCATGGACGGGCTATTCTAGGCATGAACGAGTGTGTGAATGTGCGTTCATGGTATTCTGTGATGAACTGGTGTCCCATCCAGCATTCCCGGGATAGGCTCTGGATCCACCCCAATCCTGACCAGGATAAAGTGCTTGAATGAATGTATGGCCCCTGGTTTATAGAGGTTATGGCTACTACACGGCACATGTGTGGTGTTGTGAAGACAGATGATCACAGCTCACCTTGCACCTGTAAAATAGCAGCAACTCAATGCAGCTGGTTTTGCCAAGTTTGAGTCACGTGACCAGAGTCATTTATGTGAGACTCCACTGCCCCACAGGGAGGGACAGGGAGGACCCTGAAGGTGCTGCCATTACAACTCATAACCCTGGTTTTCGAACTCTCACTACTTTCTCCATCAGTGCATTATTAATCCTCTCAGTACTTTTCTACACACAAACTTCTGCTGATTAAGTAACAAGAGTATAACCAGACCCATTAAGAAGCCTAAAGAAGATTAAAGTCTGCATATTGGCATATTTGGTCGATCTCCTCTGTCTATTAGCAGGACACTCACTCACTGATGGCTTTCACGCCAGTCAAAGAACGCTGGAGAATGCTGACCTCTGCCCCTCTGGGACGCACAGCTGGAAAAGTTTGCATCCTAGCTTAGCATGCTTGTTTGGTGTTTGTTTGCTAACTTTCTGATCTCTACAAAGGCAAACGAGGCAGAGGGTTTGAGACATTTTCAAATATTTAGCCTGGATTTCTTGAATAAGGACACCCCAGTTTGATCTAAAGCCCTGTTCAGACTTAACAAGCTGTCTCAGGTGTTTTTTCGGTGACGACTTTTGATCAAATGGTCAGTTGCAGGGTTGCCAAATCTGTCAAAAGCCACATGATTCCACTTCAAAACCTACCCAAGTAGCCCATGGATGACATTTTCTAATCATAATGGCGGGTGCTTAGATCGCTAAATAAAAGCTATACTTATACAGTCGTCTGATTGTGCAGCATAGTGTGCAGCTTCTGCTTATCCAATCACACAAACAAAAAGAGATGAAAACAAAAAGAAAGTAAAAAGAACTAAACAAAATATAAGCTGATTTGCATTTAGTCGATGTGTAGCAGGAGTGTTTCCACATGCTGTTAGTGTTTGGGGATTCAAGAAGGCAGTCCTTTAAACAAACCCGACCAAAGGGCTGGTACCCCAAATCTAAAAAAGTGACATATTTTAATGGGGTAGCCGCAAATCTGGCAACACTGGTTACTCTGCAGTCTTTTGATGTTGTCTGGGATGCATTACAGATCACGTTACAAACGTAATGAAGACACACACCAGTCCTGGATGCATCTGCCCCCATCTACACCTGTATTTAGTGGTGTCCACTGTTCAAATGTGAACAGAGCAAAAACTCAAAAGCACAGCATCTGGAAAGCTAGTTTTTTTATGACTGATACTGCAAGGTTCACGGCCTATCAGTGTTGTTAATGAACACATATGGGACTCACATTTTTGGTTCAAATGCCTGACTACAACCTTATGCTTAAGCCGTACTCGACACAGCCGACTTCATTCAAAGAGGGTCAATCTCCCAACAGCTGAGCGTGCTAAACTGGGAGTGCCATGCTTCCATGTCAAAAATAAACCCAGGGGGGTGGAGCAGGGCACTCTTGCAGAAGAAGAGATGCCCAACTTCAACATGCAAGGTATGCTGGGTATGGGCATGCTTCTCTGATTAACAGGCATTCTCAATTGCACCAAGGCAACGCTGGACGACCGTATAAATAAACTCTGTGATTCGTATCAGATCGCGCACCTCTAGGTTTGCCTTCCACGTCCAGTACCATCTAACATATCCATTCCAGCCAATTCTCCAGAATAGAGGGAGGGATGGAGGATGAGGGTGTAGCCATCACCACTTCACTGGAATGTCAGGAATAGCACGTATTTGGGAGTCTCGGCTGACTCACTGTACGTTCCCGTTCTTCTCTTGCTATCTCAGGGGAACATGCTGGAACGTCCTTATCACACAGACCTAAAGCAACTGTACTAGTGAATGCCACGTGCACAGCAATGTGTGTTTAGATGCAATGCTGAAACCCAGAGTCAGGAATGTGCATCCCCATCTACGGGGGTGTCCAGGATGTCCTCGCAGGGACAAATAAACAGCCCAGCAGTAAATTCTACAAACAGCTCCAGTAGGAAACTAAAGATGTGTCTTCATATAAAAACTCACTCTTATAGGTGATTTTTAACAGCATACATTCTGATGTTTCCCAGGAGCTTGGTGTTAGCTTTGTTGAGTAACAGAACCCACTCGAGCTTTGAGACACCGGTGAAGAAAAATATATCGGTGTGTTTCTCAACCGTAATCCAAAACATGACCTGAGACAGTCAGAGAAACCAAGCACGAGAACTGAACAGTTGACAAGACTCCAGAATATATACTAAGGCTGTATGGTATGAATGTGTTACCTATATTACAACACAGGTTAAATGTTGGCCAGGATTATTTGGACGAAAATGAAGGGACCTGTGGTAAATCAGCACCGCGCCTGAGGGGTAAATCAGTATTGGAGCCTGTGGGGTAAATCAGTATTGGAGCCTGTGGGGTAAATATGTACCAGACCTATGGGGTAAATCAGTAAGGGACCTGTGGGGTAAATAAGTATCAGATCTGTGGGGTAAATCAGCACCGAGCCTGTGGGGTAAATATGTACCAGACCTGTGGGGTAAATCACCGCCGCGCCTGAGGGGTAAATATGTACCAGACCTGTGGGGTAAATATGTACCAGACCTGTGGGGTAAATCAGCACCGAGCCTGTGGGGTAAATATGTACCAGACCTGTGGGGTAAATATGTACCAGACCTGTGGGGTAAATCAGCACCGAGCCTGTGGGGTAAATATGTACCAGACCTGTGGGGTAAATATGTACCTACCATCGGGCAGTTCCCGGTCGCTGATGTGCTGCAGGTACGGCCCGGTGTCTTCACTCAGGTCCGCGTTTATCGGGTAGTCCTCGAGGCGCTCGGTGGGCCGCGGGAGTTTCGGACTTCCGTTGGGAGACACGCAGCAAGACACTGTATTCCCCATGATGCACCGCGCTCAGTGCCGAGCCCCAAACCCAGTACCTGTGAAATTCACACCGCGCTCACTCCACACATCAGTGCTTCATCTAAGAACACAGCGAGACGGGGCTTCGGGTAAACTCGGCTCGGTGCTCGCTCAGCACATACACACAGTTTACTGCGCTAACCGGCCAGCACGAGCAGCGGGGCTCCGGCTTGTGTAAGCAACTGTGCGCGCTCTCATTCGGACACGTTACGGGAACGCGTGCGCGCGGCACTCGGGATAAACACAGCTGGCTAACTTAATCCAGCTAACTGCCTACCGCTTCCGTCTAATCCTAGGATCCATAAAAACTGGGCGCTACATATCAGTTTCACACACAGCTCTCTGAACTGTCACTAGCTAATCTGTCCATTGTTATCCATTTAGCCTATACGCTAACTCCGCTAGCTAACTATTCATTATTTCTGAATGGGCGGTCAGTTAGCCTTCAAGCTAGCTGGTTAGTCAGTCCCTTTAACTGACTCGACAGTGAAGTTCTGAGCGTCGTAGCGCTTTGGATAGGTAAATTAACGAAGAGCAGATATGTAGCGATACGCTCCCAAACCCGGCAGTTTCAACCGGTACAGTCCGATAGAGAGTCGGGGCTCGGTTCCGGATCCCCCCCCTCCCGAGTCTCAGCGCCGAGGCCTCGGCTCTAACACCGTCCGCTGGCTGCTCTTCCGCTCCGGAACAAATGAATGGACAAACTCCCGCTGTTTCAGCGGCGAGAAATCAACAGTATCTTTTCTTTTCTTATTTTTTTCGAAGTTCAAATCCTCGCACCGGGTCTTTTCTTTAGGTTCCGTCTTGTTATCCCCTCCTCCACTCCACCGGCCAGTATCGCAATCCCTTGCCCGTCGCCGCCATCTGTTCCACCACCGAAGCCACCAGGACTCGCCCCCTTTAAAATTCCATCAATTTCTATTGGCCGCCTAATCATAATAAATGCAGAATGGTGTGTTATTGGCTGAAGTCTCTGCCACTCAAAAAACAAAAGTTCTGGTCATTGGCTTGAAACCCACCCGTATACCCAGTAACTCTACATACAGGACAGGGATCTTTCCAGTTGAACCCGTCTTCTGCTTGTAGTGGTGATGGGGATCCCGGCTCTGTTCACTGATTCACATCATTTGGCTCAGCTCACTAATAAGAGTCGACTCTTTCGGCTCCAAAACGGCTCATTGCTATTTTTTTCCAAACCAGACACAAGTTTTTGATATTTTGATCGGAGATTGTTCTCCTTTGCTTATTGTGCTGAAAATTCCCCAAATAGAAACCCTTGTAGAATTTGTAATGCTTTTAATTGTTATAATGGGAATTGCATTGGTTTTAATGGAAACTGTAATGTTTCCTGTGGGTCTCTACTGGTAATTTGTTGCCTTCTATTGGTGGCGTGTTATGTCTAGTGGATACCATTAAGGATCAATTATGGTAATGGAAATGGTTTTATTGGCTAGCTGATGGTTTGTAATGGTGTTTGTAGTGGAAACTACAGAATTTCTGTGATGGTTTTCTTTAATTAACAAGATAACACTTAATTTTTTATTACATCTCGTAAAATCATTTTCAATAATTTTAAAGAAGCATAATGAGTGTGCATACAGTGAGCATCCATTCATCCATGTTATTGTGTCTGGGCTTCATTAAGTAGATTCATGTTGAGTCACACACATTGCAGCATTGCTCATATACACATCTTAGAGTCATACAGACCAACTTGGATGTTGGCAACAGGTTTCTATGACAGTGTTGAGATGAAATTACATTGCAATAGTAACAACATTCATCTGTAGGGCAAAACAAACAAACAAAGCCCTACAAATGAATATGAACCGACTCAAGGAGCTGACTCGGTCTCGAATGACAAATTCACTAGTTGATCCATCTTCGGTATATAGTTCTAAGCAATTACACGGCTATAATGATGAGTTAGTCTTTATAGAAATTACACTATTACTGTTACTCTCAAGGGAACTAGATTCACAATGCAAGCACATAAATCCGACATGACACATCAGTTAAAGAAGTCAAGAATTGCAAAATGATGACGTTGAATGCAAGGCTAATATTTTATCTTATGTCATCATTATATTAGAGGTGTAAATGGTGTAAATCCTCTCATACCCTCCAACCATCCATTTTCTGTACCGCTTATCTTACAGGGTTGCGGGGAGCCTGGAGTCTATCCCTGGGGACTCAGGGCACAAAGCAGAGGACACCCTGGACAGGGGGCTAACCCATCGCAGGGTACAGTCGCACACACATTCACACACTATGGATATTTGGAAATGCCAATCAGCCTACAACATATGTCTTTGGACTGGGGGAGGAAACCGAAGTACCCAGAGGTGTGAGGCAAATGTGCTTACCACTAAGCCACCATGCCCCCTCATCTCATACCATCTCTTGCTGTTTACAGTAAGGCCTTAGATATGCAGTACTGAATTAAACTGCCATTATGTGTCCTATATTCTAATGCTGCTTTGAACCACATCTAATTCTACAGATCTGATGATAATAAATAAATAAATAAATAAATAAAACTAGGATATACATGTGACTGGATTTAAATGCTAACTCCATGACTTCCTGAGAAATATGCTGGACCATTAATATCTGTGATGTGTCCAGTGTTTTTTTTTTTTAAATTTTTTAAATGGGACACTAAAGTCAGTGAAGTCGTGACGAGCATGACATTAGCAGTGACTAAAACCAATGTTTGAGTAACCCCTAAAAAAAACCCCCAAAGTAACATGATGGTCGCAATTCTAATGTAATCTAATTTGTTTTCAACTCTTCTTGATATTACCGTATTTAAATAAGACCTACTTATAATAGCGATAAAGGCGATAAAAAGGGGTTTAACAGCTCTTCCACAAAAGCTACAAAAGACAAGAAGGCTTTTCAAAGTGTTTACACTTTACAAAGTGTAGAAAAATTGCAAAGGGAGCATATTTGGATGAAAAAAGAAAAAAAACCCACACGCACAATCAAGACCTAAAACAAGTTCTGGTTATAATCCAATATTAATAATCTACTTCCCATTATATTATCAACGCAGAGAAGTGAAGAAATGCCTTCGGTGAAATGTATAAGAAGTGACATCTTCATCCTAGAATAAGTTCACTTATTTAATCTTTATCTGCAGGGACTGAACAATTTCTCGGGCAGAGTGGTGAAGCTGTAGCTGCAGGCTTCAGGGAGCTTCAGAGTGTTCACCTGTCAGAAAATAATTTGTTTTGTGGAGGAGATCAGGTTCAAGGTGTCCTGTGTCAAATTGCATATGCTTTTTTTTTTTTTTTTTTTTTGGGCGAGCGTTCAAATATGTATAGAGAAAGCTTGCTGGTGAGAGATTACTTGAATCCGGTAATACAAATGACACTGTGGGCAGAAAGTCAACTGGGAGAGAGGGAGGGAGAGAGAGAGAGAGAGAGAGAGATTGTGCGTGTGAGAATTACCTGCATCTGTGCCGCATTTCTACTAATAATGAAGCTGCGAGTTTAACTACTGTATGTTACTATGGTTACAGTTGTTCATAGGCAGCGCATTAATTTAGAACGGTGATTAAACTGACTGGAACGACCTGCGTGTTATATGGTTTGAACACACACCTTCCAGCCAATCAGAATCGAGTATTCAGACAGACCATGGTATAACATAAGTGATAACAGACCTAACTTGTTGGGAGGATGTACATAAACGTGACTATAATCAGATGAGAAGTATGTACTGTTGTTCTTTAGTAAGTGAAAAATTGTTATAGTTGGCAAATGGATGTGGTCTAAGAGGAATAAAACACTTTGGGATATAATTAGTAAATAATCAACTTTGTGATGGTAACACTTCGGATCGGACCGTATCACGTGACTGATTCTTTTCTATAAAACAGCATGCCCCGTCATGTTTTATTCCTCTACTTAATATTTTGAACTTTTCAGGAAACAAACAAACAAACAAATGAGAGAGAATCGGTTTCCACACACTTGTTTTATATGAAATAGCTGCCAAAAATGCAACAGTCATGGTAGACTAACAACATATATTTGTACCCTCTATTTATGTGTTGATGCATCAAATACAAAGACATCAAATCCATATCCATTGTGACGCGATGCAAAAATAACCATAGCGATATCAAAGTTAAAAAATGATATACAAAACAAGTTTAAACATGCTGTAATGACATAATAATACTCGTTATATAGTATGCTATTCATTAGTATTCAACCGCTTAAGACAAAGCAAAAGTTAACATATCTGTGTATATAAAAAATGGCAGAAGATTGCAAGTCCGTGACATTTAAAAATCTTTATAATATTTCATCGTATCTATTCACTGTTTACGCAAACCGAATGCCCGAATTAAGCCCACTGTAACACTTTGTGCTTGAGTGGAAAAGAAGCAGCCCAGATCAGTACATCAACATCCTGTTAGCCTTGATTTCAACCAAGTTCAGCAAACACACCTGGATCCTCTACTCTCTCACCACACACACACACACACACACACACACACACACACACACACTCTGAGAAACCTAGCTATTGCCAAACTGCACATACTAAACACATCCACATTCTCCCTTTTGTGTCGCCTCGTCACAGTCCGCCCTCAGACGCACCAGCGCTTGCAGAAATATTAGCAAATACGGTTTGACTCAGAGGCGCAATAGTTGCTTAAATTCTAGAAAGAATTTAAGGAATGAGGAATATGTTCGCTTATTCTGAAGGGTACAGGGAACGCAAAATAACTTGATTTAGAATAAGTTTAATATCCAAAAGAAGGGGAGACGCTAGATCCAGTGCAGCGGATCACTACTGGCTTGAAGCAAGGCTTCTCTCTTAACAAAATGCAGTTACCAACTAAACTCAGAATGTACATGACTAGAATAGTTTCCTATACACAATACAAATATTTTCATTTATAAATGCCTTAAATTCTCTTGATCTGTTTTCATACAGTTATTTTATAAGGCATCAAAAGTAAATTCAACAATATTTTACAGTAGAAATGTGTGTAGGTAGGCAACCCCCGCCCCCCCAAACCCCCCTCCAAAACCACTAACTCAAACATTTGACACCAAATATTAGTAACAGTCAGACAAATATAGCTCAAAATCTGATGCTTGAGGGAAAATGTTTCTCATTCCAACTTCTACATTCCTAACTGACCCTCAACAGCTAGAGATTTTTAAAGTAAACTTAAATAGCATAACTGAGTTGCTTGTGCCTCTTGCATTATATTCCGATTTGTTAAATTTTTCCAACAAACCCAGGGAGCTTAACAGGAGAAAAGAGTCAGGGAATTATTAAAGTCCTAGAACACCTTTACCCGGTATATTTGTAAAGACATGGTGCAGAGATTTTGGCCAAGGGGCGCAGAGATTTTGGCCAAGGGGTTCACGTTCACACCCCTGTGTGTTCATGGGAATTTCCAGGCAGTCTGAAACGTTTAGTTTTTTGTTTTTTTGTTTTTTTGAAAGTATATTTAGAAAACATGCATTCCTTCCAAGGAGAGTTCACACACAGTCTCTGTACAGGTACACTGAAGTCCACCAAGGACAAACGTGGACGAGGACGTTACTCAGATTTATGGCAGTATAGGTCTTTGAGAGCTTTCAGTTCCTCAATGAGAGTTTTGTTCTGGTTCTCCAAAACAGCCACGCGGTTCTCCAGACACTTCACGTATTCCTTCTTCTTCCGGCGGCACTCTCGGGCCGCCTCCCTGTTGAGACAGATGGAGCTCTAATCAGTGTGTATTAATGACAACTCTCCATATGACGCAATTTAGTGGAAATGATATCTCTTACTGTAAGTGTGATTTGAAGCCAAAGCACACCACACAGACATTATGATCATTTAAAACACACACACACACACACACACACACACACACACACACACACGAGAAGTGTAATCTGCTGATACTGGATGCAAAAGAAAAATACTATATACTCAAGGCTGATTTATATACTTCTGCGTTAACATGTAGAGAGGGGGATGGTGGGTAAACGTGGCATGCAGAGATGTGCTATTTCTCAGTTCTCCCACGAGTTAATTACACATTATATCATGCGTATCTTTGGTGCGAAATTTTAAATGAGTTTTAACTGAGGGTTTATAATTAAATCACGCGATTGGTTCAAAACAAAATGATGCTCGTGCGATCTTCTATTTATTATTCATACAGTGGAATATGAAATTCACATCATTTTTTGGCCCTTCTTTGCTGTGTATTTCAGAAAATTCTGGCGTTGTTCATGGGACAGCGCCTCCTAGAGGACTTGCTCATGTTACGTGCAAGTATGAATGCGTGAAGTATGACCCTGCACTCTGACCCCAACTTCCTAACATGCTGGGGTATGCGGAAAAAAAAAAGAATTTCACTGTGCTGTAATGTATATGTGATCAATAAAGACTCATTATAAACAGGCCCCGAATTTCATTAATAAATGCCTGTACCTGTTCTTCATGAGGCGCACTTCTCGTTTGCGCGTGGCCTCCTCAGCACCTCCTTGGCTGGGCAGAGCAGGCGACGAGGCCATGACCACTCCAGGGCCGATGGTACTCGCTGCTGCTGTGCGGATCTGATACGCCTGAACGTCTCCTGAAGCAGCTGTAGAATGACAGGCGCAAAGGCATATTCAGTGATTTTAGCAGACAAGGCTAGTGTTTCGGCTACCTCGTAAGTGTGTGTTCCTATTACAGCAGCTCACCTTGCACCACCACTTGGTTGCTGGGCACCAGGATCTGCTGCCCGTCGCTCGTCTGGGCATACTGCAGGATAGTGGTGCCCGGCTGTGCAGCCGCCGCGTTCGTCATGGTCAGAGTTTGCAGACCTTGCACACCGTCTGTGCCGTTATTGGCCAGCTGGATGGCTCCGCCCTGTGTGATAGCAACTAGGAAATACAGAGACGCAAGTGTGAACAGTTTTCTCAGAGTCGTCATTGTGAAAGTGTACAACCCCAATTCCGAAAAAGTTGGGACAGTATGGAAAATGCTAATAAAAACAAAGAGGAGTGATTTGTATATGTACTTTGACGTATATTTCAATAAGAGATGTATAATCAACTGCATAGTTTATTTGAAGATAAAGGTTTATTTTGAAATTGATGCACATTCCAAACACATTCTAAAAAGTTGGGACGTGGCGATTTAGGACGAATAGCGATGTGACAAGTTGAAATAAGAAGGTGATGTGAAACAGGTCTAGCAATCGTCTAATCCTAGTATATATAAGAAGCCTCCAAAAAAGGCCTAGTCTTTCAAGAGCAGAGATGGGTCGAGTTTTGCCAATCTGCCAACAGATGCGTCAGCAAATAATCCAACACTTTGAGAACAACATTCCCCAATGACAAATCGGTAGGATTTTGTGCATTTCACCTTCTACAGTGCACAATATAATTAAAAGATTCAAGGAATCCGATCAAATCTCAGTGAGTAAAGGGCAAGGCCGAGAACCACTTCTGAATGCGCGTGATCTCTGATCCTTCAGGCATCACTGTCTTAAAAACCGTCATGAGTCTGTAATGGATATCCTGACATCGGGAATACTTTGGTAAACCTTTGTCAGTCAACACCACTCACCGCTGCATCCACAGATGCAAGTTAAGGCTTTACTATACAAAGCAGAAGCCATACATCAACACTGACCAGAAGCACCGCCGACTTCTCTGGGCCCGGTCTCATCTGAGATGGACCGTAGCACAGTGGAATCATGCTTTGTGGTCCATTTCAAATAGTTTTTGGACAAAACAGCTGCCGTGTTCTCTGGGCCAAAGAGGAAAAGGACCATCCAAGCTGTTATCAGCATCAAGTCCAAAAGCCAGCGTCTGTCATGGTATGGGGGTGTGTCAGTGTCCATGGCAGGGGTAACTTGCACATCTGTGAGGGCATCATTAATGCAGAAAGATATGTACACCTTTTGGAGCAACATATGCTGCCATCCAGAGCAGGACAACACCAAACCACATTCTCTCCCGGATTACAAGCGCATAGTTGCGTAAACAGAGAGTGCGGGTGCTAGTATGACCTGCCTGCAGTCCTGAACCATCTCTGACTGATTATGTGTGGCGCATTATGGAGTGCAAAATAAGGCAACGAAGGCCCTGTAGAAAGGCTGAAGAAATGCATAATGGATGAATGGGGGAAAATTCCTTTTGCTAAACTTAAACAACTGGTGTCTTCAGTCCCAAACGCTTAATAAGTGTTATTAAAATAAACAATGATGTTACACAGTGGTAAACAGTCGACTGTCCCAACTTTTTTGGAGTGTGTTTCAGTCATCAGATTTTAAATAAGTGTATGTTTTCAAAAAATGAAATTCACAAAGTAAAACATCAAATAATGTGTTTTCAGTATAGTACAGGGTGAATTGAATTTTCAAATGTACCCCCCCCCTCATTTTCCATACTGTCCCAACTTTTTTGGAATTGGGGTTATAGAATACAGGTCACTAATGAGACTGAAACATACTGTACTGGCCACTGCTGGTCTGATAAATGGGGGTTGGCACGGTAACTGTAGTGATCGCAGGTGCAGCGTCTTCCTCGGATTTCTCCTCTTCAATTCTTGGTACTCCTGGGGCATCTGACGATAAATCGTTCAGAATCTTCCTGTGGGCCAAAAGGGAGCAAACGCAACATTAGCCTTCCAACGCACAACACTGCCATGTGCAGATAACAGCAATACTGCTGCACGCCTACATACCTGTAAGAAGGGCGTCTGGAGAGGATCTCTCTGCGTTTCTGAGAGTCAGTCACGCTGTCCACGGACTCCTGCGAGTCCTCGCTCTCCGCCACTGTAGAAATCTGACCACAATGTAAAGAGTTGGTCACAAAAAGTGTGCGTTCAAATACACTCATAATGCAATCATTAGCTGATTTTGGTAGTTACAACTTTATTTAAGTGGTCATGTAAATCTATATCAGTTCAAAGCTGTTTTTCATATTTCAAGAAAGTTCTACCAAACACAATCAGATTAAAAAAAAAAAAAAGACGGTTTACATATACATGTCTACACAAAGAAAACTAAATGATGTTGCCTTTATCAATTATAGTTAGTCAATAAAATACTTTAATTAAAGCCAATTGAATTTTTTTTCAAAAAGCTTGCAAGTATTTATCACCTCACTACTGGAAAATATTAGCAGGTTGTGTAGCATCCCACATGAGTCATTCTAGCATTAAGCTTAAAGAATACTTCATCCAAAAATGCTAATGTGACTTGTCCTGTCTCACTCTGTGCCAAAAAGCTCTTGTCTTTCTTTACAATGTGCTTCGGTCATTAAAATCAGAGACTGACCTGGACTGCCTGCACTTGTGGGGACTGGATGACGGAGGGCTGTGCTGCCTGGATCACTCCGTGCACCTGCACTGTCTGCCCGTTAGGCAGCTGCACCAGGGTGACGGTGGGGGCGGTGGCGGTGGCGTGTCCTGCACCCACGGTCACCTACACACAGAAATAAAAATCTCATTCAGGACACACACACACCCACACCAAGTGAACATGATTGGTGAGCAGGCTCACGGTGCTCGTGGTTACCTGAGTAAGCGTGGCGATCTGGGCCTGGGTGATCTGCTGGGCCTCAGTCTCAGCCACAGCCGTGTCTGCACCCTGCTGGGCCTCCACTCCCGCCTCCATGGTCATCGAGTTAGTTATCTGCAGACACGACACATCACATTATGTACCAGAGCTCGGTTGCAGGATCATGCCAACACTGATTTTAACATACTTAATGAAACTGCCGCAGATCGCCACTACTCTATCACCTCTGCCGTGTGTAACGTCTCTTATGCATTTCTATTCTCAATATTCCTACAGTACGGTTCAGTTCTGCCTCTTTCATACGGTGTCTCCATTGTTCCGTCTACCCATTGTATGCTTGTTTGTGCTTTGGTGCAAGATTGAATCATGGCCTTTGAGGCTCATTAGTAAGCTTTTGGTTATGCCGTAGGAGTACAGCAAAAAGCTTAAACTGAATAACTACAGAATTAGAAAAAAAAAAGTACCACCCTGACACTTTATTGAGTACATTCATTTTTACAATTTATTTAGTAATATTCCATCCCAATATTATTCATATTCATTAAACATTCATAATAGGTTTTTTTTTTTACATTAGTGCTGCATGCCACTCATTTTACATAACATCATAATAAATACCAATTTTTTATAATAACAGGCTTTATTTTTCAAAAAACATTTATCCAAAACACACATTCCACCAAAGAGCTTCTTTTTAAACAATGGAGACTCCACTGCCAATCAACAGTAATGTGGACGTATTTGAATTTGACAGCAATGGGCAAATTCTTCCTGATGAAATACACTGTATGGCCAAAAGTTTGTGGACACCTGATCATCACACCCATATGTGGTTCTTCCCAAAACATTGGGGGCACACAACTGTCTAGACTGTCTTCGTGTTCTGTAGCATTACAATTTCCCTTCACTGGAACTAAGAGGTCCAAACCTGTTCCACCATGACAAAGCTCCTGTGCACAAAGTGAGCTACATGAAGACATGGTTTGCTAAAGTTCATGTGGAAGAACTCGAGTGTCCTGCACAGAGCCCTGACCTCAACCTCACTGAACACATTTTGTTATGAACTAGAAGGCCGACTGCACCCTGACATCATTACCTGATCTCACTAATACTCTTGTGGCTGAATGAGCACAAATCCACACAGCCACACCCCAAAATCTAGTGGAAAGCCTTCCCAGAAAAGTGGAGGTTATTATAACAGCAGAGAGGGGACTAAATTTGGAATGGGATGTTCAACAAATACATATGAATGTGATGGTCAGGTGTCCACAAACTTTTGGCCACATGGTGTACTTTACACTAGGACGTTCACCAGGTTATGTTTCTGAATTCTTTACGGGAATAAAAACAAATGCACGCTTACAAGCATGGGTACTCTATTTAATGGTATGCTCTCATTTCCCTTCCTTGAGTCTTATCTCTTTCCTCTGACGACATGAGGAAGTTTTCCTGACCCCTGACTAAACTGTTACATCCCGCTGGTACACTGAACAGATTTCCCCCCCTAATGCTTCTATGTATTATAAAAAGGTACCTCTGCTGAGACTGACCATCATTTTCAATGGCCATTTAATTATTTATTTATGTATGCATTTGATAAGATTCAGGTTATGTATTCTGCAAGAAACTGATTAAGGATTAAGTGCAGTTTTAGATTTCACCTCGTTCAGCCTGTTTTCCTTCACAGAGGCTGAAGTGTCGCCCCCCCCCTTCTTTTTTTAATGAACATCTTCAATCACACGATAGTTATGCAAAGTATTCCCATCTGGGAAGTCATCCAAGAAATTGGTCTACAAAAACTGTTCTCTGGAGTTTTCCTGCTTTGTTCGTGCATCAGGGACTGTATGTTCGTGCATGTTTAAATACCGTCAGGTACATTAATATGTACTGAATATTACAGCCACTTGTGATCGTGTTCTCAAAAGCAGACAAGGCAACGGTTATAAATTGTCGCTAATTTCCGAAACGTCCACCTTTCTAAAGCGTCGCCTTTATTTAGAACTGCAATCTGTTTGTCCTACATCCAGGCACAAGCCTGCTGACGGCCTCTTCCTTCCGCTGGGAAGAAGCACAGCAGCGAATTGATGCTTTCAACCTTTGTAAACTTTAAAGCAGCCCCTGTGTGCTGAGACAGGAAGACTGCGCTGCTGTCACAGGCTCCTGTTAGTGGTGCATACGTTTAGCTAAACAAACTGCATAGCAGATATTTCCTTTCGTCTCTGTGATAAAAAACAAACAGACAAAAAAAAACAAAAAAAAAACAGGAAAAGCAGGCCTGGGTTAGTATTCAAACCCAAATAAGGGTGTAGTTTCATTCTGATCAGTGAGAGAGAGAGAGAGACATGGTGTAAAATAACCTGAACAGGGATTCCCTGACACTTCATTGCATCTGGTCTTAGACTAATAAAGACTGCTGCTAGCAGTTTAGTGTAGTCCATTACCTGGGCGAAGCCTATAGGCCTGTCAAATAAAAAATGCCAAGGTTAGAAAGTACCATTAACTGCAGTCCTTTAGGGCTGACACACATCAGCATACAGAAATGTGTCCTGCCACTGACTACAGCCCTAACTGGATTAATATCGGGAGGTGGGGTGATGTAATTAGGGGGTGATGACAGTAGTTCTGTCTGAACCTGCCATGTCATTTATTTTATATATAAAGTCCAAAAGTCTGAGACCACATTTAAAATATGGGATTTGTATTTATTTATTTTACCGAAAAATAAAGTTTTAGAATGTAAAAGGATTTTTACCCAAATAAAGGAAAATGTTCAACATACAAGATTCTGCAATATTCAATTCAATTTTATTTGTGTAGCACTTTTAACAATGGACATTGTCTCAAACCAGCTTTACAGAAATATATAAACACAGGATACAGATTTTAAGTGTGAATTTATCCCTATTGAGCAAGACGGTGACGATGGTGGCGAGGAAAAACTCCCTAAGACGATATGAGGAAGAAACCTTGACACTATTTCTCAGCACCTCCAGGATTTCGCGATCGCAGAAATGAACGCAAAATTAAGCAAACTCCACAATATTTGGAGGAGCGTGAAATTTTTCAAAATTACCGCAGATTTGGGCCAAGAAGTGACGTCATGTGACATCGTCACAATGCGCATTCAGCCAAAACCCTCTTTGGTTCACGTGTTGAACATGAGTACAGCTAAAAGTTCTCATTTACCAACAAACATCATTGCGAATGACAATTTCATGCAATTGCAATTTCGCCAATTCTAGCAGTTTTCTGCAAAAAAAAAAAAAAAAAAAAAAAAAAAAAAAAAAAAAAAATCTGCAGCAAAAAGTCAAGCGTTTTTGGCGGCGACAACCACAAAAAAACCCCCCTCCTGTACAGACAGATTTCTAGGTCACTATTTGAAGTTAAACAAATTTGTGATAGATGTTAATTCTGAGTCTTATCCCTTTTAGTGACGCGCATGTTCATAAGTCACCACGATAGATTTGATCTAACACGGACAGTCAAAAATATACACAAATTTGTGAAATCTGTGCCAACTTGAGTGAATGCGGTCATTAAAGGGGGGGAATACCCATCACTAAGAATTTATGAAATGCATGAAAATATTTCTGAGAATTTACTTCTCACTCATGTGTAGTGAAAAAGTTTAATTAAATTAGAAAAGAATGTAAAATAGAAGGATTTTCACACATGGCCTCAGACTTTTAGACCCGACTGGACTATACTGTATGTATGGAAAATGGTTTTCTGCATGTTTTCCTTTGTATACAAAGTATACGTTTGTATACATTTAAATCCAACCGTTTTAAACGTAAAAAAAAAAAATAATACAATTTAAACTGCATTTGAAAGGATGTGTCAGAGACACAACGTTTCGGGGTTTGTTACTGAGTTCCTCTTATACAGGAAACACCTATACAAATGTTACAGTCATGTGACCTACTAATGATCAAGCACCCTACAACAAGCGCTTATAATAAAAGTCCAAACTATCTGTTTGTATTAAAATGAGGCACGTGTGAAATTTTTAATGTGACGACCATAAAATCTGCACATTGTGATCATTCCCCTTGCAAAAAACACTCTCAGCGATTTATAGAGACCGCACAGAATCCTGTACAAATTGATTAGGATTACTACAGCCGTCCTCCAGCAATGCTACATAACAACCATATGTCCAGAAATCTTATCCCATCCGAACAGTGCTTATGACTACAATCATCTGGTATGATCCTGTGTGCTATGCGGGAGATCACATTTTGAGACATTGAGTCTCGGAACAGCTAATCTGATTGCTCCGTAAATTAACGTCAGCAAGCCAAGCAGGCAACGGATATGCAACAGGAGTTAAAGAAATCCTTCATCTCGTACAGAACACAGAGTACAAACCAGCTATCTGTGTAGCAATGCAATAAGCTGCGTTCACGTCATGTCTTAATTGTCGCACTTACCGGATTCCGACTCGTGAAAAGCGTTCACATCCTCGTAGAACTCGTAATTGCAACGTGTAAACTCGTTTTAGAGTTTTCTGAGTGCCCTGACGTGTACCACCTGACCACTACAACGCCACAACACTCAAAATGGCGGCGGCTTCAGCAGTAAAATGTAGCTAAGCGGATAACTCGTGATATTTCTGGGTAATAATTCATATAATTGACTAAAGGAAAAAGAGACACGATTATAACAATTTTATACAAAAATATCATTGTTCATACTGCTGTTAGTTATTATTTTATTAGCATTGCTGTTTGTTTAGGTTTGCAACAACACATTACCAAAGTTAATAAACAACCTGTATACCAATACCAATTAATAAACATGTTATTGTTACCTGATGTGCTTTCTGTTTTTCAATATTTAGCAAGTGCATAAAATTTTTTTTTTTTATGTCATAATGATGTATTTTGCAGTTGTGAACATCCTCATCTCACACGGATTCATTTTGGCATAGAGAAACAGATCATATTCCGAGTCCGAGGACGTGAACAGCTCTGAGTAGGACGTCCAGGGTGTCATCTGGTAATTACGGTAATCCCGGTACGCCGTGAACGCAGCCATAAATTCAAGTGATCAATATTATGTGCTTCTGCCAACTTCATGGCCTTAAATGAGCCAGGGGTTCACGGAGATATCTATGGACAGGAACTGTATCTTAAAATGACTATAAGAATAACTTTTTTTTGTTTAATTAAATGTGATTTAATTAAATGTGATAAGATTGTAGTTAAGGGTTACACAGTTTGAGGCTCAACAGCTACTAGATGTACTGTTCTGAATCATCTCATCATCTAACAGGTGTGTCATATTGTCATTACATGCTTGGTGACAGAAAGGAAGAACAGAAACTGGAACTTATAAGCCATCTATCAATCAATCAATCATCTGTAGATACGACACGGCTACATCATGCAGGAGTCTGTCGAGACCGGACAGCACACCGATCTACAGGAAAACTCTCTTTCAGCACAAATCCTTTAAATGAGCTCATGAATGGGTGCAGGACGGATCTGTGCTCTTAGACAAAACGGTGCTATTCCTTATTGCCGGCATGGACATCTTTAACATCAGTCTTTCACCTGGAAAATGTCCACGTACACCTTTAAATATGATTCTAAGTTCATAAATGGACCTTAATTAGTTTTTTGTTTTTTTGGAGTAAAGCTTTAAAAGCTACTCTACATACATCCTTCTTCTGTAACAGATACATAGTAAAAGGTACAAATGGTGTACAGCTGATGGCCAATGCTCAGACTTGAGGACTTTCTGAGAGCTTGAGGTTCTACTGATGGATCTGTTCTCTCACACACACACACACACACACACACACACCCCTCTCATTTTCACCATCACTGCCACTGAGATTTCGGCACATGAACGATCTCCGAAATGATTTCCACAGAAGACGGAATACTTTAATGACTATCATTAAAAAAAACAAACAAACAAACAAACAAAAAAACCGAAAACACTAACAGTCCACTGATTCTTGTACTGTAATTAAACGACATTATCTCACGTGTTCATATCTGTGGAAAAAGCACCATTTTATACAGCACTACTACGTACAGTGTTCCTTTATTATCTTTTGATAAAAGCATTTAAATTTTATTATTATTACTAAAACACCCTCCCCCCCCCAAAAAAAAAACAACCCACAAAAGTCGCACTAATCTAGGCCTGGCTGCACTACACTTATACTCCTGCCAATATTTTAACTCCAAGTGCTTTAAGACACTAGCCACCTAGCCTGCTATTTATAATCCAATCAGCACATAAAATGCAAATGCGGTGCTCAGTTGTGGACTTGACTAGAATATAACATAAAAGATAAAGAGTCTTGCTTCATATTTCAACAAACAAACAAATATTTAACCTATTAAAAGCGACTAGTTTGGCTGCCTAGTGACCTAGAAAGCGTTGTAAAATTCTAGCACCTAGCTAGGAGGGTGGCTAGTCAGGTTAGCCTGACGAAACGCTTACACCCGGAGATGACACAACGATATCAAACACACACGCACATCATTGTTTGCTCGTTTCCGCTGCGCCCTAAACTGTGCTATTGACTCGACATTTCCCCCCTCTGCTATGTAACACAGCCCGTTCCTCCGTTCTTGGAGTCCACAGTCTCCCCTCCCTCCGTGCTTATTCAACAACCCCGCCGCCATGATCTCTTTGTTTCCTACGGGCCGAACCCGACCCGAGCTTTGTCTTATCCGGGACATGCCCGCGCTCTCCCTCCCCGCCGGGACACTTTGTCTTCTCTTACCGATACACACTCCTTCCGTCACTCGCGAGCCCTCGGAGCTCCACTTTTATTCGGGCCGACACGTAAGAGACCGCGTCAGGCTACACCTCCGCCGCGTCACCGACAACAACAACGACACACTCGGAACTGGGGAGACGGAAAGCCGATCAGAGCGAGCGCCTGAGCCGAGCGTGGCCGAAGCGCACACGGAACTTGCCGAACGTTGAACGAAGATTGCCGAAGTCGTCTCGAGTGGAAGCGAAATTGTACGGAGGCTATCGAAAATCACCGAAGATTAAAGTAAAAAGGATTCTCGCGAATGATCGATTCTGCGCCAATATTTAAAGGCGCATTAGGCAAGATTAGTTGAAATTAGTCAAACTCAAGTTGAAATTAGTCAAGGTAAAAGTGTTGGGTTAAAAAGATTTTAATCATTATTTTATTCATTGAGCCCCTCACACCCATATAAACAAAGCTCCGCCCCCAGCTGGTCTGTAGAATGAAACTAATTGACATACATCACTTTCAAGTGCACTGACAAAATTCATGAAATTCGACTCATAATGATTTGCGAAAATGTTCAAGAGAGCCTTTTCTGATTAGTTTAGTAAAACCAGCCATTCGGACAAGCGCTATACTGCGTTTACACACACACACACACACACACACAGTGTAATATATATATATATATATATATATATATATACATACACACACATACATACATACACACACACATCCATTTTACAAACCTGTGTAGGATAAGCATCCTGTAAGGAGTCACAGGGGAGCCTGGAGCCTATCCCAGGGAACTTGGGGCACAAGGTCAACACCAATCCATCAGGGCACAATTGCGCACATATTCACGCACTAGACACTTTTGGAATGCCAAACAGCATCTATTTGGACTGGGGGAGGAAACTGGAGTACCCGAAGGAAATCCCTGAAGCACGCGCACACAAGGCAGAGGTGGGATTCGAAACCCCAACCACAGTGGTGCGAGGCTACACTAACTCATACACTCACTATTTTATTAGGAACACCTGTACACCTACACATTCATGCAGTCATCCAATCAGCCAATCATGTGGCAGATGTTTGATGTGAACATTATGTGAAGTTCCTGACCTGCAGCTGCATGATTTTATGCATTGTGCTGTGCCACATGATTAGCTGATTAGATAACTGCTTGAATGTGCAGATGTACAGGTGTACCTAATAAAGCAGACTAACAAGAAGCCCATCTGAACACAGACAAGCATTCTGGACCATAACACAGTTTTCCCAATGTGTATTCTCAGCCACACGATAGAGTTTGACTGAGGCCATGTCTTAAACAATAATTATTATTATTTTAATCACGTTACTTGTACAAATAAGAAATTGCTCTTCAGAACAATGAGAAGTCACAATCCAAAGCTCCATCCAAAACCCATGAGTTTAAAAAGGCTCAGAAACGGAGAGATCCATCAGATTCCAACGAACATGAAGATGAGTACTATCTTGTGTGTGTAGAGTCACATGACTTGTGCACTCCTGGTCTACCACTGTGCATATGCCAAAACTGAGACTTGTGATACATGTCAGACACACACACACACACACACACACACACACACACACACACAAAGGAGAAATTAGGGACAGAGTTTGTTAGAGTTCGAATTTTAACAAGACAATATTTAATTCAGTAAGTAGAATAAAACAGAACAGATTGTTTATAATGAATTGTGATGCTTTAATATTGGTTAAGGTAAGAGAAAAATGAAATGGGTACACTTTTGTTCTTATTATTGCTCTGCTTCTTGTTCAGTACAAGCCAATGATAATTTAAACATTCTTAATATTTAATTGATTCAAATATTTGTTATTTGTTTGCCATTCAATGTTGTATACTTGTTGTTTAACCTGTGGTTAAATTCATTAAAAAGCATTGATTATTTCAGTTTGCTTGCATTCTTTTAAACTATAGTCTTTTAATGTTGTGCCAACCATCCTCATAATATGTGCCAACCAACCCCATGTTGAAGCTGATTGGCACAAGTGCACAACATGAATTTAGTCATGAATATACTAGAATTTCTGGAACTATTTTCTTGATATTGAACATTTTTGTGTGTGTGTTTTTTTTTTAAATTTACTGTTAGATGGGCTATCCTGGTGTGTGATGTACCTGGTATATACAACATGGGAGTGAAAACCAACCAACCCCAATCTCCTTAATGGCTTTCTTTTTGCCATTTTTCTTGCCAGCTTTGTTCTTGTGTACAGCATCTCCCATCTGAGCTGTGGATATTTCCAGCTTCTTCAGAGTTGATCTTGGCCTATTGGTTGTTTCTCTGGCTAACTTCATCTATGGTAGTGCCATATTATTATTTCCACTTTTAAAATAATGGATTTATTGGTGATCTGTAGGATGTTCACAGTTTTTATGTTTTTATTTTTTTTTTTGTTTTAAATTATGTATTATTATTTTTATTTATAACCAAACCCTGATTGAAACTTTTTCCAGAACTTCATCCTGGACTTGTTTTGATAGCTCTTGTTGTTTGTTTAGATATGCGCTTTATAAGGCCTTCCGGGAACAGGTGTATTTATATTGAGGTCATGTAACACTGTAATTGCACACAGGTAAACTCTATCTAAATAATTATGTGATGTGGATGAATAGTTATGCAATCATACATGCAAACTATATTGATCCCACAATTGAATATTAAGGGTTATTTGTGTAGATCCATGAAATAAATCACAAATAAGTCCATTTGAGTTTCAGATTATAACACTAGGATGTAGGATGAATACTTTATGCAACTATCAATAATATTCAGTATAAAACATGAATCATAAGATGAGTGAGGTGCAGCATCTTCCTTCAATATAAAATTGAGTCCTTCATTGCTTTACTTATGATCCGTCAAGGGTTTTAAGGGAGATTATTCTAATCAGTTAGATATGATACATGCCTTATAACACAGATCTGTTTTAACTGCATAGTGATTAAGATTTTTTTTTTCATTCTTTCTTTAAAAGAAAGAAAGAAAAAAAAAAAAAGGTTATATAAACACAAGTCCTCCTGCTTCCGACAGTGGGGGGCAGCATTAACCATCTCCTGGAAGAGTTTTGATGTTGGACAGTTCCTCCAGGTTTAAAAGCCCTGCTGTGTCATTTCTGTCCTAAAGGTGGCGCCGTAGGCACAGTGTGCATTACAGCTCTGAACTCACTCACCTCTCTCACTGCACGGATTTGGCTGTGGGTGTGTGAGGGTTTTTTTTTTTTTTTTTCATGGCAATTCCTTTTATAATCCTCCAGATGCCAGTTTGGCGTGTTTTATCTGTTCAATAGTGCTTCACTGCTACAACCCATAAAACTTGCTTTTTATTGTGACACCAACCACATTGTTTGGGGAATTGACCCCCGCCTCGTTAACGAACAGCCACGAATTTGTGCCTGGCGGAAGTCTTCAGGGGAAAGTGACAGATTTGTCCAATATGTGAAATTATCTTTACGACAGTGTCTTGGCGTAGAGGGAAGCTGGAGGGAAACGTGCAACTCTATATGATAAAATCAATACCAGCTTTTGGTCTATTATCATAAAAACATAACATTTATGCTGCAATTGCTAGAAGCCTTCTGGTGCACATTGATGTAGTGAGGGCAGAAGTGATGAAGCTATTGAAAATATAAAGATGTTAGAAGGAAGGGACAGATGTCAGCTATATCTTCTCCGTACACCGACTGAGTGTCTCTCCTGTGCGCCAAGACAGTGTGTAGGTGTATATATATATATTGTGCTATGTTTCCCGTACAAATGCTTCATGTGTAACTGTCTGTGTGCCCAGTTCTGAGTTTGACCTTGAGAAGGAGAACCACAATTTATAGTTGGTCATTTAACCCCCACCCCACCCCCCTCGCACGCTCGCTCGCTCACTCTCTTCTAAAAGAAACCTTGATGCATTGTACTACCTTGATTTCTGAACATTATTTCACCCAAGATAGACCTCATTTATTCCATCTTTTACAAAATGGGTTGTGGAAAAGTCAACAGTCTTGTTTTTTTTTTTTTTTTTTTTTAAGATTTTAGTTTTTCACTCACTCTCTCCCTCACTCATTCAGTTTGAGTTACTGATTTATCCTGGTCAGTGTCATGCTGGGATCCGGGAATACTGGGCACAAGGCAGGGACACACCTTGGATGCATCAGTCCATCACAAGGCACCATGTACACACACACATTCACACCAAGTGGCAATAATCTAGCCAGTCCACCTACAGATAATTTTATGTGAAAGGTGGGAGAAAACTAGAGAACCCAGAGAACAGGGTGAGAAACTCCACACAGACAGTAACCTGAGTTCAGGATCAAACCAGCAACACTGGAGATGTGAGGAGTAACCTTGGAGCCAGAAATGTGTTTGTTTGTTGTAGCTGCAAAATTAAAACGGTGTCCAAAATGAATAAATAATGAATATGGATTATTTCAAAACACAGCCTCATCATCTAATTTATACATCATTATACTGGATGGCTTAGTAAGGTCATTCATTTGTTACTGTTAAAAACTAGTCTGTAACACTATGCTGAATCGTTGGCATGCTGGCTAAATAGCCATTGAACCTGATGGTCCAGATTAAATAGATAATTTGCTCTTTTTTCCTGCTTCTATTAGTCAAGTTTTTGACTTTCAATATATGCGGGGGGGAAAGAATTGGAAAATAAGTAAACAGTCCAAATGTATTTATTATTATTACTTTGTTATTGATTGAAATTGACCAAATTTGTACTCCTGATTTCAATTTAAAACTAAAGCACACCATTTTACTCTGCTTTTTGGTTTAGGAATGGATATAGAACGAATGGAAAATAGATGGCTTATAATAAATCATTAATGTCTGCGTTTTGCATTTACAAGTAGTCTCTGTGATCAGCCTTAAATCCTATTTGCATCTCATTAATTTTTCTTTACGATGCCTCGGACATTATGGTAGTAAATCTCCAGAGTGCAAAAGAAGCATTTCTCTCTTGATTTCTATTTGGCTAATCATGCATCCAAATGATAGTGAAGTCTAGGAGTTTTCCCATTGGAGTCACATTCCAGACGACACAGAATTAACAATCACTTCAGGTACAGACGACAGTTAAGCATACACAGGAGCTTTTTTTTTTCTTTTTTTTTAACCTCAGGCTGTTTTACTATTAAAGTACCTGATGAGGAAAGTGTGACGAGTGGTGACAGTCCCAATTAAATATGGATTACTACCAAAAATTGTTTGGGCACCAACATCAAATCATATCTTTTCTACATGGGCTGTGATAGCTATATCATTCACCTGAATAATGATAATTTTAAAAAAAAAAGCAGTTTTTGGAAGGAATTGTCCTGCATATTGTTTTCCTCTTCCCATTACTTCTAATGCTGCTCATGAAAGACTTAATTATATAGTCCTGAAGCTTAAAGCCCCTGTATGTTAGATCATCTCATATCAGGGCCACAGCATGACTCAAGTGTCTTTGCCTTTCTGACAAGGAGTAAGGACAAGGGCAAAAAGTGTTTTCATATCACTCAATGAAAAAATGACTACAGGTAACTCGTCTCAAAAAACAAAATAAAAAAGTGTGTTTGTCTGACACCGTGTCTCTCTCTGTCTCACTCTCCCCTCTTTCATTTCAGCACTGCTGATAGCTCTAGTCTCGCAGACAGGGTGAAAGCCACAGCTTTATTGATGCGTGGGCTCAAAGGCTGCCTTACTGACTGCTCCGTCGAGCTCTTCTCAGCTTTCATACAGTGTTGTTCCTTATAATAGACATCACAAGTAGAACAACAATAGAACAGGATACTGTAGTCTGAGACTTAGTGCTCACTCAGGGAATTATATTCGTTCTTCATTTATTTTGTTTTGTTTTGTTTCGGATAAAGCAGATAAACCACCTGAGTTAGACTAAATCTCGTTTTCCGCCATCACTTTGAAAATGGAAATGGTGAAAATAACAGATAAAGTGTTGGATAACATAGGTAGAATTGAGAATGTGTCTTATTTTAAAAATATATCCCGGACTTGTGCAGTGTTTCCCAGGCCCTTTCAAATTTCATCTCTTAGCTCGTCTGTATCGGAGGAAAAAAAAAAGGACATAGAGGTAGGCGTTTTAATAAACCAGCAATAAAAAGCTTGATAGCTGGGGATCTTTGACATATCCATCTCCTTGTATGGCTCTCCCCTGCGCATCCTAATATCTCCAGCTACAGTGGTTTTAGCAGTGCTAGCAGTGTGTGTATGTGTGTGTGTGTGTGTGTGTGTGTGTGTGTTATATAGGCTACAGTATACATGCTTTTGGGGAAAGTATAGCTATAACAAGAGCAATAACTCACTAAGGGGGGTGGCTCAACCACAAACAGCGGAGTGAATGCTGAAAGTTTCTATTTTTGCCGCAGCACAGGAGGAAGTGGCATGGAAATGTGATCACTGCATAATGCATGGCCCCTGCAGAGCAGCAGCGGGACGTTACACAACCAGGTGCTCTCTCAAGACCAGCCGCATCACATCACATACTGCTACTGCAGGGGCCAAGACCGAATCTACAGCCAGCGCAGACTGGAGGCGAAGCACTGAATTAAGGGTTGTAAGGCGGTTACAAAAACTCAGGGTCAGCTAAGTGGACGCATCCGACAGGGAGCACGACACCTGTTTTCTCCTGTGAAAAATAAATACCGCAAGAGTTTTGAGCTTTTGAATAAAGAGCTTAAAATTTTGCATAAATACAGAGACAAGTATGAAGAATAAATAAAGTAAGCTCACAGGGAGACAGGTTGTGCGCTCTGTGTTTAGCAGTGAGTTATGGGAATGATCCAGAATAAAACATTCATATGCCAATGGAAAATGCAAACCCATTAGTATTCTGTGATGAGATGCAGCAGGTTATGCTCTGCTGCCTTCATCTGGCTCTATCCGAAGATATTTGGATCATGGCAGTTAATCTGTATCGATGCCAGCAGCACAATTTAATTGTGCTCTATGTCTGTGATAGAATTGACCCAGAAAGCAGTGTTAGTGAGTATCTCGGAATCGGCAGTCAATGGTTATTTTTAAACCACAGCAGACAGGATAGAGAGGGAGGGAGGCTGTGGTCTATGGCTCAGCAGAACCCGAGACCTGAGCACGTGTACACAATGGATAATCGCTGCATTGTGCCCAAAAGTTGGCCATTAATCTGGTCTGATGTTAGGCAAATTGGACGCTGAGCACCTATACACACACACACACACACACACACACACACACACACATATATATATATATATATATATATATATATATATATAT
>JANDJT010000199.1:15929104-15942193 GCA_024331685.1 Stegophilus panzeri | reverse complement strand
CATATTTGTGCTGTTGTGAGGGATTCTATTCAGGGGGTTGAATCATTTTGAAACTGGAGAAGTCATTATAAGTTGCAGTTTCAGTTGAATTTGGGGAAACCACTTGAAACATTCATTGTGTTGAACTATCTCAATTGCTTTTGTTTGATTTGTTCATTGCAAACAGCTGATAGTCTGTACATTCAGACAATAAACCTGATTTGCAATGGGGTTTGAATAATTTTGATTGCAACTGTATTAGCTTTTTTTTTTTTTTTTTTTTAATGACCTCATTTTAAATACTCTTAAATTTGAATATTTAACCAAGAATATGTACTGTATAAGTGAATTGATAAATGTATTATTAAGTGTGGACTAGCATCCTTGTTACCTCCTTGCCAGTGTTACCGGGATTGGCGGATCAAACACTTACTGAAGACGGATAAATGAATGGATGTTTAATTAATTGAGAAATGTTACAAATGACTCTATTGTATTGGTATATTCAGATCTAATCAGAAAAGGCCTAGTGCTAAGACTAGTGCTGTCTCTTTTATCTATATTCTTAATGAGATTACCCTCCAAGTGTGGCTGCCTTCAGTAAAGCACTCGTTTGGAGTCTCATTAGGTTCTAAGACTAACAGTTTAGCTATTTAATTGATATTTTGTATTATTTTCTTTGGTTTCTGGCAATAATAGTGATTATATAGATATAATCACTAGAGTTTACTGTAATTAAAATTAAATCTGGCAGCTTACTTTGCTATTGTGCGTGGTGAATTTAGTCTCATTGCGCTGAATACGTCTTTTAGTCTTGATGAAACGTTCACAAAATTACTTTTTGAGTTTTGGGAATTGGAACTGAAACTCAGCGATATGTATATAGAACTCAAAGTTTTTACTACTGAACATTGCATGAGCAAGTCATACATGAATGAAAATCATGAGAACTGTGAATCGGGTGAGTGCTGCCAAAATCCTTAAAGTAAAGTCTGTCCCCTCAGCGGCCATCTTGGTAGCGCTCCCGGGCAGCTATTTTCAGTCATACAAGACCAGGCTCCTATGTACTCGAATGGGAAAAACTCATATACCAGAAACATATAGGTAAAATGACGTTTCAAACATGGAGTTGAAATAGCTGATACAATTGGACAAAAATATCAAGATAATGTGTGCTCTTTGATTCCAATACAGTAAAAAACAAAACATTTTTCAGGTTGCTCCAGCTTCTGTGCATGTTTTTTTTTTTTTTTTATATGAAGATGATGATTATCTCTTTTTCTGTGGGACAGTACTTTCTTAATACAGCCACCATGTTGAGCTATACCACACTGCTTCATTCATATTTTAAACAGTGATCTGTCTCTACTCAAACTGTCTCTAGTCAAGGCGAATGTTGAGATACACATAGCGTAAGTAAAATTTCAAGGTTTTTGCTTATTAAGATGGTTTGTTTTTTGTGTGTAGACTTGCTTTTGACTAGGAACAGTATTTAAAAACAAAACAAAACAAGCAACAACAACAACAAAAAAACCCAAAAACTATCTGTTCACAAATCATCCTCCACCAGTGGCTGTGACTCTTAGCTTGGGGAGTCATTGGCAGGAAGGTGGTAGCAATCTGTTTCCAGTGGCAGTGTTGTCCTTAATCTGCCCCCGACAGCCTGCCATAGATCTGACAACGCGTACTGATTTTTCTCTTACGTAAAAGCCAATAGATAGGAGCTGCCTGAGAGGTGGTTGAGCTGAATTACTACACCCTGCCTACTGACCTCCCTCTCTTTTCGCTCCTGGCCTGAGATGCTTCATCTAAACAATAATAAAGCACTATCTCTACAAACTCAAGAGTGCCTCAGAGCTTCCAATTTCCTGCCATGCTGCTTTGAAACTGTTGTGTTTACATTTGATTTGCTTGGGTTATGGTAAGGTAATCTTCTCTAATATTTGGTAATGTGTCAATTTAGTTGACACACTAATCCTGCAGTCAAGATCTTATCTCCTGTATGATAACCAGTGAAGTGTTCTCCTGGTTGAATTGACAGGATGGATGCAGGCAGTTCCTCCTGTGTCACCGCTGGATGAAATGGATGCAGGTAAACAACCATTATCATGGAGTGTGTGTGTGTGTGTGTGTGTGTGTGTGTGTGTGACACTCCCCTGTGGGTTCTGGAGACTTAGCACAGGAAATAGTTTCCGTGTTGCTACATATGCAGCAGAGAGAGGACGCTGCGCCAAGGAACGAGCAAACAGACTGGTGTATTACCTTGGCATGCATTGAGCAGTCTGGAGGGAAAGAGAAGTGGAAAAAAAGAGTATGATTGCATCTGACAAGCTCCCTGCACCACCTCTACACCTTTCACTCTACAATCTGTCCAACCTGAGCGACTGGTGACGTTCAAGTAGCAGGAAGGTTTGATGAGCACCCATATCTCAGAAAGAGAGAGACTGAGAGAGCGAAGGAGAAGATGAGATGTGTCCTCCCTTAATCAAGTTCGCTTCAGTGCACACCCCAAATAACACATCTCCAGGCGGGTGCCTCCGGAGCCATCTGTAAGGCAAGGAGGGGCCTGAGGACACCCATCACAGACCTGGTGCAAACTGGCAGCTGAGACCAGGCCTGGTGCTTACATGTCTTTCCATTGCAGGTGAGAACCTAGAAGAACTCAAGGTGAAAGTGAAGATGGTATGGTTCAGACAAAGGTGCCGATAATATTCGAAATAAAGGTTTGATTACACAGAGAGGGGAGAAATGAGAGGGAGGAGTTTGACTGTTTGTTTTCTCTTAACTCTCATCCAATCATCAACCCCTGTGACATCTTTGTTTTTGCCAGAGGGGTTAAAACCTCATGCCAAGCGCCAACACAGCATGATAAGGTACTGGCCCACTCCTGCTCCTGTTGCCCCTCCTGATTCAGATGTCATTTGTGTTTTCTGCCTGGATCAAAGGCAGGTCACGTTAATTAGCAGATTTCACACTCCTCTGCTGCCAACCACCCTCCTGTCTCCCCCCTCTCAGATGCGATGTCACCAGGCCATGAGACATGTTAATCACGGGGAGATGCCTCTGTGAAGAGCACCGGCCAATAAGTCTGCTTTGTGGATGTTGTAGGCCAAGGTCATAATCAGGATTCCAGACGACAGCATCCTTCAGGGTTTTTTTTACTACACCTGCTTCTGACCATTGCAAAGATTTCATATGGACATTAGATGGGATTATACAACAGTTCACTATCATTACATACATAACAACTTCCATAGTATTCTGTATGTTTGGGTTTCCATCTTTAACTGCATAATGTAGCTAAAGACACATTTCTAGAAGATTCGGACCTAATCCTGCATTTCAGACTGTTCCATCCATCTGGCTGCCCCTTCAGGTTTGATGGCAATGAGGCTTAAAAGTGCCTCTTTGATCCACACCTGGGGTTCGACTCCACCAGTGAGACTGGGAAAACCGCCACTGTTGCTGAGGATGGGTCCTGGAGACTGGCCCAAGGCTCTGAAGTGCGGGGACACTTTAGAGCTCTCACTCAATCCAATCTTCTTGGCTGAGAGCACACACATTTGTCTCCTTGTGCATGTCAATGCCCCACCACTTGGTATGGTGTTAATCGCTCAGCATTAGCTCCACGTTGTGTCCTGTGCATAAACAATCAGTACAAGGACAAAGTAGAGGACACACAGGCACTCGTGTGACGCATAGAACCCACAGAAACATGTAGGTATATAGAGACCGACCTATTGTGTTTTTTTTTTTTTTTAAGAACTTTGAAAAAATGAATCAGGTATTTATGTTGATTTGTAGGATTTAATAAAATACTATCTTGGACTATACTATGTTTTAGTTTTAGTGCAAAGTGGTTTTGTTTCAATCACTTACCGCTGAATACTACAGAGACTCGGGCATTTTCTTCTAACTCTAGTCAAATATCCACACACATATTGCACATATTAATATATGCCTTTCATAGTTGGCCACTCCAGTTCATGAAGTATCATGAAGACTGTTGTGGGCCAGATGTAAGTATTGGAGGAGGTGCTGTGCCAAACGCCACTGCAAAACACACTCGAAATACATCTGACATTAATGTTCAATTTACTAAAACTTTTGCAAATAACATAGATTGCACACCACAGTAAATGCATTCTACATGAGCTTCAAATTGTTGTTTTGAAAGAAGAAATGGTCAACTGTCAAAAAAACAACAACCTTGCATTGGCAGCCTAAAAACATTCCAAATCTGTCAGAAAAGTGTATCAATGTCTACTGCTCCAAGGAACATAAAGTGTTAATTTACACCTGGTTTGGTGAGGCAGCCCTACGCTCCCAGAGCTTAGTAAACTGAACGGAACGTGTAATGAGCCGCATTTCCAATTTCTCGAAATCTTTTTGCACAGACGTTCCTTTTTTTGTTACATGTTCTATCTACTGCCTCTGCTACTGAATAAAAGCATTACATTGCAAGTCATCTCTGTGGTCTCACCACATTCAATTTGTGCTCCTCAGCATCAAGTGTAATTCAGTTAGAACAAAAGACACCCGCTTCAGATATTGCTACAACAACATTTAAATCTTTAAAGTCTTCAAAATCAAATTTACAACTAATAAGATCCTCTCATTGAAGTTTCTTTTTTTTTGCCTAATCTTTATTGATCTCTCATTTTGATGTGATTCTCAAATTTACCCCAGTCAATGCTCAAATCAATGCTATGACTTGCCGGTCATTCTGCTAGTGGAAAAGGTGTCAGAAGCCCTTCAGGGCTAATCCATGAAATATGCCATCTCCAAGTGCATGGACAGCCAAAATAATAGGGTTGAGGTGAATCCACTCCTGGGCCGGTGAGAACAAAGGGGCTGAAATCAGGAGAAAAAGAGAAAGAAGCTCTACTGGGAGCCTGGAGCTCAGTAAGCCTTAATTCCCCAGAAAGCTGTGATTCCTTTTAGATTTGGATTACCTTGCTGTCAGAGTCAGGGCGCAGACTTGCCCTGTAACTTCATTAGGCGTTAATCTCCATACGGCGGCTACAGGAGGGGCACAAAGCTCCCAGCTATCTGGCCCTAGGTCCAGGTGTATCAGCGTGGCAATTAAGAAAGGCAATTAGAGCCCATTCGCTTCTTCAGTCTACAGGCAAGAGATAAGCTGTAAGCTCAGACTTTATTGGATCATTGTCTCTGTTAAAACAGAAAACAGTGAAGCAGAAAAAAAAGCACGCAACTGAGCAAGATAAGCCTTCAGACCAAAATTACGAGGTAAAAAGCTAAGAAGTTGTTCATCTTTTAGAAGATCTAAAGAAACAAGCACACTGAACAGCTATTCAAAGCAAAAAAAAGATGAACCGCTTCTAAAAGATGAACCTTTTTACCCAAAAAGAAAAAGTTATTTCACCCAATTACTTCCTTTTGTATATGCACCCAAAAGAGATTGTCTGGATTACTATAATCCAATTAATTACTTATTTTTTGATAGCACAGCAACTACACTTATATGGGGATATAGCGACTGCATTATATGTAGAGATCAGAATTTGTTTTGCACGGCAAAGGTGTTGCTATCTCACAGCTCCAGGTTTCCAGGTTCAATCCTGAGCTTGGGTTACTGTCTAAAAAATGGCAGTAGGTGGATTGGCAATGGTAAATTGACCCTAGTGAATGATCTTGTGAACGTGTGTGCAGGGTGCCCTGCAATGAATTGCCCTCCCATCCAGGGTGTATTCCCAGTGTTCTCACACCCAGTGTTCCCAGGATAGACTCCAAATACACCACAATCCTTACAAGGATAAGCAGTGGAATAAATTAGAATCTCTGGTTTTAACCAAGGGAAAAATGACGTGTTGTTAAGGAAATTATGTCCTGACACAGCACTGAACCCACTCTGTGGTGTTTGTAGTTCTGTGTTCACAAACTGCCAATTAGATAATGGAACTAATTTTTTTTTCTTTCCTGCCTTCTCCCACTGCCCTTGCCATTTACGGCATGGGAAATTACCTCAATGAGTTCTACTCTTTCCATTGTTTTGCTTAGAGGCCCACATGCAGCCTGAAATCGTCTTGTTTGCTGAGGAGGTGAATGGGATTAGTTATTCAGTGCAGAGTCAGCCAAGGGCACAGTGGACTCCAGAAAGGACGGCCGGATAATGCGAGTGTTTGTGCTTGTATGTGTCTGTGTGGTGGAAACCAGGCCAACTGTCATAAAAGTGCTGGCGGCCAGAGTTGATGGTCTGTCATGGTGGCTCTTCCTCATTCCCCAGTCATGTGATAACATACAAAAAGCCTCTCACAGGCCACTCCAGGGGCATCAGGCTGGCATATTGGGCCTACATTTGTCTGCATCTCTGCTGGAAGCTTCTGAGTCCCATCATCCACATGATACGCTTCTGTCGCTGTGGGAGACTTCCTGTGGCGTTTGTTGCTGAAATGCAAAGGACAGCAGGTCCTACGGCAATGCATTCTGTTTTTTGCTATCTTACTCCCTGTACATTTCTGTTTCATCTAGTTTCTGAGGAGAATCTGAAGTTTCAGTTGAGTACAAAATAAAATCCTGTGAAATCTGGGGTAAGGATTATGACTATAAAAGGAAGCTTTGGAAGGCTGGTGCTCTGTGTCACACCATTCACCACAGATGGAATGTGTGTTTTCTGCAGGCAGTAAGTGAAAGAGCTACAACTCATGCCCGACCTCCCCCCCCTCAAGTCCACACCTGCGACCACAACAATGCAGACCTTGAGAAAAAGGAAATGTGTTTTGGTCAGCACCGCTGAGAAAACGTGTGCATGTATGTGTGTCACTCTCAGCTTCCTTTTCCTTTTCCCTCTCAGGCCTGATATCACAGGAAAAACACAGGATGAAATACAAAACTGCCTGCCTCTTTTTTTCTTTCTCTAAACACATTTTCTGTCATGCGGTTTAAAGAAAAACGCTCTTTGTTGCTCTCAGAACTTTGACTCGTAGAACTGAGCAGTCTTCACTAGCAAAGTAACCAAGCATTGAACTTACACATGTGGGCCTGGTCTGCATTTTTACGCACACATGTGATTTGTGTTTTTCATTATTCAGCAAATGAATAACCAAAGAAAAACTGAAGGGTTTCCGCTTTGTGCAAGTATTTGTCAGGAATGTTTACTTACGAGTGGAGGAGGAAATAACTTTCCTTTCAAGTTGGCCTTCAAAGACCATCATAACACATGAGACCTGACTCATACAACATCATTCAACATCTCCATGCTCAATGGGTCGTCTCAAAAATAAGACATAAAACTGCATTAGTCCTATGGTTGTTTCACATGCTTCATGATTTTTAGACAGAGGAGTTTTTATATAATCATTATGAGACCTGACAGTTTGACACCAGTTCCTACTGTTTGTTGAGAAAAAGGAAAGATACAAGATGTGCAACATTTGAGGAGTCTTCATAGCAGCATAGTTTTAAATGTCATATATACAGTATATTGATGGAGTATTGCATTACAGTATTTTACAAGTTACATTTGCAGGCAAATTCAACCCAATTGAGGAGATGATAGAGTCAGTCAGCAGAAAAGACAGCTTCAACAATAAAGCTGCAATGATCTGAGGATATAGACTGACAGCCTCAGATACTCCTGAGCCCATGCACTGATGGTGGGGTTGACATGTGCAGAGATAGTGAAGGGTAAGAAACAAGAGGCTGGGATTTGAGATAAGCTTCCTAGAACCTCTTCAGATGTGCATGTGTTTATGCTGAAAAATTTAAGAATACTCCAGCTGCCGTCTGATAAAGACTCCGAGCGACAGGAAAGTGTTCCAGCAGTCTGCAGATAGGAATATAAGTGGCAGATATTGACTACTTGCAAATAACTGGAGTGGCCAGTCAGCATCACTGGGAATGTAATAGTCTTAGCGGATTTAGTCCTAATGTTCTGATACAATCAAAACTCGATTAGAGGTATTGAAAGACATGATGAGGGTCAGTGGGATTTGTTGATTGCATTCGTTACATGCCTCAAGCAGACTTGGAAATACAACCCCCCCCCCCCCCCCCCAAAAAAAAAAAAAAAAAAAAAAAAAAAAAAAAAAAAAAAAAAAAAGCTTTCTTATTTTGGATTGCAAAACACACTGAAAATGACAAGCTCATGCAATTAGCAGATGAGGGGGAAAATTACTCCTTTCCTTCTCCGACATGCATTTAGCTGGCAGAATATGATGTTCCTTCAAGAAGCAAACACAAAAGATGTGTAGTACAGAGTGGGTGGGTAGGAAACTGTGTGTGTGTGTGTGTGTGTGTGTGTTTGAGTGAGTACGAGAGGAAAATATGGTGAAAGAGTCTGCATCTTAATGAGCACTTGAGCTTTCGTCACTGAGAGATAAGTTTTTAGATGTATTTATTGTGTAGTACTCTTCACTACCCAGTGTAATTGCCTCACTTATCGAGTTAAGCTTGTCCAGACGTGCTAAGAAGATTTGCCTAAAGTGCTTTGAGCAGCTGACCCCTTCGTAACCTCTAACTCTGCCAAGGCTTGACCTTTGGCAATTCAGTAAAAAGCTGCAGCTTCGGATCGAACACCCATATGCCTGAATTATGAAGATACCATGCTTACCTCTTTGTAGTTAGAACCTCTTGCTCGATACTGAGATCATAATGGACTCCATTTAGAAGTGGTACATGAAGTCTATCAGGAAATTGGAGGCTGTAATTGCAACCAAAAGGCCACCAGTGAATCTGAATGGTTGAGATAAAACCAAACTGTAATGATATTTAGTCAAACGGTTTGTGAAACCAGGAATGAGATACAGACTTGATTCCAATTTCGGTAAATCTGTGTTTAGACATTTTGATTGTTTATTTTTTGTTTTTTTGCACAAACCTTCAATTTCATCCACTGCTGCCAATGCTATTCCCTGTTATTCTCCATAATAATAGAAATTAACAAGTCGTTCCTCCAGGTCTCAGGTCCAGTTGGCAGCTCAGCCTGGATCTGCTAAGCCTCACGGGGTTGTTAGGATAAATAGGCTGAGCTGGATACTATGTTGCTAAGCTAATTAAGTAGCAGGTTAAGCTGCTGTGGGATTGAGTAGCATGACAGCTGATAGCACATTACCTGTGGCTGGTGGAGACAACCCAAATGGGTGGATACAGCAGTATGGAATACTAACATACAAAGGCTACATGGTACCACAACCAGATGTTTAAGTGAATGTACACTTACTTTACACGTAGATATATGCACATACGTAGCACCTCTATACTGCTGCACTCGAGTTTCCTTCCTGCTTTTATTCACAAAAGACCACAAAGGACAATGTGGCTTGACGGTCTTTCCTTCTGAGAAGGATGCGGTACGTATTGACACTGTTTTCACACCTTGGTTTACATGTGCTACATTTTTTTCCCAGCCTTTTTCTACTTCACAAACAATATATAAATGAAAGTGATGTTTACCTTTGTGTAATCCTCACCTATACTGAACATACAAATATATTTTAATGGGAGGAGATAAGAGCAAAACATATATCAAAGCTGACTCGGACACACGCTTTAATGTCCTTATATAGGGTGTCCCAAAAGTCTCCATACTTAGGGGAAATGAACACTTTTTTAGCAAAATGTCTTCTAAAAGTGTTCATACTTAGTTTATATTACATCTCTTTTTTTCAGATAGCCTTTGACAAAAGAAGAACGTATTGAATTCATTCTCATGGCTGGATCAGGAAACTGTCACAAGGTTGCGATGGACTTTAACAGGAAACATGGTGAGCACATCACACACACACACACACACACACACACACACACACACGACACTGTTGACATACTTATTAACAAATTCAAAAAGACTGGAAGTGTTGCAGTCCAACCGAGAAGTGAACATCCACGAACATCCACTGACAAAGGCACACCGATGTGGTGCAAACATAGTCCCCTGTGTATGGAGAATTTTGGGACACCCTTGTAGTTTTAGTCATTGAAATAGCAAATGCATTATTCAAATCAAACTAAATAAAATTTAAGTCTAATGTAATTCATTTAATAACATCCCTACTATGTACCCTTTTAAAATACTCTTTCAGTGGTGCTGTATGTCCTAGGATGTTAGTAGTGTGTGGAGCATGCATTTATTAAACTACCATGCTTCCACTCATTTCCTGTTTCCACTGTATCAGGATGGAGAGCATTTCCTGTCTTATGTCACTCATGGGAAACTTACAATAGACACAGGCCCCTGCAGAACGCATCATCTCCGGTGTAGTAAATATTATTCCCCTGACTCTTCCTATGTTTAGGCCTCACCGCTGTCCCATTCCAATAGCATTTAGAGCGGATGTGCTTTTTAATGTGGGATTAGATCATTCTGCTAGCACCAGTATGAAGTAAAATAACATCTATCAGCATCTGAAAATGTTGGTGTCTCTCAGAGATTTCATTCTAACACCGAAAAGTTATAGTAAAAGTATCTTTTTATATCAGCTTTGTTCTTTGTTCATCTAATGACGTATCACTGTCATGGTAGAAACATGTGACTAAGTGAGCCTGGGTGAATATCAAAATCTAGTCATTAATTAAAGGTATCACTTTCTTCTTTGACACTCCAGAAATAGGAAGCTGTCGCCTATCTTAGGTGTGTTCTCTCGCCTTGTTTTTGTTTTATTTTAGACGCAAGCTTTAATAGAGTCAGACTCATGAGAGCTTTCCTTATTCGTCTCTCATTTGTTGTCATGTTTGCACAAATCCCAGAATGCTCTCCTTTGAGAATGTCGAAGCATGTTTACTCTGACACGATCAGGCGAACAGCACTGTGGGGCGAGATCCATGCAACGAAAAACATTGTCCCATTCTTCCCCAGCCAGCCAATGAGTCTTGCAAATTACACATTATCTTCAGCTATCACCTGCTTAATTAAATGACCTTTTGTTAGTTAGCATCATTTACAGAGGTTTAGCCCTATTAAAGCAATAATCACATCAGCTGCATAATATCCATTTAATCAACACACTAAATTTGGCGCAGTTGTCTCTGGCATGCATACAAGGGCACGAGGACGTGTTACATTAATATATGACACATGCACACGTCGCCACCTGAACCCTTTGCTACGTCAAAATATACACACTTGCATTCTAAACAGTATATTACTGTTAACTGTTTGTATTAAAAAAACGTAAGGGACGATTTTAACAACCCCAAACTTGACTGTGAGATATCTATCAGAACCAATAACCAAATGCATCATTCCATGATTGGACTGTCATTTGTGTCCTACTGATATAACATTTACATACAGTGTACTGTATAAGCCATAACATTAAAACCACTTACAGGTGAAGTGAATAACATTGCGTATCTCGTTACAGTGGCACCTGTCAAGGGTTGGGATACATTAGACAGCAAGTGAACAGTCAGTTCTTGAAGTTGATGTGTTTGAAGCAGGAAAAATGGGTAAGTGTATGGATCTGGATGACTTTCACAAAGGCCAAATTGTGATGGCTAGACGACTGGGTCAGAGCATCTCCAAAACGACAGGTCTTGAGGGGTGTTCCCGGTATACAGTGGTTAGTACCTACCAAAACTGGTCCAAGGAAGGAAACCAGTAAACCGGTGACAGTGTCATGGCTCACTAATTGTTGCGTATGGGGCTGCGTAGCTGCAGATCAGTTAAATGCCCATGCTGACTCCTGTCCACCGCCGAAAGCACTTACAATGGGCACGTGAACATCTGAACTGGACCATGGAGCAATGGAAGAAGGTGGCCTGGTCTGATGAATCATGTTTTGTTTTACATCATGTAGACGGTCAGGTGAGTGTATGTCCCTTACTTGGGTAGGAGATGGTAACCAGGATGCATTATGTAAGCAGTGCGATGCTCTGAACAGTGTTCTGGTGGGAAACCTTGGGTCCTGGCATTCATGTAGATGTTACTTTGACACGTACCACCTACCCAAACATTGTTACAGACCAAGTACACCCCTTCATGGCCATGGTTTTCCCTAAAGGCAGTGGCCTCTTTCAGCAGGATAATGTGCCCTGTCACACTGCAAAAAATAGTTCAGGAATGGTTTGAGGAACATGACAAAGAGTTCAAGGTGTTGACTTGGACTCCAAATTCCCCAGATCTCAATCCGATCAAGCATCTGTGGGACGTGCTAGATAAACAAGTCCGATGCATGAAGGCCCCACCTCGCAACTTACAGGACTTAAAGGATCTGCTGCTAACGTCTTGGTGCCAGGTATCACAGCACACCTTCAGAGGTCTTGTGGAGTCCATGCCTCGATGGGTCAGAGCTGTTTTTGGAGCACAAGCAGTGGTAGAGCGGGTTGTCCACTAATCGTAGGGTTGGCGGTTCGATTCCCGGCCCACATGACTCCACATACCAAAGTGTTTTTGGGCAAGACACTGGACCCCAAGTTGCTCCCGATGCCAAGCTAGCACCTTGCATGGCAGCTCTGCTACCATTGGTGTGTGAGTGTGTGTGTGAATGGATGAATGAGACAGTGTAAAGCACTTTGTAGTGCTTTTTTAACTGCTAAGGTTAAAAAAGTGCTATATAAGTGCAGACCATTTACCATTTATGGCTGATTGGTGTATCTAAAAGTAAAATGCATTTACATAGAGCTGCAACAACTAATCGATAAAATCGATAATAATCAATTATGAAAATCGTTGTCAACGAATCTCATTATCGATTAGTTGGTGTGTGTGCGGTAAATTTACTCATTACATTACTTCTCTTCCAAAAAACACGCACCGGAGAGAAAATACTAAAGTTGTGTACCAAATGACGTACTATACACTTGCACTATGTACTCTACTGTCTAGTGCTGTTTTCTCAACAGGGACCCCTACTGGTCAGTGGTGTAATTGCAGGGGGTCCGTAGGAAAGTTTTAAAAATGTTTAAATAATATTATGTATATTTTTTTTGTTAAATGTATAAAAACATATTCAAATGAGATGTTTTTAAATTAATCAATTTGGTTATTCGCAAATATCACGCAAACTGAGCTGACGGTCTTTCATCAATGGATTTATTTTAAATTTATCTACAAATGAAATGATAATTTGCAAAAAACCTATGAGTGGTAGACAAGTTCAAGTGTCGCATTGATGGATAAAATAAACAAAGGATAATTCAGAGAGTCAA
>JANDJT010000199.1:15885212-15895966 GCA_024331685.1 Stegophilus panzeri | reverse complement strand
GGGGGGGGGGGGGGGGGGGGGGGGGGGGTCACGTTGCGGACGTGCTGCACTCCCTCATTAAACTCCTTATTCCCTCCTGCATGCCTTCATCGGTCTACCACAAGGTCACAAAGCCTGTGATGACGGCATGGTTGCTGGGAAGACTAGTCAAAACTAGAACTAGTCAGAAGGATTACCTCATCGTTTTTACAGGAATCTACAGTGTGGATGGGACTGTGGAAGTGCAGGGCAACACTTAGCACTTTGAATTATTCGGTGATCTCATTCCGAATACTGAATAGGAGTGAAGATGAGTCACTCACACACTCCATGAAGAATTAAGCTGTTGACCTGTCTGTGAAAAGCCAGAGAGAGAGCATTTGGAGATGATGTGTGTGTGTGTGTGTGTGTGTACTTACGAGTGTCTTCTTTAAAGGAAAGGGACAAAGTCAGTTAGACACTACAGGGCTTGCTCAGTGCTGCACTCTATGCCTAAAAGCACACACTACTTGCTACTTGAATCTGACAGAGGGAAAAGTGCTCGATACTGGAACATCAACGTGCAGCAGTCTCTCTCTCTCACACACACACACACACACACACACACACACACACACACACACACACACACAAAGCCTTTCTCGACTACACAAGCAATTTATACACACACAGTCAGCCCCCATTCCGACAGAGCCTGGCCAATCCCTCAGGTATTCCCGGCAACATCGCAGATTAAAATAGCTGGCGACCCACATAGCTACGCACTGGCACAGGCTCCCTTTTAGAGGAGACAGACTTTGCACTCCGTGCCCCGCCACCAATGCGCCGGCTGTACCTTCCAGATCATAATTACCTCTTCGTCCTGTTTCTAAAGCGATTCCACCAGATGGTGTGAACATCATAATACATCTCCCAGCCAGGTGACTGAAGTAGAGAGTGCTAAAAAGAATCTCATGAACGTGCCGCAAACGCTCTTGCAAATGAATCCCAAATCAGCTTCTACCAACCTTCTTACATGTAAATGTGACAACAATTTCAATGGGGTGCTTTTTTTTTTTTTTTTCCTCCCTCCCTTGAAAAATGGGTCTCGGCGTGGCTGAGCAAAACAAGAGAGGAGAGGCTGAACGTCTCGGCGAGAAGGACGAATTCCCAAAGTCGATAACACTCTGCATGTGACCCACTTCAGTCCTAATGGCTGAGTAGAGCACACATGCCCCACTCGCTCAACAAACCCCTTATTGGTTCAGAATCTTCAAGAGAATCAATGCTGTTGAGCTGATGTCATAGGAGAATTAGAATGAGGTTGAAGGGTTACTAGTACAGCCTGCAGCGCCGCAGCCCAAACATTTGGCTCCTCTTAAAATATTTAAGTGTCTAAATATCAGTTGTGATCTTTTTAAGCATGAAAAGAACTTTCAATTCGTTATACTGGAGAGAAATTAAAGGGCTTTTCATCCATTTTTATGGTTCTGCTTAAATACCCTTCTTTTCTTTTTGTACTGCGTATTTTTATAGCCTGTCTGGGGGATGTTAATGTCAAATCTGCTGGCATGTGGCTGCTCTTTAATTTGAATGTGAGGTCACGGTGGAGGATACGGAGCCCCTCGTTTGTCTTTTTCACTGAAAAACTGGATCATGCCAGCAGAGGGGAACAGGTGGGTCTCACAGCAGAGCAGCATGCAGACACTCTGAGGGAAGACAGCGGTACTGGTAAATCCATAGCCAGGACTATATTGGGTGTGCATTATGCCACCTGGCATATGCCTTGGAATACAAAAAACATAACCAACACATAGCACCTGTGTGGTCATCACCTGGAGCTCTAGCCAAAACAATGGTGAAAAGAGAAGAGTTGTATGGGGTTTATAGTAGAAAAACCCATGCACAGGTTTGGTTTCCTGAGTACTAGAAAGCATCGTAAGTAATTTAGATCTTTTAGTGCCACAAACCCATCAGTGAAACCACATGTGAAATTTGCTGTGAGTGGCATCTTCAGGTCTGCTTTGTGCATGTGAAATGGGGGAAGTCCCATGCTAAAAGCGTGCTCAAAGTCATCTCTCTAACACACGGCTTTTGTAATCTCTATGGGGCATTTTCTGCTCATGAGAGCATAGAGTATTGTGTGTACATCACTCTGCTCCACTAGAGAGTGGCAGGGATTGGGTGCCAAGGGGGCATCTGCCCTTTTTATTTTCTCACCATCTCTGTAGTGAGCAGACATGTTATAGTTAGGCAGGAAGCTCTGCATGGGGCAATGCATGCCAACCGTGCCTGCAGCAGCAGCTTGGAATATGCGAGAGAGAGAGAGAGAGAGAGAGAGAGAGAGAGAAATCCGTGGAATTGAGCAGGCCAGGCACAACACAATGGGACTCTGGACAGCAGCCAGGTCATGTAGTCACTGGACACAGAGACACAGAACATATGCAAATATCCACCACCACCACCACACACACGCACCAGTACAAGCAAATCATCACACTGCAGCTCTTGAAAATATGAGGGAAAGGTGGTCAGAAAAGTAGCGCTATGATTTTGTACCTTCATCAAAACTATGACCACTTGTTTTAGAATGAACAAAATACCCTGAGGTGTGTTTAATTTCAGACCACGCATCCAGGTTTCATATTCACATGGGCTGTGTTATGTTCTGGGTTTGGTTTTTCTTTCACTTTCAGGGGCTAGTTCAGGACACAGAAGGAGCCCTGTAGGTGATTTTCTCCTTGATGGAAAGTACCTGTTGTCCCCGAGTGTTTGTGTTTGAACGTACAGCCAGTGTTGTGTCTGATGCCTCCTCACTGTACCTCACTGCTACCAAAACAAACACATCTGCTGCCCTGCCCTGCCCTGGTACACGCACGCACACACACAAAGTCCTCCAGGCCTTCTCTTTTCAAGGTTGTATTCAGTTAACCATGTTTTGTGTTTCTCCTCTCTCAGAGGAACATCTTGATTTAACAAGCAGGAGAAGCTTTTGTTTAAATGCGAGTCAAATCTATCTGGTTTATTTGTGCACAGGAAGCAAGGAGGAGTATCACTAACAAAACAAAAAAAGTTCTCCCTTTCATAGTGTAATTTTCAAACTGGTTGATAAGTCACACCCCCACTCTCATTCAGTCATCCCCATCTGTGGAAAATGAGCAGGAGTGAATGTGAAAGCAGCCTCGAGTTCTACCTCTCTCGGCACATTTGTCTGAAAGATGGCTTGAAGAAAAAAGGGGGGGGAAAAAAAAAAAAAAAAAAAAAAAAAAAAAAGAGCGGGATGTGAGGAGGGAATTTCCAGCAGCTCGACCAGAAAGTGAAAGGAAGAACAGTGTGGGAGGCTCTTCTACCCCTCCCAAGCACAGAAGAAGTTGAATAAACATAAGCTCTCTCCTCCATGCTGAGATGCCCTTCACTTCTTCACACGACTCCTCTCCCTCTCTTTCTTCACTCCCTCTTTCTTCAACTGTTTTGACATTCTGCCGTGCTACTTATAGCTGGTTAGGAATACCAAAAATACCATTATCTATTATTCATCACTACCTCACTCCCAGTCTATACTAAACATGCTAGGCTGGAATACATGGATGAGTTCGCTGGAAAAGTTCGAATCGGCTTGAATTTTGTCGTCTTTAAAACATTGAGGCAAAATATGCCATCAAGCTGCCATTCAGTCAGAGTGCATTTGTTTCTGCGCGTGTTAAACAGTATGTGTACTTAGGAGAACAATGGCTGGTTCCTCACTGGCTGTTAATCAAACACTTGAGTAGCTAAGCTGCCTCTCCATCAGGCTGAGGGGACGCTAGGCCTCATGCATAAAGATGCATTCCGTACTCCGTCTTTTTCTCTTTTCTCACCCCATCCCTTCACTGCTCCTCCTCTCAGTGGGTTAACAGACACTTGAAAAGCAGTCAGAGAAGTGGCCACAACCCCCCCCCCACCTCACCTCTTAACCAAACGCCCCCATTTCAGATGCAGATCCCGAAAATCTCTTGATCTCTTGACAACAAGGCCGCATCCATCAGTGCTCCGATAGGCAAGCGGATAATTAGGTGGTCAGTACTTCTCCACGGAAGGAGGAGGTTGGAGTCAGGAGGATGAAGGTAGAGGTCATTAGCGCTTGCTGAAGGACTCTCTTCATTGTATTCATCAGAAGGCAAAAGAGAAGTGTCTCTAACCAATCTAACCTTTGAAAAAGCAATATTTAAACCGCAGAGCTTATGGAACTGGACATGTCGAGGCAAACTGTAAACTGTTAACCTCGACAATATCTTTCTTTCATTTTTTTTTTTATTGTTGTTTTTTTGCCATGCCAGCTTCTATGGCTATATTCATGTAGGGAACCAGGTTTAGTTATTAGTTCAGGTGTTTTAGATTCATTTATCCTAAAACTTTCAAATAAATTTTGGATCCACTTGATTAAAAATCTTTTCAAAAGTATCAGCTGAATAATACAGATTCCTCAGATGTGTAGAGGCATGACAGTCCAGTAAAATATGTTTAATGGATAGTGGGTTCTGACAAGATGAGCACTTTGGTGGATTTTCTCCCGATAGTAAAAATCGGTGTGCGAGTCTTGTATGTCCTATCCGGCATCGTGTGCAAATGACTTGATCCCAGTGATTATTAAAAAGGGAACACGCATCTTGTCCCAACAACAGGTTTTATTTCCCGCAATTTGTTGTTTAAACATTGAACCCACCCCGACTGCCATTTGTTTTTGATATATACATTCAGAGTTGGTTTCAGATCTGTGGAAGGTATAGAGCACTTTACTGGTTCAGTAGCTAGTGCTTCTCCGGCAGCTCTGTCTGCTTGTTCATTACCGGAGATTCCCGAGCGTCCAAGTACACAGCAGAAAATATTAAAACTCTGCTTCAGTCGATGACAGTTTGATTAAAATCTTCATGATTGTTGGGAGATCACTTTTAGTAGCTTCCAATGTTTCAAAACACTATTTTGAATCGGTTATTATAAAGAAAATGTTTTTGTGGCGCAGTCTCAAACTTCACCGCCAGTAGTAGAGCGTTTGCCTCTGCAGTGAAAACTGAACTTGGATCAGAGATGTGGAAACCCTGTCGGTTTGTTGCAATAGCTGCTGCCACTTTATTTCCCGATTTAGATCGCTCTGTGTATATTGGGATATGTTGTGGGTATACTGCTCTTATGTCCAGAAATTGTTGATGGAAATCATTCGGCTGCGTTTTTGATTTCTGGTTCCTTGTTAGATCCAGTTGGATTTTAGGCTTTTTGAGATACCATGGAGAAAGTGTGTCTGTTCCAAATGGTTTAAATTCCACTTTCAAGTTCTCCAGATGGGTTTATATACGTAGGCCAAACGGACGAATGAAACTTCTCCCCCCCCCCATATACTGTTGTCTGCTGGAATGGGAAAACTGCTGAATAGGCTGGGTTTCCTTTATTTGGTTATCCTTTATATAAGGCCAACTTTAGGTGTCTGATTTCCAAGGAAGGTTCGTTGGCTTCCGCATAGAGACTTGCGCATAGTCGTATACCTTGGTGGTGTACAGTGTGCAGAAGTTGTATGCATGATTTCCTAGCTGATCTGTAAGTGATACTTCCATAGTCCAGCTTTGAGCATACCATGGTTCTGTACAAGTTCATGAGCGTTGAGCCGTCTGCTCCCCATTTGGATAAAACCTTTAAGCCATTCATAGCTTTAAGACATTTCTATTTTTTTTTTTAGTAATTTAATATGAGGAGTAAAAGACAGTTTGTTGTCAAGTGATACCAAAAAACCTATCCTCTTTGACAACTTTAATGGGGACAACTTTTTTGACAGAAATGCATACAGGTGGTTTTGGTTTTTGTCGTGGGATTGTTTTAATTGCTCGCTGTGGTTCTTCCATAGTAAGAGGTTGGTTGTACCGGAGCCGAAGTTAATCTTTTCTTTTTCTTGTTGAGTAAGAAAAGTCCGGAAAGCAGGAGTGCAGTTTTCAATAGATGAATTGCTTTTGAAAGTTTTTGCTAGAATGTTTACAATTTCTTGTTTGGAAGTCAAGAGTATGCTGTGCTGTTTGATCTGTTGTATTTGAGGACCGTTGTTTTTTCCCCCTTCACTTTCCATATCAGGTTCCATATTTTGTATGACTGAGTACTTGTTGTCATGCTGGAGATGCTGGAATCTTCTCCAGCTTTCCCTTTTTTTCTTTTTTACTTCATTTATAATTCTTCTTGCTCATGCTCTACTCATCATGCAGTTTTTTTCCCCCCTCTCTTTTATAGCTTCCTTACATGGATCATCAAACAATGGAAGTCGTCTATGTTTTATATTTAAAGATTTTCTTGGGACTATCATTAGCTATAGATATGAGTGTTTCAGTGAAATTCTGTATGGCATCTGGGCTCTGTCAGTTTCCCATGACAGAAGGTTTGAAATTGATACCAATTTGCTTTTTTAATGGTCACTTCCACAGAGGTCGTGCCAAACTTTCCATGCTAGGTCTAAAAATAATTCAGGCTGACAAATTGTTAGGTTGATTGCAGAGTATGGTCCATTTCCTGGGTCTCCATCTTCTTTCCTTTTGTGTTAAAAGTGATTACTGCCCCACAATGTGTTATGACTTAAAATCTTCCATTAGAATAAAAGGAGATACTCAAACGAAGTTTTCAATTTACTTGACTGACCCAATTTACTTGATAGCCAACGCCTACTTGGAATCGTAGAGATATTTGATGTTCAGCTATCGCAAAATATTTCCAGGGCATGTCTTGACCAGCTGACTGATTGGATCGAGCCATTCCAACCTCCACCTAGGAGAAGTACGAGCCAAAGTACCGTGTTGAAATAGTGGAAGCCACAGCAAACCACATTTCTTAGGGACCAGGGTCTCTTTCTCCACCAACATGAGTCGCAACTCATGGCAAACGAGTAATCCGTTTCCTTATTTCTTATAACGGAGATGGGATAATAAGAATCTATTATACTCCAGGTCTAATGGAGTATAATTAGACTAGCGGGGGGGGAGGGGGTGCTTGAGGGTTGTTCTCTCATAGCACTACAGAGGGAAGGAGCGTGCCACTGTTCCTTACACAGGTTACCATCATAAAGATGTGTTCCAAGCCATACCCGGCCTCTCCAATATCTCCTGCGACCTTATGGATTAGCACAGCTGTCAATCAAATGAGTAAAGAAGCACCTACCCTTTAAATGTCTGCTTCTGAATTCATACCACATGTCCAGCCAATAACAAATGTGCGTACTGTCTCAAAACTGTCTATCTTGGCTTTGCCACTTTAGCAACAGTCCTATAATATACAGTATATGACACTGCAGAAAGTCACTCAGCTGCCTTGTGAGTCAGGCCATAGTTTTCCTTGCTCTCAAGGCTTTATATGGAAGTATTTTACCTTCAGACAAACCAATGAACGCTATGTTTTTGTCAGAGAAACGCTGTGCTATTTTAATATTAAGGGAATAAGAATATTCCCAAATCCTCCATTCACCTTAACATTAGATTCGACACATTTACAGTTACTGAAGCCATAAAATGATTCTATAGATTTTATTGAAAAACAAAAAAATGTAAGCTGTTCACAGCCAATTCCAGCTCTCTCTCTCGTTCTCTCTCTCTCACACACACACACACACACACACACACACACACACACACACACAACTCTCTTAATGGTTGTTTTTGATCTATCCTGCATTGGAAACGCTAATTATTGTCTTAGTTTCTCACTTAGAAAAGCCCATTGCAAGACAACCTACAAACTTCCAATTTGACACCTACTTTGATCTACATCTAGCTGAGAGAATAAATTATAGAGTAACTGCCAAATTTCATGGCAACTGATGTTTGGTAAACAGCTTTCAATCAACCTGTGTGGGTGAGGTCTCGGTGTCCCTTCAAAAGCAAATTCTGGAGGTAATTTCACACTGTTGAAATGACAGTGCAAACCACAGGAATTATGATCGAGTACAATCTATGTTGCTTCTCTTTAACATAATGGATTTTTGTGGTTAATTCAATCGGACATTGTTCACGCTTTTAGTGTGGCAGGTTGTTTAAGAAACTTCTTCTGCAAGTTGGAGACATTTTCATGTTGTCACAAAATTGCAAGCTTGTGTAAAAAGTAGAGTATACAAGCAACATGCTTGTTCAAAAACAACACAAGTGTGCAAGTGAAGCTGCCCTACTTCAAAGAAGACCTGGCTTAGTCCTATTCATGAAAGAGTCTGCCGCCTCATGCCAGAGTCTAATTACTGTCAGCTGTCTGGAGTTGGACTGAGCGAGTCTGGTTTGGACTGTATACTCTACTGTAATGAGCAGCTGAGTTCTCAGATATATGAAGAGAAGCAGAGAAAAAAAAACATGGATGTATCTACTGGAACCACAGCACCAACCAGACTGTGTTGATTTTTGTTCTTTCTGTTGTGTCGCAGAGAGTGAATCCAGGAAATGCTTGGTACAATGGATTGGCTTTATGACATCATGCTGTTAATTCCCAGTGGGTGACTCAACGCTGTCTGGCTCATGCTGATTCATGGTAAACCGTTCAAACCAAAGGGCTGATACCAGAGAGCACGTGCATATTCTTTATTTTTGTCTATTCAAAAATTATCTAATAAAAAAAGGACAAGACACACCACTGCACTGTCAACGACCCATGACCTACATCCTGTGACCCATGTGTTTTTGAGACATGGAGGTCAGAGATGTTGGAGTGGATGCGAGAGAGCAGTCAGGCATGTCTGCCTGCACTAACTGGATGAAATGGTTTTGTGACAACTGATTTATCAGGTTGAAAGTTGAAACATGATCTCAGCTCACGTTTCCCCCACATGCAGAACGCGGTTATCACTTCAAGGCATGAACCGGTAAAACTCGTTTGAGGTCTGACCGTGGCATGAACAAGCAAGTTATAAACAGGCATATACACTTGTCTTTGTGTGAGATTTGAAGAGTACTGAAATTCCTGCAGCACCCATATGGAACCATGCATCTTGAGTGCTAAAGCTGCACAGGTGTCTATAGTCTTTGCACATTCCCATTTGTAATGTGGGATATTTGACAGGTTCTATCTCACCAGCCCTGCAGCTCTGTTGGTCATAATCCTAGAGCTTTTCCAGAGTCAGAAGGAGCTGGGGGCAGTTAAGATTGGACATTCTCTGTGCACTCAACGGATACTCTGTGATAAACCAGCTCTACTTAAACAATTATGCAATGTACCTTTTAGCTTGTTACAGACAAAAATGGGAGTGTGGTCTTCATCTGGATCAAAATTAACATGACCAGGGAGGCATACTATAGCGTGCACAGTGGAATGTAAAGCAGGCCATTGCCTGGACACAAGCCTACAGGGGATAGGATAAAGGGAGGTGGCTAGAAAGAACAAGTCTGGGTGGAGGGGGTTATGACAGCATCAGAAACACAGAAGCACAGCCAAACTCCATTTGAATGCATTTTAAATGGTATTGGATGCTCTTACACTTGCTTTCCCCCACCCCACTGCCGCCGTTCTGAGAGTTACTGGGCTGTGAAATGTGAAAAACTGCAGAGCGGAATATGCATGCAGGGTGATTCATTATCTTGTCAAACTTGCCTTCTCTGGGACAGTCAGAACTCCCTGGATGAGGGCATGTGCTGTCGTTGCCCTGTGATGACTGTCTACGGCCTGGTTCTTATGGTTACATGACCCTGTTCCAAGATGCTCCAGTTCAAATGTATGCAGTGTGGTTCCTTACCCTGTAGAACTGCACCAATAGAAAGCTTTAAGGGTGTGCTTCCTGTCAAGGTTTATATTTGGACACGCTGTAACCTCCTTAGCCAAATCAAGCCCCTTTGTGGCACACCTATGAAAGGTGTTAAAGGAACAGGTGGTCAAACCAGTGGAACCGTCAGGTTTCATGTCTATCACCATCTTATTGCTGGGATTTTTCCTGGACAAACAGGACTTCTGGCATTGGTTAACCACTTGCTGCAGCATGCTTTTCAGTAAGACCAGGCCTGTGAGCTTTAAATAATGCTCTGAGAAACAAAAGCAGGTAACCGAAAAGCCATTCCTAAATAGAGAGGGAAAAATGAGGCACATTTGAGAGACAGCTCTGCCAGGCACGGAAGACAAAGTGATGCAGAGTGACCCATTTTTAGGACAGCCAATGAAAAAGAAAACAAAAAAACAAAAACGGTCACCAAAGGAAGCCGAACCAAAACTGACTTTCTGGCTCATGTGAGACAGATGGATGGACACTAACAAACACCCCCCTCAACTTCACACAAATGCACACACACCTACAATCAGTCTCTCAGGTGATCCTTGCTAATTGGCCAGACTGCCATGCTTGCTTCTAATGGTGTTGTTTACCTCCACAGAGTGATTCCCCAGACTTCTCCACCTGCTCTGACTGCCTCTAGTGTGGAGCCCAGAGGAGACCCCTCTGGGTGGTGCTACTAGGGGAGGCAAGCAAGAGACAACAGGGCCCCCCTTGTTGAGCAAACAGCTGCTCTTTGAATTAACCTTCCTTGTGGGTCACTGCTGAAATAATCCCAACCTTCATTGCAAAAGAAGATGTTGGCGTGCTGTAATTACACCGAGCCGCTTAGCTCTGTCTTTCACTGCCTCTTGCTTTTGCTTTCCTGTCTTCTCCTGACAGTGAGAGATGGCGTCTTTGTTCAAGGAAGAGGGGGGTGGGGGGTGGTGCCAGCAGCCGCCGGTCCCGTTAGGGGAATGGATGGTGTGCACGTCAGGCCCTGTGAGGACTTTATCATAGTCGTGCAGTGCTTCGTCCCCACTTGCCCTCCCCTCCCCCCCCCCCCCCCCCCCCCCCC
>JANDJT010000199.1:15874796-15885112 GCA_024331685.1 Stegophilus panzeri | reverse complement strand
CGCAGCCCAACCCTGTCCATAGCCGCAGCACCGAAACTTAATTCACCCATATCGTGCCTATTAGGGTCTGATTCATGCACCACTCACCCTGGAATGAGAGTGTCCATGTATCTTGTTCCTGGGCTAAAGGACATTTCCCTTCCCTTGAAGATCTGAAGTCACACTATCAAGCCATCACTGCCAGTAAACGCATCAGATTTTTACAGCGCTGCCATTCAGCCACCTCTTTTATTCACCTGTCAACCCAGCAAGGCCTTTTCTTCCCTTCACTATCTCACTATTACATGGCACTTTATTGTACCACTGCCAAAATACTGCTTCCCTTTTCCTCGTAAGCCATATCACATGTTCACCCAACAGCATATGCAAAGAATGAGAAAACGTGTCAAAAGAAACAGGGGTTACAGCTGAATGTTTCCTTTCCAGTCATCACAAGGATATTACACACGTTATATGTTCCTCGGTGTGACTGCTGTGTAAACACACCTACATTTATTGGTTCTCTTCTTTCATTTTTCCTCGAACTTGGTAAATCAGCAGGTCTACTGGACAATTTTTAGCCATTGTTTCAATTGAAGATCATAGCTTTTAACTAAACCAGAGAGCTCAGAGGGGCTTTCTCACACACACAAACCAGTGATGCTCTAATGTACAAATTGATGTAAAACAGTAGGCAAAAACTGTGACCCCATGTGTGCTTGTGCTATTAACTGACTTCAAAACACACACACACACACACACCTGCACATTGAAATCACTGGCTAATTACTCCAGCTATTGTTTGATATATCAAAGATGTGAGTCGATGCAGGCCTGGAAGAACAGATGACGGAGACCAGGCTGTGTACTAATCACTGTCGAAAGGGTTCAGATCACCCCTACTGGAGCACAGCTGGTGCCTGAGAGTGCGTGCATGCAGGTTTAAAAAGGAAGATCCTAGATGTTCTTTTAAGTTCACACACTGGCTGTTTCCCCCTGCAGTCAAGCACATGAAATGGCAATGAGCTGGTACCAGATTATGAACCCTAGCCATCAAGATCTGATACCAAATCATGAATCTTGTGTTAATCATAAACTAGGGGCAAATCATGATTTCAATTCACAGCCTTCTGTTTAAAATGAAGCAGAACATGCAGGGGGGCAGGATGCATTGCACTTTCTATTCGAAACTATATAGCATAGAGGCAAGCAGAAACGAATGAAACATCACTCCCAATGTTCATAACAGGTTAACAAACAGGGCTGAATGAGCGCATCTAAAGCATTCACTTCACCATGTGTGCTCCTCGGTGTTTGTACAGCTGAACCGGCTCGAGTGTGTAACAGAGAGGCAGTGCATCATGAGGTGACTCGCCGGTAGAAACGCAGTACACCAATGAACCACAATAAACTACTTTGGATACTTTTCTTCATCACACAGTATTCATATCGTGATGTTTTGGTTTTTTTTGCATCCGAATGGGCGGCCATTTGATTGTGCATTTCTGACGAGCTGGATGCACAGCAGCCTGACAGATGTACATACATTATTTATTAAAGCAAGAGCCTCTTGTTATTTAGTCAAATGTTCATCCTCGCCGCGCGCCTTAGAGCGTCGCTGACCAACTCACATCATACACAACCGGTTTTCTATTAAAAAAACAAAACAAAAACAAACAGCGATTCGTTGGTCACCACAAACATAAACAAATACGTGCACCAGCAGCGCGGCACGAGACGCACGAGAGTGGCGCGCGCAGTGTGTTTTTGAAACACCGAAACCCGCGTGGTGCTCGCGCTCCACCTGATTAACCGAGTTCAGTTCAGTTCAGCTCACATTACTCATTATAAGCCCTCTACGTTAACTCCATTTATAGTTCACGGACTACGACTGTGTGACAGACCGTACAGCGCTAAACGCCTTGCCGTGAAAGTACGCTATCACAGGTTAGCATCTCTACTGTTTGGTAGCCTCGCGGATTCGAGACGTAGCCCGTAACTACGGCGCCATAGTAACGTGCGCGCGCTCACCTGCTGCCAGTTCTCCTCCAGCGACGGCATCGCCGAGAAGTAGCCTGTGTCGTGGACTAGCTGAAGTTCCTGAAAGATACTGTAATTCGCCAACACGTCCATTTTTGTTTCTCTCAAGAAAGACAATTTGATCCCGTGATGATAACCGAAACAGCACCCACTTTCCAAAAAAAAAAAAAAAAAAAAAAAAAAAAAAAAAATCTGTGAAAACAACGTCAACAACTCTTCAGATCCGTGACCAGCGCGCGCTCCTGGAAAAAAAAAATCTGTACAGATCTGAAGATAATAAATAATGCAAAAAGCGGAGCAATATGAAGAAGAAATTATGAAATTATTTTTGTTTTGTTTTTTGTTTTTTTAACAAAATGTCGCGCGAGTTAAATTGCAATCCCCGTTCTCTCCACTGCTTGCCCCGGGAAAAGAAACGGCCACCTAATTCCGCATCGCCACTCTGCCGCCTCTGCTCTGTAAAATCCAGGTAGCCTTGCCGGTGATTTGCCCGTGCTTCAGCAGCAGCAGCCAAGTTGCTCGGGCTTTAGCCGTCTCTGGCGAGTAAGAGGAAGCTGAGCAACTTGCGAGGTGGGCGTGGCGTCTTCTGTCCATCAATTCCGTGCGTGACCATATAAAGTAAATGGGGCTGACGGTCTCTCCGGCACCCAATGGAGGCGGCGCTAAAACGGGCAGAGAGGCGGTACTAGATTTGAATAACAGAGCGTGATTGGTCGGATGCGGTTGTCAATCAGGCCGTACATGGCAGTGAAAGGTGAGCTATTTTTAGAGGGCTATATAACGGCCTCGGCGCTCTCGCCTCGGACACAACGGCCACTGAGCTAAGAGCGAGACCGGAGAGTTACTTCCCTAAGATATGGTAATTGAAAACATCTGATAACTGTGGATGATGTTGCATTTTTTTTCTTCATATATCCCTTACATTTTTGTTGCACACCCCCGAATTTGACAACAGAGTTGCGGGGGAAAAAAAAAAAAAGCAGTAGTATTTTGAACATAGCAGAGCCAACTTAAAGAGAAGCTTAGGACGACTTCCTAGCCGGAAAAAATAAATTGCGTAGGCTGCATCCCAAACCACACACAACCCGCTACATGAGTTACTATATTTATCGTATGGGGCATATTACACACACACACACAGGTTTTTTTTTTTTTTTTTTTTTTTTTTTTTTTTTTTTTTAATTGTATCGTACATATTACACATACTGTTTTTTTTTTATTATTATACCGTGCGTACTACACATACAATTTTAATCATATGGTGCATACTACACAGACTTTTATCATACTACACACACATGTTTATCATACGGTGCGTGCATACTATGCATACCTTTTTTTTAATCATGGTGCATACTACACATACTTTTTAATCATCTGGTGCATACGACACACTTTTTTTTAAATCATATGGTGTGTGCATACTACACAAACTTTTTTTTTAATCATATGGTGCATTCTACACATACTTTTGTAACCATATGGTGTATACTATTTGGGCATGCTTTTAATACAATAGTAAGGGTACAGCTTTTGTATATTTTACATGGTAATGTGAAGGAAGTGTACCTTTACATTATTTAAGGTACACAATTGTACCTTATTTAGTTAGCTTTTCAAGTTATAATTTATATATACACCAAATGTTTCTTTTCCAGGTAAAACATATACCCTTATGCGCTTAAGCTTACCACCCAAGCGATAAGGAAAGGTACAGTTTAATACCATTTTTTGTTATGTAACGCTGCCTTTCATATACTACAGAAATATGCTACAGGTTGCAAATGCGCACAGAGAAAGAGACATAAAGGCTGCTTTATTTCAAGTCTTAATCTAATAGTCTCATTCATCTACCGCGTCATTAGCTCATGTTACGTCATTGGTCATATTGATTTATCACATTGATCTGGTTGTTGCTTTGTAATGGACAATTCCAAAACTGACGGCACCCGTAGGCCACAGTAAAGCTGACAATCAATACTGAAGTTTATTGATTTTGTATAAACCTAAAATAAATAAATAAATAAACACATTCAAGAATTTGGACTTTCTTTTTGTTTATTTATTTATTTATTTATTTATTTGCATAGCACATAGAGCACATGTAAGACAAGTGACTATCTAAACTAAAACCCTGCAGGTGGCTATGTTAGACAGCACAACTGTCACACCCTTTTGAAAGGCTTATAAAAATATAATGTGTAAGGAGCTTTGTGTAGGCTGTCTTGCTTAAACATGGTATCTGTTGCAGAAAGCTAGTTTTAAGGGCCGTTATCTGGTTTGCATGTGGCTGCATAACTATACAGGCCAGTCGAGTGTTAAGTTTGCCACATATCACACTTACAATGAACAGAAAAAAAACTAGGCCAAGCACACTCTTTTTCACCTGACCACGCTGAAGTGTAAGAATCCAGGTAGCAATATCCTGCAGTGTGTGTTCTAGACTAATACAAAGAACACACTCTGTACCATTCCTTCTCACTGGAGTTGTACCTTCAAGGGTATATCTTTCATACCTTTAGTGTGTATCTTTTACCTTACCTGGAAAGGGGCATAAAGTGTTCCATTCACAAATTACTCTAGAAAGCTAAGAGTAATATGTTATTAATTGACATATTAAATATTAAAGCTAATTACAGGTACAGTACAGTACAGGTAAAGTACAGTAGTGGTCCTTAAGGTCCAGTTATGTGGCTCAGATCAATTTAAAGGTACAGTGTATTCTCACCATGTAAAAGATACCGGTATGAGAGTAGATGGTACCACCCCAGGGACACTGAAAGGTACAGTTTAATACCTTTTGTGAAGAGTGTAGCTGCTGTCTTGACTCATGGCTGCAGTCTGTGTTTGATGTCTCTGATGAGTACTTTGGTACCCAAAACACTTTGGGTACCAAAACACTGCTTAATATCAATTAACAGTATAGGGCAAAGCTGTTAATATTGCCTCTGAGTGCTAGAAGAAATAAAACAGTTATTTTAATTAGCCTACAGCTTTAATCAGCAAAGTTTATGCTATGTTCAGTAACTGTAATTGCAGTTTCTATTTGTTCAACCATAATAACATATAGCAAAAACATAGCAAACCTATTTCAGCTTTCGGTTTTGGCTCAATTCTTGCTGTGACTGTATTAAACATAGTTGCTTACTGTTCTTACAATGATAAATTACCACTCACATTTGCATTTACCTTTTTGTTTAGGCTGCAATATATATTAATCAGAGTTCACGAAAAGAGACTTGACAATATGTGAACTTAACTGTCTTTTAATAAGGTTCTCATTATGACAGAGTGGCTTCTGGTGAAAACATTCAGCCTGCCTTTGCAGTAGGATAGAGTGTTTTAGCAGTGGAGAGTAATTGAGTTTGTACGTGTGTTGTGCTTCCTCTCTCTCCCTGCATTTTCCCGGGGGACATGGGTCTTTGTCTCAGTTGAGTCCGGGGGCAGATGGTTGCTAGATTGGCTGTTTCAGGACATTTTCCCTATTGATTTTTACAGGTCTTCCTGCCAGTGCGAATTAGCTGAAGAGGGGGTTGGAAGAGAATGGTATGGGAAGAAGGGGTGTGTGTGTGTGTGTGTGGGGTGGGGGGGGGGAGTGGGGTGTATTGTTCCTATAGCATGTCTTAGCCACTCTCTCTGTTTGCAGATGGACACCTCTAGCCGATGGGCAGGCGATTCTCAGCATGCCAGATTTATGCACCCGGGGGTGGGGGGTCAGGTGTGAGATGAGTGGTATAAGTGAGTGAGCGGTCGAAAAGAGGGCAGGTGTGGAAGTGTGCACAGGGCAGGTGCAATTGTGTCACAGCTGGACTCTAGAAGCCTTCATGCCTTACTTTGAGTTGCTCTCCCACTGCTAACCCTCTGTCTCCCTGTGTATGAAACAGCTGGTGCTCACTGTACCCTCTCTGGCCTCGCAGGACCCTACACCTCACATACTGGGCCATGGTTATAGTACACACACACACACACACACACCCACACACACACACACACAGAGAGTGAGAGAGAGAGAAACCTTGCTGTCGATAGTATGCCTTGGGGTGTTAGATTCTTTCTTTAACCACATACACATCTCTGTGACACAATGCTTAAAATGCAATGATTTAAATCGGTGCATTCTGTCAATACTTAAGATTCTTCCAAACTTAAAAGAATAAAATTCTTTTGATCTTAATGACAAGTGCATTAATATACTTTTTATATCTTTTTATTTTTCTGTATATACCTATATACTATAACTGGACACATTTGTACTGCATTGTATTTACTTATGGGGAATTAAAAGAAATTACCTTATCTTGTCCTAATGAGTATGTGACATATGTCAATATGATTAGCTCAAACATGAAGAACAGAAATCAAACAAAGAGTGGAAGTGAAGCGTCACTGAAGTATCAGCTCAGTGGGTGCGTGGCAGATAAGCCTGCATTGTGCTGTTTAATTAGCTGCGTGAGCTCTTATTGTTTATTCCCCCTCATGTGGCCCAGGTGACATCATGTGAATCTGGCTTCGCATGGTTAGCCATGGTAACTGATCTGTTTGTGTAAACACACAGCTCGTTGTCTCCTCCCCCTGTCATGTGTGGCACACGGTGTGTGTGTGTTTGGGGGGGTTGAACATAGACCCTAGCAGCGCCTGGTTTGTTCAGCTTCTACATCCCACTGGCACACACAGGAGGAAAGCCAGGCAGCCTAGTGCCACATCTTCCAATCACCTTCCTCTATGTTGTATTCTCTGATCACTCAAAGGGCCCATTTCCCAAGCGTCCATTCAACATACCTCTCAGACGTGTGCATCATGACCTGCTCCCACCTTCCTTTCCATGGCCTTAGCTCACACTCAGCACATCCAATGCGATTTTTAAGAGCTCTCAAACAGCATTCATGGAAGAGCGCGAAGTTGCAAGTGGCAAATCTATCACACATATGTTGAGTGTTGAGAGAGAGAGAGTGCAAAAAGGGTGAGAGAATGGAAATTATTTTTAGAGGTGGTGATGAACGTTTCCGTTCTCCCTGATTTACGAATACAGCTTTTACAGTGCAATATGTTTACAATTAACGTGATCTTTAAAGCACAAGGCATCCAGTCACGATTGTTGTAAATGTTATAAGTTAAAGTGTCAGGACTAGGACTTTTATTTTGGTCCAAAGATCATTGGCACTGGTTTGAGCTATGTGGCAGAGTGAGGGGGTGGGGGAAAGATTCAGAGGAAGAGTGGAGAGGGGGATCGGAGCATGAGATCATAGGAGTCACACTGAGGTAGGAATGAAATTATATCACAAGTGGGAATTGTCCCAATTAGGTTGGACTGCGGTGCACCTATGGAGATGAAAACGTCCACTTGAATTAGAGCACCTCTCTCACAGATGCACAGAGAAACTTTCTCCTCTTTCTGTTCCTCCGTGACTCCGTAGGTGGGGGGAATAAGGTTGCAGAGAGTAGTAGAAACAGAAAAGCCTCGCAGTCGCATCTTAAAGCTTTATCATCACCACCCCTTTCCTTTGGCCATCATTGAAGTATGAAAAAACTCCTGTGTGAAGAGGATTTTTTTTGGATCTGGAGCTCATAAAAGAACTGAATGATTAATTTAGCACAAGCATTGATGCTGTGTATGATAAAGGGAATACATTTCTCTGTACTCTTTCATCTGTGACTCTCTCTGTGAGATAGAGCAGCCACGGAGTCAGAGATAATGTGGCATGGCACAAAATGTAATGGCAATTAAATGTGGCATTCCAAGGCCACACCGTAGCTTGAGCTTTAACTGCTCAGGGCGTGTTGCAGACTTATTGTGGCCAGTGCTCATTCTTTATCACACTCACCATCTCGTCTGTGGGGTCGGAGAGTTGGTGAGCGCAGTGTTTCTACAGAGTAATTAAAAAGCTATTGCTTTTCTCCCTCATGTCTTGTGAACAAGTGAACAGGATGACACTGCCGTTGCCAGGTTGTGCAGACATTTCCCATTCAGACAGTACATGCTAAGCATCATGTGAGCGTGTTGGGAGCAGGCGAGGAAAGTGGTGTAAGCCTGTTTGGAGTGGGGAACAGGTTTTTTCAGCAAGGCTGTAATCTTATTAGTATTCTCAGAGAGGCTGGTCTACAGACCAGGCACTAACGCTGTGTTGGTTCACTCTGTGCTCAAGGCATTATGGGGGAGAGGTGAGTGGGCCGCACAGCTGCAGCATTACATCCATCCATTTGACACATCTAGAACTCATCGCAAAATGTACTCTTTATCGCTTCTGTGTTGGTTATTGCAGTCTTCTGTTTTCTCTTTAATCTGTTCATATGTTTGCTCCTTATTCTCTTCTTCTTCCTTATTGTTGTCTTTCTCTTCCTGTTCCTTCATAGATCTGGGATCATGCCAGTGTATTACTTTCATTATAATTATTGCTATTTTTCCACTCTGCTACACTCGGTATGTCTCTCTGAATGAATTTGCATTGTAGTGGAATTTCTAGTTATGCGGTTGGAAGTGGTTCCATGTTTCTCTCTTTCTCTGTTGTCTCTCCGAATCTAACTCTAGCCTTAACATCAGTAAGCAAAAGCAAAGCTTTTGCTCTTCAGGTTTTTAAAATAAAAGCTGCAGGATATTTTTTTTTGTAAGCAGTTTTCCTCATGGGGACGAGTCACATGTCCGCACAAGGTCAATACTGTCAGATATTCCTATCTTATTCCTATCCAAGACATATAAATATTTCCACTCAGACCAAAATGAATACTACATATGTGATCTTCTACCCCAGACTAGGTGACAGAAATTGCCTCCGCAGCACTCTTCTCATTTTATTACCACACGACTGAGCAGAGAGTAAATATTTAAAAAAGAGGGCTGAGGGCAGTGCTGGTGGCATCTCATAAGACCCCCAATCCACCCATGTCTCGCTAGTGTCCCTACCATCCTGGGGCAATGTGGGGGAAAGTCCTCGATTTTGGCACACGAATGTGTGTGTGTAGGGGGTTCTTTGGCACTTCAAAGTGGTTGTAACAGCATTGGATTTCAAAACATCCTTTTTACTACCTCTTCACGGGGGGCTGGCATTACCAATGAGGTTAGCTCTGCGCTTCCAGATATGAGGCTTGATACCCGCCTTCTATACACACGCTTCAGAACAACATAATGCACATCCCCCAAAGCCTACAGCCTTTCTCACATAACACTGATATTACACCCCAGCCCCCTTCCACTAGAGATATTATTAATAATGGAGGCGAAGCAATATATCCTCCTGCTATGGGAGGTATATGAGGTTAAGGATATTCTCCCACTAATTGTGCGTACAGATTTTAATATAAGGTAAGCACACAAGCCCGAAGTAACACTATCATATAAACAGCAAGACGCACATCCCCTTTGGCTGTAGAGTAATAATAACAGCAGTTAATGCTGATATTTACATAGAATTAAAATGGATGGCTAGTGGCCCAGGAAGCAGTGAGCATTAATTTGTCATTAATTAATCCTGCATTGTTTCTCCTTCAGTCCTGGTGTGAATCTTAAACCTCGGCAGTAGGCTTGTGAAAACACTTGGATGTTCATTGGATGACTCAGATGCTTGTCTTTTTGTGTACTTGTGTTATAGTGGGATATATGAATTTCATACATATATGCATACAGTATACACAATATGTTGTATGTAGTTATGTGTATAGAAAAAATATATATTCACCAGCCACTTTAATAGGAACACCTGTACACCTGCCCATTCATGCAATTATCCAATCAGCCAATCACATGGCAGCATCACAGTGCACAAAAATGATACAGATACAGGTCAAAAGCTTCAGTTAATGTTCACATCAAACATCAGAAAGGGTGAAAATGTGATCTCAGTGACTTGGCATGGTTGTTGGTGCCAGTCAGTTTGGTTGGGTATTTCACAAATTGCCGATCTCCTGAGATTTTTACACACAACAGTCTACACAGCATGGTGCATAAAACAGACAAACAAACAAACAAACAAACAAACAAACAAAAAACTCTGCAGTAAGTGGCAGTTGTGCAGGTGGAAACGCCTTGTAGATGCGAGAAGTCAGAGGAGAACGGCCAGACTAGTTCAAGTTGACAGGAAGGCTATGGTAAGTCAAAAAGCTACTCTTTACAGTCATAGTGAGCAGAAAAGCATCTTAGAATGCACAACACATCAAACCTTTAGGTGGATGCATAGGTGCCGATTTCTGTTTCTGCCATGATACACACACACACACACACACACACACATATATATATATACAGTATCTCACAAAAGTGAGTACACCCCTCACATTTTTGTAAATATTTGATTATATCTTTTCAT
>JANDJT010000199.1:15862284-15874696 GCA_024331685.1 Stegophilus panzeri | reverse complement strand
ATAAATTCAGCTTGCCATGAGCAAATTATGACGTGAAACATTTGAACAAACTCACAACGAGTAATTCATCTTGCTCCAGATCTTGCTTAAGTTAAAAAAACGGAGCCAAGAAATTTGTATAAAACATATTGACAGTTTCTATAGACTATAAGAAGAATATTATGCACACTAAGTGTGTTCACTTGTGATTGGCATTAGAAACAAACTTACATTTTTTTTAAATGCAGCTCTCCATAAGCAAATGATAACTTAAAACAGTTAACATGCTCATTCAACAGTTATTTCAAATCCAACGAATAGTTTGTCCAGAACTTCAGTAACAGAAATGGAGTTATAGACACAATAAATTCATGTTAAACCAGAGCCATATCTCCCTGCAGTTCTTGTCTGGTTTCCCACTGAAGCTAAGCAGGGTTGAGTGTGGCCTGTAACTGCATGGGAGACCTCCTGGGGAAAACTAAGGTTGCTGCTGGAAGTGGTATTAGTGAGGTAGCAGTGGGTGTTCACTCTGTGGTCTGTATGGGGCCTAATGTCTCAGTATAATGATGGGGGCACTATACCGTAAAAACAGCACAGTCTTTTGGATGAGACCTTAAACCAAGGTCCTGACTCTCTGTGGTCATTAAAAATCCCAGGACACTTATCGTAAGAGAGTAGGGGTATAACCCCCGTGTCCTGGCGAAATCTCCCCATTGGCCCTTCTCTATCATGGCCCCCTAATAATCCCCATCCCTGAATTAGCTACATCACTCTCCTCTCCACTAATAGCTGGTGTGTGGTGGGTGTTCTGGGGCACTATGGCTGCCGTCGTATCATCCAGGTGGATGCTACACACTAGTGGTGGTTGAGAAGATCCCTGCCAATACTATGTAAAGTGCTTTGAGTGTCTAGAAAAGTGCTATATAAATGTAATTGTAGCATAGCAATACTATATACTGTAACTGTAGCAATACAAACCACAGCTCGGTGTGGATTTGATCACTCGTGACACCTAAATTTTTCCAATGCTTTTGACCATCTAGAAAAGCCATCTTTTACAAACGCCTTATAAGATTCTTGCTCATGTGTGGTAGATGGGAGCAGGGTGCGCATGTCTTTTGCTTTAGAGCAGAGTTCACAAAATACCTTGCTTTTGGTAGCATCGTATGCTATTCAGGGGAAAGTTTTTTCCATTTATTTCGATATGTTCGAAAATTCATTTGCCTCCTGGCTTCACTGCTGCTGTTGTCGTTGAATGATGATGTCGACGACTGGTCATTTGAAGTAGCAGCAGCACTGCTACTAATTGAAGAGAGGCTATTGAATTTTACGTTTTAGTTACAAACCTGTCCGTTTGTAAGCGAAATGCAAAGACGAGTCGACCTTATGACAACGGTTTGATAACCACGCCCACCACCACTTTGAAAAGGCGGGCATTCTATCTATGTCCTTAGAAAGCATGGTAAATATTGCAACCCGCAAGATCCACCGATCTGAGAGGTTCCCGAATTTCAATAGATTTTTTGATTGGTTAAAATGAATGGAGAATATCTCATGTTTTTCCGTGGGTGCTCGACCATTTCCGTGGGTACTCGAGCACCTATGGGTGGATGGACTACAACAACTCTTTCAGGTTCAAATCCTGTCAGCCAAGAACAGGAATCACTGAAATGTGAAGAAACAGTAGAAGACTGGAAAAAGTCCTGAAAATGATTTACCAAAAACATGTATAAATGCATAAAAATATATGTATCATGCACTTGCTTGTTTCATAAACGTGTTTACAAATTAAAAATGAAATATTACATGTCAGATAATGTTCTAAGAAGCCCCTCCAGGATTTTGCGTTCGCAGAAATTAATGCGAAATCAAGGAAACGTTGCAATATTCATAGGAGCTTGCCATTTTTCACTTTTTTTTCCAAGATTTTTTCTAAATCTGCGGATTTTCCGCAGATTTGGGTCAAGACGCATCATATGACATCATCACAACTCGCCGTGTAATGTCATCACAAGGTGCATATAGCCAAACCACGTCTTCGATTCACTTCTCATTTACCAACAAACATCACTGTGAAAGAGCATGCAATGGAATTGCAATTTCACCAAGTAGTTTTCCACAAAAAGCACAAAAACTCCACAAATTTTTGAAAAAAGCTGAAGCAAAATCAAGCATATTTAGCCGCAGCAATCACACAAAAAAAAAACCTCCACAAAATCCTGTATGAGCTGTCTAAAGTATAAAATTTCAAGATCACATTACTCCCACATTTTTTCTCTGACCCATTACAATTATCACAATTACAATTATATATTGTATGTCAGCTGCACACACACACACGACCAACGCTGGATACTGGAGGTGGCATGCTGGTTTGAATCGGGTCCAAAGCAAAGCTGAACTGTCACTTCAGCTTAAATCTCCCCTGTGATCAAAGGCTGACTCCCTCTGAGCCGGCTGCCTCTCTCCTCTGCTAACCTTGACTCCTGACTCCCAGGACACAAGACTGCAACTCCATCGCGCCTTTTTGGACATAAATGCATATATTCCCACACACCAGGCATGCAGCTGAAGAAGAAGAGCAGGGTGGCCAAGAGATAGCAGGATGCAATGGAGAGAGACAGAGCCAGGTCTGAAAACCCCACCGAGACACATTCTTTATGAAGCCATAAAAAGAAAAGGCTATGGCCAGACTGTGCATCCATTAGAATGACCTTCCTTTTGATGATCAGCCCTTGTCAGCAGGGCTTTTTACTGCCCAGGTAATGGCTGTTTATACATACATAGTATATATGGTCAATAGAACCGTGTAATTCCACATTACTATATAATTGGAATTATGCCTGTCTGGTGTGTAATCCCTTTGGTGGGATGGATTTTATGGTGTGATTGACAGTTCCGAATAAATCTCCTTATTGGGTATACTCACAGGAATTAATTACGAGGCAATTGTGTCTAACATATTAATTTGGGAAGATTATACAAAACATTAACCAAGCGCTTATTAGACTCGGTTATACACCCCATTTTCAGCCTTGAATTCACACTGCAGCAAAGCCATTTTTCCTTGACTCTCACTCTCTCTCTCTCTCTCTCTCTTCCAGTTTTAGGCCTTTTTCCTAACGATTTGTCCAGGATTAGCTCGCAGTGCTAGTTCACCCTTCTACTCAAAACTCCCATGAGAGACTGCCACTATCTCAACACACCTTGCTCCCGCTCAATCACCCAGCACGAGCCTTGCCACATGACACAAATGTACGCCATTAGATTCTGAGGTGCTGCGCATGTTTGACATAAAATAAATCGGGAATAAATGAATTCATAATTGGATGCAGAGCCCATGTTGGGAAAGGAGCTTTGCGTCAGTGATTAAATTAGTTTTGTGAGGAGTTGTTTGCTGCTGCTGCTTGTGTGTGCGTATTTCCCTGTTAAATGTTCCCTCAGTGACAGGAAATTGTGAAAATGTTAACGCTGTGGGGACATTTTGTAAAAGACCAGGTTTCACTTGGGGAAAAGAATCTAAACTAAAATATATCTCAAAATAATAAAAACAATAATAATAACTTCACCTTAAGTTAATGAAGGAATATTACAGATATAGTTAAATATAGGTAGTATGTATTTATAGTGACAATTATCTAAAGATAGTAAAACAATAAACATTTGTTTGTGCGTGTGTGTGGTTGGTTAGTTGATAAGATTTCTCTTATATTGGGAAGTCCCCAGTACCCAGGCAAAGCATGGCATGTTTCTCCAATAGGCTTATCTTTCATTAGGAAGGACCATGTGATTTGATTCAGCAGCTGGAGTGTTTGCTTGGCGCTGATGTATGTATATAGCAGCAGGAACATATCTGGTGTGTCTTGGGCTGCTGTAGGGATTCCTCCAAGAGGTTTTAGGAATGATCATGGGTTCATTTTAAGCCTCACTGCAGGAGACGGGGTGCAGTGCTAGGCTAAACTTCTTCTTCAACACTATTTATCATTCCTGTTACTTCAGCTCCCAAACCCAAGAGCACCATGTCTAATCAGCCTGCTCCTTAATTCCTGCTTTCCCTTTAGGAACCATGTTTTGGCTCATTTTTGTTCACTCATTTTGTCCAAGAGCAGTGGAACAAAGGTGGGCTGGAGGGATGGGGGATTGGTCACATAATGCCATATGCTCAGCTCTCCCTTGTCCTTTATCAGAAAACACAAACCTGTTCATGGGTGGGTGGCAGGGGGCAGAATTGGCCTTTGAGCAAATAGCCCGGCACTTGGTTTGTGCTCGGGTCGATAAGGCCTATATTTACTGATGGAAACAGAGCCACAAATCATACATAGAAGGAGTTCATCTGAGCATTACAGATACACTGACTGATTCTCAGCCAGGGAGATTTGGGGGTCCAGTCATTTTGTCTTTTTCCCCCAGGGCTGATCAGAGAGGTCACAGCCTGCAGCCCACAGCCAAGATAGCAAACGGCAGTGTGGATTTAGGATAGACGGAAGGTGTTCGAGAGCGAGAGCGAGCAAGAGAGAGAGAGAGAAAGAGAGAGAGAGAGAGATGGCCTGAAAGTGCATTCTCAGCGGGGTCAGCGTTAGTGCTGTGCTGGTACTTTCTGTGCCAAGTGAAAGAATAAACAACAAAGAAAAAAGGGAAGTACACACATGGACCAAGGAAGGTATCCATTTAAATCGAATTAAGTAAGAATGGGTAAGAAGGGATAATAAAAACAGATGGCAAACAAGAGAAAGCAAGATTATAAGGTTGAGAATTTGACCGTTCCTCCTGAACCTTTCAGATAAAGGTTAAAATGTTAATGTGGCTTATATTGTGTAGGTGATGATTATTTTTAGTACCTGCTCTGAACCCCTCTTGCAAGCCAAAGACCCATTAACCATTAAAAGCATTTCAGCAGTAAATCAAAGGCTCGATTCATCAAAGAATTGCTGCCTGTAGAACACCCATCCTAACCAGTTCTGCAAAATGCCTTTATAGAATATGTGATGGCGTTCCTTATTTTTATTCCGTAGTGGTGGGTATGCAAGCACTTAGCTTTGTTTGACAGGCAGCTTTACTCCAGCATCCACCTTTGGGACCTGATGTGAAGGGACCAGGGGTCAGGAGCTCAGACATTGGACAGTCAGCAGGGAAGCCATGGCAACTGCACGTAGTGTTGTGAGCTGTCAGGTATCGACCCCAGGAAATGGTGAAAAGGCTTTTGATAGGAGCTCAGATCAAAGGAGCAGTCCCTCAATAACATCCCCCTGTCAGCCCATAGGTAAGTTCTCTCTAGTGCATCTGAACTCACTCACTGATCACAGACAAAACCGCTGTCAGCTCGCGGTCGAGTCAAGTCTAATTTGGGCATCCTGTTCCCGTCTGTATGGATACACCACGCACAAACACACTGTGTGGCTGGGAGATATTATGAAGCATCAAGTGAGACAGTAAAGGAAAACCTCATATGTGTTATGTCAGTTATTATTTTGATCGTATTAAAAGGAGCTATATCCATCCCTAAATTAAGAACAGATTACAGTTAAGTATGTCTATAGGTGAGTTTTAAAGGGATGCTTCACCCATCTATCTATCTATCTGTCTATCTGTCTGCTTCTATCTATGTATCTGTCTGTTTCTATCTATCTACCTATCTATCTATCTATCTATCTATCTATCTATCTATCTATCTATCTGTCTGTCTCTCCATCTATCCATCCATCTATATATCTATCTATCTGTCACTCTATCTATCTGTCTGTCTGTCTGTCTGTCCATCCACCCATCCATCCATCCAGCAGGCCGTCCGCAGGTCTGTCTGTCTATCTATCTATCTATCTGTCTATCTGTCTGTCTGTCTGTAGAATGGCTTCCCACCTGCTACTACTGTAGTCTTTATCTGAAACAGCATCACTAGCTTCTGGTCTAATTCACTGTAAAGAAAAAAATCAGTTCATAAAAATGACCAGTACATCTGAGACGCCACGTTACACAGTTTAATCACCTCCTTGACCCACCTGCCACCTACTATCTGCATGTTATACGAGTCGGTAGCGATGCACTTTGAACGCAGTTGGATCACTGCTCCCAGCATCGACCACACACTGTTCCCATCGATAAGCAGCTCTGTCCAGCCAAGACCCTTCGGCATGGTTCAACTCATCCGTACCGACACAAATGAAGCAGACAAAGCACTGGCTTTGCTCATCAGAGTTCCTTTTCATTTCATCTGCGTTGACACTTACACATTTGTGCCATTTTTCAGGAACATTGCTGCTGCATTATTCATAAGGATGTAAAATGAATATTTCCACACACTCATTTACTTGCTTGATAGGAACAATTTTTTTGTTCAGAGCAGCTCATTTGATTTTATTACCACTAGACATGTCAAAGGTGAGAAAATGAACAAGTGTGAGAGGTTGTACTTTTTTTTCGTTATATTATTAGCGTGGAACTTTTTCAGAAGTGCTTGACACGCTTACCGAATATGAATTTTTATTGGGCAAACCTGTCTGAAATCAAGCTGTCTCAGCCAAAAGCCATTACACGTCGCTAACTGCCATTAATAATCTGGCTCTCACTCATAAATGGGAAAATGTGTTGTAATCTCAGAGTGGAGTTATTGCTGTTCACATAAGAGCTGCTATCTAATCACAGTGTGTAATGCTCCGCCGACTGTTTATTTCGGGTCAATCCCATCTCCCTGCAGATCTGTAATGCCTGAAAGTTTCTAATTAACATGTTCCAGCATGTTGTTATGCTCCTTCATAGCGTTCTAATTTGCGTAATGTGATGATCTCCCATTTGTGTTTTGTGGGCAAGTTAATTGAATCGCTTTTGATGTGTTTATATTTTTAGGGCGAGAGACCTGCGGTTAGTCTCATTGTGGAAGCCGGCACTAATTGCTAAATAAGAGCCAGTTAGTGTCAGCTGCTAAATCGGAGCAGCAGAAAGCAAACAGGCGAGCAGAACAGGCATCGGAGATTGGGCTTTTGAGGTGTGATTGAGAGGCAGGAAGAAATGTGAGGACCTGACTCTCAGTCACACTTTCAGGTTATGTAAAAATGAAAACTGGAGAACTTCAAATGGAAAATCCGAAGGGGTGGAGCCTTTCTTTTCATGCAGCAAGATATTGCTTGACCTGCTTTGCCTTTTTCGTTTAACACTGATATACCTCCATTTCTTGCTGCGCTACAAAACTGCTTAGCATTGCCGTGAGTCACTGAGCCACAGGCCCAGCAGGGCTGCATTGCACCGGGTCGCCTGAGCTGCAGCCAGAAATGAAACGAAATCCAGGCTTATTTCTTCATTTCACTGTGTTGCTCCTTATAGCCTTGTTCAGGAAAAGGGGGCTTTCTGTTTGTCTCCTGAGGTGCTAGCATCTCCCTGTGCCTATGCTAATTCGGTGTTGTCATGAAAAATAACTCTTCATACCAGCCGTAGACTTTTGCAGCTCTTCCGGTACTTTCCTCCTCCCTTTCCACTTTGTTTTCCCTCTCGGTGTTCTGAATGCATTCATAAATAAATTCTGGGATCCTACTCCAAAATAAAAACCGTGTGCTTTTCTTGTGCTCTTCTTTTTTAAGTATGTCAACAGGGAGGGGGACAGGGCCTATGTCATTAGCATTGACATTAGCAGGTGCCACAGTGTACCGCAAGCCTCAGAACTACAAAGACTCCAGGGTTCAAAGCCACCCTGCCTGGATAAACAGATTCCCAGGAAAAAGAACGAGTGAGAAGGAGAGAGAAGAAGATAAGGAGGAGAAATCCAGGAGAAAAAACGAAAAAGAAATCACAGCTGTCTCTCTGGGACGGGCTGCCATGTGCCCTGATCACTCATGTCTTGATGATCAGCAGTCAGCTTCTCCTTAACATAGCATTTGTTCATTTAGTTATTGCACCCCCCCTCCCCCTTCACCACCATGTCTGTTTTTGGAAGCTCGGCACCTCGGATACCATTAAGATTCCTGATCTGCTTCCTTGTTACTTAATTTGTTAGAAATTTATTCAAATGAACATCAGGGAATATCTCAAATGATCGGCATGTGACTGAGAGATGAGTAATGAAATTTACGTGTGCATGCTCACGTGTGTGAGCTCTATGTGTGTGTATGTGTGTACGCCTGTGTGTGTCTGTGTGTGTGTGCTTGCATGCATGAGCTGTGGCACTAATATTGCACAGATAATAAAGTGGCTTGCCTGATTTCCACACACAGTGTTTGCAGTGGTTCGGCGCCTGATGAGAGATGATGAGGTGACAGGATTATAATGAGTGACTGGGAGCGTGAGGAACGGGGTGTGTGTGTGTGTGTGTGTATGTGTGATTGGGGCGGAGGGGGTAGGGGGTTCCTGCAGCTGCTCTCCACCGCTCTCCAGACACCACACTGGATCTGTGCGATTGCACTCTAATATGTGATTACCTGACCTTTATTTATTCTCCAAGTCGGCGGTGAACTGGAATGCATTTTGATAATCCAGTGTGAATTATTTATGGGGGTAATCGCTGCATTTAGCCTCCTTCCTAATGCCATTTCACCTCTTGCTCCTGAAGACAAAGACATCGTTGTCCAAGAACGACCGCAGTCTTTGGAGAAGAATCGGAAGAAAGAACAAGCGTGACAGGGAAAGATAGAAACGAAGCTATTCAAATAGACGATTAATAACGATGTTCAGCCCTAATCCCCTACTCTGCTTGGGCTAGCAGTGGTGTAGCACTTTACAGCTGCTTCTGGAGTCTGTGTGTCTGATGTAGTCACTCTGGCTTTCCTTCTTTCTGCTCCAGGTTTAAATGAAGAGCACTTTGTGGCATTGGTAATTTGCAGCAATTAGACCGTTTTAGGAGAGCTTCATCAGGGCTGGCATGGGCGTATGAAAAGAAGCAGCACTGCTGAAGAGAAGTGTGTCTGTGTGTATGTTTGTGTCTTGGGAGGGTGTTTAGGTTCATCTCTGCAGCAGCAGGGGAAACCTGGGCTCAGTGCTTCAGACTTGCAGGAGGACATACCTGTCACTTTCTGTTTTTTTCAGGTCAAAGAGCTGTGTTTTAGGTCATAGAGCTGTATAATATCATATCTGCGCTCACATCTGAGCTCCCACCTTGACAGCCTGTCACAAGGTTGACACGCTCAGAGGCTGAAGCCCAAGCACCACCAAGGTGCCACTGTTGGGCCCTTGAGGAAGTCCCTTAGCCCTCTCTGGCTGCGTAACATGGCTAACCTTTTGCTCTGACCCCAGCTTCGAAACACGCTATGTGATATGCAAAGAAAATAATTTCACTGTACTGTAAAGTCTATGTGACAAATAAAGGCTTCCTTCTTCTTCTTCTTCTTCTTCTTCTTCTTCTTTGGTCAAACTTTTAATTTTATCAGGAACACCTTGCTGCAATAAACTGTAATCTGATTAACAACAATTTTTTTCGTCTTCTTTGTTTTATGAAGCTCAGAAATGAGACACGAGACATCTTTACAGTTGGTAGTATTTAGGCTTTCCATAAAATATCAGTGAGTGCTCCATTTTTATTAAGCTGACTTAAATGGTCTTAAACATTTCCTACAAAATGTACTCCTTGTACAGTACATGATGTTACATCTCAGTTTTTATTCGCTATGGCCATTTACATTCGCATAATAATCTGTAATTTATGTCCTTGTTTGGGATGATCACAGATGCCTTGCTACTTTCCCTAGAAATGCACTTCAGTGAGAAGGAAATAAAAACATCTACAGCCTAGGTAGTGCAGCCAAACAGAGTCATTTGTATCTGATTATTTTGTCAAACGCTTAGTCATTGCTAACATGTGACCTGTCAGGCAGCTGTTCTCAGTTCAGCTTCAGCTGCTGAAAGTGCAATATCACACCCGACAGATGACAACTATAATTCATTCAGTGTATTTCAGATATTACAAACCGCTTATAGGAAATCCTCATGTCCAGAAATGATTTATTTTTCATTTTGGTTTGTTCCTTACAGAAAGAATAGTTTTACGTTCCTGCTCCAGTGTTCTATACCACGGTTAGAACAAAATACATAGAATGCTTACTAACATTCTTTACATCCATCCATCCATTTTCTGTACTGCTTATCCTACACAGGTTTGCTGGGAGCCTGGGGCCTATCTTAGGGAACTCGGGACATGAAGCGGGGGACACCCTGGATGTGGTGCCAACCCATCGCAGGGCACAATTGTACAGATTTGTGCGACTCACACACCCATTCACACAATTTAGAAATGCCAATCAGACTACAAGGCATGTCTTTGGACTGTGGGAGGAAACCCACAAAGCACAGGGAGAACATGCAAACTCTGCGTGCACTGGGCAGAGGCAGGAATCGAACCCCCAACCGTGGAGGTGCGAGGCGAATGTGCCTAACCACTAAGCATTCTTTCACTTTGCAGTGTGATTTGTTGCTTACAGAACTATAGAAAAAATACTATACACACAAATTTTCATGCCATTGCTCCATCTTCAAAAAACCCAGCTATAGTAGTTATCTAACAGCATATCTTCCTGTAGCTCGGTGTGCAGGAAGTGATGAATTCTGGACAGAAATTTAGGCCTATTGGGAAAATGTTTCAGTTTAGGCTATAAGTCTATAAAGCTTTCTTGAAACCACACTGAACAGTTAAGCACTTTTTAAAGTAATGTTTTCACTCTGGAACCATTTAGAGCATTTTTATTTTTTATTTTTTTCCTGCTTTCTATTATTATTTTTTTTTATTACGAAAGTTTTGTTTGTTTTAGGTTTTTGTTATTGTTCTCTGTAACATTTCTAATCTCTGCTTGTGTCAATTTAAGAGATATTAGCCTTGAGCAAAAAAAATAAAATAATCAAAGAAAAATAATTATGTCCAAAATCTATTCTAATTGTTTATAAATTGATATCATATCGAAATCACAATGACCTATTTTTAATTAATTAAGAATGGATAAATTAAAAACGATGTTAGACTCTACATATCATATTCAACAATACAAGTCTCAACAACTTATTGCATATAAATCTGTTTCTTGGAATTGCATTGTTAGAAACTGAATTTATGATGGAATTGCATTATGCTTAGAAATAACCCTGTTCTAGTGTTCTAGGGGTTAAATTCTTACCCTAGTCGACCACATCTGATCAATTAAATCAAGGTCATGTGAAACGTTTGTATATTACTGCCAGGAGCACGATGTTTGAAACAGAATGGATTCGTTTTTAAAACTAGAACTGCCTGCAGTAAAGGGAAGAAAGCAGTGTATTCATATTTCAAAAGACCCGCAGCAGACATTTAAAGCTAAAGCCACTTGTTTGTGTGTGCTACAGCAACACTATTGATTGCCTCATTGCACAGAGGTCTAAAATCTCCTTAAGGAGCAAAGAAATGCAAAAAGTAGAACAGCAGACAGGGATTGGTGTGATGTTGCAGTAGCATATAAGAATCAAGGCCCACCACCACCACCACCTCAAGACTAACTCTATCAAACCATGAGAAGTACACACAGTTGCTGCATTTTACCAGGCACTTTAAAGCCGCCTATCCAGCACCCTAAATACCTTCTTTGGTTTGTGCATCTGGGGAACTGCTAACCATCCAAACATCTCTTGAGGAATACTACTTCTGAGACTGTACTTGTGCCATCTGTTAGATTACTTTTTTCTCATTAAGAGTCACTGTTTAACACAAATATATAGCACACATGAGTCCCGTCAACATCAAGTTTACTTAAGGTAAACATTGACTTCTCATTGTTCATTACTATATTCCAAACGCCAAAAACTGATTCCAGATCAGCACCTTTTCTCTAGGATCTGAGAAAATTAATATTATCTATGGTTGCATTTGATGTGAGGCTCTGTGGAGATGCTGACAGTTTCTCTCCCCCGCCACAGCAAGCAAGGCAGCCCTGCTGAACTAATGATCCGTGGCCATATACACATTTTATCAGTAACATAATGAGCAAGGAGTCGCTCCATTCAGCTGGCCTGCTGGGCCAAAAGATCCAATTACCAGGTAAACGGCACAGACCACCTTGTCTCTTTGTCAATCAGAGCCTTTGTTAGCACCTTTAACAAACTGAAGCTTGAACAAACTCAATTTTGGGAGATGTTTTTTGTAGGCTGTGTGCAAATGTACATATGTACAGTGTATGGATCAGAATCAAACTGAGACCCCTGTGAGTCTGTGTGCTTGTTGTCTTGAGTTCTGACTTAATTCTGTCTATTGAGCACAGTATATGTAGATGGCAAGCTTGTTTGTGTACCAGTTTCAGTAAGCTTGTAAAGTCAGTAGTGAATGTCTTTTTATATATTGGCTCATAAATGAGGCTTGCTGCTCCGTGGTGACCTTTCCTTTTGGGTGGAGAATGAAGATAAGGCTATCCATCTCAGGGAGCATTACGTCGAACTCGGCTGATGAGGAACGTGCCTCCCATCCTCTCCACACTTCAGGGGCTGTAAATATTACAGACCC
>JANDJT010000199.1:15842347-15862184 GCA_024331685.1 Stegophilus panzeri | reverse complement strand
CCCCCCCCCCCCCCCCCCCCCCCAATAACACCCTTCCCCCCCTCCCCCAAACACACGTCCATCTGTTTTGGCACACACAGAGATTGATCATGTAGGATACATCAACCTTTCCATCAGGTGTCTGTGAGCATATTCAAACAGCCATCATAGGGTCAGGGAAAGATGGTGAGGCCGCTAAGCAGGATTCATCATCTCTGCTGTCACACACTGGTGGTCCATTGTTGCTCTTCTTTCACATACTGGCATGTGATGGGTTCCACACTCACACTCTGGATATTCGCGTACAGCATAGTTAATAAGGGAATGGACACCACATGTTGAATAGAATTGGGTGTTATCACGGCTCACATTTACTTTACTTTGTAATAGATAATGCTCAGGCAATGTTCTTTTTTCTTTCTCTTGAAGGTAATAAGACAAACAAAACAAAACAAAAAAGAAAGAAATCACAGCTTGGCATGTTCCTGAGAAACTGCAAAGTGTATACTCCTCCATCTTGAGAACACCCGTATAAATATTAAATAAACATCTCCTAACAGAAAACTTCACCATATCAATGGTTACAGGTTTTTCTTTGTTAAATAACATTTTTTTATCTGCTTATTATTAGACTTAGCTTATGTGGCACATCCACCATATGAAATTAGTTAGCTCAGTTTTGTCCTGGTCTCCATATTCGGATTTTGTGGGGGAAAAAAACCCTTCTATCAGTTCCATGCTACGGTATATGGAATTCCTGTTATATTTCCAGTGTACAAATATCCTAAACTTGAGATGCAGTCTAATGCTATTTTATGGAATATAATGGCATAAAGCGCTACTACTGATTTAGATCTAATAGAGATGTAAGAAATGCATCAGGTGAGGGCCAGAGAGAACTGCTACAGTGCTGTTGCATATAAAACAGTAAAATGAATCTGACACTTCCACTTTGTGCTTTCCTCTATGTAGTGTTTTTTCACTGGTTTCACAATGCGCATGCATTGATGGGCCCAAGTGCATTCTGATATGCTTCCTTGCTGTCAGCATTTGCCTGTGAGGTTCCACAGCGGTTCCCCACAGTATCGCTAATGGAAGACGCCAAAACGAGGTAATTAGGGAAGCGAATAATGCTGCACTTAGACAACCACTGGGAAAGGGTGTGTGTGTGTGTGTGTGTGTGTGTGTGTGTGTGTGTGTGTGTGTTTATATGTTGGTGGGGACCAAACATGCAGACATTTGGCATTTAATTTTAAAACTGCGGCTTTTATTTGGAAAAAATCTAAAAGAGTAAAAAGGTTAATGTTCTTTTGGTTAATGAGTTTGGCTGAGATTTATGTGAAGGCATTATTCTTAATAATAATAATAATAATAATAATAATAATAATTATTATTATTATTATTATTATTCTGACAGTGGAAGGTCCTCTAAAGGATAATAAAACAAATGTCTGTGTGTTTATGTGCATGCTAACAGAAGTGATGGGCATGCGGGGGTTGTTTGGTAGGGGTTGGGAGAGAATGGAAGCAGGATTAACAGAGCTGATTTAAAGGGATTAACAAATCCCACTGAATCCAAGTAGCCGGCAAAATCCCCAACCGCATGCTCCTCGCCCCGTAATCCCTCTCAAGTGCACCATGGAATTGTGTCTCCCCGTAATCTGCAGGATTCAATCGATGAGACCCAATAAACTTGACAGGCATTGGGCTGAGGGGGCTGAAAAACAATAAGAGTAAAATGGTCTCACCCAAAGCTGGATTATGGCAGGAACAAGTGGTCGACTGTTGCTCACATTAAAGATGGACTCTCTGGAGATGCTGGCTTCTCGTTCTGAGCCACTACAGCTGAGCTGCTGAACAGTAGAGATGAGCTCTTTCTGGTACACACTGGTAAGGAGGGGGTGATATAGTGTCTGAGAAATAGAATACCTCTGATTGCATTCCTCATTCCCATTCACATGCCTTATGTCCATGCTAAGAGGAAGGGCAAGAATGCATACTAATGTCTGCCATCCATCATGGGGCTATTAAGTAGCAATTGCCGCTTGGAAGAAGAGCCCCAATATGATTGCAGTCGCTAAGAAAACAAAGGGAATGTGCAGACTTCAAAAAATAATAGACCATATACATGACTGCGATCACAAAATATGGTGTGCCAAATTGAATTACATGAGCTTTGTGTCCTAGGAGTACCAGAACAACTCTGGTACTACTCCCCATCCCCCTACCCATCAACCCTTTGGCTAGAGAGGAGGCTGGCGATTGGTTGGCTTATTAGGCTAGTGGAGTGGCAGGTATGTCTTTAATGTGATGGGCTGGAAGGACTGCTGGTGACTGTGATGGAAGTAGTAATTATTTTGCCGGTATTCTAATGGGAACTGGGTGGCACGGCAACAGTAATTAAAGTTTGCCTGATGGATCCTGTGACTTCCTGCTCTGGGCAGGCTTAAGGGGAAACTGAAGAATAACTGCTTTATCTCTGGAGAGAGAGAAAGAGAGAGAGATAGAGAGAGAGAGAGAGAAGGGAGAGAGAGATAGATAGATAGAGAGTGTGAGAGAGAGAGAGATAGATAGAGAGAGAGCGTGAGAGAGAGAGAGAGAGAGAGAGAGAGAGAGAGAGCAATTTCCATATAGCAATTAAAAATGATAAACCAGAAATAACTATGAAGAGGTGGTATAACTGCCTGTGTACTTCTGTTCACAACTTTCAAGGAAGTGGCACAGATTATTCATTTATAACTCCTTCTATATGTATCTATTTTATGTCCGTGGGCAAAAGACAGTTTCATCCAACTGCAGACACAACTATGCTAGTAATAAATATAACCAAGGCAAGACTAGTTAGCATTATAGAAATGAATCATGCTGACCAGCTCATATGTCATTGGCCATGTTTAAGCATTTAACATTGTGCTGTGAGATTTGTGTCATATTAGCATGAAGAACACATTTCCCCCTTAATCCTGCATTCACACCAACAAGTGACAAGTGTTTCTTGTAGTTTCTCTCTTGGGAGCATGTCCAGTAACAACTGCTGCTATTATCCTTCTTGGCCATGCCCTGTCCAGCCAAAATATATTGCCTACAGCCTACTACTATACAGCCTACTACTGAAATATACACATCACTTTTGTTTGATTTGCATCCTATGTGCTAGGTTTTATATATTGGCTGATTAGCAAAGCAACCTAGCTATATTAGCTACATAGAAGAACCAGAGGCACCAACGATCTCCATTACTTCCTTTCAGAAGGAATCATTAGAGTCAATCGCTTGGATTTGTTGCTTTACTAAGAATTGTGAAATCTGTATTTATTAGAGTTGGGATACTCGATCCCGGACTCGGAATTGACTCCAATTATGAACGAACTATGGACTTCTCTCAGTAGTTCAGCAACAGTGACTGTAGTGTCCTGCAGTGCCAAAAAAATACAAAACTCACTTCACCCCAGACTACAATAAAGTGTACCGCTGTTTCATAGGGGTCAAAAATAAGAACAGTTTTACAAGTTTTCAGCAGCGACTTTTCGATTTTCCCAAGGTGGGTTAAATGATTGTAAAAGACACGTTGAGGGGAGTTTAACAGGTGTCATTTGTTCATTAGCATAGCTAACATTATTTCAATATGTTCTCTAACCAGTCCTGTTGCATGTTGCTTATAAAATCAGCCTCTTGCACTAACAGTCAGTACGTTTACATGGACAACAATAATCCGATATTAACCCGATTAAGACGATACTCTGATTAAGAAACTAGCATGTAAAGAGCGGTTTCTGATTACCTTAATCTGACTAAAGTCATACTCGAAGTAAACACGAATCGAATTAAGACATGTGGCGTATTCCTATTTTAGTCGCATTATTGATGTGCATTATATATATGTAAACACCTTAATCACACTATTAACGTTGGGTGGGAGTTTTCACCGCATTTTGCGACAGGACACGTACACACACGGGAGTGCACAACCGTTCGACGGCAAACAAGAGAGCACGGCTGCGTCCGAAACCTTACATTTAAGCTACAAATGAGAAAGTAAATCAGGAACCAAGACACTACAACATCTTTGTAGCATGTCTATGTCTTGATATCAATTCAGTATGCATGCTGCAAAGTTTGCATAGATTTTTACTTTGGGATATCTTTATTCTAGGTTGAAGAATGGCAAGATGTAAAACTCAACTCTTTATATGTGATTACTTTTTTTAACCACTGTGTATTGACACAGAATTTCTTGTATGTATTCCTCCTAAACATCTAGTACCTTCTTTGTATTTCTTTAAGCTAGAAAATCATATTAAGTCTGGATCTTTGAGAGACTTCAGCTATTTCCACACCTCCACAGCTCAGACAAAGTGAAGTACGAGACGTGGGTTTAATGATCTAACGTTTCTACTTGGCTATTAGTTTTTAAATGCCACAACTTGCAAATTCTGCCCTTTCTGTCAGAAGCAGTATGAGAATATATGCATTTGTTTGTTTGTTTGTGTGTGTGTGTGTGGGGGTGTGTGTGTGTGTGGGGGGGGGTGTGTGGGAGAGAGAGAGAGAGAGAGAGTGAGAGTGAGTGTGAGTGAGTGTGTTACTATAACAGCAAGTGCTGGCCAAGATTTTAGCTCACTTTTTTGTTGAGATTATTGATATCAGAAGGGGGTCCAGCTTTTTTGAGTTTGTTCTCATTGTCCTTAAAACATCGGCACGGAGGCGCAGCAGTAGCCTCAGAGCCTCAGTTCAATCCTGAGTTCATGTTACTGTCTGTGCAGCATTTCTGTGCATTCTCTCCATGTGTATGTGGTTTCCTCCCACCACGTAAAAACATGCATGTGGGTGGACTGGCTAAGCTAAATTGCTCCTAGGTGTGAACGTGTGTGAGCAATACAGCACTGTCACATCCAGGGTCTATTCTGGAATAGGCTCCGGATTCATCATGACCCTGACCAGGATAAAGCACTTACTGGAGATGAACAAATGAATGAATGTTCTCATCGGCCTCATCTTTCTTGGTGAATTCAACTGCAGGGTCGGTCTTTTTAAACATGTCCCCATGCTTGAAAACTTTCTGTCTGAAATGTGTCAAGAAAAAAAGTATGAATAACTTCCGTGCTTGACCAGAAAGCTTGACCACATACTTTCTGTCCTTGGAACATGCACTAAATGAGTGTCCGTCGCATCACGGCACATTGAGGATTTGGAAAAACATCCTGGGCACTGACAGAAATCAGTGTCTCTTTGATGAATCAATGTTCCCTGTTTCTGAAGCTCAAAAAGGCCAGCAGGGAAGAAAGTGTTCCTTAAAGTGCTGTCTGCATGGAGCCCTCCACCACTGATAGGTAATGAGCATTTATGTAAACCACACAAGCTGGCACTCTGGAAGCAGGGAGCTTTGGCAGATGCTTAGCTTTGCAGGCTATTTGGATTACAGTGTTTGGCCTTAAATTGTATTTAGATTATTTAATGAGGTAAAAGATTATTTTGTTTTTACAACCACCCTCAGAGAGACTGTGAACAAATATTAAGGACCTGTTGTTATTATAATATTGACCACTGGTTTGCTCTCACTATGAATCTAAAGGAGCAAAACCCTTTCTTTTCTAGTAAAGCATGGCCCTATGAGAATGATCTCTGTGACTTTGATCGTGGCATGGTTGTTGATACCAGATGGGCTGGTTTGTGTATTTCACAAATTGCTGATCTCCTGGGATTTTCACACATAACAGTTTTTAGACTTTACACAGAATGGTGTAAAAAAAACAAAAAAACAACAACAGTTCTGTAGATGGAAATGCCTTGTTAATAAGAGAGGTCAGAGGAAAAGAGGCAGATTGGTTTGAGTTGCTTATATAAGCACTCTTTACAACCGTGGTGAGCAGAAAAGCATATGCACATGCACAAGACATTGAACCCTGAGGTGGATGTGCTACAACAGCAGGAGAGCACACTGGGTTCCACTCCTGTAAGCCAAGGACAAGAGTCTGAGGCTATCATGGGCACAGACTCACCCAAACGAGACAGTTGAATATTAGAAAAAAAAAATCACCTGGTCTGTTTACAGTCTTCAACTGTCTAGTTTGGGTGAGCCTGTGTCCATGATAGCCTCAGATTATTGCTCTTGGTTGACAGGAGTGGAACCTGGTGTAGTCGTTGTAGACCATCCACTTCAAGGTTTGATCTGTTGTGTGTTCTGAGATGTTTTTCTGCTTATCAAGGTTGTAAAGAGTACTTATTTAAGTTACTATAGGCTTCCTGTCAGCTCAGACCAGTCTAGTCATTCTCCTCTGAGCTCTCTCATCAACAAAGTGTCTCAGCTTGCAGACCCTCTGCTCATAGGATGTTTTTTTTGTTGTTCTCAGCATTCTGGGTAAACTCTAGAGACTGGTGTGTGTGTGTGAAATTCCCAGGAAATCAGCAGTTTCTGAAATACTCAAACCAGCTCATCTGGTACCAACAGCTATGCCATGATTAAAGTCACAGAGATCACACTTTTTCCCCATTCTGATGTTTGATGTGAACATTAAGTGAAGCTCTTGCCCTGTATCTGCATGATTTTATGCATGGTGCTGCTGCCACGTGATTGGCTGATTAGATATTTACATGAATGAGCAGGTGTATGGGCATTCCTAATAAAGTGGACGGTGAGTGTAACACAGCCTGAAACGCGGCCTGGGTTTTATATTATTAAACATTGGGTAAAAATTATTGATATGCATTATAATTGTCATTTCCCTTGTAAAACCGCCTTTTCTTTTCCATCCTGTCTTCCATAGTGTTTCAGCACTACTGTTACTGATATTTTAATTCCATCTGAGATTTACACACCATGCTTTCATGGATGAATCAGGATTCTTTATGCAAAAACAAATTAGGAACAGTGTAAAGCGCATGCACACCTGAAGAGTAGAAATCATGGTTGCCAGATTGGATTTACTTTTTCCCAATGCAATTATTGTTCCCAAGTGACTACAAGCCACATCAAATTATATTTAAACTATATTATATTACATTAATTAGCGCAAGGTTACAGTATCCTAACTTGTGAGACATGAGCTGGTAGAAATGCATATTTTCCATCAACGTTTTTAATCAGTAATGCAGGTGAGTGTTTAATGGTGCAGTGAAAGATGTATGGAGTAAATTTTAATATTTAATTACACTATTTCACATTAATTATGCCATTACATTAGTAGGCTAGCTAGCTAATGAACTATTTCCTATGGATTTTCTAGATTTTTGCATTCCATGCCAATTTTATTTCCCGGCAATATAAATAGCAAATCAACTTATTGGCACCATTAATTATCATTTGTTTATGGTTCTAAAATATAGCCAATAAAGTGCACGTAAATTAGCATTTAAGAATCTAATTTAAGGAGAGTTACAGGAGTCTCAGCTGACTAAAAAAAATGGCACCAGAGAACCTCTTTGCTGCTGGGCTATGAAACTGCTCAGCCTGGTCAAAGTGATATACAGTAACAGAGGCCAGTAATGTCCCATATTTTACAATGCACATTGCTTTCTTCGACACCACAATTATGGAGATGAGATTCTCACTAGTGCATTTCAAATTGCCCAACTGTGTCTTTGTATTACCATCATATTGATCTCAAATTGTCGGAGCATGTTACTCAGCCAGATACATTATAGCCATCATCGCCCCATTATCGGCGTGATGGTATCATCTCCTAGCTCAGATTCATCAGAGTGGGAGAGGGCTCACAACACCGGCTGCGGGCCTGCTGTGTGCTAGTCATGTGGCCATTTTGAGACGGATATTGCTCGTGGAAATTAGCACTTTGCCTTGAGGTCAGACACCACAATTATAATAACATTTTGCTGTAATAGCTTAGATTAGTTGTTGGGGTGGGGGTGTAGTGTCTTGATCTTATGAGAATTGAGATCAATTTGATTGAGATGTGTAGTTGGGTACATGGTTCTGTTTAATGCATGTGATGTCTGATTATTTTGCAAAACCTCAGCAGAATTTCTGTGGTGCTGTTTTCAATCTGCCGTCCTCCCCACAAAAACCGAGGGATGCCGTCAAAATCATTTGAGACACTAAGACATAAATGTGGTTTGATAGTGCTGAGCTTTGGAGCGTGCAGCCAAAAATTTGAATCGTTCTCAAAGACTCCATGCAGCCTAATTATGCTGGGGTTCACATCTGCTTGTGTGGCTCACTTCATACTTACCTCGTTCTAGCATTAGTGAACCTTGGAGGCCCTAGCCTTTTCTGAAGAATCCACCCACTCACCTCTCTCTCTTTCTCTCTCTCTCTCTCTCTCTCTCTCTCTCTCTCACACACACACACACACACACACACACACACACAAACACACAGTAATGAGACACTCTCTCTGCTTGATGTGAGTGAAAAAAATGTGGCAAACTACCCACAGCCCCTGCAACTATCCTCGCTGTTCACTGGCTGAATTCTACCAAACTGCAATCCGCCCCCTCGCCTCCTGTCTTTCTGCAGTGCAGACTTTCCCAGACTCCCCATCATCTTGTGCCTCCCCCCCACTTTATATGCTGTAAACTCTTCCCACATTGGTTCTGGGAACTGGAACTTGTGAAAACCTCCTGATATCCCTGGAGAAGAGAGAGACAAACAGACGGAGAGCTAATAGTATTTTGAAGCCTGCTTTGGGGAGTGTGGAGAAATAGATGGGAGACAGCATCGAACTGGGGCTCAGCTGTTCCCCTGAGGGCTGACGGAGGGTTTTCAGAGGAAGAGGAGGAAGGGTCTAGGTTATTGAGAGAGAGAGAGAGAGAGAGAGAGAGAGAGAGAGAGAGAGATAGATATTTTGAATGAATGAAAGAGCGGGCATAGCCATGCTGTCACTTCCTGACAGCACAAATTGATGGAGTTCTGTCATAGCCACGTTCTCTGTTTGAAGCTGAGATGAATTTGTGTCCAGCATTCTCACGCTCCTATTAGCCAGCCTTGTGAAGAAGAGGCTAAAGCACATGCTTTTGAGAGAGAAGAGAACTTGTGCCAAGCTCCACTACTCACTATCACACAGCTGAATGAGCTTGTTCAAATGAAGAATGCATGTGGACTGTTCCTGCTTCCATGCTCCATTACACCTGGATCAACCTATTACGAAATCGCTCATTATCCAATGACTTAAATCAAGTATTAGAGAATGGAAAACCTAAAAGTATGCAGTCTTGTGGCCTTTCAGAGCTGAATAAAGAACCAGGATTGATTGATGTAAACAGTTTAAAGCATAATTCTTATTGCAGCATGCTCCCACTTCCCTTTCAGCTTCCACTTTACCTGTGTTATGTAAGCGTGTTCCCTACAGTGCATCCCGCAAAACTAGACGCTATGGTTCACTCTAACTATTGATGGCACCGGAAGGCCAGCTTTGTTTGTCAGACCCAGAAAATATGTCACAAATTGTATTAGGATGATGAACATTTTCCTCAGTAAACCTAATGTCATTAAGTTAGCCAGCACACACCCAGAGTAATACCACCTCTCAAACACAGATTATGGCATGCACTTCTGGTCACCTTTGGCCAACACAGAATCTAAAAGTCATTTCAAATCACTCTTAAATGATATCAGGAGGCCGTCAAATTGCTTAACTCAGTCATATCACTTTATATGCACTCTGCATGACCTACATCAAATTGACATCCATCACAGTTCTTTACAAGACTATATCACCGCTCAGTTTCATTTCTGCAAATGAGACATCTGCAGTGGCGTGACTGCAGACTGACAGATGAACATTAGAGCACACTGCTGCTACTCAGATAGTTTCTCACCATGAAAATCTTCTTCAACTAATCAAACTTCCCTGCATTTGATCAAGTAGTTTCCAGATGCCACTTACAAGGTGTGACTAGCTTCTCCTTCACTCATTTCGACATGCCTGGGAATTGCTTTGAGGCTAAATGGCATGTGCTTCACCGGTAGCTACATGTCTATATCCTGTGTTCACTACTTTGTCAAACAATTTTCACACTTCTCGTCAGGTCCACTGCCTTTTTCCAGTCTTCAGGATTGCTATCTGCCCGGTTGATATAGGCAGGACATGCTGGTCTCTACAATCTCTTTTGTGTGCCATGTCTTCGTTAGCTGTCATACTGACTGATATGTGGAGTGGGTAGATAGTTGAGAGCACAATGTGGGATGTTTAGGGAAAAAAATGCAAAGTGTGGCCATTTAACAGCCCTCATTAATGTTCTAATGGACGTTTCTGCAGCTTGTATTAGAGGAGCTTTAAAGATTTAAACTTTCAACTAAAATCCTACATTCAATCAAAGATTCCTGAAGCATAACATCAATAATATTAACAAACTGCCTTTATTTACTGTCATGGAGGCAAATTTTCAAAGACAAAATTAATATTAAAAGAGTTTCGATTGACTAGATCTTCTTTGTAATTATTCTACAGTTAACACAGAGAATCCAAAAAGAGAACAAAAACACGTTCATTCTCAGTTTGTATAGACAGATTAGAATGAAAAGAAAATCCTCTTTATTTTTACATAATTAGGTATTAATGCTGTTCTGCCAGGCCCAAGGATTCATTTATTCTTCCCCAAATGTTCTTCCCAGTTATGGTTTTGTTAGTCAGTGTCTTGGGGATGTTTCTGTTGATTTGAGGTGACAAAAATTCTGCTCTGGGTTACGTGCTGTGGTGCTTGATCATCTTGGGTGTTGAAAAGCTCAAATGGAGGAGGGCTGGCTAGTGGCAAAATTAGAAGACAAGATAGGAATAAAAAAGGAAGAAGAAGAACTTATAAGGGCTTTAATTGTGCGTGGTTCAAGCAAGCAAATTAACCCCCTACACATGCCTTGGTCACACTGGCACATTGATGGAGAAATGTTGTGGATCTCCTGCAGAGTGGCATCCGGACTAAACAGATTCAGAGGTAATCTCACTCTGGGGGACATTTCACACAAAATATAAAAGGCATGGTGTTCTCATGTCACAGAAGCCACAGGGAACACACATGCAAAACAACAGAGAGAGAAGCTATACCGAAGGGGAAAGAAAAAGGAAATCAGATTAAAAATTAGTATCACTACCTTGACATTTGCCTTGGTTCTCTATGCTTGTCCTAGTGACTTACATACACAGGTGTGTGCTAAAAACAGCCCTATCGTAGAACACATGCCAGGAAAGAAAAAAGACACACTGCTTATAAGCTGGAACATGCAAGAAGTGAGAGATTCATGGACAAGTGTGATTTCTGCCTGCAGGTCCTGTAGTTGGGGCCTGCTCTCCTGCTGAGCTGTGGGTGTCTAGAGCTGGCATACACACCCTCCCATCTTTTCTCCATTCTCACTCCATCCAGTAGACCCACAAAGGGAGGGAGGAATGGAGGAAGAAGGGATGAACTTCTCGTGAATAATTGATCCAGTTCCTGTGCCTGGTTGCTAATGTGCAGCCAGGCAGACAGAAGACGATGCAGCAAGCATGGCACCAACTATGACCATTCACAACAGACAGTGACCCACTAGAGCATCATAGACGAGGGGTGAGTTTAGGAATAAATTGTTGTATATAGATTGGCCTCTGATAGCACTCTTCTATACCTGTGACTGGCTAAATGTGGGTCAGGTGTATATGTGCTAGACTGTTCTGGCGTCCATCTTGACTCTTTTCTCTCCTGCCACTCCAGAGAGGAAATCAAGGTCAACCTGCCCCCCTACAGGGTGATAAAAAGCCTGTGCCTGCCCAACACTCAGTGCGAGCCTAAGGCATGGATGTTAATCAGGTCTGCCATTTCCTCCTCCTTCTTCTTCCCCCTTCACCACCAAGATTTGGTGACCACGCTGTTGTACCACCTGTAAAATTAAATCTTGCTCGTTTGCTGAGGGGGATGGGGACGACACAAACTGTTTCACTGAAGTGGCCATTAATGAGTAGAGTGTTCAGATAGGAGGAGCTTCAATGCAGTATGAGATATGGCATGTGGAACAGGAGAGTGTAATCAGATTACTGTGTCCACTCCTGCCAGGGAGCTGGTGAGCCAATGCTACTGACGATGATGACTAAGCTTCTATTCACCAAACAGGCTGTCTTACTGTTTGATAAACAATGCTTAGGGAGTGTCGGTGCAGTCAGGTGTTAATTAAAAGTGGGCAGGCTCTCAGACTCCAGCCTGGGTCCAGCTCTAGCAGACATAATTCGAGTGGTGCTTTAATGCAGTCCCTCACTCTTCAAGGTCCAGTGACAGAGTCTGTCTGGCTGATGCCATACTTGGGAAACCTGATCCAGCATCTTGAGAAAAGCAAGGGAAAAGGAGATGCCACCAGTCACCAGTAAATACAATAAAGTGGTTGGTGAGTCCAAATAAATTCAAACTAAACTCACATACAGACACCAAATTTGACAAAATATCTTACTGATGATTCAGTTAGAATTCTGTTACTGACATTTTCACTAATCTTCTTTTAAATACCCAACCAGCCACTGCATGCCTATTTACACTCAGAGACAAGTGATAAATTGAATGCATAAATCATTAATGCAACATAATGGTTCCAGTACATTAGGAAAGACTAGTGTTCAAAGTGGGAGATAGATTATAAGGTTGCATGGTATAGTGGATAGAGGAGATATCAGTCCATGCCATACTGCAATGTTTATACTGCTGTCAGTAAGGATAATGTTGGTATGCCTCATGCTAAAAGCACAATAATGTATGCGCCATCTGTCACCTCTGAAATGAGCCCAAGCATGAATCTCTTTTCCTTGCAGTGGGCCAGCAGGAGATGCTATATTGCATTACCAACCCAGATATGGAGGAGAATGCTCTCCAAATAATTCAATTGTTGGAGGTGTGTGCAATCCATTCATCTAGCAAGAGGGATTGGCAGACTGCTGGACTGGGGTACGATAGAGACCACTCGTCATCCTCCACCAGGTTTACCAACATAGTGGCCATATCTCTCTACCTCCTAAACAAAGAAACTTGTATTACCTTCCCCCATCCAAAAGGATCCATAACCACAAGAGGTCTTGAGTAGATATGAATGAAAGATCATGGTGTCATTTCTTCATCTTGTCAAATTGCCAGTATGAGATCACTGTACTGAAGTTTGGCAGACAATGGAGAAAAGGACAGAGAGAACTATTAGAGGCCATTGGTGGTTATTTTGACTGGAACCCATTTTGTCTCGCTTTTCAAGCTTGTCCAGTAGGACAGTGGCTAGCATATTTGTGGGGATGTGAGGACAACCGCTGACACCCCACCTCTTCCTCCACCTCCTCCTCACTCCATTACCAGAGCCTTTTCTCCTGGCAGCAGCTGTGGGGTTGGGCGGCTTGCCATGCTGGTATTGATCAGGCCTGAGCCCACCTCCATTAGTGCCCCTACCTTCCCTCTGAAGGAGGCAGACTGTCTGCGGGAAGCTATCACTGCCAATAAATTACCATACAGGCCCCGTCACAGGAACAGTGTGTCACTGTGCAAGGAACCACAAACACACACACACACACACACACACATATAGCACAGAGAGCAAAACTATATTAGGATCTACTGAAAGGTAATGCTAATTACTACAAGTGCATGTCAGACAGCATTGAGCAGTGTTTGTGTTATGGGATGTTTTCTACCAGTGGTTAAATGTTGACTGGATACTAGGCACACATTCATGCTGTACATCCATACACACAGCTGGAGAGAGCCGGGGTTGAAGGCTCATTAACATTTTATAACCTTCCTCCCTCTGAAGTTCTTTTTTTAATGGGGCCTAATTACTACACGCCTATTGATTCAGTACTCCCTCTGCACTTCCTGGCTCTCGTATCATCTCAGAAAATCAAATCAAACCAGCTCCGCAATCCGCTCTCCCGTCTCATCACAATCGCCTTTTCATTCTCCTTTCTTAAGACCACAAGAGCGTGAAATACAGCCTCAAAAAGCTCAAAGTAAGTGTGTGAATTTGCATGCTATTCAAATGAGTGAAAGTTAATGCTTTTGTGAGCAATAAAAATATGAAAACAGCTGGAGTAAATAAGGATTAAGGGCTAAAGGGATAAAACCATTGCCAGCCACTTGATTTCCGTAAACGAATGTGCTGAAAATTCATGCGCAATGTCAGAAAAGCATTATAATTGACACTTAACTAGAGAAAACCAGCCACCCATAAAATCTACAGGCTTGGAATCATAGATAAGGATAGCTGTGGGAGGAATGTCTCGGGTGGCATTTATATGCATATAAAACTCATGTTCTCAAATAGAAATGATATTCTTTTACAATAAATGGCAAACACAGAGACACATTATTCTTGTGAGGACCTTCTACTAATATAATTAATGCAGTTAATTAATGCTATGCCTATACCTAAATTGAACCCTAACTTTGACTTTGAAACATTTTGGCAGATTCTCTCTCTCTCTCTCTCCCTCTATCTCGGTCCTCCAGTATGCATGTGCCTGTATTATTATACTATGAAAGCCTATGTTGCCACAGGCATTGTCTTCTCTCTTTCCTCTTCCATAGTGAGGACAAGTTACTCGCTTGCAGTTCAAAGTCTCCTCTCCTGTCTGTCCTCCCCCACTGGTCCCTCAAGAGATCTGGGATGCTTCTCCAGCTGACATCATCAGGCCCATTATGGATCTAAACTCCACTATTAATGCCCCGAGCCATGGCACTACCCCCTCGTTGGGACCGCTCCTAGGCAGCATTGGGAACAGGAGTTGTGGGAGAGAAGATGGAGAGACCAGGGTAAGTCTAGGAGATGATGGGTCAGAAGATTTTGAAGGTCCCATAAATTTCATAATATGAAACCATAAGCTCTGCTACTTCTTCCCCTGAGTCCCTCATGCTCAGAAGAGCTTTCTTCTCCTGCAGCATGAATAATGAGTGACACTCACAGGGAACTCATTTTCTGTAGCGTTATGAGGATGTGTTGTGTGTATGCTAAGGGCTGGCAGCTAGACAGAGAGAGTTTTGTGGGAGGTCTGTGAGGCATTGAGCAGTGGATTATGCTATTGAAGATGTAGCCTGTGAATTGGGGAGATGGAGCATGCGAAGACCCAAAAGAGTACGTGCGAGCGAGTGAATTGCTTCAAATACTCTCCTGACCCTCTCCGCCACTAGCACCTCCATCATCGAAGACTTTGCCTTGAATGGAGGTAATTGCTTCCCTCCCAACTCATCCCCATACCTCATAACCCCACCCTTCCCCTCTACCACCCCCAATCTTGAGCTTGCACAAAGAACAGCGGTGGAATAATGTGCTGCAGATGTCATCCCGCTTATCAGCCGGCGCTTTCATACATAACAACCCTTCAGAATCAGACAGAGGGATCTTTCGGCCTCCAAGCCATGGAATTTGACAGGCTCCTGTCAGATGGATGGATTTTCCCATTCACCAGCATTGGAACAGGAGCAGCATGTGAGAGCAAAAGAAGAAGAGAAAAATTACAGAGTTCTTTCCCTCTTGTTTGCTCCTGAATCCTGGGTGAAAGCATGTAATCCATTTGCTGCACATCTTTATTTATTTTTTTCCCCCACAGTACAAAATGAACATAATTATACAGTAATGAGGGGTACAATGGACTGTGCTTTTCTATTACAGCCCTGTTGTTGCCAACCGAGTGTAGAGGGCTGGGGGGCACAGTCTATGGATGGGCTGGAATGTAAACACTCACGGCTTATTAAAATGCAATTGAGGAAAAGTACAGAGGAGAGCACGGATGTTAGGATGCCATGAGCTCTGAAAGACAGATCAGGGCAGGGTGAGGCAGAGTGTCTGGGAGTGTACAGAGTGGTTATTGTCTGGATGTGTATAAATATAAATCAAATGCAATGACAGCCAGTGAAAATTCCAATCCATTTAGAGATTCTCATCATACCTGACCTCATCAGAGTGCCTGTGACAGGCTTCATGTATACCACACATAAAAAGTAACTGTATCTAAGTCAACTGATGCATGATTATATAGATCAAAGATGGAAGAGATAAATGTTGGGGCTTCTGCCCGTTTCTTTGGAGGTTGGGGGCAAGAGTTTAGGGCTCTTGGAATATAATCTGCACTCAAGATCAAAGGGTGTAGGGTTACACTGTAATGGCAAAAGCATATGGCTGTAAGACGCAGCCTTTTCATTTCAGGTGGCTTTGTGGCCTCCTGTTAGTAATGTGTTAAACCAGGAGGCACACAAGGGAACTGATGAAGGCCTGAGGATAACTGACAAAAAAATCTTTAAGAATTATATCACAAGACCAGTTGCCTGGACTTAGTCACACAGTGATCACATAACTAGAGAAGTGCAGTGTCATGTAAAACAATCGCACTAGCCTGGCATTCAGCCTGTATAATCTCATGACTCAGATCCTTCACATTCTTGGAGTCTCACTTTAGGATCAAAGGTAAGTTTACTGTATATACAATATTCATTTTCATTCACACATGTTAAATACGTATATTGTAGTGACACCGCATATTTTCTGACTATGACAGGGGTGTCCAATCTTATCTGGAAAGGGCAGGTGTGGGAGCAGGTTTCCATTCCAACCAAGCAGAGTCTATTGAAAGCCAAGCTAAACAGGTGGGATCAGATGTGGCTCCTGCTTGATTGGAATGAAAACCTGCACCCACACTGACCCTTTATGGATAAGATTGGACACCCCTGATCTTTGAGATTTCACCAAATTCTGCTATATGCTTTGTACATTTTTCACCTCTTAACTATGTTGGAGATTTGGTACCCTGGTGGACTAATGGCTAGCATGTGGTGCTTTCATCACCGCGACCTGGGTTTGATTCTCAGTCAGAGAACCAATCCCAGCCACTGGAGGGTTGCATGAGCCAGTGCACTCTCAGTGCCAGTCCCAAGCCTGGAAAATGGGGAGGGTTGTGTCAGGAAGGGCATCCTGCATAGAATCAGTATGCGGATGGGTAATCCACTGTGGCGACCCCTAAACAGTGTCAGTTGAAAGAGGTAAAAAAAAAAAAAAAACTAGATTAGAGATTTTACTCCGTGTTTTTCACTCCATATCTGTCATGTTTCACACAGCAGATGTGCTGCACAATGCACTTTCTGAACAGATTTGAATAACAACACTGTTCTGTCATTTTCCCTCCATTACTGGCTTATTTGTCTGATTTATAATTGGTCAACACTGGTTAGTCATCAAGTACATTCATTTTAAAAACCTGTAGGTTAAATATGTGGAGTTTGTCAGCAGTTGCCATCCACACGTTTGTCATTTAATTTAATGCAAACGTTTTGGCAGGTGAGATATAACCCTAATCCCTCCCTGAGGCTGACTGTAACAGCCCGTGCAGCAGGAAATCCCTCCTATTTCACATCCTTGCTGTAGCCTATGCGTCCTTCAGGAGAGATTGGAACACCTGAGCTTCTTTCCTTCTTCCTCTCTGACACTCTCTCTTTATTCTGTCTGGTGGCCCTTCACTTACTCTTTACCTCACTGACAGTCACCTGTCACCTCTGTACCTGTCTCCTCACTACTGCCCCAATTTGTCTGACAACCTGCTCTTTTACTAAAGTTTCCAGGCCTGCAAATATTGTCAGTACAGTGGAATCCGCTTTCCGCTCTGTTTTAGGGTGGTCCAGAGCTGGCTGGCATTTGGCCTAAAACTTTTAGGCACGTATTCTGCCTTTTTCTTGGCTTAACTCGCAGTTACAAAACTCTCAACAAAACAAGCTGCAAGGAGAGCTCAATAAAGCAGTCATTTCAAATTAACTCTGGCATCGTCTGTGGGATTTGCAAGTTTATGTTTGTGCCATGTGGAACCCTTTGCACAATGATGTTCAATACAGTGACTGTTTAGTGGTTCAGCTATGGCCCAGGTTAATGATTTCTAGTATGCTACAGTATGGTGGCTGTCAGTCAGCATTTCTCATCCCGTTTGTCACAGTTTTCTCCCCTTTTATTACTTTGCTCCTTCGGCACATTATTCTGCCTTTCTGCATCTCTATGTGTCCATGTGCAGGGACTATCCGAGGTGATAAACACTATGACTGCTATTTCAGCCCCATATCACATGGATTACAGATATTCTCCGGCTCTTTGAGACGGGAGGACTGGCAGGCCTTAGCGGCTTAATCGCATGAGAGACAGAGAGGCAGTCTGCCACTTCATTTCACCACTCTACCAGTTAAGAGAGCTATAAGGTACAGAGCTATAAGGTACAGAACAATATTGTCCTCTCTCTCCTCAGGTGTATGTCTCCAGATTCCCTGCTGTTCAAAGCTGGGGCATGGCAAATGCAGTAGCCTGCCTCAGGATAACTGTAATGAATGGTTGCTCTGAGGCTAAGGCAGTGTCGCCTGTGATTGCGTCTCAATGCTTTGAGCTTGATTGCACACGTACGTCTTGTGTGACGCATCTCTCTCTCTCTCTCTCGCTCTCTCTCTCTCACTCTCTCTCTCTCTTTCTCTCTCTCTCTCTCTCCCCTCAGAGCGGACGCAGGTAGAAGGAAGCTTTTCACTGCAGATTGAGCAGGGTATCGGTATCCATTTATCCTACTCTTACTGTCTCTGGGTTATGTTCATTTGTCTTCCAAGTATCCGAGTTGTTTTTTCCCCCCAGAGTTTCCTGCTTAACTTTGCAATTCTCAAAGTGAAAATCGCAAGCAGTTTCCTCATGCGGTTTATCTCAATTTGTTGGTTGACAGTGAGGCTCTGTTCAACTTTTGCCACTTGGACATTTGTGGCAAATCATCTTGAATTCACTTCTTAGCATAGTGCTTAAAGTGTGCCAGTCAGTCCGAATTTTACAGCCCACAAACTCTCTTGGCTCTCGCAGAGGCTGGCGGTCCAAGTGCTACTCAGTTCCAATTTTCCTTTCAGCAGACTTTAAATGTATTAAACTGATTGAGCTCATTGTGATGCTATGATTCAACACTGACTTTAAACCTTATTTAGTTAAATAATCATTAAGTGCTAATCTAAATTGTCTACTGTAGGGCTTCTTGACTATAGGTACAGGGGAGATTGCTTGCTTTGTCCTGATGATATGCAGTAAACCCTCCAGTGAATAACTGCTTTCTTCACTCATGCACAGAGATCAAAACCCATGACAAAATCATTCCTCTTTTGTGCACTCTCCATCAAGCCCTCCACTTCCTTGCAGCTAATTCTGGCAGTTTTCCAAATTATATGGCGATTCATTTCAAATGAAATCTATCAGCTATATCCCTCAAGAGGCTGCTTGGCCTCCAGACTCCACTAAACACATGTAAACCACTTTGCTGACAAATGCCGCCTTGGATGAATGTACCTCATAAATGGCCTCTTGTGTACTGTGCTGTTCCTCAGCCTTCCAGAGCTGACACAACTTTAGCCAGGGAATGAGACTGAGTAAAGTCCCCTGGGCCAATTTACTGGCCTTCCTAATGCTGCACTGCACTGTGATCCATCAGCTGGTCACATGGAGTATTCTAGTGACAGACAGATGAGCGTTCCACTCGAACCGCTTCCATGACAGAGACCAAATTAAAAAGACCCTTTTTGCAGACAGCTGCTTGCCTCTCTCTCATCCTGTCTGTCCTCGCTACACTTCATGATCATGTCTAGTGCTGAGCTGGTGGAAGCTGGTGGAATGGACTTAGCCTTCTTCATTAAATTGAGCGCAAGGGGGCTAATCCTGGGCTGAGCAGTGGAGGATTTGTACTTTCCGCAAAAGTCTGAGCTCATGACTCCGAATTTTAGATATCTCTCTAGAAAATTCTTTCCTGTGGTGCAGTCGAGAAAGAAAAGGTGCTGAAGGACTTACTGCTGTTGGCACTGCCAGGGCCTGAGTTTGTCCTTGGCCCATTGAGGAGCTGACACATCATTGGGCTGAGAGCCATGCAAGTAGCTTGTGTATATGTGTGTGAGTGGTGACAGGAGCTGTAACACAAAAACTTTAAAATGT
>JANDJT010000199.1:15826514-15842216 GCA_024331685.1 Stegophilus panzeri | reverse complement strand
TATACATTCCTAAGCTGCCAGTTGGAGCGTGGACTTGCTGTTTGGAATTGCAATGACTGGCAAAGCATCGGGCAGTTGGTGGGAATGTTGCAAGTTTTGGTGCCATCCTGTCAGCAGTAAGACATGAAGATTCAGACAACCTTACAACAGGATTTCAAGGAACTATCCAGGGTATACTTTTGGCCTTTCATTATACAGTATTTTAGTTTATAGGAGTGTCTAATTACAAAACAGCAACAACTCATATAGTCTTTCACAGGTCCATGGATAACAACATGTCATACAAATATCTAATAATATGTCATATCAAATTAAACAACAGTGTTGAGTGGCAGCATGCAATCAAAAGACATACATGCCTTATCCTAATATCATAAATTTGGCATTTATTGCCTGATTTAACTACATAGTTACCTGCTGTCTAGGCTAATGTCTGTCAACATACTTGCAAGTTAGAGCTTTAATCCTTCATGTTGTACACGTTCCTCTGTTGTACAAAAATGGTAAATTGGTACTGCCAATTCAACTCAAACTGAAACTAATAGTGTTATACAGCTAGAATACATTTTGCTCTCAGAGTCTGTTGATCAAACTAGCGTACATTACAACACTGCAGATATCTTGTGTTAAACTAGCTAAACAAGATCATTCATCTGACAAAATCAAACACCTTGCTATGCTGGCACTTAGCTATCGTGTTACTAACAAAGCATTTTCAAACTAATACCTGATAATTTGACACAGCAATCCCAATAATTGATCTCTGATCTGACAGTTTTACTGTAATTTACTGGCGTAAATTGCTTTAATGTAATTAACTGGTGTAAATTACTTTAATCCCATCTTGGTACCCACAGGCTTTTATGTGCACCGCTCTTACCACCATTGTGGATGTAACGTTTATCCAATTACTGTAGCCCTTTCTACTTTTCAATATCTGCCGACTAACTATATGCTCTCTCTGAGCATATCACTAGCAATATGGCTGATGTGTGAAAAAGCTGAATTAACTGAGAGTTGAAAAACATTTTTTGTTCGATTTTCCAGGCTGGAAGAATCTACATGTTTCTGAACTTGTAGATTCTGAAAAGCCAGGAAAGACTGGGAATATGCGAGCAAATATGACGAGCTGAATATGTTTAAGTAAAATCCACAAAGAACATGATGCAGCAAGAGATAATGCTCGGAGTGTAGGGGTGAACATGTAGAGTATATGTTGTAAATAATAAATATCAGATTATGTATAAGTAGGTTTACTGTCATTGGTTAATGACTTTTCAGACACCGTGTATTAGAGCAGGACCACGGTATTATGTGCTACCTGTTTGTCTTCTTTCACATTCTGTGGATATAAAAAGTAGTGTGTGCTTTCAGAAATGGCATCATTGGGGTTAGATTGTTGGACTACAATATGGAGTTCATGCTTGTGATTTAGTGGCCACATGTTCTTTTGACCTTAAAACCTCTTTCTTGTGCACAAAGCTCGCTCAGTCTAGTTGCATCCAAATTCATAACATCTTCCCGTTCATCTGACCTAGTTTTCCTGCATTACATCCAACCACTCCCACACCCACCCCACCACACACGCACATGCACAGCTGTAAGAAATACTACACTATCCTTAGTAGGCATTAAGCCTACTTTGGCAAGTGAAGTAGAAAATGTGTGCCTACCCATTTCACCGCCAATCTCCCCATCCCATCCCCAACCCTCCCCCTCTATCACCCCAGAATATCCCAGCACCAGGCAGGGTGCCAGACAAGGAAGCTGGTATGAACTAGCAGAGATCCTCCATGCCAACTACCCTGTTGGCTACTGAATACTAATGCAGCACAACATCCTCATCCTTGAATCACCAGTGTTACACTATAACACTGGTAGAAAATACAAATCAGTGAATTATCCTACTGAAACCATTCATTTTTCTTTGATGGTTTTTCTATTAATAAATGGCAATTATGATAATTTCTTCAATTTTGCATGTACACAGAAAGGTTTAAACTCTTGTGCAAGTTCATTCCTATATATGGCCCCTAGACACTGTAAGCACTGGCACGATTGAAAGACAGCATCACCTCAGAACCCTCTTACACATGCAAGGGCGCAGCAAGAACATTGCGAAGCTTGCCCTTCAGCTGCTGCATCTCAGTCCAAAAATGACATGGATAATGCACAACCTCCGTGCTCTGACACCCCCTCACCCAGCTTTATCTGCTGAGGGGAGAGAGTACTCACGTGTATAATACTGAAGGCCTGCACGGCTAAGCAGACCCTGGCATTCTTCAAATGCCCGCACTGCCGTGTGTATGTGTGAGAAACAGAGGATGAGAGGGATTGTGGACTGTGTGTACTGGATGTTTTCTTGTGGTATGTGTGGGTGTGTGTGTGTGGGAGTGTGCCCAGAATCCCACTCAAGCTCATGTGCATTTTTTCACCAGACACTGTAGGTTGGGGGTTGAGGTTTAAGTAAGAGAAGTGTACATGCTTTCCAGAGTGTTCTTGCTCTCAGCACACACCCCCAAGGGTTGAATCGGAGAAGTGGATGAGGTGTATGTAGGTGCTAGGATAAGGGGGAAAAGGGTGGGGGAGTAAACCAAAAAGCCATCACAGCATTCCAATCTGCCTCCCACCAGATTGCGAATAGACCTCTGGTGCTTTTGTACAACAACAAAAAAAGTCACTTGGTTCACACGTGTTACTCTTTTGTGAGTGTGTTTTCCTTCCCTTAACAAGTCAGAAGTACATGTTGAGAAAGAGCCTGCTCACCTTGGCACAGCTCAGTATGATGGCACATATTTTTTGCTGGAAGAACACCAACGCTAGAAGCCTTCAGCAAGAAATTCGGTCTGTCTGGATTTCTTCATCTCATTCGTGAGCTGCAGTTGTACAGGGTGAGGTGTAGTTTGGATATGACAGGAACAGAGGAAAGAAACAGGAAGCTATGAGAAGCTAGGGTTTTCAGCACTATATGATTTATGACTCCTAGGGATTCTCTATAACTCTCCAAATGGCAATAACCCTAGATCAGAACTATATACCATGAGACATGTAATGACTCGAGAGATTTCAAGGAATGCTGTAGATTTAACCATTAATGCCCACAACAATCTGTATAATCATTAAGATAATATACTCAATAATCTTCAGACACTCAAAAACTATTTGTGTAATTATTTGAGACGATTTGACTAGTGTAACAAGTCTAGTCAGCTTGATTAATTAAGTCATTTATCTTATCTTAAGCAAGCAATGCATCCTTCTGCTAATTATCTGGCATGATATTCTTTTCACTGAGTTATATAACTGCTTGGCAGGCCTACCATATGCAATGTAACATATTGACACATATAAGCTTAAGCCTTAATGTAGGTCTTCTCATTAATGTCAGTGGGACATTAGTACTCACAGAACACCTTATTAGGAACACTATTCTAATCATATTGTGGACCGTTCATTCCATACCACGAAGAATTGAGGCTGTTTTGAAAGCAAAGGAACTCCCTACCCAGTATTACTATAGTGTTCCTAATAAAGTGCTCTGGGACTGTATAGTATCTTAGTATAAAGTGATTGCAGTATAGTTGTATAAAGAGTATACAGTATCTTAATTAAAAGAGTATGCAATATCTTAATATAAATATTCTTTAATATCTTAGTTTAAAGAGTATATACAGTGGTATCTTAGAATATAGTAGCATAAAGAGTATACAGAGTCTTAGCATAAAGAGCATAGCATCTTGGTATAAAAAGTATGTACAGTAGTATCTTAGTGTCTTAGCATAAAGAGTACAACATCTTAGTATTAATAGTATACAGTATCTTAGTATAACATGTACATTAAACTGTACAGTGTCTTAACATAAAGGATATAAAGTATCTTAGTATAAAGCATATACGGTATATTGGTATAAGTAAACAGTGTTTTAGTATAAACAGTATACTTTTTTTTTGTCCACATTCAGAGACAGGTTGTTGATTGGTGCAGAGCCAACAATCTGTCTCTGAATGTGGTCAAAAAAAAGAAGAGATGGTTGTTAACTTTAGGAGAGCACAGAACGACCACTGTCCGCTGAACATCGACGGCTCCTCTGTGGAGATCGTCAAGAGCACCAAATTCCTTTGTGTTCACCTGATGGAGAATCCCACCTGGACCCTCAATACCAGCTCCATAACTAAGAAAGCCCAGCAGCGTCTCTATTTTCTGCGAAGGCTGAAAAAAACCCATCTCCCACCTCCCATCCTCACCACATTCAACAGAGGAACCATTGAGAGCATCCTGAGCAGCTGCATCACTGCCTGGTTTGGAAATTGCACTGTATCAGATCGCAAGACCCTGCAGCAGATAGTGAGGACACCTGAGAAGATCACTGGGGTGTCCCTTCCCTCCATCACAGACATTTACACCACACACTCATAGACCTTTACACCACACGCAAAGCCACCAGCATTGTGGAGGACCCCACACACCCCTCACACACTCTTCACCCTCCTGCCATCTGGAAAAAGGTACCGAAGCATTCGGGCCCTCATAACCAGACGGTGTAACAGCTTCTTCCCCCAAGCCATCAGACTCCTCAATATTCAGAGACTGGTCTGACACACACACACGTGCACACACACACACACACACACACACACACACACACACACACACACACTCTGAACTGAACACCATCCCACTCCCCTTGAAATTTTTGCACATTTCTAAACTTACTACCTGTACTTTTGCCACTTACTTATAAAAAAAAATAAAAAAATGTTTTATTTCTTTTCTCTATTATACACTTTATCTGGCTGCTACTGCAATAACTGCTATGTGCACATGTGGTATAAGCTAATCTGCTGAATACTATGTCATAGTATATTATGTTTATATTCACAGGATTTAAAAAAAAAAATTTGCACTACCTGTTATCAGACACTTCCACACTAAAACTGTGTCCTGCTCGGTGTTACACTGTCACTTACTGTGCCTATTGTCCCGTTTTAGTAGTCCTGTACTGTCCTGTGTTTTTAGCACACGTCTTCACGTGCACTTTATGTAGAAATGTGTAGATCTTATTTAGTTCTGTGTCGTCTCATGTGGTCAGTGTGTTGTTTTATGTTGCACCATGGTCCTGGAGGAACGATGTTTTGTTTCACTGCGTACTGTACCAGCTGTATATGGTTGAAATGGCAATAAAAGCCACTTGACTTGACTTGACTTGACTTGATACAGTATCTTAATATAAAGATTATTCTGTATCTTAGTACAAGTATACAGAAACAGACACAGTTATTATGCACATGCAGTCTACATACTCAACACCACACTCCTGAGCCTTTGCATTCTTTATACCTCTTTCATATGTTTAGATGCAAACCTCTGCATCAATCATTCCACCCACTCTCATGTGAACACACACACACACACACACACACACACACACACACACACACACACACACACACACACATGCATATACACAGGGATTCTCGCAGTTTGCTACAGTGTCACAAAGAGCACAGCTAATTAAAGAGGAGGAATGAAAACACAACCGCTACATGTTGTGCAAACACAAAGCCGGTTCTCTTCACATCAGCTCTTAAGCAAGATACCTGAGTGCAAACTCTGAGTGTGCTCACTGGGCATTGTAGATTTTACTGTACGTGGTGAAAAAGTGTGCAACATACTACTCAAGTAGAATTTCTCCTCATTAATTTGCAAAAATGCCACCAGATCTTATAAGAAAGACTCCCTTGTTGTCATTGTCACTTTCTGTCATTATAGTGGACCAGAAAGCAAGATTTCCAAGCACAGATGCAGCATTTGGTTTGCCTATAAATATACATGATTGGTTGATGTGTGCTATACAGACAGGGGTAGATTAGAGCTTGTAAACTCAGATATTCTATGACAAATTTAGAACAGTTCCTCAAAAGGTTGCTTGTTGCCCCTGGCTGAATTTCCTTCTCATTTTTGGGAAGTAAGGGGGTGTTGTCAGTGTTACATCTGCTGCCACATTTACACCTTCAATTTGGGAGCTTGTTGACAAAAGTGACTCTGACTCCCTGCTTGTCTTGATATATGCAGTACACGCGACAGTCACACAGGACAGAAAGTCTTGTGTTTGTGTCGAATGTGAACACGAGTTACACTACATATTACATGAAAGTGCATCTGAATCGCTTCATCAGGCAAACAAATGCATCGCATTGTCAGAGTAATGATGTCTCTGCACGTCTTCCCCACCCGTTTCATTAATAAGACATATGCAGAGAGGAAGAAGGGATGTTGTCGACCATGCTGCAGCGAGCTGGAGATTGCATGCGCTGTGCTAACAATGTAGTCAACAGCCACAGGCACTTTGAAGTGTCTTGCAGTGGTGTGTGGTAGTAAACTTCTGTCACTGGCAAGTGCCACATGTGCAAGAAACTCGAATGAAAAGAGGGGAAAATAATATAATGATAATATTAATAATAGAAAACATAATTCAACTCAGTCTTATGTTTTGGGAGCGTGTGGGGGTAAAATGGCAGAGATTTATTGTTGTTTATGGTGTTCATTAGATATAACGTAATGTGCTGCTGCTGTTCTTTCCTGCTTGTTTGGACTAGATGGCTGGTGCGTAAACATTCTGTTTACATACTTGTCATGTAAATGTCTCACAGGCTTACCACACCTGTCAGGATTACTGCTGAGGTCATCACACAAGCCCTCCTTTTCTGATACCATAGCAATATCTTTAAACTGGATATGAGAAAGAAACCTGTTATTCACCACATGGGAATTCATGCCATTGTGCAAGTGTACAATGGGGATTACTCACAACATCCTTGCCAGAGAAAATCTGCTGTGGACTGGAAAATTTCCAAAACTGTGGTAACTTATATTCTGAAGATGATAAAAAAAAAAAATCAGGTCTCTGTAGTAGAGTTCCATCAGTGTTCAACTGTTCAAACATCCTCTACTGAATTGAATTCATAATGCCCCTGATCGCTGAGTACATATTTGGAGAGGGAAACAGCCTTTAGTGTGTGATACCACATGCAGGAGGAGCTGCAGACAGATGGTGTGCGAATGGGGGTCAGAAGCCTACGTGGAAAAGATTACCTTGTCAAAGAGAGTGGGGAGCGTGCAGCGTCCTCTTGTCGCTGATATAAACATGGGGCGATGTTTGAACATCTGGCCCATGTCCGGACCTACAACAATCCGAAACACCCTCGTGTGAGAGTTTGCAACACAGAGCGGGACAGACTGGCTAAGTTCAGGATGCTTGTTTGAGTGGGCTTTGGAAGGCACACTTGCTCCAGAAGACACAACAGAAGATCAGGAAAGATGGGATGGCGGCAAGAATTTGCAGTTCAGTGCTCCCATCTGCCATCATTGGCAGTCTGAATCAGTTTTAAAGCCACCAAAAAGTAAAAAAAAGAAAAGTGAACTGAATATTGCAGCCAGCTAAAACATTAAAAGTGAAGTAGCTCTCCGGAGATGTTTGCTTATTTCATATCATTGAAAGACAAAAGTCAGAGAGGGTTAAGGCATACATATAGCTTCAAGCTGACAAACATAATGAGTTATCTTTTACTGAACAATAAAACCTACCAGTTAGATGATACACATTTCAAATAAATTGGCAATGACAATGGATGTAGTATTTTTAATGAGCTTCTCAATTGTTCCCTCAACAGCATGCACAATAGGACGCCCCTTCCTCTGCAGCATACTGTGTGCAGTTCGGCTGTAAATTGTAATCAGTGAGACAGAGTGTGGCAACTGGGATACGGCATACTACATGTGAAAAACAACCTCAGCACCACTGACAAGAGCTTCACTCGATTTGTGTATTCTGATGGGCCCTCAAAGTTGCAGGAGACAAGTTTCTCTTCTTAATGACTGCTTTGTTTCTCAGCTCTGCTGAAGAGCATCAAAGGGATGCCGAGCAGGGAGACACATCTTTGTCTCTTCATTTTTTCTCATACCCCTCTCGGGTCCTGTTTTCCATTGTGTGATATTTTGGTTAAAAGTTGTAAAGAAAAGATTTTGACCCCAGTCGTGCTCTGGAATCTGCTTTGACCGTTCACCTCAGTCTCTAAAATCTAATGCGTCTGAATGGCACATCTGAGAGTATCTGTGATATTTGAAGTCTGATATGAATTTTACTTCGTTCCCTCACCTCTTCAAACACAAGCGGTGCAATCTTGCTCGGAATGGGGTTCTGTTCTATTAAAGCAGATCTGCATTAGCATTAGTACTAAAATTTCTGGACCCAGGTAGTTCTAATTAAAGCATTGGAGCAGTGGGACAGAAGGAGCTGTCCCCTGGATCTCTATTTTTAGATCAGAGTTTCTTTCTACAGTATATGAACAACATCTGGCTGTACCATGGCTGTGCCCACATGCTGCTGGAGAGAGTGGCTAGATTCCATGCCAACTCCCTTCATCATATCACGATGAAGAGGTCATCATCTGTGACTTCAGCACGGACAGTTTAACATCAAAATGAATGCTGACCATCACATCGCCGCAGGCAAATTACGCTCCGACTCCGAGTGAGCCCAGTATTGCAACAGCACCAACCTGAGCGCTCCTTTAAATACAAGCACACCGATCCTTAAAACTCAGCACTGCATTATATAAAAACACAACAGAGAGGTGTTTTAGATATAATTCCTCACATGGTATGCGTGATGATTGTCTCATCTAATTTGTATTTGTTTAGTCAGGTATGCAAATGCACCTCTCATTTCCCTGGCACATCTCAGGGGTGTGCAGAGGTGGGGGAATTTGCCAGAAGTAAAAGCTAACGCTTCCTCACTGCTGGAGACTGCTGAGTGAATGTGGGCCTAATACATTTTTAAAGACATAGAAAATATTTTGTATACAGTACAGTACCAGCATGGACAATCCCAGGACTGTCAGAGGGTCACTCTTTGACCCTTAAGTAGGAATTTGAACCCTCATTTGATCAACTATATGCTTGGATTGTATCCTGTCTCAACTGTATTGTAAGCCACTTTGGATATAAGTGCAAAATGAATAAATATGAATATATATTTTCAATTATGGAAATGAAAATAGGAAAGGTTAATATAAACATGTTATTTTGCCTTATAGTCGGAACTACTGGGCAGTGTAGGGCAGTGGAAGCTCAGTGGGTATGATGTTGGACTACCAATTGAAAGGTTGTGAGTTCAAACCCCAGCACTGCCCAGCTGCCACTGTTGGGCCCTTGAGCAAGGCCCTTAACACTCAGATGTATAGATGAGATCAATGTAAGTCGTTCTGGATAAGGGTGTTGGCCAAATGCCGTAAATGTAAACTATTGTCAGAGCCCTGATGTTATAGAAAATGAATCAACAGCTTCTGATCAATCATATTTGATAATTCAGCAGTGCTGTGTTGAGTATACTATAGTACCTATTTTATCTGTATATGTACTGGCTATGTTTATTGGCATTAAATATGTAGAAGAAAATGATTAGTTGCTGAGAGAAATTGCCCAGCCCTACTCTATTCTACATTTATAGTATTTGTCATATATTGTATTTGGCAGACACCCTTATCCAGAGTGTCTTACAGACACTCTTATTCAGAGGAGGGTTAGTTGCTGTTGTTGACCTTGTGGGTGAGTGAAAACGTGATTGATAAGGCACAACGGTCAGGGCTGGACAATGTATTTATGGAGGTTGGGGTTCAAACAGTCTTTGGCTGAATTGAAAGTGACCCGTCACGGGAAAGATGCAGGCACCATGTGGCACAATTGTGTCTGTCCTGCTGAAGTGTGATGAGGACGATGGTGGGGAGTGGGGGGTGCTGACAGAATCCAGCTCATGGGCATCAACTTTCTCTGAGGTCAGTATCTTGAAGAATGAGCTCAGTGAAGACAAGAGAATTGCAGGTAAGGTAAATTAAACCAGACCAAGTGAAGAGAAAAAGGGGATGGATTTTAGTGGGTGGGGGTAATACCCAAGCAAAAGCTTAGGGTAACAAATCTATCTGGGTGTTTTATGAGACTCACACATCACCCTGCCTATATTATTTGCTCTTGAGCTACATTCGATATCTATTTTACTGGATTCGCCCCCATTTTCTCTTCACCTGGCCACATGAGTTACGACCCTGGCCTTGATTACAGCTCCCGCGATGGTGTAAACAGATGCAGTGGTCAGTGCTGGGGATCCACACACTCTGAAGGGGAGTGTTTCCAGGGTGAACAAAACCTATCCCTCGTGACGTGTTCGTAAATCTACGTTTTATGAGCTGAACTTGATGAAACCATTTCCCTTGACACCTTGTTTTTGCTTCATCCGATGTTGGTTTATTTCTCCTCAGCTGAGTGGTTTTATGGGGTGGTTTGGGCACTTGCTGACAGAAAGGCTGGTGAGGAGTGAAGGTTTTCTTATAGTGTGGTGCTGCTGGCTTGGATGACCAACCACCCTCTTTTTGATCTCTCTTTGGAAGCTGTTACTTCTCTCTCACTCCTCTTGGCTTTTAGGCTCATCCTTCCCTGGTGTGTTGTAGGGGGATGGGAAGTCAAACATAGAAAGCAGTGTTGCCAACATGTACGGTTTAGCCATAGCATTTACGGTTTTTGATTCTTTACTACAGTGATATGGGAGACACATGAAAACTCTGGTTTATCAGTGAAAACAGGGGTTAGACCAAATAAAAATTCACCTGGCAGAAATGCCAATTCACTGAAGGGGAAAGTAGTGGGACATGTAAAACAGTCTTATGAGCCAATAGAAAACAACTGGATGAGCCAATAATTAAGTAGTGGTTACACTGTGCTTTTATCTAGCTATTTTCTTACAATCTCTTGGTGCACTTGGTGAGAAAAAATAGCTAGTGAGTATTTTCATTTGTATTTTAACATACAGGTTGTTCAATAATAAGATCAGGGTGTCCTGTGTGTCACCATTTTTATAACCCTATTTATGTTTTCATTTCGTGTCAGTAATGAAAATGTAAAGACCATTTTTGTCACAGTCTGTTACTGATGCTCAGATCTACAAATAAGTCAGTTATTTAACAATAAATATCTTTCACTACCATAGTAGACAGTGTATTATTATGTGCAACAAAATGAGGACATGTAGACTACTGACCGAACATGCACTTTTGTTTATTTTGTAACAATTACATGAAGTAGGCATAGACATTCGGCATGGTGTTTATAAATTGCAGTTAGATATGCGTTTAACTAATAATTTTGTATAATTTATGCTGTTAAAATAAAACAATCCAGATTTTGGTAGTAAAAAAAAAGTCTGTATTTTCTGTCTCCCTGTGACAATTTTCTTGTGAGCAGTCTTGGCATATCTCTAGAAAGAAAGAGCCATTTGAAACGATTTTGTGATTCCAAGATGATGAAATGAAGTTTGGGTTTTGACAAAGACAGATTTGAGGAGGTGGAAAGGAGAATGAGCAAGTATGAGAGTGGGGAGAAGGAGCAGTAGCAGCTTTGACTTGACCATCTACTGTAAACATGTCCAAAGAATGAGGAGAGGTAATCAGAGAGGGAAGCTCTCCATGACATTGACCCAGAGATGTACAATAATGATGTGTGTAATTTCATGCTGCTAGTTATCTGGACTACGGCTCTGTGTGTGTGTGTGTGTGTGTGTGTGTGTGTGTGTGTGTAAGAAGGGAGGTACTGCCTAAAGCTCAGACCCCAATGTCATCTGATCCAACCTCTATTCACTCTATTCATCACTCCCCCTCTCGTTTCCCCCTCTCTATATATCAGTATAACAGGAATTAATTGGACAGCCTGAACATGGAGGATCCACTCAGCTGGTCACTAGTTTCTCAACCTGATGATTGTATTTAAAAAAAAGGATCAGAGGTCTAAACAGATTTATGGAGATCAAAAATACATTATTTTTATATGTACTCATATCCAATATGACTACAGTTCAGTCATTCAATACATACAGTATAGTGCACATGAAATCTTATGGTGGACAAGTACCAAATCTAACATATCATTAAAATGTGAAAGTCAAGGGCTGCGGGTTTGATAGTCCCAGAGAGGGTACACTTCAACTGATATCCATATATCCACATCCAGTCAACCTTTTTACTGTCAAAAGAGGGCCATCTAATCTATAAATTATGGTCAATCAAACTGATGTGCCATGAGATTAGGTTACTATAAACATATGTGTAGTGTTTTTGCTCCAGTACCATAACAGATTGCTTGCCATGCTGTGCAATATGCCATGTGGATATCTGATACTCAGTTATCTGGTAATTTATGAGACTTGTATAGGCCAATATTTATGAGCTTTTCTATTGGACACTATTTAGAGACTGGTTGTGGTGGTAATTTATAAAAGTCTAATCACTGAAAATTTAACTATTAGGTTATACTTCTGCGAGTCATTAGTCACAATGGATCTGAGTTTGTTGGCAGCTGTGGATCAATAACACTGGATGTTCTGCGATCATATTTCACATTTGATCTTCACATTTCTTCTTCACATTTCTTCACATTTGATAGATAATCACTTCATGTTCTAAATGTTCTAAAATATTCTAAAGACTTAAGAGGGAAAAAGTGTTGATAGAAAACAAAAATTGTTATTTCATTCTTCCATGTTATCATGTTTGTAAAATAATATGTACAGTATGTGTATGCTTTGTTAGCACCATGGTTACCCTACAATAAAAGGAAAACAAATTTAAGCTGAAATATTTCCTGGGGTTAAGATTAACGCTGAATTGAAATGTAGGCGTACGCATAGCAGCATTAGTGACAGTATCACATAATGGAAAATCCTGCACAGATAATAATGCAAGCGTATGTTATTGGTGTGTGAAGAGTCGAAGAGTGACTGGTGCATATACAACTACATATTATTTAACAGTATAGCATTACTGTTTAATTTTCAACACATTTGAAAGAAAGAACTTGGCTATTTGCCAAATTTAATCTCAAAAGAAGAAGAAACTTGGTGATAAGTTAAGTATGAATTGTGAACTTGAGGTCAGGTTACACTAGCAGAAAGAGAAAGAAAAAAGAAAATGTAAGAGTGAATTTATCCCACATCCTCTCTGTCACAGCCCAGTTCACTTCATTTCATGCTGTGTCTCCTTAAATATTCTCTACCTCTTTGCCCCTCTGAGATAGACAGAGGTTGGCTTGGCTCTTATTGATTATATTCGACTCTTATATTTGACTAAACTGGAAAAAAAGATCTTAAATTCACTGATGCACTATTACAGAATTTCTCAGTTTAAATATATTTCCATCTTATTGAATATCCATCCATCCATCCATCCATTTTCTGTACTGCTTATCCTATACAGGGTCGTGAGGAGCCTGGAGTCTATCCCAGTGGACTCGAGGCACAAAGCGCTGGACACCCTGGATAGGGTGCCAACCCATCGCAGGTCTTACTGAACAACATTACAAAATTATTTGGTGCTGCTTTGTGTTAAATATATGTATATTATACAGTAGATCACCTCAGATATACAACATTTTTGAAAACGCAGTCATTATTAAAATAATTATGTAAGTATATCATGTTGGAGTGCAGAATCAATTCCATATTGATACACAACTCAGAAACATATTGTGCTATCCCACCTCTTGCTGCTGCTTTCTCTCTTGTCTCACACTGCAGACAAAATGGCAAGGTTTCAACAAGGTGATTTACTGTTTGTGTAAGTGGCAATTCCACTGAGGCTGACACTCTGTTTCTCCTAATTGGGGCTCTCATTACCAACAAGTAACCTTCAGTTTCTAATGAACCAGAACTTTTTGATTCGTCTAACGAAGGAGCACAGTATCAGAAAGGTGAGCGTGATGGTCTGGTTTGGAATTAGATGGACTTGAGCAGTGAAGACTGGCTTTATCTGAAGAATAAAAGACCTCAATTTTTAAGTCCAGTATCAATAATCCCTGTATTCATATTACCCTCCCCTTTAAATCTACTATGCCTTAGAGAGTTATAGCCTTTTAATCCCAGCACATGTAGGAATCAGTGAAAAGTTTGCAGTATAACAAAGAAGAGTTTTGAGCTCTATGACTACCCTTGAAAAAACTTGTAACTCAATGTCTATTCTATAGCAACCCTGAGGGTTTTATATATAAATACCAGATTATACTAGCAGGCCCTACTGCACTTGACAACTGTAATGACATTTGCTTATCCGGCCATATCAGATCGACTCTGGTCACTAATATTTATTGCATGCGCTAGGTTCCTGTGTGTTTCCAGGCTTTTAAAATGGCTCTTGACCTTTTCCAGACAGTGACCAGCAAATGGGGTCTCTATTCATTGCCATTTTTATTGCAATGGCCATTTTCCAGTCATTTTATGAGCAGTTGACATTTGCTCATACCCTCCATAGGTCTGCTTGGGTGACAAGGTGAGCCCATGTAAAATTTAGCGCTGTGGTTTCATATGTAAAATGCTAGCTTTAGGGGTTTTACTTTCTTTTTTTTTTTCAATCTAGTTCAAATATGTTCCTCTTACAACAAACAAATCTGATTGTCCCCAGTGTTAGTTATATATTTTTTATTAACCCTTATAACCCTTACTAATCCTTATTTACACAAAGTAAATCTACTGGTATATTGCACTCAGAATATCTCAGAATATATGAAAAATAAATCATATATACCTACACATCAACATCAGTAAAAGAAGCAAGATTCAATCTGAGCACAACAAAGACCACATAAAGACAAACTAAAACAAGCAAAGCTTCCAATATTAAACCCATCACTACATCACTTTATTCTACTGCACATACAATGGGGGAATTAAGTATTGGACTTGTCAACATTTTTTTCAGTAAATATATTTCCAATGAGGCTGTTCACATGAAATTTTCACAACATATTGATGGAATTGGATACACACCTATTTCAAAACTTCTGAATCCTCCAGTAAGCACCATCGGGGCCATTATCTGCAAGTGGAAGCAACATCACTCCATCATCGACCGGCCACGCACAGGAGCTCCTCGCAAGATTTCTGACCACTGAGTCAGAAGAATAGTCAGAAGAGTAGCCCAAGAACCAAGGACCACTCGGAAAGAGCTCCAGAAACACTTGGAGGCAGCAGGTACCATTGTCATACAGAAAACAATAGGCAATGCATTCCACTTCTCACGCATACTCCGCAAGACTCCATTTCTAAAGAAAAGGCATGTCGAAGTGCGTTCAAAGTTTGCTACAACTTATTTGGACAAGCCTATGAAATACTGGGAGATTGCAGTCTGGTCAGACGAGAGCCAAATTGAACTTTTTGGCTGTTATACTACGCACCATGTTTGGAGAAGAAATGGCACTGCACATCACCCTAGAAACACTATACCAGCAGTGAAGTTTGGAAGTGGAAGCATCATGGTGTGGGGTGTTTTTCATCGCATGGTACTGGTAGACTTCATATAATTGAAGGAACGATGAATGGAGCCCTTTACTGGGAGATTCTTACGAAGAATCTGCTGCAATCCACCAGGATGATGAAGATGAGACATGGGTGGACCGTCCAGCAGGACAACGATCCAAAGCATACAGCAAAGGAAATTCTCAACTGGCTTCAGAGAAAAAAAAACAAGGCATTAGAATGGTCCAGTCAATCACCTGACTTGAATGCAATTGAACAAGATTTAAAGACGATATATTTAGAAGAATGGGCCAAAATCACACCTGAATACTGCGGCCGATTAATTTCTTCATACAGGAAGCGTCTTGAAGCT
>JANDJT010000199.1:15784479-15803682 GCA_024331685.1 Stegophilus panzeri | reverse complement strand
ACAGCTCAGTGTTGAGTTTACAATTGCAATTTCAAATCTTTTTTCAATTTAATTACTTTCTGGACTCAGCCGGACTCGACTCGGACTCAATTGGTTAAGGACTTGGTCTCGACTCGAACGCAACAAAGGTGGACTCAGACTCAACACTAAGAGAATCATCACAGATTTTCTCATCCACATCGGCAAGTCACCCCAAATTTGTTCACAGAGCTTGAAGAACAGGAGGAATGTTGCCTTTGGTTTTGTTCTCACAATCCTTGCTGTGAGGATAGTCTTTCACTGAATTCTCAGCATCCTCTGCCAACAGATCCTGCTGCTTGTAGGGCTCCAATATTAGCTCCAATATTTATTTCGAACAGTATGTTGTTATGCAGTATGTTAAAATGCTACCATTTTGTTGCTGCAGGATACCAACTTACACCAGAACATATACAGAGCAAAAAATATCCCATTTGCATTTTTCACTGTCTCAGATTAACCTTCTCTGTCATTGCGTTCATAAGATATACTCCACAATAATCCAGTGCTTATCTTCTTCTTTGTCAGCCTAGTGCTTCATTTCTGGGTTTTTTTTAGGGCATCATCTATCAAAATAATTGACAAATATGAAGGAAAATAATTGACAAATATGAAGGACATTTGTTTCCTACTACAATTTGGTTAACACAACCGGGCCCTTTGACTATATTTAGTTTCTGATTACAGAATGTAAGACAGTCAATGAGACAGTGAGTGTCCAGGATGTAAAGACAGTTTAGCTAAGTATTCATAAAAAAACATTGCTCACAAGTAATAGTTCTGAGATACATGAAATGTAGCCCAAAAATTGTCAGCCACACAGAACCTCGTATTCATTGTTTTCGTATTCATTGTGACCTTAGTGCACCTATCAGCCTTAAAGGTCAGTTGGTGCCTTTAGGGAATAAAGTGTCATAAAACAAACACCAACAATGCGACAGGCATCTCAGAGCTGGTGTCAGTGGCTGGGCTTCCAGAAATATTTGTGTTACATAATGAGGTCTGTACCCATGGTAACGGAACGGGGTGAGTTATAGCTATCAGGTCCAAACGGAGACAACATGTAGTGCGTCTGCGTTGGTGTCACCAATCAGGCCTTCTAGCTATCATGCATAAGCCACATATAGCTCATATGCAGGCCTGCATCAGCAGTGTTGAAAACGACCTGGTGTGTATCAGCGAAACAGCTTGTCTCTTCGGATTAGAAGAGAAGTGTGACACTGACAGAGTGTGACAGTGGGTTCATCATTGAACCTCTCCAAAACAGGGTGAACGGGTTGATTTTTTTCATGATTTGTAGCACTGAGAGGCCATAAATAAAAAACTGACGTCATGTCTGGTGTTGTCTCTTCCACTTCACAATCTCTCCTTCCTTCCACCTTTGCCAAAATGACCCTGTCTTTAACACTGGTCCACCTCATTCATGCAATTATACAATCAGCCAATCATGCAGCAACAGAGCAATGCATAAAATCATGCAGATAAAGGTCAGACAGGGGAAAAACATGAGAACATGAGAAAAAATGTGATCTCAGTGACTTTGACCATGGCATGGCTGTTGATGCCAGATGGACTGGTTTGAGTATTTCAGAAACTGGTGATCTCACACAATAGCACAGTAGGCACAGGATGATGGAAACTGGACAGCTGAAGGTTGGGGGAAAAAAACTCCAGGCACTTTTTGTCCTGTGACTCTTGTGGGAGAAAGTATTCTCAAAACAGTAATATTTTAAAATATTAAAAAGTAAAAGTAAAATATTTTCAAAACACAGGATATATTCTCTTTTCACATTAGTGAAATAGTCTCAATAGTTAATTAATTTGACTAATAACAAGGTACGAAAGTGGACGCAGTTGTGTCACTGGAGAATATTGTGATATCTCAAATGTTCTTTTTTTATTAGGAAATAATTTAACATAATACATTGATTGATTGATTCAACTTTATTAATCCCCCAAGGGGAAATTTGCATGTCCCAGCAGCACATACACAATAATAAAATAAATATAAAGACATTCATGACAACAACCATAATTTTACAGTATCAGTTCCACATGCCATTATGATTATATACAACCAAATGATTATATAATATAATCCATCATGTTGTATAGCACTGATTGTACAGTCTAATAGCAGTTGGTAAAAAATACTTTCTAAATCGCTCCTTGTGACAGCGGGGATCAATTAATCTTGAGCTAAATGTATTCACTAGGGCTCGAACTATTCCATGAAGGGGGTGACAATCATAATTCATTATAGAGACCAATTTATCAATCATTCTATCATGCCCAATCTCCTCTATTTTGGGTAACACACTCCCCACAACAGAACCTGCCTTCTGTATGTGCTTATTTAATTTGTTCTTCTCCTTTTCCAACAATCCCCCTCCCCAACACGTGACAGTATACAAGATCACAGATGATACTACAGAATCATAGAAGGTCTTAAGTCATACGTGACATAACTCGAAGGATCTCAGTCGTCTTAACAAATGAATATGATTTTGACCCTCCTTATAGACTTGTATCCCATTGTCAGACCAGTCAAGCTTGCTATTCGAATATACACCCAGGTACTTATATGTTGTTACAGCCTCAATGTCTCATTTCTCCTATGTTTACTGGTACAACTTGCTGAGGATATCTACTAAAATAAACCACACTTTCCTTAGTCTTACTAGCATTTAGCCTAAGACCATTTATTTCACACCAGTCCACAAAACTCTTTAATAGCTCCCTATATTCATCCTCATCATGGTGTGTTAAACAGCCAATGATTGCTGAGTCGTCAGAGAATTTCTGAAGGTGACAGGTTTCAGAGTTGTACTGAAAGTCTGACGTATAAAAAGTAAACAAAAATGGACCTAAAACCGTTCCTTGAGGGACTCTAGTACTACACTTCACTACTTGAGACACACAGTCATGCATCCTCACATACTGTGGACTATTAGAAAGATAGTCCGTTAACCAACTGACCATACTCTTATATACTCCAGCATTTATCATCTTACTTCTAAGTAATGTAGGCCGTATAGTATTATAGTAGTATAGTATTATACGGCCTAGAGAAAGTACTAGAGAAATCAAAGAACATAATTCTGACAGTGTTATCTGGAGTCTCTAAATGACTTAGTGATTTGTGTAAGAGATCAATAATTGCATCATCAACCCCAACACCAGTTTTATAGGCAAACTGTAGTTTATCCACAGCAGCACACATTACCTGTTTAATATGGTTTAATACCAATCTCTCAAACACCTTCATCAACTGCGCTGTTAAAGCAATTGGTCTGTAGTGCGAAAACTCTGTAGGGTTTGTTATCTTAGGGTACTGGTACTACCCATGATGTCTTCCGTAAGATGGGAACCCTTTCCAAATGCAAACTCACATTAAAAATATAATGAACCACCCCACAGATCTGATCAGCACAGGCTTTAAGAACTCAGGTTTCTTAATTCAATTTAACCCACTTCTTACTTGCTCCACTGACATAGAAAACCTAGGAACATACTCACGGGCGGGGGGGGAATGGACGTAGAGCTGGAGATGGATCTCTGATGCAGCATTCCATTTAGTGAGAGATGATTTAAATCCTTGCTAACTAGGAAAAAATATCTCTGAAGAAATTTTATGTAAGGGCATAATTGTTGGTTTGGTGGGAATGGTAGCACTCTGAGGGACAGCTGTGTAATAACTGATATACACTGTATATTGAAAGAGTTTTATATTTATTGAACTTTTTCTTTCGAACACCAAGCTAACAAAAATCTATAATTGTTATTACTAATTTTTATATTTTAAGATTAAAAGTCTGGATCAGGGACAATAGTAAATAATGAAATTCATACATAAAATGCTTTGATAAAGTAGCACAAATATGTCATGGAGACATGGCTCTCCAACACTATTTAATCTGAATTTTATGTGCAAATCTGGATGGTATTAATAATACATTCCTGGAATTTAAAAGTGCCTGTAGTTGAAGGAACACCTTTGTAGAACAAATTGGACCTGCTCTCATAATTTTATTTTTTAGAATGGTATGCATTGTTGTAAATCCTCCATATTCTGGTGATACCAATCTTATATTTATATTTAAAATTTCAGTATAAACTCATTGATAGACATAAAGCTTTATTTCTTGAGAAAAGGGCCCTAAAGTCTTTATTCAGACTGTATTCAAATAAATCATATTGTTTTTCCAATGAACAATGAGGTACAGCATGACTCGGTCATTAATCAAAACCCATGATTGTCAATATTCAATATTTAAGTGCATCTGTTTTCCCACCACATATCACTACTTGGGAAAGTAGAAGGAGTTCTCTGGAGGTTGTGGGTGACTAGTGAGAGAAAGAATTCATAATTCGTAAGGCATTATGACATCCAGTGTTCTTGGGATTGGCTCCGGATCCACCGTTACCCTAACCAAGATAAGGTGCTTACCGAAGGTGAGTGAATATTATCTGATGTTAAAGAACATTTAATATGTATTTATTGCTTCACGACAATAAAATACAACTTCACAATACTATCAACACAGTATGAAGGCTGAGACCAGAAGCTGAAACCAATAAAACCCAATGTTTTTTTAACCCAAAGTATATTTTCAAACCAAATGACCCATAGTGACTTTTGACTCAAAACAATACAATTTATTTCCTGTCTTCCTGAAATCCTCATCTTTCATCGAAACCACTGAATAAATTTGGCCTCCTGTGGTGAGCTATTTACTGAAGGCGCACACTGTGTAGAAGAGAAGGCGAAAAGACAATAGGTGTCCTTTCTCCCAGTTCTTATTTTTTCATGGCTTTAACAATGTAAGAACTCTGGAGAGGGACAGACCTCTGGAGCTGTACAAGACACCCACAAAATGTGCTTCATGCCATCTGGGTTGAAGATGAACATAACGTTCATAAGTACATATAAAATATTTGAACAAAACTAAACTGTCTCTCATTTAAACATCACATACTTGTACTATATATGCAAAAAAACAAATAATGAAAACATTGCAAAATCATAGACCTAATCTTTAACATGATCAATAGGCTAAGTGTATGTTAATGTAGTGATATCATGATAGAGAACATTTATTATGGCCCATTTCAGCAAAATCACCAGGATTGAATTAGCCCTCGCTGTGTTCATCTGTGTTTGGATATAAAACACTGCAGGTGTTATTTCAGCACTGGGGGATTTGTTGTGTACTGTGATAGAAAAACTCAGATTCCAATGCAGTTCTGAGATTAAAGCCCCGGTCAGCTCATTTTCATAATTAGTCTCTTACTGTTATCTATAACGTCTCTGAATTTACCACTGACAGCAAATGAAAGAACATAGTTCTTTGAAAGAAAGGTGTTTTTTTTCCCTGCTTTTTTTCTGGTCGGCTTGAAAAAAAAATCCAACAATTATGGACGGTTTACCATCAATCTGAAGCATCAGTATCATTCTGAAGCAGCCATTTGCTTATGCTAGCTTCCTTTTTTACCTCAACCACAGAAACGGAACAAGACAATATTTGTTGTATCTGTATAATAAAATCTTCCAAATTTATAAACAGAAAAATATGACAAAGCAATATAGTAATAATCTCATTTTGCTGAGCATCATCAGCAAAACTCATGACCCAACGCACGATAGTAGTCATGATGAGATGATATGTGAACTGATTCTACAGATTACAGTTCATTCCCTGCTGATCAGTGTAGCTTTCTAAATTAGCTTAAAGAAGAAATGTATTTGTGATATGCACACAAACCATAATCATACTGGTTTTTGCTACTATCTATGAGCGCTGTACCTCTATAAACATGTACGAAATATACAAACTACATAACATTCATTGTTCAAAAACAAATACGCTGTGGAAGTGCCACCCTGCCATTCCTATGCAGTCTTCTAGCACTATCACTTCAACAAATGTTGACGTCAACCAGCATGACACACTCAATATATAGGAGTTTTTCGTTATAAATAATTGTAGTCATGGACATACAGTAGTAAATGACAGATCTTTAGCATCGCAAACATTTGAAATGAAGTAAAATTTCTGGTTAATCCTTAATCTTTAACTAAACTTAAGCCTGTCAGTCCTAGTCACCTTCAGTAGAGTCACCTCGATAATCTAGGTTAATGGATAATCATATGAAATTGTGTGTGCAAGACAAAGAAAATGGCACAAAGGAATCAAGAAATATACACATAGTCAATAAGACTACTGGAAAGGTTAAGCTGGCCATGTTCCCTCTGGCCTGTCTAACTGTCATTGTGGACATGGACAAGAACAGATGGCTGTGTTTCTCTCCGCACACATCGGCCTCCCTGAGGTCTCAAATCGAAGTTTATTTCACACAGCACTTTTTTCATTTGTTTTTTCTTCTAAGGCTATAACTATATCCCTCTCTCCACATCGCTCCTCCTGTCACTCCATATAAAAGATTCTGTTCTGTTTATTATTTCATATGGGTTTTTTTTTTTCAGCTTTTCCATCTGTCCCTATTTCATCTGTCTTACTTACTTCAGCTGCTCATGCAAACATCAGTCACTACTTGATTTTGTTCTGTTGGTCTGTTTGCCATGTGCTAAACCTCCCTGAAAAACCGCTCCATATCCCCTCCTCTATAGAGCAGCCACTTCTCAAAAATACACGTATAGAACCGTGGTCTAAAGCAGCTATCTACATCACAAGAATCTCATAACTGGTGTCTGACAAAACACATCTTCTTTAGTAAAACAGTAGTGTGTTCATCTCAGCCCATAGTTTAGAGGATCAAGAGAATAAATACATCCTAAAAAATAGGACAATTCATATGCTTCTCCTGATTAATATACCATACCTTGTGCTTACAAAATGATTAAATGTTAATATATTGTTCTCGTATCTTCTGTGTATGCACACAGTGCTGATATTATACCATTCCAACAATAGAGTTGAATAAGCTTCATTTTATACTGATACGAGAAGTGTTGTTCTGTGTCTTTTATAATGTTTAAGATTATAACCCGTGGTGGAAATTATTCCTGTATTTAAAGAGCTTTTTAAATGATTTGTGCTTGAGAAGTTCAGTTTTCTACTAGTTCTGACATCTTGAAATTCTACTCCATTACAGCTTGAAAGGAAAACCTTTTAGCCTAATTTCCTTTTCCATTGTATTTCAGAAAATAAATTGTGAGAACGTCATGTTTGTGAACAGTAAATTGTATAAGTGTTTAGGAATTACATAATTATCCGCTGACAGAAAAAGAACAGTAGCAAAAATATTGCCACTTAAATTGTCTGAAGGCCCATTAGAGATGGTTTAGGGGCTGTTCATGACATTTTATATTGACTTGTGAAAAGCCTAGTTTTTTTCATAAACAAGTTTCTTTAGTCGACCTTCCATTAAATAAATACTTTCTTGCTTTCACTGGAGACCAATTTCAGTCACTTTTTACTTTTATTCAAATCATTTTTTCCTGGAGAGGACCTTCTGTTTAACTTGAGCGGTTGTTGTCCTTCCTGCCAGGAGCATGGTTTCTCAGAGATATGTCAGCTTCCACCTCACCTACTGCATGTGACACATCTACCTGCTCTGTGGAAACATTTACATGGCTCACGTCATCACCTGTGACATGTGACCCAATAAGGTGCCAATTAATTCCATGTCTTGCTCATGACACCATCCTGCATTGCCTCACACTTGCCCTTCTCCATCACCTCATCCTGTATGGGCCTTTTAATTGCCATGTATGCTCTTAATGAGATTACAGGCTTTAAGCAGTGTCCTTGGGCAAGCAGTTGAGGAGGCAGTGGACTAGAAATCAGTAGCATGATGCTGGGTCTGATAGTGGGGGAGATGGTGTGATATTACATTAGCACTGATTAATTGATAGGTGCTGGATGTAGAGGCGAGAGCATACATGTCTGGGAGTGGAGTGTGTGACTGGAGGAATGTGTGTCAGTGTGACACACAGGCTGTAAGAGGATTATGGAGATAGGAGCTCAGGCATGGAGTAGAGAGAGTAGAGTGTGTGTGTGTGTGTGTGTAAGCGGGTGAGATTGCATGAGTCAGAGGCATGTAATTCAGTGAGAGGTGCACTACATCTTTCCCCCTACAGGGACTTGTTTTACATGTCGTTGAGTAAGAGTGTGCAGTGCGAGTGTGAGTGTGTGTTTATGGAAGATGTATGAAAATCCACATGTTCAAATATGTGCTTTTTTCATATTGTAATATTAAGTGCTTAAAATGACTATGGTGGTTGGCTTGTTCATAACACTCAGTGGTGGTGCGGGGGGGATTACTAATCATGAGGCACAAAAGCAAATATGATGGCATATGAAATAAATATGAAAAACAGAAAAGCCCAAATGAACCATGAATACGAAATGTAGAGCATGAAATCAAATTAATGAATCACAAACAAAGAAAACAAAACAACAAATTAGAAGAGACGACGCATATTAGACAGTTCTGTACACACAGTAGAAATCTGCTCAGCATTCTAGACCTCCTGCTTTAAACCTGTAAATTTCTGGTCCTGCTTTTTCCTACTGCACCAGTATTTACCATAATAGCACCAAAACATGCTACAGAATATAAAAGTGCATGGCAGCGGGTGTGCTGTTGAAATTCAAAAGCCTCTGTTGTTAACAGTGTGCCGATCTAGTCTGCTAGCTCTAACTATTCCTGAAGGATCAAAAGTCCAGCAGCATCCTGCTGTGTGGGGGAGGCAGATCCTGTCAGAAGCTCATTGAGATGCTGGATGAGGGCACTTAGCAGAATGGCAGGGTCAGCATATCTTGCCTGCCAAAGAGGAGCTAAGGCCAGAGCCCACACGGCTAGCACCAGCTTGTAATCCACCGAACACAGAGGGTTCTCTTAACCATACTGCTGCAGTGGCACCTTCAAGCTCTACTAGGTCTATTATAAGCTGATGACACTGAGGTCAGGTGAGCTCTGAGGTCAGTAGGAGGCATGAGCTCAGAAAGGGGCATCAGGAGAATATGTGCTCTTGCACACTTTACAAGCTGGTTTATCTGATCATTGTACAAAGGCAGTCTTACAGTGCACATTTGTACAAGCCTCCGACTCCAAAGTTCCTACCTGCTGCTGGGAGGACGTTCAATCAGAAACATTCTCAGTTTGCTGACTCTTATATATTAACGTACAATATACAATATATCATTATTTATAGTAGGCGAGTATATATTTTGCCCAGGAGTTATAGACTACTGGCTGCTAGTCTGATGAAACATTAATCATATTTTATAGCAAGAATTTTTTCTTAACTTTTAAACTTTAAGCCCCTGGTTAGGGCTGCTGTGGATCTGGAGCCTTTCTTGGGAAGACTGGGTAAGAGATGGGACATGGGACACCATTCCATCATAGGGCACAAACTAGTGTCGGGTCCGAGTCCATCATTGTTGAGTTCGAGTTGAGACCAAGTCCTTTACCAGTCGAGTCCGAGTCCAAAAGGGGCCAAGTTGGACTCAAGTCCGAGTCCTTAATGGCCGACAGGTATGACAAGTATGAACTGTCAGAAACAGAGACTTAGCTAGATTTGCTAGTCAGATATAGCATGAGAATACTTACCCTCAAAGTTGTCGATGTAACTCGAAATATATAATGTGAAGCCCTTCTCCTCCTTACTGTTGGGTGTAACAGCTGACTGCCTCACAATACGATTAACGTCATTCACGTTAATCTGCGGAAGCTCTTGTAAACAGCGAGTGTAATATGCCATACTCTCCTGCGCAATCTTCACACAGTTATCACCATTAGCAAAAACGGCTTCTGGTGTGGCATCGGATCTAACTGATCTGGCTGAGACAAAACGTGGAAGCGATTGTGCATTCGGTACTCGCACGATGAAGCAGTTTCTAAGATAACAAGAAATTAATGAATGTCTCACACCTGAAGTGTGAGAAAAGTGTCAGAAAGCCATATGGTCAGGCAGGGAGACATTCATTAATTTCTTGTTATCTTAATTTTATATTGTTATTTATTTTTTATCTTTCTTTTCATGTTACACATGACGTGGACTCAAATGTAACTCTGAAAAATCCAAAATGTCCAAAATGTCTGAGTCCGTGTCAAGTTCGAGTACAAACTTACCCGAGTGCGTGGCAAGTCCAAGTTAATTCATAATTGGATTTGAGTCCAGACATGAAATTGAGTCCTGGATCAAGTACCCCGACTCGAGCACAAACACACATTCACACCTAGGATCAATTTGGCATAGCCAACTACTGCCATGTTTTTTGAGAGTCATGCGGAAACTGGAGAACCTGGAGTAAACCCATAAGCTTAGACCCGAGCTCAGATTTTAACCGTGAACCCTATACCAATGTGCCACCTGCAGCCATACTTGAGAGAGTATAAATACACTGCCATTTCCTGATTATACTAAAATGCTGTGTTGTCTTGGCTGGCCTCTCACAGACAGCAGCCCCAAAAAACTAACAAAAAAATAAAAATCATCAGCAGCCAATAAGAGGGTACAGTGGCTTAGTGGTTAGGGTTGGGGGCTCGATTCCTGCCTCCACTTTGTGCGCACAGAGATTGCGTGTTCACCCTGTACATTGGGAGTTTCCTCAGGGTACACTGTTTTCCTCCCCACAGTCCAAAGACATGCGCTTTAGGCTGATTAGCATCCCTAAATTGTCCATAGTGTGTGAATAAGTGTGGATGTGTGCCCTGCGATGGGTTGGCACCCTGTCCAGTGTGTCCCCTGCCTTCTACCCCTTCTGACCTGTGACCCTGTGTAGGATAAGCTGTACAGAAAATGGATGGATTGATGGAGAAGCCATAAAGCTATTATATCTCATATATGCAGAGCACTGACATCACCAGCATCAACAAATTTTCAACAATTAGTCAGTAGGCAAATATCACACAATAAACAACCATTAGACACTCTATAAACAGTAAACAAACCAGCTATAGACTGTCTACCACCTGTCAAGTGACTGTCATGTATCAGTGTAACTTATTCTCAATATGTCAACAGTTAATGGTTGTTGATGTTCAGGGTTAGATCTATAGAGAGGATACCAGTCTATGTGTACTCGTTCATTCATTCATTCATTCACCACCAGTTCATCACATGGCACCACACACAAAGATACAGACACATAACTAGAAGCAATTTAAGCAGTAATAGCCAGTCCATTAACCAGCATGTTTTTGGAGGTGGGCAGAAACAGCAGTACCCAGAGAACTCCACACAGACAGTAATCTGAGGTCAGAATCAAACCCAAGGTCCTGGAGCTCTTAGACCACAACACTCCCTGCTACATCACTTCTATGTGTGCCCAAACGGTTAAATATATCACATATTGTTGAAAGATAAATATCTCTTGACATTCATTCATCTACATTGTCATCTACATCAGTTGATAGGTTGTTCATGACAGTCTGTAGATGGTTTATTGCCTGTTTGTATACGTGTCCACAGCAGATTATACAAAAAATTTTTTTAACCAAAATGGTTTTATTACTAAAACCTTTATTGACAGTAGAGGCTATAAAAGCTCTCAAAGAAGAAAATAGAAGTTTAATTCTACTCAGGTCTTTTAACACAGTAAAGGGCTGCACAGACAAAAAAAAACAAAAAAAAAAACAACAAGAAACTCTTGCTGTAAACAACAATATCACAAATTCTCTATTTTATTGTTATTTTTTTATGTTCAGCCTGACTTTGCCCCTGGCTAGCATTGCTATAACGGCTCGTCCTCTGCCTCTCCCAGCAAATTGAATCTGTTCCTCTGTAATTGGAGTTAGTGGGTGCACTGATCCTCCAGGTTGGCTGCATCGTGTGCTCGCCGCTTGTGGTTTCTGCTGAATCCCCCGGTCAACACATCTGCAGCTGCTTTAGAGCACATTATCGCATTTCGGCAGTGAACAAGGAGTCATCTTATCTCTTCCCTCTGCCATGTCTGACAGACCTGAGAGAGGAGGACGAATAAAAGTCAGCACTGTATTGACAGGAAAAAATTGGCTACATCACTGCAGTGCATGAACTCCCCACTTTGCCCCAACTAACCCCATGTGCATGACTTCCAGAAAGATGACTGTGCTGAACAAAGGTGAGGCATTGCAGGCAGGGCCAATGCAAGGCAGAGTGCTGAGTCATCAGGCTGGACAGTGGTGGCCATGATCTCTCTATTGATTATCTGTACAGTGTGATACTGACAGAGGTCAGCAAGTTTGACAAGCAAGGCTGCTGTTTAGGAAAAGAGTCCAGTCTTATCTACAAGGAAGCACTGACATAGCAGTCTTCCTCTCCATACTCCCAATATCAACAAGGTCTATCAATAGCAACCTACTTGCCTAATATTCTAACGAGGGTCCTGGATGCCCCGCAAATATAATAGAGGTGAACAATCGCTAATTCACATTAGCGAAAGTCATCAGCAAAGACATGTGCTCATATGCACATATGGAATGCAATTGATAGCTATTGATTACAGACAGAGAGCCTGGAGCACTTATGGACAGCATGTTAATCTTATTGTCACTGTAGGTATCTGTATTCTCCAAGGCTTTGAGTCTTCTTTTAAATGAAAGTAATATCAGCCTTACAGTTTGAACATACTGAGGAGATTTTGTTCTCATATACACATGCACACATTCTCGCTATGTACCGAATTAGCTTTCCACCGAATGCCTCCACCTTCCCCAACTCGTCCGTCTTAGCTGAGTGTGCCCGTGTGATTGGATACCCTTAATCGCACCAGCCGCAAATTGCTTTCTGGATTAGGGGAGCGTTCTTGTGTTTTGCAGTGGCCCCACTGGGGGAGTCACCATTTGTGTTGCTTTTTGGCTAAATAGACAAATGAGATTGGGGAAGAAGTTGGAGCAGAATAGTTAGTTCTGCCAGTACTACAAATCTAGAAGGAAATGGAGCAGAATGGTTAGTTCCAGCAGCCCCTGTGGATATGGAAGCCACTCATGTACAATGGAGCAGCGTGAATGCACATGGAGTCTAAATTAGCCACCGATCTAAACTGTTATGAGACTTATTCAACAAAAGAAGGCGATGAGAAAGGCTCTTCTATTTTCCTCACATCTAATTTCTACATCTAATGACTTTCTCCACTTTATTAGCACTTTACAGGAGAGCTGGTTGTGTTTCGCCGGGTGGTAGAGGCAGAAACTTGGAGCGGGGAACCTTTTAGTTTGGTAACGTGATTTTATATGACCCCTCTAAGGCACAAGTAAATGGTTTCCGTTCAGAAGAAAGCATGTAGCAAAGCGCTCTTGGCCGGCCCCAGGCTCTCACTCTTTTTGTACCATTCATCATCTCCTTCTGCTTGGTGACACCATGCATTATATAAGCAACAAATTAGGCAACAGTGCACCACTGAACAGAAGAGAGGAGATTGTAGGGTTAAAGGATTTGTAGATGGTTAAAGAAACAATGAATGAGAGTGAAAGACAGGCTGAACAGCTTGTTCTTGTTGCATGTTTCTATTCTTACAAAAATGTATACCATCATTGTCTGTTGTTCTTCAACTGTTTGAAGCCTGAAAGGTAACCCATGTTATTTTTCTCCTTCTGACTGCAGCCTCTGTGGAGTCACTAATCTGTCCTTAGGCCATTAAAAGAGTGAACTAACCTCTGCGTTAATCTTCCTGAAAACGACACACTCTTTGCCATTCCCCATCGAGCACCGATTCCTCACTCTGTGTGTGCTCGGCTCAGTAAGATGGAAGAGTGTTGAGTTGTGTGTTAGGGGAGGCTGTCTCTCGCTGCGCTGCAGTCAGTGAGATGGAGGTGCATTAGGCAGGGCGCAGTGGGAGTAGACTGTGCTGAGGTCAGTAAGGGCTGCTGTTTATGTGATGTGAAGTGGGACCTGCTGATCCACACCATGCGCATTAGTGCATGGCCCCCGGAGGATCCCCACGGTGGCCAAGGTCGAGTTCCAGGACCCAAAGTGAGCTTTGCACATGACACACCACTGAGGGCAGAAGAGACAGAGCACCACTGAACATCCCTGCCTCCTTATTTCCATTTTCATCAATTCCCGGTGTTGCATTTAGCACCACCATGCTCCTTTTCTCCTATTATCTTTCTTCTGCTTCATATCTCTCTCCTGTCATCCATTTCATTGCTTTTGGCTCATGTCCTTTTCTCATCTATCTCCTGTTCTATCTCTGCTTCCATCCCACTATTCTGTTAAACCTTCATCAAACCTCTCTCGCAGTTTTCTCATCTTTCTCCTTCTTCTGTGTTTTCTTTCCCCTCTACTTTCATACATCAGTCATCCCATCCTATCATCCCTCTGCCCTCTCATCCTTTTCTCATCTCTCTCCTGTTTCATCCCCTCTAGCTTAGCTCTTGTTTCTCTCTCCGCTCGTTCTGCTTCAAGCAGAGTGTGTCTGTGCTATCTCTGCAGCGCAGGAAGAAGTGGAGCCATGATTAGATTACACAACAGTCACACAGCAAGGGATGGAGCAGTAAAGTGTAAGGAAGTGTGTGCATGTGTGTGTGTGTGTGTGTGTGTGTGTATTACAGACTAGCGAAGACTGGCAAAGACACTGAATAATGCTCAGATGCACAGAGAATACTCTAAACAGATGCACACACAAACACACACACACACACACACACACACACACACACACACACACACGCATCCTCTTTACATTGCTGTGATTCAAGCACCTTTGCTCCTGCTCCTGTTCTACAGATGCAGGAAGTAAAGTCATGTGTCCTCTCTAATGACTATGTCTCACTCTGTGTTCAGGTCAGAGGATTTGTGTTGTGTGCTTCACTGGCCTTTGCCCCATTTTCCACAGTGAACGGAGCAAATGATCACTGGCTGCTGCTCTGCTTCTATCAGGCTCTCCTCTTCTTCTGGCCCTTTCACTAGCCTCTAACTCTGTCTGGCCACTTCTTGTCTTATTCAGTGACATTTCTCCTTCCCTCGCTCTCTCACTTTCTTTTTCTCTGTCCCCTTACCTGTACAGCCAAGTCTCAGATAGCTCTATCTCTTTTTACACCAACCTATCAGCTCCCACCGTTGCCCAGGCAACGCACCATTGTCATGGCAACCCTGGTGGGTTGGAGGAGGAGGGATGGTGAGAGAGAGAGAGAGAGAGAGAGAGAGAGAGAGAGAACGAGAGAACGAGAGAATGGGACAGAAGAGAAAGAAAAATTAGAAAGTCAGGGAGAGAGAAAGAGCGCGAGAGAGTCACCCATCTTTTCTCATTAAGCGATAAAGAAGTCGCTGTGCTTCTAATCTTTGTTCCACTGCAGCTTTATCAGCACCGAATATCATGCTGTCTTCCTCTCAGAGTAAATAACACAGGCCCAGTCCATTTGGTAGCATAATGGCTGCCATTTATTAATAGTGATATCCATATTAAATTGGCCTCCGTCACTACTCAGTTTGCCAGTTGTTTTATTTTGTGTGTGTGTGTGTGTGCGTGTGTGTGTGTGTGCTGTCAGGATGTGAAAGTAAGGGAGAAAGCAACACACACTGAGGAAACCTGCTCTTCACCTTTGCTTTTGGTTCTTCTACAGTATGTTGTTTTCCCCTTTTGCTGCTGTTAAAAAGCATGCTGAAGGTTCCAGGCAGTCTGTAACAAGTGAGACGGGATGCAGGTCAGTGGAGCTGTTTAACCCCATTACCGGCCGGTGTGAACACGAATACAGCCAGCCTGATTCAGCAGGCAGCTCTGCACCTCCCTGGGGAAAAGAACAAACACACACATGCTAATATATTTGATCTGGGTGTATAGTATGTTGTGTGAGGCAGTCAGTGCTTGTATCCATGTATGCACACAGACATGGAATAAAGTATCCTTCTTTGTTTCAATCTCTCTCTTCATTCCATATCTCTCTCTCTCTCTGTCTCTCTCTTTGTCTCTCTCTCTCTCTGTCTCTCTCTCTGTCTCTCTCTCTCTCTCTCTGGTTAGCATTCCATATCTCTCTGTCTCTCTGTCTCGCTATCTCTCTGTCTCTCTCTCTGTCTCTCTCTCTCTTTGTCTCTCTCTCTTTCTCTCTCTCTGGCTAGCATTCTATATCTCTCTTTCTCGCTGTCTCTCTGTCTCTCTCTCGTTCTCTCTCTCTCTCTCTCTCTCTCTCTCTCTCTCTCTCTCTCTCGCTCTCTCTCTGGCTAGCATTCCATATCTCTCTGTCCCTCTGTCTCTTACTCTGGCTAGCATTCCATACCTCTTTCTCTCTTTCTCTTTCTCTCTCTCTCTCTCTCTCTCTCTCTCTCTCTCTCTCTCGTGTAGGCACTGTGTGCTGAAATAGTGCCCTGATAGAAATGCATTAAATAGACTTCTGAGCTGTGTGCCGAACGCATAGCCGAGGACTAAAAACAGATAAGCCATTACAAAGACTGATGGCCACACTCAGCAAAAAGTCTATTCAGTGCCTGGTCTAAGTCCGGTGATACACAATGCACAAAGCTACTATTCCCAGCCACCGTCTCTCTCATGTTCTCATATCATATACGCTCTCAGTGGGGTTTTTTAAACAAGATTTTTTACATTTTATATCCATGTAATGATTCATTCAAGATCTTCTTTCAAAGATTTAATGAGTGATTGACCAGCATGTATAATGATTTGCATGCATGCTTATGCTTAAGTTAAAGAAAACAGAAAGGTTTGCTTAAGAAAAAAATTCTTGTAGAAGCTTTATTATTGTAGAATTGTAGAATTGTAACTTTAGAAGCTACAACACTTCGTGTCCCTCCACAAAGACCTGCTTGTATTCTGGTTTACACCAAAGCTTAAAATTTGGCCTTCTTCTTCTCTGAAGGCCATTCCAGTGTGTGCAAAGTTAATTAAATCCACACATCTAACAAGGTCAGGCTCCATTCTTGTTTGATATGTTAACAAGGTCAGCTTGAAGGACAGCAGGACTCATCTGGCTGCTCATTGTGGTGCGACAGAGGCATGAGAAGGACAGGAAGCTCGTCTGGCTTCGTCTTGATGGTTTATTATGCTTTTATGGCCAGATTTGTGCAGATCATACATTTTTCAGTGTGGCCAGAGCATCCTTTGCAGGGCTGGTAAGTGGTGTTGTTATGAGTGTTAGTCAACTGGATGGCCACTGAGTGTTACACTGAAGTGAATCAATGATGTACACTTGGCTAGTGCAAGTCAAGAGACAAATTTTGATGTTCAAACTCTGTCTGAATGAATGCAGTCTCTCTGTCTCACACCTCCATGGTGACAAAATGACAGCCGTATGTGCACAGAATGTGATTTGTTAGCATCCCTTAATGCTGCTCTGTTGACAAGCATGCTTCCTCTAGGTCTGATCCTGAACAGCGCACTGTGGAAGCAAGCAGAGGAAGGGCATGGTGTGTTTGGAGTACAAGAGAAGATGAAAGGCTTCAGAGGTCAAGCGTAATGTTCACGCCGGCTCTACACTGCAGAGGCTTATGGTGATCCACAGAGCGTGAAAAAACAAGCAAAAGGGAGAAAGAGGAGGAGAAGGGAGTGAGCCTTCCCCAGAAGGGTTAATTTCATGGGGGCTGCTGCAGCATGCTGGTTTCCAGTACACTCTGCCTTTTGATGTGCCTGTCATAAAGGAGAAGAAATGCCAGCTTTCGCAGAAAGTAATTACACACATATGCACGATATGTAATGCCGAAAATTGTACCAGGACCATCTACACACACATTTACACCTCAGCAGGCCTTTTTTCCATCTTTGTCCAAAATTCTGCCTACTACACCAGGCACTGGAAGCTATGCATCTACTTTTCATCCATTTCTCCACTTCCTTATTTCCATTTTTTTACACCACTGATGAAGCACTTAGAGTACTTGCCTGCTGTACCGAACAGCCAGTTAATTAGAATAAATTAGGCTCGCTGATTTAATTAACCTTTTTGGAATTGGTTTGCATGCAGTGTAGCAGGCGGATTTTACATCCTGTTGACATCGGACATGACAGTGAGGACATCAGTCAGGTTTGGAGAGTCACACACTTACAATTCACATGTAGGGAATTCACAGGAATCTACCATTTTAAGTCTATTCCATGATCCTGTAATGGGGGAAAAAAATTAAGGGTAGCACTGGTTTTGAGTTGCTCTGCCCTATTGTTTCATATAGAATTATGTCCTCCATGCCACCTGTGGTGATTGGATATAAGCCAAGACAATTATGATGCATAATGTGTGAACAGTTGGCAAAGAGCATGAAATCGAAGTGGCTCTGTGCATTTGCCTGAAAACTAACCCACATACTGTTATACATCATTGTTTTCTCATCAAAAACACATTACTGTTAGTGTGTGCTGTTAACATAAACGATCTCCAGATCTGGTTCCCACAGATTTGGAAACCAGTTGCTATGCATTTACTATTCTGAGCTCTACCAACCTTCGCCACTAACAGTGACAAATAATATTGCTTCAGAAATGAGCCACAGTTTATTTTCAAATGCCATTCAAAACAGATGAGGCCTTGAGGTCCCTCAGTTTGTCATAAGCTTTGAATGGATGAGCCTCTACTATTCCATCACTGGCACACCCTTCCAGCATCCCCAGCTGTAATATTAACTGTGAGAGATGGCCGTGAGACCCCCTTTTTCATTGAACCTTCGGGGCTATGCATCTTAAACCCCCTCGTCAGCGTCATGCTTCTGCACTGATGATCCACTCCAGCGACATCAATTTCACATTACTTGAACACTCCTGATGTATGGGGCCTCTTTAGCCAATCTCTTACATATTTATCACGCGTGTATGTACCATGTCATAACCCTCCCAATCACAATACACTCACTTGGAGACGTGCAGGCGATCAGGGTGATTGATTTTACGCAGCAATGTTAATTTGAGGTTCTAGCAGGGTGCAGGGTGCTGCTGCGTTTGGTCTGTGTCGATTTGCTGAAACTGAAAATGCCACAGTGTTTGGCGCTCTGGGTCTGAGCAGCAGGGCTCCTCCGAGAGCACAAAGTGTCTAATGGGCCTTATTGATCGCCAAACGCAGCCGAGTGATGGATGGCAAAATAAAAGCCCCCCCCCCAACCCCACAACCACCCCCCCAACTCCTAGCTCTCCCCCTGACCGCTATCTGCTAACCTCTGATCAGCCTGAGTGAATGTCCACCATGACACCAGCTGCAGTTGCCACCCCACCCCCCACCCCCTACTTCTTCCACCCTCCATCACCACCTCCACCCCCAGCCCAAAGGAGCAGTCTAAAGAGTTCTAATTGGCGAACT
>JANDJT010000199.1:15749283-15764215 GCA_024331685.1 Stegophilus panzeri | reverse complement strand
AACTGGTGAAGCTTCTCAAACTCCTCCTTAATCTGCCGCTCTGTGTGTTGGGCCTGAATCTGCAGTGAAGAGCAAATCAAATGAAATATAACTGATTTTGCAATAATGCAAAATATAATTATAATATTAAAACCAGGTATATGGTCTTTATCTGTTACTTTATAACCTTTATATGTTCTGCAGTCCAACTCCAGTTCAATTTACAGTCTTTAAAGAGCTTCAGTTTCTCCTGTAGGGGCTTCAGTGCAGTTTTGAGCTCCTCCTAAAACAATCAACACACTGCATAGAGACTCTGTGTTTCAGATATTATTTTACACATTATAAACTCACACATCATAATCACTGTTTATTAAGGGGATTTAACAGTACAATGTTCAATACGTGATTTTAAAGAATATGTGAAAGTAACAGCCATATTCTTTTTTACAAGCATTCAGATGAGCTTTTAAAAAGCACCATGTACAGAAAAAAATATGAAGAGGTTAGACTGATCAGATCTGGGTTTTTAATGGAACATCTGCTGCTGTTTATGCAGGTGGCACTTCAGATGGTGAAAATCTGAATATGACAGAATGACAAACTTAATATATGACTACATTTATCACCAGGCAATTTTATATTGAACCTATAGATATTGTTAGGTAGAATAAACTTCTTTCTAATTTGTGTGACTTACAGATTCATATTATTTACCTTACAGTCTGTTACTGCCTCATCAATCGGGCAGAATTTGTGGTTGGTGTGTTTTCTTGAAGTCTGACACACCACACACACCGACTGTTGATCATCCAGACAGTAAAGTTTGAGTTTCTCACTGTGCAGACTGCAGACTGTTTCAGACCCTGATGAAGATCTCTGTAAGAAAGTCTCACACAGGTTCTTTAAGGCCAGGTTTATGGTAGGTTGAACTAGAGATCACTTCCTCCTACAAACAGGACATTCTCTGGATCCTTTGGTCTCCCAGAACTGCTGCAAACACATTTTACACACACTGTGACTGCAGCGCAGAACAACAGGATCCTTGAAGATTTCACAGCACACAGGACAGGAGAAATCCTCCTCTGAAAACTTAGAAGCCATTTTATTTTGCTGCTGTTGTTGTTGTTCTCTACAGTCCCAATGCTCAGAGTTTCACTTTCACTTTGGTAAAAAGTAATCACATCCTAATTTCAGATTTCATATGACTTTGAAGCTCCGGTTAGTAATCAGTTCCTTTCACAATGCTGAAAATGAGACTCAGAACACTGCAGGCTGTTTATGAAGGACTGCAGTCGTCTCAGACTCTGCAGTTCCTCAGTAGGAGGAGTTTTAGAGAGACAGGTATGACCCGTTACAGTCATCATTTACATCAGGAACAGCACATAACACCTACTTAAAGGTGCAACATTTTTTTTATTCTTTACTTGTGCAAATAACCTGGAAGATATCTAGGACATAATTAAAAAAACAAAAACAAAAAAAAAAAACAACAGATTAAGCCATGGCCTTAGCACAAGTGTACTGAATCACTAAGAACACCCATTTGGAAAACTGAATTCTGGTCTTTAATACTTGTTTTTGTTTGAATGTTCTTCCTGTCAGCCATTTTATAGACACTGGATTCTAGGTTCTGGGGGCGGAGGTTTGTGAACATGGGTGGGAATCATTCAAATATCAAACACACCTAACTGTTAGAGACCTAATCTTACCTAATGCACTTTTAAGCACTGAGTACAGACAAATTAACAACAATTGTGGTAGGAATTTATCCTGTGATGAATTTGAGTCTTAATTTTTTAATTCCTGTAATCTGTTAAAGTCACTCTTCCAGTTTAGGACACAAGGTCCAGTATGCTGTCATTCCCAATAGAATAAACTGGATCTCAGTCAGAAGTGTGAAATCTTATTCTTATTCCATCCTTTAAACACAGCGGATGAGTCAGTGGGCATTAATCAGGAATAACTGATACTCGATCATTTTCAGTCCCCAGGACAGAGACTGTGTTTATTAAATCGATCAAATTTTTAACTCAGTGTCTTCAGATCAGAGATTGTAGAGTAGAGCAGATTCGTTGTGCACATTTAGGTGGTAAGAAGTGCTCTCATACAACGTTATAGGAATGTTGTCCTGTTTTTATCTGTTTTCTTTCTAATTGTCAAAACACTGTCCTCACAGCACCACTGTACTGTTGCTGTATGATTTCACATCAGGTAATTACGAGACTAAATAACTCGTATAGACTGATAGCCAGTCCCGGATTAAGAATATTCAGAGGCCCCTGGGCACAATGTCTTGTAGGCCCCCCACCCCAACACTTTCCTAGACCAGCAGTAACAATATCAATACATTTCCCTGCGTAGTGTAACTCACACACAAGCACACCTGTTAATCTAAGCATCCTCGTTGATTGCCCCCCACCACGCCGGGTCAGACACCTGATAAATCCCCTGTGCGCTGCTGCTGCTCCTGCTAGCCTCAGCCTCAGGTTGTGCTGCACTGCTAACACTTGTTCTGTTAACACTTCCTCCAGTCCCTGGTTAGCTTGCTCATCATCTTCCACAAATTCTTCACCCTGATTCTCCTCCTGGCTCTGTTTGAAGAGCGTTTGAATAGATGATACATGTCTTACTAAAGACTCCTCCCTCTCCTCTTTTTCTCTTTTTCATTTGCGTTTACTACAACCACTTCTCTCACTCATATTGAACTATGATGACTCCCACAGTCCCTCCGATTCAGCACTGGGTTATCTGAAGACAGCATGGGCTTTCCACACTTGCGCTTGAACAATTCTATCATTCTGTTTAGATTTTAAAATATCACCGTAATTTTTATTGGTTATACATGGTGTCATTATCTGAAGGCAGCAGCTATTTACACTAAATGACAAAAAATATTGATATATTCTATTTACACTATATAAAAGTAGCAGTTCTTTGCAATAAGTACAAATAGTTGTTAGATGCTATTTATACTTATAAATAGTGGCAGATAATATTTTCACCTCAGTATTGTTGTACATTAACAGGATGCAGTAATAACAGAGTGTAAATGACTATATGTATTAAAATTATTAAATGGATGCCACCTTATTGGGAAAATAAAAGCCCTTCCTACACCTACCCTTAACCGATAAACACTTTATTATTAAACAGTCGTTAGGCGATTTATTTCCACTTTTCAAATATTTCTTCATTTATTGAAAATAAATGTCTTTCTGATCTGATATGTGATGGAAAAGGGAGAAGAGTGAGTTCAGTAAAAGGCAGATCCGAGCTCGGGTCGAACGTGTTAAAGGCTACTGTCAGGCGCCACATTCCCTACAGACTACACCACTGTAAAGATAGCAAGTGGAGCATGCCTTTTTTAGTCTTGTGTGGCCCAACCAGACATTGCCCCCCGTTTTCGGAAATGTAAATGAAAAAAGAAAAGAAGAGGAAAAAAAAAATTTTCTTCCTCTCGCTTGGGCCCCAAGTGCACATGGGCATCTGGGCCCGTGCCCATAATGCCCACTGGATAATCTGGCTCAACCGATAGCATTGCCTTTCTAGTAGTAAATGAGTAAATAAACTAGATAACATTTATAAAAATTGAGAAGGATATCATTTCTGTTTCACAGCTTACATCAATTATAATTAGCCATGTCTAGCCATTGTGAAATGTGATGCACTGAAATGATTGTATTGAAATAATAGGGGCAGTAATTTTATTGCAGCATTTTATATGAAAGCCAGGGATAGAAGGCCTGTGAATGTGTGAAATTGCTTCACATTTACTTGCAACCTGTAATTAGCCACAATTAACCAAGTGTCCTAAGGTTCCTCTGAATTCTGGGAGAGGATTAAACAGTTATATGGAGCATAAATATCACTAAATATCAGATGAATGTATCTTTCATATATTTTGGAGCTGAGAAACGAAAGTAGGCTCTACTCATTTCAAGTAAGACTTGTATTTTAAAATTGCAAAAATCATCTGATTAAGAGTGACTACAAGTGTTTATGGCATTTATTAGTAGTTATAGCTGCTAAAAATCAACAGAGTAGTGATGTGTCATTCATGAAAGATTTGTTCATTTTGAACGAATCTTTAATATGACTCGGGAACAGTGAGTTGTCTCAGAGAGTGATTAGTTCATTTTTGACCGTGCATGCGCTGCAACATCCTCGTAGGTTCTGTACAGGAAACAGAAATGATTAGTTCATTAGTTCATCGAGTCTTCGGGTTCGAGTCGTTCATTTCAAAGATCCGAGTCAGTAAAATGTTCCGAGCTTCCCATTACTAATATCTACATTCACCATCCACTTTATTAGGAACGACTGTATGCAATTATCTAAAGAGCCAATCATCTGGCAGCATCAGAATGAAGAAAATGTGTGATATCTGTGACTTTGATTATGGCATGGATGTTGGTACCAGAAAGGCTGGTTTGAGTGTTTCATAAACCGCTTATCTCCTGCTGATTTTCACATACAACAGTCTCTAGAACTTACACACAAGATCGGACTCATGTGTAGAGCCATACTCAACATTTTAGAGAAAGTGGGAATTAGCGACACCGTGTGGATCTTTAGGCAATTACAGCTAAATGCGAAAATCACCTCTCACACTTCATATCAAAATATGCAGCTACATAATAACTGTATATAGGCTACTTAGTCATGAGAAGCATTCAATTCTAACAGCATTTTCAATTTTACTAAAAAGAAGACTCTCTAAGATACTCTTTTTATACCCAATCATGTTACTGAACTGTTGTCAATTAACCAAAATAGCTGCAAAATGTTCCTCCAGCTACTTCTTTTTAGCAACACTTACTTTTCCAGCCTTTTGTTGCCCCCGTCCCAACTTTTTTGGGAAGTGTTGCGGCCATCAAATGCAAAATTACCTTATTTTATTTCTTAAAATGGTACATTTACTCAGTTTAAACATTTGATATATTTTCTATGTTCTATTGTGAATAACATAGGGGTTTATGAGGTTTGCAAATCATTGCATTCTGTTTTTATTTACATTTTACACAGCGTCCCAACTTTTTTGGGATTGGGGTTGTAATTCATGAAAAAAATAATCTTGAAATCTTTCTGCGCCCAGAGAAGAGATGGCCATTGGCACTCCTGCTCATTATTAGAAGCCTAACATCTTCTTCCATCCCTACATCAATTAAAAATTCGTCAATACATTATCTTCTAATACGCATGTGAATACTGTACATGCATGTTTTAACTAATAAATGTGAACAATCCAACAATCATTTGATGTGTACAGTTGCGAATTTAAAAGTTACATCACAAAGTACAGTAGTAAGTGCCTTTGTCAATCAATAATCTGTAGCCTATCATTTCGCTTCAAAATATCTTGCTACAGATGTATTTTAATTAATAACGTTACACTTACGTTTGTAAAAATTGCGCCCTCCAGTGTTGCCATCTGCCATGTTTAATTTTCTTTTGCGTTTTTTCGCTGTTTCGCATTTGAGTATGGGAAATACTGCGTTGGCCAGTGTACATCGGATGTCCACTCGAAATCATGGTGCATTGTGGGTATAATCGAGTGAACGAATGTAGAGAACGAAGTTGTTCACTCAGAATTCGGACCCCACTACAAAATGGCCGATACCCGATAGTGCACAATATAGGAGATAGGGAGCGGGTTCAGGCATAGCTATAGACTGATGTATGTGAAAATTTCCAGGAGATCAGCAGTTTATGAAATCCTCAAACCAGCCGTCCTGGTACCAACATCCATGCGACGATCAAAGTCAGTAAAGTATTGTATGTTTCATGTAAATTAATTATGTAACTATGCATTATATAAAATATAAGTATTTGTGTACTAATTATTGTTTTTCAGATGTTACTTATTCTTACCAACTGATATGAATATAAGAATATAAGCTCTCCATCCAATTCACACACTGTGCTCACTGAAAGAGTGTAAAAGAAGTCAAATCAGTTGGAATTGTCACGTCTCACTTTAAAAGAACGCTGCACTCTGAAACACCTTAAATGTGTTGGTATTTAAACATTTGTGATGTGTTTAGTGATTCTGGTGCTAATTTGTTGGAAGACGTTGAATTTGTTACAAAAATCTTGGAGGCTGTTGAAGATCACGTGTTAATTATAAATGTTAATATGCAGGACGGATGGATTTCTTCCTTCAAGTGTTATGCTCTGCCTTAAAAAAAAGTATTATTTTGTTAATACAATAAATGTATTATGACAAAATATTTTTTGTCAGCTAGTTACTTTATATATGGCCCACTACTTATTTTGTAGATTTATGAACAACTTTCAAAAGTCCGCTTCCATGAATTAATAGCCAGTGTACAGCATAAGATCAAGTGTATAATTGTAGCTGTTTGGAGTTGTTTTTTTTAGCCTATGAGCCGCACACACTGAGTGCCAGCCCCGCCCCTTAAGCTTTGTTAATACTTTCGCCTGGCCCCACACCGCGAGCCTTCGCTGACTGCCCATGCACCTCACCAAACGGATTTTAAACGGTTACTACTACTACTGCTACTACTAATAATAATAAATTCCTTACAGTCTTCTTTTCGTGTCAATGTTCCACTTCATAGTGGAACCATCATGGTGGAAGGATTAGCTGCTCAGCAGTATGATACTGAACGTTGCCTAAGGTGTACCAGGGGAGGCTCCTTCCGTGCACACATTCACACACTACAGACACTTTGGACATGCCAATCCACCTACCATGCATGTCTTTGGACTGGGGGAGGAAACCAGAATACCCAGAGGAAACCCCCAGGGGGGCAGGGGGAGCATGCAAACTCCGTGTGCGCACACACACACAGGGCCACAGTGGGAATCAAACCCCCAACATGCGAACATGAGGCGAACATGCTAACCACTGATCCACCGTGTGCCCATGCCTTACAATTATATAGCGCTTTTCCAGACACTCACAGCACTTTATATATGGTGGGAGAGAATCTCCTCAACCACCAGTGTGTAGCATCCACCTGGATGATGGAATAAAACCTACAGTGTGAAAAAAAGGCAAGGAATCATATAAAACCCAGTAAATCTTGAGATTATCACTTGTCACCTTACAGCAAAGTATAGCTATAAATATGAGAACATGTATAAAACTAAATTGAACAACCTTTTTTTTTTTATTTCACTCATTTCATTAACATTTTTATTAAGCATGGACCTTTACTTTCATTAAATAGACTTTTTTTTTATTGTAGGCCTATTTTGTAAATGTTAGCAATTATTGTAGACGTAAGCAAAAAGTGGTGTTTCCTGCAAATGTCATTTCTCACATTTACAAAATCAGGTGATCAGACGATTACTGCCCATCAATGTAAATACTCCATGATCAGGGTTGAAAACTGTGCGTTAAGGTATATGTCCGTGAAAATCGAATCAATCTTGAGATTTAGATGGACAAGTGCATGGACAAGAGCATCAGACAATCACGTGGCCAGCCCCAACCTAATGCCGTTCAACTCCAACTACCACCATCGAGCTCCACCTGCCACAATCTAACTCCAACCTACCGCCATCTCACTCAACCTGCCATGTGAACGAAAAAAATGAAGAAAAAATTTAACTGTGTGTGGCATTCCTAAGTGGAGGTTAACGTTTATCCCAAATTTAATAAATCCAACTACACTACCCTGAGAACCAGGGAAATACTCCCAAATAAAGGCACACAAGTTTTACCAGTCAGGGCAAGGAACATGAGAGTGAGTCATGAGTACGAATATGAAAGTTATATTTTATTATGACACTTAAGCATCATTAATACTTAACATACAAATATAAAATTGCTCTCCCATGAAGCACAATAAGGATTTTAAAACTAAGCACTTCTCCAGGCCCATGCTTGGCAGGTAAGTTTGAGTAAGTAAGCTTAAGTTAGCTTTAAACTTATACTACTGGTGCATCAGACAATCACGTGGCCAGCCCCAACCTAATGCCATCCAACTCCACCTACCGCCATCTCACTCAACCTGCCACCTGAACGAAAAAAAGAAGAAGAAGAAAAAAAAGTTAAATATAACTTTGGACTTTGTTTTCTCTGCTCTCACTGTAGCTGCTGATTTGGGACTCCAGGACCAGGGTTATAATCAATGCATTAAGGTATATGTCAGTGAAAATTGAATCAGCTCTGAGATTTAGATGAAAGGCCAAAGCATCTCTGGGCAATGAACCAGTAACCGTTGCGTTATTGACGCCACGGCCTAACCAATTAAGCTAGCCGGCCTCATAGTTGCTTGGATCTTTAAGTTTGCTTTAAGCTTATACTACGCCTACTAAGCCTTGTTAATTCTTTCGCCTGGCCATCGCACTGCGCGCGCACCTCACCAAACGGACGAAGCGTTTATATTTGAAGCGCTCCCCGTCGTAATAATTAGATAATTAAGTAACCGTCCTATAAACCAAAAGGTTTACTACTATAGTATAGGTCTAGTTACTTCACCTGCACCTGCACCTGCAGGTGAAGTAACTAGACGTTTTATTTCGTAAGTACGACCAATTATTTTTATCACAAAAATATCACCTAATGCAGAGGTTCTATGATCGTTTGCGTAAGTATTAGACGTGTTGGGGAATTGAGTAACATTTTGATTATATTCTGCTGGAATAAACGAAATGACTCGAAAAAAGATCCGTTTATTTTGCTGAACGAGATTCAAAGATCCGACTCAGTAAAATGATCCGAATTTCCCATCACTACATCTGATTAAAGATGCTGAGGGAACGCTCGTGCTCTCCGATACAGAAGGTGGCGCATCATAACGTTTATTTCAGGAAGTCGTGTGTTTGTGTCCCTCAGCACTTCCTCAACGCTTCCTCTGTCGAGAAACGTGGTTGCTTAGCGTGTTAGCGTGTGGCATGGCGGTTGTGAAGAACGGTTGTTAGTGTGTTTTATTGTTATTTGTTTGTTGTCAGAGTTTCTTTTGACCATGACCGAGGACACACAGAGCGGGAAGCTGCTCGCGCTTAACCCCAAAGAAGACGTCGAGTTTCAGAAAAAAGTGAAGGAAGTGAAAAAGCGACAGAAAACGGTAGGACCATCAAGTGAAGTGGAGATATCATGTGTTTGAAGAGGTGTTTACTGTTTTTAGTTTTTTGGTTGTACTTTCTCAGCTGTCAGAGAAAGGCTAGAAGAATCAACACTGCTCTTCTCCCCTAAATTCTTCCCCCTTTTTTTTTTTTTTTTTTTTGCAAAAAGTGATTGATGTCTGTAATAAACCTGTATATGTCTATACTCATTATTTTATAGTGATTTCCCTCTGTTCCGGAGAGTTCAGTTAAGTCTGCTTGTTAATTAATATTTGTAGAAGTGGTTTAGGTCTTGATTAGATTTGTTCATATGAGCTGTTCATGATGCATTTCTGTTTTTATTAAGATTAGTTTCTCAGGAGGAAACCTATTGTTAGTATTCTCATTATTATTATTATTATTATTATTATTATTATTATTATCATCTATATAAAATGCCCAATAACTCAAGATCTCAGTGGTAAAAATTTTTGATATATTGATACTACAGGCCATGAGTAACTCACATGAGCCCATAGGTGGTGCTGCAGGCCACGCCCAAAGTCTATGTGATTTTCCCCTCTGCCCCATAAGTCCAAAATGTCTGACAATTGGTGTACATGCCTTATTTCTCATGGGGAACAAAAAAGACCCATAAAGTCCACCATGATAGATTTTCCAGTACATTGAAAACTTGTCCAAAACTACAAAAAACTTCTCTTCATGAACCGTAGGTCCGATTGACTTGAACTGTGGTAAATGTTTGTGGGATACATGTCTTTCTATAGGGTGATGAGCAATAAGGAATCAAATAGAAGTTGGCCAAACTATTTACATATTGGTGAATTGACAACTGTTGCACATATTTCTTGTCCATAAACCAATGGAATGTTAACCTGTGGACTTGATCTGTGCCACACACAAAATGAACACTACATTGTGTTACTATGTGCGACAGCAATCTCATATCTCCAAAAACAATGGTGTTAAAAGGAATATGTTTGATAATGTTATGTTTAACAGTATCTTTATCGTCTGCTAGATGGCGGTGTTTGTCTTGGATCAAGCCGAAATACACTTCATTCAGATTAATGTTATAGCAGCAGGAATAAATTCAAATAATTTATGCTAGCGTTGCAGCAACGTGAAGTAATTATCCAAAATTCTCCTGATTTTTTTTTTCTATCTGCAATGATCATTTGTTGTAAACTACAAAAATTAATTTAAAATCTGCCATTCATCCAAATGTGTTGAAATGTTGCATCTGTGGGATACATTTTTATACTGTGTCAATTCTGAAATGTCCGCAGTCTTGGAGGAATCCGCCATTGCTGCTTGCAGCTATATATATTTTTTTTTAAATAAAAATTTCTGTGATTTCAGTTAAACCTAGTGACTAGCCAAACAAGGTGATAAGCTCAGTAATGAATATTGTTAGTGGTGGGTTGTGATGTCCACCACTGTAACTAAATTAAATAATCACAGACCCCACTTTGAAAACCACTACATTCTTCATTTTCTCTTCTTGTCCAGGATTTAACTCCAGGTGTGGTGTATGTGGGTCACCTTCCCCAGTCACTCGCCGAGCCACAGCTCAGAGATTACTTTTCTCAGTTTGGCCAAGTCCTGCGCTTGAGGCTCTCCAGAAGTAAAAAGGTAATGACACATTTCTCGCTGTGTACATTGTGTAAAATGGTGTTCATTAATGATAGTCCCTTTAGGATTTTGCGATTGCAGAAATTAAGGCAAAGTCAAGCAAACTCAGCAATATTTGGAGGAGCTTGTAATTAAAACAAAATTACTGCAGATTTGGGCCAAGATGCGTCATGTGGCATCATCCAGTCAAAGCCCTTTTCAATTCACATGTGTCGAACATGAGTACGGCTACCACAAACATCACCGCGAAAGACTGTGCAAAGCAATATTGTGGAGTTGTGATTTTGGCAGTTCAAGTAGTTTTCTTCAAAAATAGCAAAAAAAAGCTCCACAAGTTGCATCTCAAATTTTGTCAAAGATTTTGGCAGAAGCAGTCACAAAAACTCTGCGAAATCCTGTATGGATTGGATAGGCAGTTGTTGCTGTTTTAAAATGTTTTTTTAATTTTGCGATACAATTGGCCAAATTTTTTTTTTTTTTTGTCCTTTTTTTGCGGAAAACTACTTGAATTGGCGGAATTGCAATTTCATGAAATTGTTTTGCACTTGTCGTTGACCGTGGTTATTGGTAAGTGAGACCTTTTAGCTGTACTCATGTTTGACACATGTGAACTGGAAAAAACAAAATAGAAAATTTGCAAGATCCTTCAAAATTGTGGTGTTTGCTTGATTTTGCATTAATGTTTGCAAAATCGTGAAATCCTGGAGGGACTGGATAGGGAAGCTTAAATGGCACAATCTGAAAATTACCTTCAGCACGTGTATTGCTGTGGGTGAGATAATTGTGCCTACACAAAGGCGGTTCATTAAGCTTATTGCCAGCTCCAAAGTTGTGCAATGAAACCCATGTACCTACATTAACCAAACTTATGAATGTCCTGAAGAAATAATCTGGTGACCCTCTCGTGCTTGTTAAAGGGCTGTAGTCTGAGCTAAGGTTTGCTGTGTTTGCAGACCGGCCGGAGTAAAGGCTATGGCTTTGTGGAGTTTGAGTGTGATGAAGTGGCCAAGATTGTGGCAGAGACTATGGACAACTACCTCATGGGAGAAAGGCTGATCAAATGTGAGTGCAGGTTGGTTTTTGGTTTTTTTGTTTTTTTTTTTGTCAGTGTAAGTGTTGATTCTGACCCTGTTGTTTAGATGCTGTGCCAAGTATGGTCCATTTTAAGCTTGATTTTATGTTGTTACCCATACATGTTAAGATGTACCAACATCCATAATGTTACTGATGTTTATGCTTGTCTATGGTAATACCAGAGAGACATTAAAACTATGCTATTCTGTTTTATCAGCTAAAGCCATGGTCAGGTTGAATGTGAATAAAAAATGAGTTCAACTGAAAACCAAGTTCACTGAATTAGAAAGGATGCACATGCATTTATAGCAGTTACGTTCTCATCTATTTGAATATCTAGGTGAATTCATGAATTCACTAGCCTCAGTCTTGTGAGTCATTAGAAAACAAGAAGGGTGGGACTGTGTTCTTTTTAGTTGATAAAAAATAAATGGAACAGCGGCTTATTAAGTACCACTGCAGTAGACCTTTTCCTCACTGTTTTCTTACTTTTGCTTGCTGCACACATGGGGGTGGGGGACATCGCCCTTCTTGTCCACCAACATTCACTAGGGTTTTTGTATTAAAATTATGCAGATTTTTCTCTGTCTAGCAGTGCCTCTGCATATTGTTGATTTGGAAATCACAAAAAGCTTCATGAAGAAAGCTGTTAGTAAATGAACTTGTAAACCTAAGGCAGTAACTCGCAGTAGGGAAGCATGAGATGCTTACTCTAAATTAGAATAGTCCAAGTTAATTCCTCTGTTCATGTTTTAGGGAGAAAATGTTGAGCCCTTACTGAAATGTGAAAATATGCCTTGTTTCTGTTAATGCAATATGTGTTTGTGAATTTTTCATTGTATAAATAATGCATTAATAAATTATGACCTTAATTGGATGACAAATAATGTGACATTTTAATGAAACGGTCCGTTTGTGATTTGGACAGGTCAATTGGTGCCGCCCGAGAAAGTCCATGAAAAGCTCTTTGTTGGTTCTCAGAAAATCTTTAAGAAGCCCATCCGGCCTGCTGTTGCACGTTATAATAGAGCCCATGGCCCAGAAGATATGAAGAAACTTGCTGGAAAGCTCCTAAGCAAAGAAGCAAAGCTTCGCAAGAGACTGGCGGAAAAGGGCATCGACTATGATTTTCCAGGATTTGTTAGTATTTCATTAGAATTCCTTTATTTTAACTTGGGTTTTACTGACTTCTTATTTATTTGTTAGTAATCTGATAAATATTTTATTTTACTTTCAAGGCAGCTCAGGTTTCAGCAAAGAAAGCTCTGTCAGATGCTGATACATCAGTCTGCAGTGAGGTGAGCTCAGTTTTAAATCATGATTTAATTAATTTTTTTATTAGTATCTTTTTTTTGGGGTGAGGTATGTAATGCTGAGATTCCTCAGACATGACTGTTCCTTGGCACAGTCTGAAAATTGCTCCAGCTGTATTTGTCTTCTGGAGTAAGATAACTGTGCCAACAGGAAGCTGGTACATTTAGCTTATTGTCAGCTGATGTAGCTGCACGATGAAACCCATGTGCCAACACTCCAATAAGCCTTAACTGAAAGCTCCACCCTCAAATGCAGGAAATATGTTTATATTTAAATATTTGTGGTGTGCTTAGTGATTATTGTTCTAATTAGTTGTTTTTGTTATTCCTGAGAGACCATCACAGGGGTACATTGCTTTACTTTGAGATTTCAAACACAAGTAAAATAGTCATGTCCAATGGCTCCACTATCAGCATGTAGTAAAACAACGATGGTGGCAGGGTAATGTAGGAAACTATTAACCAAACTGAAAGTAGACCATGTCAATGAGAGAAATGTAAACAAACAAAAATAGTCAAGTAAGAATTTGATGACAAAAACGTTTTGCCGTTGAAGATCACGTGTTAATTATAAAGATTAATCTGAGTCATTTAGTGTTTTTCATTTGAAGCCATGTTCACACACTGCCTGAACTTTTTAATGATTCATCTGTGATGTATAGGACACCACACCAGTTTGTACACCTTCAGTCTTGGAGAGGAGGAGGTCTATGAAAATCACGGATGATGATGTAGATGATGAAATTGTACTCAAAGTCCCGCCAAAGAACAGTGAAGACGTTGAAGACTCTGACACAGAGGAGGAAGATGATGATGATGATGATGAGGAAGGATCAGCAGAGAAGGAGTCAGATGCTGATGAGGATTGAACCTCTATTCTGAAGAGGGACTAAAGAGCTTATATCATGAAAATGGGCTTAATTACAAAGTCTAGAGTTGTATTCGGATGTTTCTCAGTTCCTCTCAAATGGAGAGGTGTTACCTACACGGCTCATGTATTGGTTTATATGAACTAAGGAACTGTTTTAACATTTGTATATGATTGACAGATTTTTTTTTTTCTGCATACGTGTTCTCTGGCTAGTTCTTGGATGTGGTTTATCTGCTCAGTTTTGTTAAAGCAGTTCAACCATAAAACATGCCTAAAATGGCATAAAATGTACAGACAACCTTTAAAATGAATCCTCTTATTCAGAAGCAGAAACTAAATGGTAGGTGTTGTCACATTTTTCAAATGTCGCACCTCAGTCACGTCTGCTTGGGTCCATTATACTATACAAGAGCAAACTAACAGAACCGTGTAATTATTGGATGTGGCTTTCAGGTAAAATAGTAGACTGTATATGGATGAATGCCAGTTTTGGAAAATCTAAATAATAATTTTTTTCATATGTAATATCAAGTGTATTATAATACTTGTGCAAATAAAGAGAAAATAAGCAAGTATTATCTATGCTTACCACATCTGTGACCTAGATAACAGCAAGTGTGGAGAACACCAGTAGTGAGATGAAATAGTGAGATAAAACTACTCCTGTTCACTCCCTTTTAATTTTTATTTGCATTTGATGCTGTAAAACGATAAGTGTTTCCTAGTGGATTTCTGTAACTGAATAAAAAGAAGCTTGAGCTTGAAAAATCCAAACTGTAAGAAGCTTGTACTTTCAACATGTTTTGATTTGTTTTTCTTTTGACATTGTGAAGCACACTGTAATTACTAGAGGATGCTAGACTTGTAGAAATCAGTTCCTGTATGTGTGTGTATACATACATAGATATATATATAAAAAAAAATGTGTGTACAGTGCATCTGGAAATTATTCACAGCGCTTCACTTTTTCCACATTTTATGTTACAGCCTTATTCCAAAATGGATTAAATTCATTATTTTCCTC
>JANDJT010000199.1:15719456-15732678 GCA_024331685.1 Stegophilus panzeri | reverse complement strand
AAAGGCTCTTCCACCCATGGTGCTAAAGTTCATGTCTGGTATTGCTAGTAGACCTGCTGAGGAGGATCGCAGTAAGCTGGGAGGGGTGTAGTTCTCCAAGAAGTTAGTGAGGTAAGTGGGAGCATGATTATGTAGGGCTTTAAATGTGAGAAGCAGAATTTTGAATTTGATTCGATAGGCAACAGGAAGCCAGTGAAGCTGGATGAGCAGAGGTGTTACATGGCTGGTTGATTTGGAGTCGATGAAGTAGTTTATTAAGGATGCCAGACAGGATGGAATTGCAGTAGTCAATGCGGGATGTAACCTAAGCATTGACCAAGACTTCTGTACTGTGTTGAGAGAGGGATGGGCGTAGTCTTGCAATGTTCTGTAGATGGAAAAAGGCACTGCGGGGAAACATTGTTTGTGTGCAGCAAAGGAGAGAGTGCTATCTAAAATCACACCAAGGCTCTTAACCTGAGTGGAGCACGGTATGGTGCAGCCGTCAATGGAGAGGGTGAAGGTGTTCATATTTGCAAGTGCTGTTTTAGAGCCACCAATGAGTAGCTCAGCCTTATTGAGTCAGTAGCTTAATTTAATTTCAGATAGTTCTTAGTCATCCAGAAGTTCTATGCCTAATATTGGCGAGAGGAAACAAGCATAGTTTGCAGGGTTAATGTTTAAATACTCCCCAAAGAAGGTTTGTGTGCTCTTATCATTTTGTGGACAAAAAGCCCTCTTCACCCTGATCCGGAGCTGTATTTAGGATATGAACGCCCACCTGTTACCAAGCGGCGTAAGCTAGTTACCCAAGCTGCTAACTTTCTGACTGCGCTCTAACTCTGTTTTCAAAAAAACATAAAGTTGCTGTGTTTCCTATATAAAACCTGCCCTATTTTATTGCTGTGCAGGTAATTATACGAGTTCTTCACCAACAAGGCCACAGTGTCACATCATCCGCACAGGCGTTAAACTTTGAGGAACTGTCAAAATACGGTCATCGCGACACTGTAAATTGTTGGCACTATGGAGCCATATGCATTTTTTTTTTTGCCATGTTCACAAGTTTAATGTCACATTATCACCTTGGAACATACACTAATTAGCTGTCTGTCATGAAGTGAATTATGTCTCTATCATTATGTCTGAAATGGCAGACACTGCTCAAGATCACATTACAATGGTGGACAAATCATAAATTCATTAGCTAGCCAACTGGGCAAGTGGTTGCTTTTGTTTGCTGCCTAGTCCCAAGTGTTGATTGCCTGAAATTCCAGTTACAAACACTATTGTATGATTACCAAGACAGAGTACGATGAGCGATATATCGGCGTGTCCCCTGTGACTAAAAAAATTAATGTGCATTTATGTTAAGTTTGCAATCTGTGCTTGAATGGCAGGTTATTTTGTGCAGAATTGTATGTTACTGAATTTACTCCTGAGTAGTTTGACGTATTCTTATTGTAAGAGGTGTATGCTTGGATAAACTCTCATCTGCTGACATATTTGGAGAATAAGGCATTTCAGTAGGCCTTATTATTCCATAATGATGCTGTTTATGGTCCCATGACCAGTTTTTCCAGTGAGTTTATAGAAAATGATGTTAATGGCACTGGGCAGAGCTTGTTCAGCCATGTCACTTATGATGACATGGGGAGTTTGATTGCAGATAGACCGGTTTTGAGAAATGCAGAATTTGTCACATATGATTTCTCTTTGTTATCATGTAATCAATAAAGTTGAACTTTTTTTTCTAATACATTGTGAAAATAGTCCTTGTAGCTGCCCTGGTCTACCAAGAGACCCCCTTTTGCATTGTATAGATTGTGTTCAGGCATAAATGTTCTGACAGCTGGGTATTTAATAACAACAGTAGAACTACATATACACAGTATGGCCAAAAGTTTGTGGACATCTGACAGTCACACCCATATTTGCTCCTTGAACATCCCTTTCCAGAATTATGTCATCCCTTTACTGTTATAATAGCCTCTACTCTTCTGGGAAGGATTTCTACTCTATTTTGGAGCATGATTGTGGGGGTTTTCCCATTCGGAGTTCAGGCACTGATGTCAGGTGAGGAGGCCTGGGATGTAGTGGACGTTCCAGTTCATCCTAAAGGTTTTCAATGGGGTTGAGGTCAGGGCTCTGTGTAGGTCACTTGAGTTCTTTCACATCAACCTTGACAAACCATGTCTTCCTGGACCTTGCATTGTGCACAGGGGTATTGTCATACTAGAATCAGGTTTGGAGCCCTTAGTGCCAGTGAAGGGAAATTGTAATGCTTCAGCACAAGGAAATTCTCTTGAGGTGTATACTCCTAACTTTGTTTTGGGAAGGTCCACATATGGGTGTGATGGTTAGGTGTCTACAAACTTTTGTCCATTTAGTGTTTTTTTTTGGTATGTAATTGGATTTTAATGTTTATAGTTCTTGTGTGCATTAGGCCTGAGTCTCTGTAGCTATATCAGTGTTAGCATGTATTTGCATCTTCTCGTGGATAGCCAATTAAATTGCAACCTTCTGAGGCTTGTGGCCAGAAAAGTGTACAAAACATATCAGACATGCTGTGACCCATGGTCAGAGTATCTGAGGCTGAGGCTAGGCCAACACTGACTGGTTTATACACAAGCATGCTTATCACCATTTGTGTGCACTCACTTTTTCTCCTACTCTCTGTTCTGCTATTGTGTTCTGTCAATGCTCCCCATTATTCAACCACTGTTAATGAAGTCCTGAATGCTCCCATAAGCCATGTTGTATTTGAAAAGCCTCCAGTCCTGAGGCTCTTGGAATGGACTCAACTGCTACAAGCTACTGGAATGAGGAAGGCCAGCTTTCCCAATCAGAGAACGGGCCAGTGCGATGGACTTTGGGCTGAAAATGATTCCCCATCTTGATGATGGAGCAAAACATTGGACAGTTGCACCAAAGAGCAGCCCAGGAGCAGATATCAAAACCCAGACTTTACTCATGTGGAGAGTTGGCCTGTTGCAGTGTCATGGTTAGTAACAGAGTTTGATGTGACTTTTAATTTTTTTATTTACATTTTATTTTATTTATTTTATTTTTTTGGTGGATTTTCCAATTTAAATACAGTACCCCACGTACATTATAGTCCTACAAATTTTTCAGAAATACATGAAATTATTGCTGAACTATTTTTTTCATAAATGTAGTCTCACAGTCAGAGCGCCAGAACGACCTCCTCACACAACCTGCGGAGAGGAGAGAGTGATGTAGTGAATTGTGATTATTTGGGGGCCATGATAGGGAAGGGCCAGTGTGGGAATTTTGCCAAGACACCCGGGTTATACACCTATTCTTTTACGAGAAGTGTCCTGGGATTTTTAACGTCCACAGAGAGGCAGGACCTCGGTTTAACGTCTCATATGAACGACTGTGCTGTTTTTACAGTATAGTGTCCTTGTCACTATACTGGGGCATTAGGCTCCACACAGACCAAAAGGTGAGCACAACCTGCTGGCCTCACTAATACCACTTCTAGCAGCAACCTTAGTTTTCCCCAGGAGGTCTCCCATCCAGGTTTTGGCCAGGCTCAACCCTGCTTAGCTTTAGTGGGAAACCAGGTGAGAGCTGCAGGGTGATATGATTTTGATAGGCTTTGTGGTAGGGTTTAGTAGCCGTGATAAAGCATAAAATCATCCCCCAACAACGGATCTCATTAACTATGTGGGAGTATTTACAATAGCTTAAAGATGTGAGTGTTAACTCGCCCTGAAGGCAGTCCTTTTACTTCTGGTCACTTCAGCACTCAACATGGTGTTCAGCAGGGTGGCGGTTAACACTTTGGGCTACTGATTGGAAATTTGTGAGTTTAAATCCTGGACCTGGCAAACTGCCACAGCTGGGCTATTGAGCAAGGCCCTTAAGCTTCACATGCTCACCTGTGTGTAAAACTGAGTAAATGTAAATGTTAGCAAAAGGAACTGTTGAAACATGCTAGGGGATTTAAACCGTTTGCCTTCTGTTTGTTTCATGCTTCAGTGATGTGTAAGGTGTGCAATGTAGATTTTTCCACTTGAACCCACCAACAAAAATTTAGGATGCGAGAATGTTTAAATGGTAAAGAAGTCATTCACATTATAGTAAACTATTAAGTGAAATGTATAGTATGTGCAAGTCCTTAAATTTCTCTAAATTTCATCACCTGCTTGTGTGTTTTTAAATTGTTGCCCGATGTTTTCTGACGTCGTACCATTATAATGTCAAACTGTAACACGGCCAGTGGAGAGGCGGTCATAAAACACACAACTCTCAATCCAGGTTGCCCTGATTTATTACTTTAAAATACATATTCTCATTTGAAGGAAGGTTGTGCATAAAGCTCTATCACGCAGAACCACAGCTGGCACATCGCTCTTGAAGAATAACACCTTGCATCAACATAAATGAAGTCTCCCACGTCAGGTTTTCCTGTCAACTAATCCTCGGTTGTAACACTGAATAAAAGTGATGAGGTGTCATTTCTTGTACGAAGTGGTTTAGTCATTTCAGTATCCGTAAATTTGCATGTCATTCGGGAGAAGCAGCCTCCCAAACACTTGTCAGAAACCATTTAGTTATGATCACCCCAGTTTCACACCGACACGTAGGTGCACTTTATTTTATCTACTGCAGACGTTCGTTTTAAAAACACTTTTGAGCACGCAGCCCATTTTCATAAAGTTTGGACTGTTGTGTGTGGATTTGAGACGAACATGCTTATGGCGTGTTTGGAGCAGGTTGTGCTGTGCCGAGTGATTTATCGAATTAATTATAACAATATCCTTTTTCATCCCTGCTGTGGTCATGGTAACCTGTTTCTTACTGATTATGCTCAGTGTTTTATGAGTGTTTCCCACAGATCTGAAATGTACTTGTGTGCGAGTGGCTGGCGGGGTAGTCTTGTTTTATATGTATTTTAAAAAAAACATTTTAAAACTTATTAAAATAAAATTTTATGATGGATATTGAGTAGATATAAAGAGTATTTTGTTTGTCATACTGTGTTTCTCATCACCGGCATCAGTCTTGACTGTTCTAGTGTCTGCTGCCTCATCCCCAGACTTGTGGACAAGAATATATATTTAGTAGGGGTGTAACGATACACTCAGCTCACGATATGATACGTATCCCAATATTTTGAACAAAATTAAAAAATGAAACTGAAATTCAAATAACAGGTTTATTTCCAAAACATTAACAATTTCCAATATTTTTCTTCGTTGTACATACAACTTAAAGAATTAATTCTTTAATGAATTCATTTAAAGATTTAATTTAACCTTCTGTATGTAAATTAACAATTGACTAGGTGTGTCACTGAACAAAAAACTGAATTTTAACATGAAAATAGAATTAGGAAAACCGAAATCTAAGAGAGAACTTCTTAAAGCAGTAAAAGTGAAAAAATCAAATACAAAACATCAAAATAGTGTTCTGTTCAAGTAAGTTCAACTCTTAACACAAACAGCTTTTGGGTTTGTTTAGGTTACTTACAGGTTTTTTTTGTTTGTTTTGTTTTGTTTTGTTTTTTTTTTAAACAAAAACCCCCCCAGCTTATCTACATTCTCAGGCAGAAGCTGGGATCTTGCAGATGGAGGGCAGGAAGTGATTTTTCTACATAGGAAGCACTATCACAAACTCAAAATGCCCATGTTTCACGTTATTTATTGTTGCTCAAATTGATCAAACCGAGAAGCCACAAGGAGTTTTTATCGTGTACCAAAAGTTGTTGCTCATAAGGGGGGAAAATGCAAGAAATTGACTGAAAAACACAGGAAAAAATGGCTTGTAAACCTGCGTCTGCGGTCGGGAGGAGCCGAGTCGGATAACGCTTGTGTGCACAGTGGCCAAAGGTAATTTAATACGATGTACATATGCTATGTTTATGTAACGTTAGCTGTTTCCATACTTTGTAAAGTGAAAGTAATTGTTTTGCGATGGTCCATACCTTTTAGTAGCGTTTCAGCAGACCTTTGAGAGTGGTTAACCTAATGACGTAAAGTAAACAACCGTAATGATAACATCGAGAGGCGCAGCAGCACTGAATGTTTGTTGCTAGGTTAATCCACAGGACAAAAAAGAAATGCCACTCGCCTGGGCGAAAACCAAACGATAATCATTGTGGAGCACCTTGGTAACGAGGTCGTTGACCCCACCACTAACAAAAAAAAGTTGTATGCTTCCATACTTTTGTATGCTTTCGTGTATGCTTATTTCAGTTTGGTAGAAAAATCGCTCCTCTTCATAACATAAGGATCACGTCCAACATATTGTGTGCTTTTCTGTTTATACCTTTCTCTTGTCATAGTGTCTAAACCAGTACAGTATGGACTGTCCTCCATCTCGTCCATTCTGCTTTTCACTTCCTGCCCTCCATCTGAATTTCGCACGTCATCAGATTCACGTGACCGCAAAAACCATAGGAAAAAAATTGACACATAATTGTAAAAAAAAAAAAATCTATCTACGATACATTTCGTAACATTTTTGCATCGTTACACCCCTAATATTTAGCAAAGAAAATGGAATTTTTTGTTATATTTTATTAGGGTTTTCCTCACACAGTATTGGCTGCTTAAATGGCTGATTATAAAAAAAATATTTAAATAAACAAACAAATAAATCCAATTATAGTTATCCGATTTGTGCAGTTATGCAGAATGGCCTAACGCAAGGATGAAGGCTCCTGAGTGAGCCAAGAACCAAGAAGGCTAAATTGCTTGTGCTCTCCCGGTGGGATGGATGACGTGCTCTCGCTCCCCTGTCAATCACAGCGACACTAACCAATCGTTGACGTCTGAGCTCGTATGTGGAAAGAAGACAGATAACACTTTCCTCCGAGTGTGTGATTCTGCCCAGTGATAAAGCAGTTCATAAAAAGATGTCGTGAAAGACATCTCGGAGGAAACGCGTGTTAGCTTTCACGCTCCTGAGATGATTGCTTTTGTATGATGGAGAAAACTGTCTCCTGGGTGGGAATAGGAGAGAAAATGTAAGCTGGGATGGGGAGGTCTGGGTCTAATAAACAGCCACATTTAGAGAGTCCGAGAGAACAGGGAGCAAAGCTTGTGAAGAGATCACCATGTATCACTAGTATGCGCAGTTTAGAATATAAAGATTAAAATAGTATACCGTATGCAACCCAGTGGAACAAGAACAATGAATATTGACCTGTTTTGTGTATCGACAGGCATCAGTGTCGATGTTCACAGATTACACCAGTGGAAACACTGGTCTCTAGGTGATCCTCTGAATATCGGGATCCATTCACACTATAAATGTGATGTGTCTGCATGTGTCCCAGACAAACCTCCACAACTGGTCTGACTGATCACATCGCAAGACTCACTCGACAAACCTGTCCTCTTGTGAGCCAGATTACTATCGTGTGTGTGTGTGTGTGTGTGTGTGAGAGCCAGATTACTATCAAGTGTGTGTGTTCAGTGGTCATGTTTGTTTTTCACATGTGCCAACATGAATGAAATGAGGTTAGAGCTCTGCTGTACACATTATTTGTTTTAATGTTTGAAGGGTTTTACTTGTGACAAAATGGTGGTGTCTAAAGGTGTGTTTTTTAATGGACTTCAGTTAAATTGTTCACTGGCAGTGCTGTTCATAAATTATGACATGGCAGCACCATAAATGATGACACACGAACAGTCAAAGCATATCCTTTGGAATTGTTCAAAGCTCTGGTGTACATCTGCTTTACCTTACTTAAACATGGCCTTTTTCTTTGTTGCGAGATCCATATGAAACATTAATGATATCATTGCAGTATTCCACAACTTAAAATCTTAAAGTATGTAATCAAACTGATTATAGACGTGGACATGCTTTAGAATAATGATCTCATTTTTATTGGATTGTTTTGTCGATATGAGGCTTGATGATGTTTAGCTCCCTGTGGCTTTGGCTTGTTGTGTGATATTAATACTTATCCGTGCAGGATCTGGTCTCATGAGCTTTGAGGATCTCAACATGGCTCCTGTGATTGTGTAATTGTACTGATGAACACGGATTGCTTGTTTACTTACTTTTCCTCATACGAGTTGAGAAGTTATAGGGGTCTCTTGACAGATCAGCAAGTTTACTACTTTTATTCAGTTCAGTTTTATTTGTATAGCACTTTTTACAATTGACATTGTTACAAAGCAGCTTTACAGAAATATATAAATTTCCAATCAAAATTTTAAATTGATAAATTTGTCCCTAACGAACAAGCCAGAGGTGACGGTGGCAAGGAAAAACTCCCTGAGATGATAGGAGTAAGAAACCTTCAAAGGAACCAGACTCGAAAGGGAACTAGGGATGTCACGATACCAAAAATTTAGTAGTCAGTACCGATACCACCTAAATTACACGATACTCGATACCAAAGTCGATACCCCGGTGTGGTATACAAAATAAAATTAAAAACTCCTGGAGGACACCCTCCTCTGGCTAATACTGGCAAAAAGGGAGAGAGGGGGATATTTTAGTTACTGTCTGACAAAGACTAATAAGAGTGCTAAGCGCTAATAACAAGCGCTAAGGTGTGCTCCTAAACACGCGCGCACACACACACACACACACACACACACACACACAAAAACACCTACCTTATACTCTGAATACAAGCATTAGTTTAAATTCACTGATATAGAGGCAGGCCAAAATGATTTATTAAAAGCATTAACATTTGAATAATTATTAGTGACATTAGGCTACATTTAGCTGACAGGACACGGGCTGAATGGCGATGCATGGTGGCCCATTAGGAGGTAGTTTATAACATTACAATGCGTTAGCGTTGTTAACACATAACTGGCTATCGCAAACATTACATGGAGCATAACATTAGCTGGTTTTCACAGCCACAGTGCCAGCTGCCTCAAACAAACATAATATAGGGACCGTCTTTCAGGTGCTTTGCCAAATTCCAGGTGTTTCCTCGCTTTGTTTGAAATGAGCGATAGCATCGGTTGTACACCGGCAACTGGCTACCTTTCCTCTCAACGAGCTTTCCTCTTTTTTCCTCTCAACGAGTCGGGGCGGAGCTAAAATTGTCTCAATTTCTGTAGTTTTTCCCGTGTGCTTGTAGGCATTCTTCTTCTTCTTTACCACTTGTGGACCGTCTAAAACACTTACGTGTATTTGCTGCCCCCTTCAGTTCCGGAAGAATTGCAACATCAGTACCTTAATTACCAACGGTACCTACGCTACTGCAGAAAAACAAGTACCGTCACGTTTTTACAATGTTGGTACTGACTTGGTACCGAAGTATCGGTTCTTGTGACATCACTAAAGGGAACCCATCCTCATCTGTGTAACAACGGACAGTGCGATTATAAATAAATTCCTTCTGTAGCTGTGTGCTACATGATAAAACAGAAGTGCAGCTTTGTAATCAGGAGATTCACCACAGTCTCAACATGAAGTCTATTATGCTGATATCATGCACTGTCCACTGATGGAGACCTGGGCGCAAAAAGACACCGCACCAAAACTGCCCACATCAGTTGTAGTCCAATGCCATCTCCACGGCTTCCAAGTGTCCCTAGTCTGTCCATATGGGGCCATCCTCAGCTACAGTGACTGGCCTCCAAGTAATGAGCGCTCCAGAAGCAGAGCATCAAGACTGTCCAGGCCAGCCCATAGAGCTGAAAGATACAGGCTCATTGCTACCCCAGGAGCAACACGTGTAGAGCGTTGGGATCATCCAAAGTCTTCGCAGGCGTTTGTGTCATCTGGAATCTTCGTAGAGGCTGGTTCTGAGCTGGAGCTGCCACGTTCACTGATTACAGGAACAGGAAACAAATGGAGAAGGATTAGCGTGGCTGCTGTTCATTGAATTTCAGCCAGAGATAACCATGCGCAATTGTTATCGTTTTATCAGAGATTAGAGTTGTCAAAAGTATCGGTACTTCGGTACCAAGTCGGTACTAAAAAGAGAGAAAGTTGACGGTACCAGATGTCCATAAGTACCGGTTGTACCCGGTCAGCCCGGTACTGACGCGCTGGCTGACAGGTGGTCAGTCGTGAATTTTTCATGGGTGCACCGTGCAACAAAAACACATTGGAGCCAAAGCAGCAGCTCCGCCGGTTACCATGGCTGCGTCCGATACCGCATACTTACCTACTATATAGTAGGCGAAATACATGTATTTCTCTTGGACGCTTGTTTTCCGCTTTCGGTGCTATTACCGCTAAGTGTGTAAAAGCTGCGCCCCTAAAATTTATGTGCCGCTAGATTGTATCTGCAGACACAGAAACCTCTTGCACTCTTTCTCCACTGGAAATGGACAACTCTGCGCCTGTCTGTTCCGAGACCGGGTCCTCTGGTCCTACGTCGCTGTTCGCTATGCCTTCAGACAATGCGAGTGTGGCCAGCGTAATATGGAATCACAGTTTAGGAGCTTGATTCCCATCTGACGGTGCAATTAAGTGTAATCTTCACAGACGCAGCAATAATTGCAACATGCACAGTCAGATGGGTGCCATTTCATTTGAGCAGGCAGCAGTGAAAAATGCTTTCACTGTCACACTGTACTGCTTTCTACCAGCCCCTTTTTTTGATAAAAATTTTGGTCCTTTTAAAAAGGAGGACTGAAAGACTGTGAAAGCTTGGGGCTTTCCAGTGTTCATTTCAGTCAGCTCTCTGTAGATGTTTTGATGAACTATAACAACCCCTTAATATCTTGTGTTTAGGTTCCATGCCTCTGTGTGCAGACTCGCACATTATGGGGTGGGAGCATTATTGAGAAAGGAGAGACAGATATGTGGCCTCCCAAAGCTTATGTTTGTTAATTTTGTTGTTATATATGTTTTTATTGCCCTTTCAGAGGGTTCTTGAAGCCTTTCTTGTTGGTCTCAGACTAAGTTACTCTTTTAGCTTGTACAAATCTGTTGACTAATTTTATATAAGCCTCATATTACAGCTGACTTCATTGTTCTCTGCCCCAAGCACTGGTCCAGGATGAATCCGGCTGGTAACAGGGCTTTGAGCTCCAACTCTCCTGTGGCCTTGGTCTATTTACTTCTCTCAACTTGTATGTACCTCTGAGAAATAATTAACTGAAAAATAAAACCAGTTAGTTATTAACACTCATTAAAATCATCTAGATAAACCAGTTTATGATGTCTTGATATGAGAGACTGAGATCACATGGGCAGCAATAAGGGTTTGTGTGCACTGGAAATGTAAAACCACTCTGAATAAGATATGAGGTGTAATGTTCTCTTTTTTTTTTTTTTTTTTTTTTTTCCCCTACAACAAAGGAGTAAAATCTTGAGTTGCACACTGTGTAGAAATACAGATGTACTGAGGGACATAAATGCAACTTTATCTCATATAGTTTATAGGGAATTGGGTTTTGAAAAGAAAAGCCCTTAATTATCTAACATAGGTCACTGTAAGAAAAGAGTTTCTGTGCAAGGGGGCATGCAGTGGCATACTGCAGGCTGACATGGTATGTGTCAGTGCTGCTAATATGCATGGAATAAGGATAAGGTTTCAGTAGTCTGACAGCGTAGATAATTATCCAAGATCTGATCATTCTTGAGTGACCAGACCAGAGCAACTAGGGCCCTGTTCACACCTGACATTAACATGCATCATGGGTAATCTGATTATAAGTGGACACCGCTAAGTATAGGTGTGAACAGGGACAAATGCGTTTCAGAGACTATTCTTGTTGCGTCCTGGACAACGTTGGGCAGTGACAACTGGTCTCTGGAGACACATTCGTAATGCCAGGTGTGAATGGGGCCATTGTAGAGCTGCCATGGACTCGTTGTAGATCTGCCATCCACAGTTCGACTGAAACAACACAGTGAAAATTCTGTGAATGAACAGTGAGGTAGAGGCTCCGTGTTCCTGGCCATTAGATTAACATCGACCCCATAAAGCACTTGTGGGATGCTCTGGATCATATTAGGAGATGACGTGAACAGTTTATAATGGTCAGTAATTTCATCAGGCGTTTCCACCAGAGTAAGAGGCAATCCATCATTTGAGTCGAACTACTGCGCGTAACAGTCCAGATGTGTGTAGATCAAAAAAGATGATTGTTTCTGTTTTTTTTAAACAATGCATGGGTTATGTATAATGGTAAGATGATAAGTGATGGGTGATAACACTAAGAAGCATGTAAATAACTGAATAGAGCTCATTTGGTTCGTATTTAAAACAAAATCACCCCCTGGAAGCCATTTGATATTCTATGGCTGGCTTAGTTCTCTCCCAGCTTCCTTTTTTTAAGTCACCATCACTGTAATTAATGCAATTCTCCTTTGTCTGCGAACAAAGAATCAGGATAATACCTTCAAGCCCATCTGCTGATCCAAACTGAATAGCTAGGTGCAGGGAAATACTCTGATAGAAGTGACTAAATATATGGTTGTGGTTGAAGACTGCTGACCGTGTATGACTGGTTGAAGAACAGGATCACTGTCATTTGGGCCTTTTTTTTTTTAACCCTGCATTCAATTGTTTATCACATGTATTTGGATATCAGTATGTGAATAGTGTAAATCCAAACTCTACCATGCATTTAGTGCTGGTGTTTATGTAAGCTATGTTCTTGTATTGTTCTCAGTGTGGTGATTGGATCGGATTTCTCTTGCATGATACACAAACAGGATCACTAGCTAGGTAATGCTGGAAACCAAATGTCAACATGGCAAAAGTAGGATCATCTGAATTGTTTATATTCTACAGCCTGTATCTCCTTTTAAGCCGAGGAGATACTGAACAGGACTGAAATGAACGTAATTGATGGCAGTGTATGCTGTTTCTTTTATACTTTGCGTTGCTGCTGAATGTGCTCATAGTACACTTTATTAAGAACACCTGTACACCTACTCAGTCATGAAATGATCTAATCAGCCAATCATGTGGCAGCAGTGCATAAAATCATAAAGATATGGGCCACCAACTTCGGGTAATGTTCATATCAACCATCAGAATGGGGGGAAAAATGTGCTCTCAGTGATTTTGACCAAGGAATGATTGTTGGTACCAGATGGGCTGGTTTGAATATATATTTTCAACAGTGGTGGCTTGGTGGTTAAGGCTTTGAGTTACTGATTGGAGGGTCGGGGGTTCAAGCCCCAGCACTGGCATGCTGCCTTTGTTGGGCCCTTGAGCAAGGCCTTTAACCCCGTCTGCTCATGGGGCTCTGTATTAAAGCTGACCCTGCGCTCTGACCCCAGGGATATGCAAGGAAAAGAATTTCACTGTTATGTAAGATAT
>JANDJT010000199.1:15698175-15716153 GCA_024331685.1 Stegophilus panzeri | reverse complement strand
GTCACATGAAAAGATATAATCAAATATTTACAAAAATGTGAGGGGTGTACTCACTTTTGTGAGATACTGTATATACACTAACCTTCCACTTTAATAGGAACACCTGTACATCTGCTCATTTATGCAATTATCCAATCAGCCAATCATAAAATCAATCAGATACAGGTCAAGAGCTTCAGTTAATGTTCATATCAAACATCAGAATGAGGAAAAAGTGTGATCTGTGACTTTATCTGTGTCATTGTCGTTGATGCCAGATGGGCTGGTTTTAGTATTTCAGAAACTGCTGATCTGAGATTTTCTCACACAACAGGTGTACAAGTGTTCCTATTAAAGTGGATGCGGAGTGTATATCATTCATGCATGGCTATGATTTGTTATTTAATTTATGCCAATGGATCAAGGTGTATAATATCTTGTTTTTGAAGTGAAACTGCCTAAATCCCTTATCTACCTAGATAACTAAATCGGTCTCAGAAAAAAAAACACTATTGAAATTAGCTAATATTTAACATCTACATTAACAGCATATTTGTTTGCTTAGATTTGTTGCCTTTTTGTTATCTTCAGAATAGAATTATTCTAATGTGCAAATGCTTTGGGAATTTATGACTCAACCAGGCAAGGTGTGCTTCTAGATGAACAATGCTAGGACAGTATAGGGCTTGTGCTGGAAGCTTAAAATAGTTTCTTTGTTCTTGATACTGTGAGCTTGATGTCCTTTTTCACATGTTTATACAACATTGTAGACATCAGCCTACAGTCATATGGACACTTGTATGAGAATGTGAGGTCATTAGTCTCAAAAACAGGCTGTTCTATACATGCACGTGAACATTTTTTTGAGAAGTCAACTTTTTAGGGTAAAAATCTTTGTAAATTTTATTTTCTGGCTTGCGTTATAAAACCAGTTAATCTCAACCTATACCTTCTGCTATTTTTTTTTTTTTTTTTTTCCAGGTTGAATGTAATTTTTGCCAGATTTGATGAGGTCCAAAGATCTGGGAACATGATCCTCTCTACTGGGTCAGGTAAGATTGGAATTGGTATTTAAGTAGGGCTGCAACTAACGATTATTTTGATAATCGATTAATCTGTCAATTATTACTTCGGTTAATTGATTGTTTGGATTAAAAGGCCAGTTTTTATTTTCAGTATTTAAAAAAACAAAAAAAAACAAAACGTTATGTCACATTCTTGTGACACATTCTTCAAACATTGTGCAAATTGAAGGCTATGAAAAAGGTAATGTATCTATGTGGATTATGCTATACATTGTGCAAAGGATTTTTAAAAAACAAAATTAACATTATATTTTGAAAAAACAACAAGAAACACAACTGATTGTCCACAAGCTTTAAAGCAGAAGTTAAATCACGATATTGAAAATGCTAAAAAAAGAAAAAAAAGAAAAACAAAAGCACAAACTAAGTGTTAATTGGTAAGAGGTTGAATGTTCTGCAGTAACACACACATTCACTCATCTGAACACAGTAACATGTTACTTTATTCTGTAAATGTACGACACTTACATTTATATACAATTACATGGTATAATCCCATTACAGTTACTGCTCTCATAAAAACACAATCACTTTTGTTTCTAAATATAGCTAAATATAGCATCAAACAACATATTTGATCAGAATGAATATTTTAGTCAGCGTTATTGCGCTTCCTTTCTATTGCGCGCGGTTTGATTGACGTGCACAAGTGGACTCGCGCTCAGTCAGTGAAGTTTAATGGAGACTCGCTCGCTGTCAGGACGAGGCTTTATGTAAAATGGAAATACTGGCATGAATTTCTAACATTTACAGATAAGGATATAAATGTAAAAGTGCAATTTCTGCGCTGAAGAAAACATGTCTGGATCACATTAAACAGCACACGCATCTGACATGACATGCCGCGTTAATACACTTACGAGTTTGTTTGAAGCGCTTAATATAAACATTCTCATGTTTTGGACAAGCTGGATCGTGCACTTTTCCCGCAGCACTCTGTGACATCCGCTGTTTCTCGGATGTGTTTTATTCATAGAAATGCGTTTTTCACCACACTTAAGGGTAGATAAGTCACAGACCCAACTAATCCATAATGAAATTCGTTGTCCATTATTTTACGTATCGCTTATTATCGATTTTATCGATTAGTTGTTGCAGCTCTGTATTTAAAACAAGCAATGATTTTAGTTAATTACAGAATCTTATATCACACAAACAGCATAAAGTGCATTTTGTATAGACAACAAAAAGTAACTTACTTGGTCCATTGTGGTGCAAAAGGTGAAATCTTCAACATAAATATTTTTTTTCTAACACTATTTTGCTTTGTATCTTCGATTGACTCTCTTAAAGAAGTTTTGGCAACATTTTAATAATTCAGCTTTATAAATAGGCTATATGCTAAAGTAACTAATGAAGAGGTATGATTGCCACATCAACACTGTCATTGCAGCCTGTTGTGTGCTTCACAAATTTTGTGAAGTTAATAGTGAGGAATATGATGATATTGATGTTGCTGTTGAAGAAAATGTGACTCGTGAATGGAATCGTCTTCATGAAAACACAGTCAAACGCTTCAAGAGATACATTCTATTCATATTTCTCCAGTCTGTTGAGCTATTTTTGGCTGATGTTGGCAATAAATTCATATTCATTCTAAGAACAGTGTGGACCTTATTGGTGTATAACAGACAAAACATCATCTAAAGGCCAAAATATGTTTTATTCAAAGCAAAATCTTGAAGTACTTTCAACGGTCAAAAGTCAGCACTTCACAGAACAGAACCACTGAAGTGGTAATACGTTAAAAAAGAATGTGTGTTCACATACAGACTAAAATATATAGCCCACATAAGTGTAACTATGTCAAGGCACTATTTCCACTATAAACAATGCTGTGTAAAGTAAAAACATTAGTATAAATATAATAGCAGGTATAACAGGCTTACAATACAGAACAAAAGCAGCATTGTAATCACAATAATTATTATAAACCAATTTCACAATATTGACTATGCAAATGAACAACTAGGCCCATAGATTAAAGGTTGCGATAGACCTGTGAACATTAATCAAAGTTGGCTGGTGGTGTCTGAGTTCTTGTGTGTTGTATCCAGTTGTTCCTGTATACTCTCGTCTGCCCAAATGTCCAGTAAACACTGCACCTCTGCCATAGACCAAAGTGTTCCCTTTGCCGCCATGATGTTTGTAATGGAGCAATCGCGTCAATGAAGTCAGTTCTGTCCTCGGGCACAGTATGCATCAGTGTGATCGCTAAACGTGACCGAGGACGAAACTGACGTCATTTACGTGACTGTTCCATAATATAGTCCAACTGAACCGTGCTCTGGTCCACCTCTTTGAAGCAGGCCGGGGCACGGTATGGCGTGATCACACTAATCAAACGAACCAGACTTTGGGGTCAAACGTGCTTGGGCACGGTTTCTCTGGGCCAAATGTGAGTACGCCCTAATAACTCCAGCTTTTCGTTAGCACAGCGCGGTGGCTTTTGTTTTCTGTGCAGTCACAAGACCAGAGCAGAAGGAAGGAAAGGGAGGGAGGGAGACAGGACACCAGAGATAAACTCTCAAAGAGCCTGAGCTGCGTTTTCTTTTCCATCTGTCTGCTTGATTTATGATTTATGAAAGACTCTTGCATTATGATAACAGGGGAAGGTAAGGATTAGAACAACGAAATGATTTCATGTGTGCGTTGATATCAGGTGTTTGTGGTTCTTGTAAATGTGTGTTGTGGGGAATGGGGTTGTTGTAAGCTCGATGACCATGTTAACGTCATTTTTCATGGTGAATGTTCAGTGAAGGAAACTCTTGCTCAAATGCAGACACAGTGAAGGAAAATAAGGAGTAATATTTCACTTCAGGAAGTGCTGTGTAACAAATATTGCAGAACTTGATGAACCTGAAGGCAGCAGTTTATGACTCAGCGTAACATAATTACAGTGTTTACCATAGTTGGCAATCATTCTGGACCTGACCCTAGCTCATCATCATATTCTGTGTACATCATACCACATCACAGAGAATACCAGGACTTTTTGGTGAATGCGTTCTGGTACCTAGCTAGACTTGTCATATATTCAAAGCACCATAAGCACAAGGAATATATAACATCCTCCTTTCTAGAGAAGTAGAAAAACACAGACCGAAAGCAGATGTTTTCTGATCCCTTAAACAGGTTTGGATGGGAGGCTGTAAAAGTTGTTTTTAAATAGAGTAAAACTGTTCTGCTGGCAATTCATGTGTATTTCTTAGTGCAGTGTGGCTGCTTTGTCCGACAAGATTTTTCTCGATGTTGTAGTGCGTCGAGTATGTCCGTTTTTAGTTTATTGGGGTAGAATCGCATGCTTCTTGTCATGCTTTCAGTTCTGACTGGCGTTTGAAGGGGAGGGACCATCACTGTCAAAAGCAGGATGCTGCAGGAAAAGCCCATCTCCTTCCTGTTTCGCTAATGGCTCTTCCTTTTTACTTTTGTCACTGACATGGAGAGAGATAAGCACTTTAACTACTGTTAGTATGCATGTAATTTACTGTGGCTATTGCTATTGTATAAATGTGACCGGGCTGCTTTGATATGTGGAACTAGGCTAAATTTGTAATGCTTTTAATTTTTATATAGATTTTAATCATCACAGTGCACTTTGAAAAATTCTGTCCAGCAGAGGGAGTCATATCTTTCTTATTTATTTATTTATTTTTTACAAGAACAACAGTTTTCATGGAATCTGAACAACTTTTCTAAAAAGGAAAATTTATAGCCACTTTGCTTCACATATAATGAAAGACATTTTTTGGCCTTTATATTTATGTTCTGCTTACGATTACCTTGATAAAGCAAAATAACCTGGATTACTGAGATCAATCAACGACCGACGCTTAGTAGTACCTACTCAGCGTGGTTCAAGGTCCCTTTCAAGAACCTTCAAACTAACTGTACCTAAGTGGTGGAATCAACTTCCGTCAATCTGGGCCGCAGTCAACATCTTCAAGAAACCGCTAAAGACCCACCTCTTCCGTGTACACCTAACTAACCCCTAAAAAAAACAAAAAAAACCTTACTCTGGCACTTTGCTTCTTTGGATCTATTGGGTCTTATATAGTAGCACTACTTGCATTGTATTATACTTTGCTTGTATTTTCTCATTTGTAAGTCGCTTTGGATAAAAGCGTCTGCTAAATGAACAAATGTAAATGTAAATTATGGATTTAAGACCGGCATAAAATTTCTGTGACACATCCATCGTTCATATCTTGTAGAACACGGCTCTTTATTTGTAGTAGTCAAAGCTTGTCAGCAAGAAAAATGTCACAACTGCGGTTAGATGTTACAAATCGCCGCACAAGTTGTGTGCACACATCCTGAGAGATAAACTGACTGCACTACACCCTTTATCTATTTCTAAACAATTTGTGCTCATCCTTACTCTGGTCCTGGGGCTTGGAGTTCACTTCAGCTTTAGTGTAGATTAATCAGCTTTACATTTTGAGTAGCCAGTTGATAAACTACTCTTTCGAGCGATTCAGTCAGAATTTGATATGGTTGATGGTGTTTGCTCTTTTTAGGACGCCTCATCAAAATGTCTCTCGATGTGGAAAATTACATTCGGTCATTAATGTCCGTGCACATAAATCAACTCTGCGTTTCATTCTATATTGCTGTGCCAGTTTTAAATGAGAGTTTGCACATTTTGCTTCACGAGTCCTTTGGGAATTGATTCCAAATGTCTGAACTTGATGAAATGAATGAAGTGCACTACTTGTAGCGTTACTTTAAGAATTTCATGTCAAGCTCTTTCCGTACGGTGTTCGAAAACTTCCATGTTTCACAAAAGGTCTTAGAGTCTGTCCACATGTGTGGTAGTGAATCATCAACATCTGTTCAAAGTATAACAACATCATAGTTTGTGTCCTAAATGAGTAAATACTGTAATCTTGTTCTGATACTGATGTCAGTTGATAACCTAACAGAAGGGAGAACCTTTGTTACTGTCTGAATGACTAGTAAGGCATTAAAATGACAATTTGTGGTTGAGGCTGAAGCAGAATTTCAGGAAACGCTGGACTAAATACCTAGTATTTTTGTAGCATTGCCTAAATGACAATTTATGGTACAGGAAATCAGGTTCTCTCCACTGCACCATTGCACCATTCAGATTATTCTTTAATCGATGTAATTTATCAGTTTCATTTTATTTGTTTTGACGCAAACTGTGCATGACTTAAAAGAGCCTGAGCAACTGCTATATAGCATATATTGGCCTGCGCTTGTTCAGTAACAGCCCTATCGTGCTCTGTATGTACAACGAAGCGAGGTGATTTATTGTGACGAACACTGGTATACATACATAACGTTCTGTCCTGTTGCACTTTGCATGGCCTATTGATTTCGGTGTTGCACTCACATGATGAAGAATTTCTGTCACTGTTTGAACGAATCGTCAATAACCAGAGCCAGAAAAGAATGAAAACAAAAATAATGAAGCATATTTACATTCCGCCTCATTAGTCAATTAAGCATACACAAAAGGTGCTATTCTTTTAGTTATTCTTGACGAAATATATCAGGTCATGTATGAACATCTCCAGATTGCCTTCTTAATACGTCTCATGAAAGCGCAGATTGACTGTAAACAGTGAAAGTGTTTGATAAGATGTGGCTCAAAGTCGCACCTCTCTCGTGCAGATAAGAACTTTGACGATGAGGACTCTGTGGACGGAGGCAGGTCCTCCTCTTCCACTTCATCTAAAGGTCTGTCCAACAGCAGGCGAGGAGGAAACATGGGCTCAATGAGACGACCCAGTTCGGCCTCAGTACCCAGAGCTGCAGGTAACTCTCTCACAGAACGTTGACTTAATGTTCACACATGGTTACAATTCTTCAACCTTTTCTGGGCTCTGAGAGTTTGAAATGTTATTGCCTTATTTCTGCATAATGTCATCCTGTCAGCGGAAGTTAATGTTGCATCCGTAGAGATTTAACCTCGATCTAAATTGTAACTGAGAATCCTGCAAAACTAAGGGATTCATATACACTGTTATTATTGTGTGAGTGGTGGTGTTTTTGTGCAGCAGAGTAAAGATTACAATTTTTTAAAATTATGACATCTATGAACATGTATGGGTTTGCTTTTTTTTGGACTACATGTGTAAAGCTTTAACACAGTAGCTGCAGTTATACAGTAATAAACATGTAACACAAGTCTGTTGAAGTCTGGAATCTGTGTAGTCAGAAGGTGTTAGTTCATTTACTCTAACAGCATGATGAGGACAGTAGTGGCCACTGGGTTATTTTAATGCTCTAATACTAATGTTATCGTTTCTGTAGTACAACTTACATGTTTATTGTGTTCCACAGAAACGGCTAAAAAAAAAAAGCAACCTAAAACTTTAAAGTTTTCTGAAAGGAGCCTTGTTTGATGGTGGTTGCATAACATTAAATGTAACTGTAAGCAGATAAAAGTAACGTGTCATTGTTAATACTTGAAAATGGTTAGTCTGGGCAGATTGTTGTGGTATGAAAGGAATGAAACTTTCCTATGACGACATGCCCTGTCATGTTGTATTCTTGCATATCACAAAGAAGAAGAACTGTGCCATGTGGAAACACTGATCCGAGTTATTTAGAGTTTTAATAGACGATAAATGCACCCCATGCTCTGTATCTTTCTCCACAGGGAAAGAGGGAGCCAGTGCGGGAGCTGTCGACGAGGAAGATTTTATTAAGGCGTTTGAAGATGTCCCTACTGTGCAGGTAAGTTACATACATGTGGCACAGAGTACCATTTAAAGGGAGCCTTAGTGGTGCAACAGAACCGTGTTCGCCCTGAAGATTGCGATTTAGAGATTGCAAGGTCGAACCCTTTTCGATAACGCAGCCATTCATGTCTGAGGGTCCAAGAGACTTGGAAGGGGTGGCATATTCTATCTCCTCTAACACGCACAGTGACACTAGACAATTGTGGGAGTCTGTGAGCTCATGCATTTGGACGGGGGTGGGGGGCAGGTAGTGCTTTCCTCCAGATGTGTTGTGCCACCCCGTGATGCAGCAGTTCAAAAAGATGTGTTTGGCTTGGAGGAAGCACGTGATAGCTTTCACCCTCCCAGGTTGGTAGTTGTCGTCATATGATAGGGGAGACCTAATTTGGTGGGTGGGAATTGGCCAAGACTAAATTAGGGAGAAAATAATGTTCACTTATGATGGAAAATGTTTTATTTATTTATTTATTTATTTTCCCCTGTGGGGTTGTCCGTGAGAAACCATAACCTCACACGTTTTTTTTGACAGATCTATTCCAGTAGAGAGCTTGAAGACTCCATGACTAAGATCCGTGAGGTGTTGTCAGATGATAAACATGACTGGGAGCACAGAGTTGCTGCTGTAAGTGACGCACTCAAGTCTCTTTGTTTCTTCTGATAGAGACTGTAAGCATCAAAGTTTTTGTGTTTCTCGTTTCACTAGCTGAAGAAAGTACGCTCACTGCTCCTGGCAGGAGCCGCAGAACACGAAGGTTTCCTTCAGCAGCTTCGACTTTTAGAAGGTGCCTTCAAGCTATCTGCGAAAGACTTGCGCTCCCAAGTGGTCCGGGAGGCCTGCATCACTCTTGGGTATGAGACACTTGTTTGTGTGCTTTTGACGTTTCGCCTTTGACATATAGGGTGGTTATTATTTTTATATGTGTTACTGTATTCAGTTTTTTTAATAGCAGATGATATTCATATTCTTGTAACAAATCATGTCAGAACTCATGTTAGCTGTCTGAAACTCGTGGTGTGGGTTGCTGTGATGGAACATGTTTCTGTGCAGGTCTTTAATTATTTCATATCTTAATGTATTTGGAACGATGTGAAACTGAAATGAATGGAGCATGGAGAAATTTGTGTCTTAAAAAAGCTTGGTAATGGATATGTGAACAGACTTCATGTTTTACTTCATGTCTCACCCAGACGTCTGCCTGATTCATTTCTGTCTGTACTCTTTAATCGAGCGGTCCATGGATAAATTGTTTTTTCCCTCTTAGACATGTGTCCTCAGTGTTCGGGAACAAATTTGACCACGGAGCAGAGGCCATCATGCCCACGCTGCTCAATCTCGTGCCTAACAGCGCCAAAGTCATGGCCACATCAGGCATGGCTGCTATTCGTCTTATTTTACGGGTGAGTGTTTCCTACAATCCTTCCCCCCCCACCACATATATGATCTGTAATTAATGCAAATAAAATTCTCTAGCTGTTGATAAAAGATTTTGGTAGCTTTTTCATTAAAGAAATTAGTGTGAAATCAGCTAAAACCTTATTAAAGGACAACAGCACACATTTTGGACTCCAATAACTTCTTTTTCTTTCTTTCTTTTTTTTTTATTTTTTTTTTTTAATTCTTAGCATACACACTATCCTCGTCTTATCCCAATCATCACCAGTAACTGCACATCTAAATCAGTGGCTGTTCGAAGGTGAGGTCCTAAAAAAAATATATGGTTACTTAATATACCAGTAAACTACTTTGGAATGAAATGTAACAATCTGTTTTATTCTACTTTAAATCTTCTTTCCTCTAAATTTAAAAAGTGCCTGAAACGTATAATTAACTTTTTCCATTTTAGACGGTGTTATGAATTTCTAGACCTGTTGTTGCAAGAATGGCAGACCCATGCACTAGAGAGGTGAGTGCAAAAAACGAAACATTCCCTTACTCTCATGATCTACATTCACACGAAGTGTGTGTGTGCATTTATCGATGCTCTCCACTTTAGCTCCTCAGCCCCAGTGTTGGCGGCATTTAACTCGAGACAGCGTGTCTCACTTGACTCATCTCGGTTGAACAGATGAGGAATGAGTCTTTTCACGAGTCTTAATCGATGAGCCAGGAGTGAGCAGCAACCATGCGTCCCTGCTGTTTCCATGGCAATATTCCCCAGAGCCCTTTTATAAGGAGGGCTGGGTTCCCACTCTCCCTTCTTTCTCCTTGGGCTCCTTTTGGACCAGTACCAGGTCCAGGAAGTTTCAAAAGATACAGGCTTGCTTGTCTTGAAAGACTTTATTTAGCATAGAGAGCAGACACTGCTGCAAGCTGTTTTCAGTTGCTTTGGGTGTATGTTTTAACCATGTTTCCGTATTATCCCAGGCATGTCGCAGTTCTCACTGAGACCATCAAGAAAGGAATTCATGACGCTGACTCTGAGGCCAGATCTATAGCCAGAAAGTAAGTCTGCCTCTTTGTCTGAACTTTTAATTTAGTTTTGCATTTCATTATGTTCCAGCTTCATTACAAATCTCATGGTTGATATACATATATATATATATATAATTTCTTTTTGTGTGTGTGTGCGCGCAGATGTTATTGGGGATTTCACGGTCATTACAGCCGAGAGGCTGAGCACCTGTTTCAGGCTCTGGAGTCGACCTATCAGAAGGCCATCCAATCTTACCTGAAGAGTTCTGACAGTATAGTGTCACTTCCTCAGTCTGACCGTTCCTCCTCCAGCTCTCAGGAGAGCCTCAAGTGAGACACACACACACACCCCCTTTGATAAACATAATGCCTGTGTTGAAATTTGTTCATTTTAATTGCACGTGCTGCAAAAAAAGCTCTAATAGTAACCAGCCAAAAGTGTCATGCTTTTGACACAGTATTTAAGAACACGTGTTCAATGTTTAAAAGATTAACATGTACCCTAGGTTATAACCAATCCTGTCATCAGTACTAATATGCATTTGCTCTTTTAGAATTGCACAGCCATGGCAGAAGGAACGTGTCACATGATTGATTGATTGATTGGTGTGTTGTTAACGTAGTAATCCTGTGCTGGATTATTAGCCAATTATCTCATCTCCGACTGGCACCCTGCTCGGTTGTCTGTTTTAGAGAGATCATCGTTCCACATTTATCACTTAGAGTGCTGGAGTGAGCACACTAATGTTTTTTATGCACTGCTCAGCTGGAGCAAACAAAAGCATCATCACATCAGCATGGTTGCTGTTTACAAAACTAGTAAGCACATTAATCACCAAAATGTTGGTATGGCCAAAAGTTCAGCTAATAAACGAAAATATTCATAAATCTTTTTGTCTCGATCGTGCTAGCTGTTCATTTGGTGTTTAGGATACGAATTACACAAGACTGTAATCGTTTAAATTTTGAACACCGCCCAGGGAGTCCCGTGTGAATAACTCGTGTCTGCTGATTTTAATTCAACTCGTTCGCGTTCTGTAGTCATGGCACCGCTGTCTACCCTAATCCATCACAAAGACTAATCTCCTCACACTGCTGCCAGAAAGGCTTCCAGATTCTCATCTTTGCCAGCTTATTTGTTCTTACTCTAGCGTAATAGTGTACTAGAGTCCTTACTCTATTTGTCTAAGTGTTTAGTGTTTTTTTTCAGAAATGTTTTTACCTATTGAACGTTGCCGATTTGTAGTCTGTTGTCTTTCTTTCCCATTCCACAACTATTCTTGTTACTGACCAAATAACTTTTACCTCTTCTTTTTGTTTGTTTTTTTCCTGGCAGTCGACCACTTTCTGTGAGGAGTGTGATGGGAGGAAGCATGACCAGAAGTAAGCATCATGCTGCCTCTGTGTCAAATTTCGACACACACTGAACCATACAACGTACAACTTGTATCTTTCTGTTTCAAGTAAACGCAGTGAGATCTGATTTTATCTGGAGTGCTTACCTTTTCGACAACCTGTTTATCTGATAGGTAAGGTGGTGGGCTCCAGAACACCGTCCTCCACCCCAGGCTCACTCCAGCGCTCACGCAGCGACGTCGACGTGAACGCCGCTGCCAGTGCCAAGTCCCGGATGCCTGCCGTGCCCTCTCTACCCTCTCCTTCCCCCTTCAGCTCAGCTGCAGCCCTCCCCCCAGGTTCCTATGCCTCCCTGGGTAAGATTCCAAACTCCAAGTGCACAGCGATCAGCTTAGCACGCCTAGATATCATTTCTTTGCTCTCAACCCTAATTAGAGAATTTTAATGGAAATGCCCATAAAACCACTGGCTTTTATGGTAATAGCGGCCATTAATAAAGCTTTATGGCCAATGTAGGTGCTATTAAGCCATGCTCTTACAAGGAACAAATAACGATCGGTGTCATGGATTTGTTGTGCTTGGTTATCCATGGTTTTGGGTAGCTTTTGAAAATTCATAAACGATACCCGACAAATGATTTCCCGACTGCCAGATGGTCTTTCAAGCACACCATACAAAATACTTTAGCTTCATTTCTGAGCAGCGTTATACTTAATAGATTGTGCTTTCATTTATTATTCCACTGTAACTCACTGCGTACTATTAAAATATGTTTTGAGGCATTGCCTTTCTTAACTGTGTGGGATCTAATAGCACTTCCTGTTGTGTTCTGTGCCATTTTATTCCGTTACCTTTGTTCTATCTTTCGTTACTTGCGGTCATTAACAGTTCTTTACCTCCTCTTCCACGCAAGCCCTGTCATGGTTTACAGCCCTGTCTTCCACACTTGCAAACTAACTGACGCTAACCTTTGCCTCTTATACTTCCTCTCTTCACTCCCCTGCTTTTGTTTTGCCCCAAAGATGGTACATCTGGTAAAACAGATGGTAAGATTTGTGTGCATAATCTGTGTGTGTGTGTGTGTGTGTGTGTGTGTGTGTGTGTGTGTGTGTGTCTTGGTCTCAACTCAGTCCTTTGGAGGGCTATAGACAGTGTTCATGTTTTCCCTGTGTGTTAATAGCAGTTACATGGCTCTACTTCTGCATGTTTTGTCTGCATGGTGCCCCACCCCTGTCCGAAACAACGGTTTGACCATGATTAGCAATGCACAGATTTGAAATCTACTTCCTTTGATTGGGATCTGCTTTTGTCCCAAATCTCTCCAAGCTGAGCAATTACTTGGACAATGCTTTCGAGTTATATTGTTCATGGTATTGTATCAAATTTTACTGTTATCATTTAAGACCTAATGCTTTGAACTATTATTTGGACTAGAGGGTTTGTCTGAGGTTGCTGTACTAGAGGTTAGACTCAAATTGACCTACAAGGATATTTAGACTATTTCCCTCAGTTATACAATTTTTTTTTTTCCTGTTTCATTTGTCAAACTCTCAGTTTGAGGTCTTTTCTATAAACGTTGATTATAGATCACTGAAGCACTACAGTTACATTATGTGAAATTCAACTCATCTTAGATTGAAAACATTCTTTAAACTACTAGCCACTTTCCCATATCGACAGAACATATATTCATCTATTTACAAAAACTTTTGTTTTCTAAGCATGCGCACACTCCTACTTAAACTACTTTATATTCAGAATCTTTGTGCCTTAAATCCTGTCCTGTTTTTAATGTCTGTCTCTTCTCGTTCGTAAAGTCCTGTTTCTCCTTTTTCCAATTTTCCTCCCATACTGCTCTGCTCTTTTCCTTCTATCGCTCTCTAACAAAATATTTTCTACCTGTTTTGTTTGCAGGTCGCGTGCGCACCAGAAGGCAAAGCTCCGGAAGTGCGGTTGGCGCAAACGCTACAGTCACAGACAGCCGAGGTCGAAGCAGAGCTAAAGTGGCATCTCAGTCCCAGCGTAAGTGCTCCCGCGCTGTCTTCTCACCTCTTACACACTTCCAAAGGCTCCATGCCCAATTACGTGGCAGCATCAGCTTCATTTTCATTTTCAGAAAATGCATATTCTTATAAAATGCTGCTTCTTTCGTCATGGCTTAAAAAAAAAAAAAAAATCACCTCTCTCTGCTGTTTTCTGTGTCATTGTAACATGGATGAGCTTCCAGATTTAAGATGTTTAATGTACTTTACAGTTTAGTAATGTAATGTCTTCTGAGAGTTAACTTCTCTAATGCACGTATGAGTAACATTTTGCTTGATACATGCTGGATAACTGCGTCACACTGAGCTTCTTTTGTAACTTTTCACCTATCCTCTGGTGTGCCTCTATACACAAGGATCCAGATCTGCTAACCCTGCTGGTGGTAAGCTCCCAGATTCATTTGTGCAAAGCTGACACATCAGCACCCCGCATGACCTTTCTTTGCTTTTGTCTATTCATAGCATATACACCATGATAAGTTCTTCCCCTCCCCACCACCAGTACAGAAAACTGTGTCTTTATTTTTGCTATTGTGATTGATGTCTTGTCACCAGATTTAATTTTAATTAGTGTTTTTTTCCCCCCCTGGTTTATTTATTGCCTCTATGTATTTGTGTCTTTGTTGGTTTGTATTGCTTCTGTACAAATCCTGTTTAATCACATTGTCTTCCCTATAGTCCAAGTAAATCCTGGTTTTAAATCAAAAGAAACAGTTCAGTGCACTATGTGAAAATTGTGTCCACTGCCATTTTGTGTGTATTTTAATACCAGTGGATTGTGAAATATGTGCAACACGGTTACGCCATAGCTCTGTTGAATATTTTCACAGGCTGTCATGCACAGAAAATGGGCAAGTTAAATTTTGACTCAAGTTTTCCTTGTGGCTTTGGTTTTTGTAGCTGGCAGCCGTTCCAGCTCCCCAGGAAAGCTGCTGGGTCACGCATATGGCAGAATCCCGCGTACCACAGCCATGGCTTCTACACCCTCAGACAAACGAGCAAGGGTCCCAAGAAGCCAGGGCTGCAGCCGAGAGACCAGCCCAAGCAGAGCCCTGGGCATAGGTAAGGACACACATGGTGTATTATAGTTTATAGCTCTCAAATTCATAGAGATCTAAATTCGAGCCGCAACAACTAATCGATAAAAATTGATCATGAAAATCGGTCTTATTATCGATTATTCGGTCTGTGTGTGACACGGGCTACGTTTACTCACTGCGTTACTTCTCTTCTGAAAACATGGGTCGGAGAGTACAGACCAACTAATCAATAATTGTGTCCCAAATAACGTACTATACACTTACACTATGCATTATGTACTCTACCATGTAGAATTTTAGAAAGGTAATATTGTCTTACATGGAAGACTAGCAGTTTTTTTACTAACCGGAAGTATAAGCCGTTTCCCAGTCAGTGGCACATGATGTCATACGCACGTAATGTGACGCCGCTAGCTTTAGCAGATACCCAGAGTCAACGACAATGAATTTCTTCAGTTTACTTTTTGTGAGCATTACCTTTTATACCCAACATGACCTCAGTCACCATCAGACGGAGGCATAATCGTCAAGTGACTGAGGAAAAAAGTGTGGCATTTTATAAACACCGCAGAGATCAAACTTTGCAAAGCAAAGCTTGTGTAGCAGGGAAACACAGCAGTGATGCACGAGCACAAACTCATGTTTATATCCAAAATGCTCCACTGTGCAAGAGCTTGGGGAAACTGGTTGTTTAAAAGGTTTAGTGTTTAATTCAAGTGTATTGTTGTTATATGTATTTGTGCTCTTGCAGTGTAACTCGTTTATTATAACGGGAGTGAGCTATTTGTAACGAGGCCACGTTTCTTCTCACTCGCATTGTAGATGCAGTGATGTACAGTGTAGCGCAAATAAGATCTGTAATGTCTAATTAAAATGGTATGATCAAAGTAAACATGAGTAAAACAATATGTCTAAAGGCAGTAAATAACAGAAACCATGAGGTGCAGTGAACGTGAGAGGTTCTTATTAATTTAGGACTGTAGTTTAATTATCAGTGGGGTTTTTTTTGCATCCATTAAAATAATGCATAAATACTTATTTATCAGCTAATATTTATGTAACCAATTTTTTATATATGTATGTGTGTGTGTGTATGTGTGTATATATCTATATCTCATTAATTGCAGCCCTACTTTAAATGTTCATAACAAAACACATATGTTTAAAGCACTAAAATGGATTCTTGAGAAGCATCTGAGGTCACAAAAAACATTATTTTGGCCTCAAACTAGTAAAAGTGTGTTTAAACCAGGTGCGTTTTTGATGCTTTACATTATATAGCTGGTATGTACTGCATGACAGTAAATATTACTTAAGGATGCCGTGAATCACAGATGCAGCCTATGTATCATTTCCTCCTTAGAATGACATCAGTGCAGAGTGGTGAGATGCCTCTCTAAGAAAAAATGACAGCCTTTGGTACAGATTGTTGATTAAGATGCTGATGCCGTTACTGTCTGACTAGCTTCTCATTGCTGTCTTGTTCTTTTAACTGATTTACCTGTTACTAGGGATGTGACAGTGAGCAAATTTTCCCACCGGTTAATCGACGTGTGACAACACTGGTAATACCTGTATCACTGGTATTTTAGCTAATTTCGCTTTCGAATTGGCACCAATTCTGGGGCAGGAATTGCTTGAATGGTGGGTTCATTATTATTTTTAATGATAAACACAACAACAAAAAAACAGTACAAACTCGCTTATATTAAACATAGAACTTTTAAAACCAAATCTTCCACTATCGTCTTGTCAGTCAGCTCGCTTCACTCTCACGTGTGCTAAATGAAATCTGATCTGTGCAGCGACTCTGACTCATTCGGCTCATGCCGAACTGAGCAGACGCGTCCGGTTTTTAATTGTAGTGTTCGTTCTCTAATTGAAGTAAATTATTTTTATTACTATAAAAAAGCAGAACGATGTTGGGGGCGGTGCTGCGGTGGGCAAGTGATGAAATCAGTGTGCAGCTGAACACCGTGTACTGTCATAAAGTTGGCTTGACGTTGGAGGTTCGATATTCGCAAATTAAGGGGCCGTCTCTAAAGTTACATACGACATTGGTATACACATTTCTAACTTCAATAGTATTTAAAGAGAATGACTTACAGTCCCAAAAACAACTGTAAAGGTGTCAGCTATAATGCACACCTGTTTAGATTTCTGATATTTAATAAAAATAAACTAGCAAATCATATGTATGCCAGTACACCATGTAACACCAGGAACACTGATTATCGCAGCAAGGCTACTTGTTACTGAATAATGCTAAGGATGAATAACCGGCTTCTATTTATGCATCGTATCACATTTTTAAATCAGCTTTGTGATGAATGTGTCTGATCTCACCAGACCTGAACAGTAGATTTTGTTTTGATGTTCTTTTTGCGTCTTTTACCACAATTGTCTTTGCAGACTAATGCTAACCTAAACCTAAGCGGTCAGCATTTGCTTTTATGTCTAACTTTTGAGGTGAAACACCAGGCTTGTTGCCAAGCCCCTTTCTTCCCAACACTTATCCTCATATAGCAGCCTGACTAAAGCGCTAACCTGTGTCCTAACAGCTGAGCTGTGTGGTAAAGCTCTTCTTCCTGCTGCTTCTCGTTACCGCACGCTAGCCCGGAGCAGTCGCATCCCACGCCCCAGCATGAGTCAGGGCTGCAGCCGTGACACCAGTCGCGAGAGTAGCCGCGATACCAGCCCTGCTCGGGGTTTCACTCCTCTGGGTGAGTAAATTGGACCGGGCCCTGATGGACCAGTAGCTCATATCAACCTTTCCCTTATAACCCACTGTCCTGAAATCATCAGTACTGAAGTAATGGCCCAAGCATTCTCAGTGATTTGATTTTCCACCTTCGACCAAACAAATTGTCCCAGACCAAAACCCGCTTGATGATCTATACTTCTGTCTCTTGCCTGCTCTATGTTTTGTATGCACTAATGTTTTCAGAATTTGTGAAGTGTTTTTTTTTTTTGGGGGTTTTTTTGTGCTACACATTTCTTAAATTGTGTGTGTGTGTGTGTGTGTGTGTGTGTGTGTGTGGGTATATTTAATTGGCTCAGTTACTTAATAGGTAAAGATATGTACTGAAGTTGTCCAATCTTGTAGAGAGAAATAGCAGAGAAAGGGAAAAAGGCAGAAAGTGTAAACACTTGTGTAAACGCTGCAGTGTATGCTTTGTTGTATTTGTGTGTTCATTGCCAGTTTGCCTTACAGTGATAAATAGATACAGTACATGTCACTACTCTCATACTGCTTGGTCATTATTGTGTCTAGTCTGTTGTAGTTGGATAGCTGTTGGGTTTGATGGGGGAATGTGATATGTTTGCTGTCTGGGATGGCAGGGTGTTGG